>CM060709.1:214300089-215500089 GCA_030686995.1 Artemisia argyi | reverse complement strand
TAACAAATGCCACGAGCTGGAAACCCTGTAAAGAAAGCCTTTTGAATAGGTTTATCTATACACAGGCGGTTATTTATAACTGAAAACATTGGTTCTCACACAACCAGAGGTTGCTTTAAACCGAAATTTTGATTAAGTGTTTGTTACACACTTAATCCTTTCAAAATGGTTGTAAGCAGTATGATTTTTTTTATAATAAAATCATATACATACTGCTAAGGCAAAAGTTTCTTAAAAGGATTTTCAAAAGATGACTTTAAAAACCATCAAATGATGGACCATAAGTCAAAAATGTCCATTGAATCACCTCTCATAGGAGTTAACACACCTAGAAGTGATGAGGACAGAATCTTAAACTCTTAAGGAATTGATGGCTTCATGTACAAATTGTCTGAAAACATGGAACAATGCTAAATCAGATGATGATGTTATGATTGTGAGAAAATCTTTCAAACAAGGGGAGGATATCAGTATAAGATGATATTTGAATCTCAGGGGAGGAAATACAAGCCCAGTTTAAGGAAGATTAACCAAAAGAAAAGACAAGATCATACAAGATGATGACATAGAGGTTGAAAATGACAAGAACATTCTTAAATGTTGTATTCAGAAAGGATGAAGCATTTCAAAGGAGAAAGTTCTATCTAGGTCAAAAAGTTGAAAAGATTCAATTTCAGTTCACTACGTTTATTCATCACTTGTTGAAAGATCAGAAAGCAGATAAGTTCCAGAGAAAGATAAGTTCATTCACTCAGAAGAGAAGAAAGTTCAGATCAACCAAATCTGACAATGAAGTGTTTGAAAGATCTTCACAAAGTCCTCATTTAATTCAGAAAAACATGTTTGAATGTGATTCACATGTTTAGGGGAGGATTGTTAGGAATTAAATATCAGAAGAATCAAAGCGAGTTTCCACTGAAGGTGATTCTGCTGCTGAATCCTGCTGCTGCTTTATTCTGCTGCTGAATCATACTACTGCTCTGATACCAATTGTGAAAAGCTTATTCTAAATATCCTTCTAGTATTTAATAAGCTTTTGTGATCGTTTATGGGGTCTAATGTTGTTAGGTTTGTTTAGCCTCAAGGATCTTTGATTCCTTGTTATAGTGTAGATAACACGTACTACTGTTGATCAAGTAGCATTGGGGCTAGTTGAAATAACAAACGGTGAAAAGTTGGCAAAACCTTGTTGTGATAATATTGTTTCTTTCATAGAATATTCCGTCAATATTATCATCGTGCTTTTTATAGCCAAAATCCTATATCAAAGGTGTAACAACCTTGAGCCCATAAACGATCACAAAAGCTTATTAAATACTAGAAGGATATTTAGAATAAGCTTTTCACAGATGTTCTGGTAGGCTTCTCAAAAAGCCCAAGCTCACCTAATGGGGTCCACTGCTGAGCTTATGGAAAGCTTATGAAAAGTCACCCATTTGACTGGGTATACTAGTGAACTAGTACACAAAGCCAAAATAGGGCATACAAAAAGTCATCAGCAGCCCTAGTAAATGGGCTTCAAATTAAAATTTGAGACTTGAGACTTGTATATTGGTTGATTAGCTTCTAAAAGAAGCAAACCACACAAGCTAAGTCCAAGGGAATGACTTTTTGAGAGCTTATGAAATGTGCTAGAGTATAGGTAAGTATACTGATGAACAGTATACTTATCTATTTGTTGATAAGTTTAAGCTGGTTGCAGCTTATTAAAATAAGCTACAAATTGAAAATGGAATACAGGAACATAAAGTTGGATGGTTAAACTTCATAAGAAACTAGACCACACATATTTATATTCATTAATGAGCTTATGAGAGCTTCTAGGAAATGGTGTAAAGTAACTGAATTCACAGTTACTTGTTGTGAGCGGGCAAACTAAAAGCTCAATTTTAACTTATCTAATGAGCTTCAAAGAGCTCAACAAGCATTGAACCATTGAATATGGCTGCTTGACTTTGTGAAAAGCCAAAAATCATAAACTTTGGGACAATGAGGAACTTTTTGTGAAGCTTTGAAAACAACTCACTTCACTGTTTGCTTCAGTGAAGGGAGTAATATGGAACAAAAAGGTAGGTATGATAAGCTATCTAAATAAGCTAATAAATGAAAAACAAGCATACATATAAACATTAGGCCACATGGGCAACACAAAGAAACAAGGTACACAGTCACAAGCTCAATATTCACAAAGCTACAAGCTTGTGAAATTGGCTATACAACTGCGAGACATGGCAAAAACAGCTATGAAAAAGCACTTAAATAAGCAGTAAGACGTGACTTATGAAAATTAACAAAAATATATTTAGAAAGTTTAGCAACAAAACTAAAATAACCTAAAAGGATTAAGCATGAAATTAAATAATAAAGACACAGTAAAATACCCTTTTAATTCAAAAACCTGAAAAACTACAATTTGACTTTAAACAAGAACACATAAGTTTGACTTTTGTGAAGTTATAATCTAAATTACTGACAAATTGTGGAATATTAAGCAGTAAGAACATGATATTAACAAAGTTAAACAACATTTAAACACAAAATGCAAGGTTTTAGGATCAACAATCTCACAGTGCTCATATTCAAAAGATCAAAGTGTCAATTTTGACTTTTCACATGCTACACCCTTTGATTAAAGTTTAACTGAGTCACTTAGGACATATAAGAGGTACATCAAACAAGAACAACCACAAACACAACCTATAACACAGATTTACCATTAATACCAAACAACCCTTAAATGAGATCAAATTGAAATTTTCAAAGCATATCACTGCATACACCTATCACATCCAATTCAGAGGTCTTGATTTGTCAAATTAGACCTTTTTAAGCATAAATATATAGTCACATAGTCTAGGCCTATGATTATCAAAGATATGGCATATTTGACAGTTAAAATGGATTTTCAAGCACAATTAAATTCCAAAACATAAACAACTAAGATTAAGCTAGATAATCATTAATAAACAACAAATAAACAGGAAAACATGAGAATCAAAGCATATAACTAACTGAAACAGTAATATGCATACAATGGTGAAAATGCTTACAAAGTGAAGCTAGCTGAGAACTTAAGAACCAAGGACCATTGTCACATCCTATAGCCTCCCATGAGGCTTCTAAACCAGAGTCATCCAAATTATACCCTACTCCAAGCTTCTACCTTCTCAACTCACTATTTTTGATTTTTCATTGTATTTTCTTGATTTTTATTCTATTTTTGAATTTTAAAAGTTTAAGATTGTTTAAAGGTTTCTAAAAGCTTTAAAGCTTTGTCAAGGCTTATATGAGCTTAAAGGGTCCAGGAAACAACTAAAATTAACATAAATTTAAATGACATGGAAATTAAAGGAAATTGAGCAAAACATGGAATTTAAAGATAACTTGAGATTAAACTGTAAATGATGTTCCATTACACTATTTTAAAGGAAATTACAACATTTAAAACATTAAATGACAAGTAATTTAAAGAAAGCATTAAAATTAATTAACTACGTGACCTAGGCTAATCCAAAGGTAAGGTTTTCCTCTGCTCCATTGCTTCTTTTTATACTCTTTGAAGTCCTTGTTGCCCACTCATAAAATCCCACTTCATCTGAGCCATTGAATCTCTGTAATTCATCTCAACCTTCAAAACTGCTGTTTGGTGCCAAAAGTCCTAAGGGTGGCTTGGAGCAGTTTTATTACAATTAAGGATCTTTGGAGGGTTGTGGAGGTGTAAGGGACAAGTTGGAATATAGATATGGAGCTAGGGGTCAAGTTGGGATAGTTGGTATGGAAACAGAGGAGGTGAGATGGTTTGGAGGGAAAAAGTGGTGTAGAAGCATTTATTGTGGAGTAGGATAAGGTTGTGAGGTGGAGGGTGAGCTGGAAGAGACAGGTGGTGGTGAAAAGGTGGCAAAAACCACCTGGTATAGTGACTGGCTGGTATGGAGAAGGAGGGTGAATAGTGTTGGCGGGTTTGGGAGGTTTGACCAGGGTCAAACCCTGGTATAATATTATAGGGTGTGGGTTGGTAGGGTTTGGGCCTTGGGATTGGGTGGGCTGTTGGTGTGTTTGGGTTAGATTTGGTTTTGGGTAAATAATATAAAGGATCCGTTTGGTTTTTATTTAGAAATCACAAGAACCAATTTTGTAAATTGCTGAAAGTTTGGGGTCTGAATTGGTATTTTCCCAAAGTTTATCATAAGGGTCTAAATTGCCAAGTATAGATAATACAAGGGCCACTTTTGATATTTTTCACTTTTTAATTACCGGAGACTATTTTTGCCAAACCTTCAAAGTCCAGGGACCAAACATGTAATTTTACCAAACTTCACACCAAGGACCATTCCTGCAAAAGATTAGTAATACAAGGACCAAAATTGATTTTCTCAAAGTTTTTACATCCCAGGGACCATTTATGTCAATTTCCAAAGTATAGGGACTAAACTTGTAATTTTGTGAAACTTTGCACCAAAGGACTAAATATGTAACTTTATGATTAAAAAGGACCTTTGGTGACTTTTTCAAGTTTTTAGAATAACCAGGGACTAGTTTTGCAAATTTATGAAACTTGAGGGACTGAAACTGCCAATTATGCAAACTTTGTACGTTTTTCATCTGTTTTTGCATATTTTGCATTTGAAACATATAAAACACACTTCTAAGATATTTTAAGTATTTTGATGCATATTTGAGTGTTTTTGTATGTTTTGGCAGTTCGGATTGGTATAAAATGATGAGTATTTAGACACTCATCAGTAACCCCAAGAAAAAGGTTAGCTCCCCCATAGCATTCATTTGAAACTTACTCTTTATTAAAGTTTCAAATTCTCTGCACCAAGGTTCCTTTGTTGATCCAAAGATGATATCATCCACATAGACTTGAACAAGAATGATATCTCTGGAATTCTTTTTGATGAAGAGTGTTTTATCAATTGCACCTCTTCTATAGCCATGCTCCAAAAGAAAGTTTGACAATCTTGCATACCAGGCTCTGGGAGCTTGATGAAGCCCATAAAGTGCTTTTACAACCTTGTAAACCTTCTTTGGATTCTGTGGGTCTTCAAATCCTTTAGGTTGAGTAACAAACACTTCCTTTTCAATCTTGTCATAGAGAAAGGCACTTTTCACATCCATTTGATAAACCACAAATCCCATGTAAGAAGCAAAGCCAAGAGATAATCTAATGGCCTCAACCCTTGTTACAGGTGCAAATACCTCATCATTCTATGCCTTCTTCTTGTCTAAAACCGTGAGCAACCAACCTTGCCTTATTTCTAACCACAATACCTCTAGCATCCCTTTTATTTTTCAGAATCCACTTGGTCCCAATAGCAATTTTTCCTGCAGGTAGATCAACAAGTACCCATACATCTTGATTCTTGAACTGTTGCATTTCTTCCTGCACCCGATTAGGATCACTGAGTGCTTACGCAATGCGGGTTGGTTCAACTTGAGATAGGAAACAAGCAAACAAACAATGTTGTTGATCTGTATGATTGTCCCTTTTCTAATTAGTGATGTAAGTGATAAAAGCACATTCACCAAACTGTGTCTTTTTCACTGTACTCCTTTTTTGAACCATGGCATTGGGATCACAAAGAATATTGGATTGAGGATGAATAGTGTTTATCATCTTAGTAGGATTAGAGTTCACTTCAATAGTAGACTGAAGATTGGTCAGAGTTGGAGCAAAATCATCATCATATGAAGAAGATTAGAAAATGCCAGCACTTTGTTGATGATTGCCAAGGTCTGTGGGGCTTGGAAACCTTGTAAAAGGTTCATCAAAGCTTGTGGATGGATCAGTGGGAGTAGTGGAACGAACAGCAGAAACAGGTATGTCAGTAGAAATACCATCAGCATAACTGACATCAGCAGCAACAACAGGGGAGCCACCAGCAGAAGCATGATCAGCAGAATCCATGTTCCTGCTGGTGTGAAGCGTGGGAATTGCACCAGGATTTACCTCTCGAGGGATCTCGAGAAGCTTACAACCCCCACCAGGCAGTGTACCTGATCGTTGTAGTATAGTATAGTGACAAGTACCGGGGGATTGATCGTTCAACTCAGGAATAGTGTCGTTAGGATTGAAATTAATCTAACTAGGTCTAAAGGTGAAGGATGATTCTTTTTATGTTTTTATATTTTATGAAAAGCAGGTAAAAATCTCGGGTATTGGAAGGAGGGGCAGAATTAGTTGCTAATCAACTAACCCAAAAGCTACTAATTAAACTAATGTGCAAGAAAACTAAACTAAGGTTCTACAAGGGATGTGAAGCATGTCTACCTATGATATGTTACTCCTTGCTAGCTATCCAATTCTACCTATTGAATTGTCACACATTGTTTTAATTGACGGGTTGTATTCCTTAATACCATTCGTGGGGTGGCGTACGTACTTCCCCAACACTATAAGCTCCTACTTCACTCCTATGTCGAGCCTGCAAGAAGCTCCTAACATGGGATCATTAGAATTCGCTCATGCATTAAATATAACCATAATAACCTAGTACGCATTGGTTCATGTTTCTTAAGACGTTCAAGCATGTTACCCTATGGAAGTCTGCCAGTTTTTTTAAGCCTAACATCGAACTCATTCAATTAAACAAGAGACAATAGGAAACAAGAATTATAAGCTAAACCAATTAGATCTATCGAAGTGTCACACCCTAATTGATGAAGATAGACACAAACATCAACAAGGAATTAATAAGATCTAATCAATTATATACAAGTTTCACATAATCATAAGTAGACACAAGGTGAATTAGCCAAGCATAATTAATAAAGAACACGCAACAATAATGATAATTGAAGACATGAATTAAGATAGAATCATCAAACCATTACAAGATGTTTATGGAGTGATTGAAACCCTCTAAGTTGCTGGAAAAACACCCACCTAAACCCAGGAATCGACCTTAGGGTTTAGGGCTTACAAAAAGTGAAGTTATGATGTTATATTTATAGGCAAGTTTTCTGTCGGCAAGGTATGACGGTGTCAGCTCGTTACACATGACGGCGTCACACCCATTTTTTCACCAAATTGTAGATTTCTTCGTCCTCTTCGCGTGGGCTTTTGAATCACCTAAATCCGAGTTTGTATGCAAAAGTTATGACCAAAACAATATCAGATACTCCGCGCACCAGTTTTGACAAGTTAACACGTGACGGCCTTGGGTGACGCCGTCACGTTTTTTCTGGACCGTCACTACTTTTACTCTTGACGCTGTCACATGAATGCTCTTGACGCCGTTAGGTACTGTTCCCAGCAAGGAAAATTAAGACTTTGCCATTTTCTTCACTTTTAGGCTCCAAAAACGTCCAAAATGCTTCTTTTTTCCAGAATTCACTCCAAAAGTACCTAAAATCATAAAAGGAACGATTTAGGGCAATATTTGATCAAATAAATTCGAATTCGGGCTTAAATGACCCCCTAAAAATGGATCATTTTTCGCCTCATCATATACCCTTACACTTGAGATTTGCTTGTCCTCAAGCAAATGCGCTTTTATTCTAATCAAAATTCAAGTTAGGGGTCATTTAACACTAATATAAAAGTAATTACAACAAATAATCGTTCCACTAAAGACCAAAGACAAGCACGGAGGTCATACACTAGCACCTCACAAATAGTGTTTAGATACTCACATCTCTCGGGTGTAATAAAGTATATATCACAATATGGAAATGGAAAACATCTTTCACTACCTGTCATAGCAAAATAGATTATCATAGGCATGGGAAAGGATCAAACCTCCACCACATGGCGTAAGCACCTACGATAAACTATCAAAGAGGTCTTTCAAAGGGTTATAACGTTAGGTGTAGGGATATGGAATACACGGTTTTATTGGATAAAGGCAATCTTTACTGGTGGCGAGTTAATCATTTTGGTTAATTACATGTACAATATGGCGTTGCTAAGCCAAGACTAGACTCTACTTAAGCTAATAAATGAAAAACAACAAAAACATAAAATAAACATAGAATGAAACGGGATGGTAGTCCGTATGTTTTTTCTCTTTTCTTTTTTTTTTTTCTTTTTAATTATTTTTTTCAGTTTTTTCGTTTTTTTTTTTTTTTTTTTTTTTTTTTTTTTTTTTTTTTTTTTTTGCATACTCTTACCCTACCATCCAAAATAATACATCATAGGGAATGAACATCCCCTTACACTTGAATTTTTACATACTTTACAATAAACTAATCTAATGACTCGAATTAAGATAATCAAAACACTTGGAGTACTTTAAAGATTAACGCACATATGGGGGTAATATATGATGTTCTTCCCCATTACTCCATAACATTAGTACTTTACCCATGAGTCCCAATCGTCCCAAAACAATATGTACAAGGATATGACTCGACTTAGCAACCATGTAATCAATTAGATAATTAACAAAGGGTTTAAACATGTAACAAGAATGCACTAAAGATGAGTGCATATACGGAAGGCTAAGGCGATTTGGGTATACATTTAAGTGGGGTGTAACAAATTCTTCCTTTAAGTAAGATGCTTAAAGTTAGAAACGAATAGATATGCTGGGAGGGGTGTACTAGGGGTTTCGTGTACTAAAAATGAGTACAACGCTAAGGTGTGGGAAAAATTAATTGACTTTACTAGCCAAGTAATATGACTTAAATGGTCAAGTAATTATGATACGGGTTTAACACAAGGGTGATCCTAATGCCTCTTATCACGTAGTAAATCCTACTACACGAATGTAGTCTCACTAGCGGTCTCGAGATGCATCACTAACGCAAGTTCTAGAATCTAAATGCTACCGCTACACTCATAAGCACTAATAGTAAATGCTTTTCCTATCAAATCTAAAGGCGAACCTCACATATTTGGGTGGAAAATTTTTTTGAATGGTACGGTTTTGTGCTAGTCATACAATCTCCTATCCATGAGACGCTTGCTATGGCTAAAGTTTCACTCCTAAATGTTGTAAAAAAATTTAAATTTGGCGCTAAAATTACACTAACAAGTATTTTTCTTAGTTTTATTACACACCTACCATCAAACAAACAAACTCAAGCGAAAGTGTATACTATAAGGTATCATCATTTACCCTCCCCTTACACTTAGGATGAACATTGTCCCCAATGTTCAAGTAAAGAATGTAAAAGTGAAATAGGTAAAAGAATGAAATCAAATACTCCCCTGATTCGTTTGGTGTGGATAGTGTGTCAACAAGGTTAGATCTTCCTCCAAGAAAATGAACGTTCAAAGCTTCCCTTCTAGAAAAATAAATCATCTTCTTATCCAATATAACCTGTTAAACCTGAGAAAACAATCACAAAAACCCAAAGCATCAATCCGAACAAAGAAAACTCACAACTAGATGTAATTCCAGACTTAAGAATAAAAACAAAACAATTAAAGATATAAAGCTTGTGGAATGAATGTTTGCAGATTTCCTGTAGTTTATATAACTAAAGAATCAACATAAACTTTAAGAGTTCGGTATAAACAAAACTCGCAAAAATTTTCAGAATTTTTGTAACTGATGCCGTCAGGTTATAATCCTGACGCCGTCAGAATGTTCCTGCAAAAATCTCATGTTAAGTTTCCGGCAAATTTCTGGAAAAACTTATGTCCTACTTCCTAGAAAATCATGCAAAACATCATTATGACTCGATACAAGCATTTGACTCAAACAATTACTATTACGCATGTTCATTTAATATTGTTGTGGATCATGCTCAATTTCGTTCTTATAAACAAATTTGGGTCTCCCCTTACACTTAGCTTTTGCAAAATACCTTTATATGTAATTAAGACGAAGTTAAAAACAAAATAAAGCATTTTCACAATTTACTTTGAAACATGAGCCACAAACAACAAAAATAAAACATGCATATGGAAACAAATAGAATCAAACAAACAAATAAAGCTTGGGTTGCCTCCCAATAAGCGCTTGTTTTTGTTTACGAGTCTTGTAGCTAGACTCAAGGTCATGGGTTACAACATGACCTCATCGTCAAATGTTACATCTTCCTCACTAATCATTTCATTATTATTTTCTTGATAATGTTTTACACGTTGTATGTTGACAGTAAATTCTCTATTTTCATCGTCCATTAACACAACAGCTCCAGTTTTAGAGGAACTTTTCACTGTAAAGGGGCCATACCATCTAGACTTGAGTTTCCCTGGAAATAACCTTAACCGAGAGTTATACAATAGGACTTTGTCCCCTTCTAAAAATTCCTTTGGTTTCTTAATTCGTTGGTCATGCCATCTTTTTGCGCTCTCCTTATATGTAATGGAAGACTCATATGCTTCTAACCTTAGCTCATCAAGCTCGTGTATTTGCAGGAACCTATTTGTTCCGGCAATTGTATAATCTAAATTACATGCCTTAAGCGCCCAATAAGCCTTATGTTCTAGTTCTACCGGAAGGTGACATGACTTACCATACACCATGCGGAATGGAGTCGTTCCAATAGGTGTCTTGTAGGCAGTTCGGAATGCCCATAAGGCCTCGTCGAGTTTAAATGACCAATCTTTTCTATTCTGACTAACCGTTTTTACTAGTATTCTTTTAATAGCCCTGTTCGTGTTTTCGACCTGACCATTGGTCAGTGGGTGATAGGCGGTGGAAAATCGATGGGACACTCCGTATCTCCTCATGACCTTTTCCATTTGCGCATTGCAAAAGTGGGTTCCCCTATCACTAATGAGAGCTTTAGGAATTCCGAACCTAGCGAACAGCTTTTTCAAGAAATGAATAACTACCCTGGCATCGTTGGTCCTAAGGGCTTGTGCCTCTACCCATTTTGAAACATAGTCGATGGCAACTAAAATGTATTCATTCACTCCTGAAGATGGAAAGGGTCCCATGAAGTCAATTCCTCAGACGTCGAAAACCTCACATACTTGTATAAAATTCTGAGGTGCTTCATCCCAATTTGATATGTTCCTGGCCCGTTGACATGCATCGCATGCTTGTACCATTTCTTTGACATCACGGAATATTGTTGGCCAATAGAATCCCGCGTCGAAAATCTTTCGGGCGGTGGTATTTATCCCATGATGGCCCTCAGAGGGGCCTGATGAGTGCTCAAACACTCATCATTTTTGTCGTATTTAAACTGCCAAAACATACAAAAACAATCAAAAAGTTATCAAAATACTTAAATTATCCCAGGGATTGTGTTTTATGTGTTTTAAAAGAAAATTGAGCAAAAACAAATGAAAAACGATCAAAGTTTGCAATAATGGCAGTTTCAGTCCCCCAAGTTTCAAAACTTGTCAAAAATAGTCCCTATGCATTTATTTTGAAAGAAAAGTCAACCCAAGTCTTTTGAAAGTCAAACATTATAAAAATTGGTCATTGGATAAAATGTTTCAAACGTTTGCATAATTGGTCCTTGAAGTTTCATAATTGGCAAATTAGGTCCCTGGGAGTTTTTAATGGAAAAATTGTAAGGTCCTTGGAATAACAAGTTTTGCATTACTGGTCCTTTGGAATACTTTGTAAAAATGGCATAACAAACCCTTCAAAAAATCAGATGTTACAAAATTGGTCCTTGTGTTTTGCTATCTAACCAAACCGGACCCTTTGTATTATTATACCCAAAATTCCAAATCCAATCCCAATCCAGGCCTGATCCATACCCAAGCCCACCAAAAGCCCAATCCCTAAACAGATATCCCAGGGACAAACGGTCAAACGGCCGTCTTCCCCATCCTCTCCCCCGTTTCCCTCCTCCCTGTCTCCCCCCCCCCCTCCACTCACCTTTTCACCAACCAGCCCCCACAATTAATACCTCCTCAACTACCAAACCAACCCCCCTCCTCTCCATTTAATGAACCCACCAGTTCCACTAATATTGCCCGTTTTATATTTGGCGCCAAAATTGCAATCAAAGGCTTAGATGGGTGATATCTCAAATTGATGGTGAGGATTGGGTCAAAGGTCAACAAATAAGCCATTGGGAGTGCCAATTGTGAACAGGATGCCACATGGAAGCTGGGATTACTTATCTTCAAATCATAGTATATATAGTAGCATTTATAAGCCTCATAAGGCATGTAGGAATTGTAATATAGGCTTTTTAGTGTTTATTTAATCTTTGTAATCTGTTTTCAAGCACTGAAAGTTCTGTTTTAAGTTTATTTCTCATTTTCCAAATTCAAGTTTCATTAAAGTATTTCAAGTATCTGTTTAAGTTTTAATAGTGATCTCTGGTTGTTTGTGAACTCATATAAGCAACATAGAAAGTTTTTAGAAGCTTGATAAGCTTCTATTGCAATCAGAATCTAAGTTTCATAAAATAATCAAAAAAATATAATAAAAACAAAAATAAAATTAAAAAAAGTATGTTGCAGGTTGAAGGATTGCTGGAGCACAGTTAATTTTGGATGGCTGTGGGTTAGGGACTTGTGGAAGTCATTAGGAATTGGTAATTGATCCTTGGTCCTTGGCAGTTGGCTTGGAAGGCTTTTGTATGCTCCAATTTTTGATTTGTACTCTTTTAAGTGTTTTAGTATTACTTGTTGCTTATTATTGTTTACCCTGCTTATTTATAGCTTATTAGACTAGTTACATTCAGTAGTTTGCATTTTTGACTCACTAAAATCAAGTTTAGTAATTGTCTATGTTTAAAAGTGGTGTTTGGATTTGTCTGAATTGTGTGCCTCAGTGAGTATTACTGCTCACTTTGTGTTCTCACACAATACTCAGACCCTTAGGATACCAAAATAATCAAAGTTATAGTAGTACCAAGCCTCAAAGTCAAAATCACACCTTATTTGGCCTCAAAACCATCTGAGGTGGAATTAGAAAGGCATAAGCCTTATTTCAAGTCATAAGTAGGTAAAGTAGCTTATTTTAGTTCAATCATAGCTTAACTTAGCCTAATTAGTCATAAAATCAGAATCAATACTCACTTTGGTCAAACTAGAAGTAGAAATCAAAATGTCAAAAGTGTAGTGTTTGCAGAAAATCAAAATTTCAAAGATTTTCTAGATTTTTGTGTTAACTTTTAGAGCTCAAGCTTTTCAGGTATTAAAGTCTCACACTTAATCTTCCAAAGTCCATAGTTTTCTTATTTTTAAGATTTTTCTTATAGCTTGTGCAAGCCCTTGAAAAAGCCTGCAGGGTCAAAGTTGGTTTTCCACCAGGGCACTTTGGTACTTTTGGTCAGAATTCAAACCCCCCTCCAAGGTGCAAATTAGATTGTTAGAACTTGAATTTTAGGTTTTTGAAAAGCTTGTCAGTAGTACTTTTAGGATTGATAATAAAATTGGATCTCAGTTCTCTTTGGCATAGCTTAATTGGTCTTTGAAGTTTTCTTATTTCAACTAGGTATACTGAGTCATCAGTATAATCACACCATTTTCAATAGTTCATACCTAGTTTATTAGTGGGTCCGACTCTCAGCTTATTGGCTTTTTAGAATCCCAAATAAGCCATCTTTCTAGTTCAGGCCTTGTTTTATAATTAATAACTTATTTAGACTTAGTAATCAGAGCTTATTTGTTATTCATTTCACCATTAGTATTCTGAGTACTCAGGTTTTGGTCAAATTTCATACAAGCTTATCTAGCTTATTTGTGAGAATCAGGGTTTGTTTTTTGGCTTATTTTAAATCCAAACTATTTATCTTTTCATTTCAGGCTTAAGTTTGGATCCCTGATCCATCGTGTGGTCCCCACACAGGCCTGCAACTTGCCAATTTACCTTGCACATCTGTGAAGTCAGTCCCATTTAGCTTATTACATAAGCTCATTAAGAGCTTATTAGTGAGCTTATTGACCTGGTTCTTGGCCTATCTTGTAGACTCCCAGTCCAACTTGAGGGTTCAACCCCAAGTTTTGACCCCTGACCCCCCTTTTGGCCCCCACAGAGGGCTACAGGTAGGCCAAATTTGGCCTTTGTGACCTGCCAATAAGCATAAGTGCTTATTCCTTGTTTCTTGCTTATTGTGCATGCTTACCTGGTTCCTTTGTACTTAATTCTCATTAGTATTGTTAGATGTGTGATTATTTGGACTTATAATTCAGTTGTGTAGCTTATTCATCAAAAGCAAAATCAAAATAAGCCCTTGGCTTAATCTGTCAACCAAATAAGCTTGCATTCCGCTTATTTCTCATAATCAGTCAAACCTCCTTTGTTAAAGTGGCTTATAATCATGTACTAATCAGATTTGAGAAAGAAAATTCCAAATAAGCCAACTATCATAGAAGTGATAGCTTCTATTTAAGCCAATTGGCTTATTCTCAGGTTTTTGTAAATGCAATTTTCATTTTTATATTTTTCTTAGGTTTCTGATAGGTTAAAATAATTTTAGTAATTTTTTCAGATTTTTCTCTTATCATTTAGTGTTTTTCATAATTTAAATTAGTTTTTAATAATTAATAAATAACTAATAATTAATAATAATTAATTAGAAAATCAGAAAAATATAAATTAAAATTTAAAATTAGTTTTTAGTTATTTTTTATTTTTCCAAATTTTATTTTCAATTTTCTAGTGTAATTTCATAATTAATTAGAATTTAGGTTAATTTAAATAATTAAAAAGTAATTAATAATTAGTTATTAATTAGTAATAATTAATTAAAAAGTCTTAAAAATATATTTTCATTTGTAAAATTAGTTTTATAGTATTTTAGATTCTTCTAAGTTTAAATTTTATTTTTCTAAGTTAATTTCATATTTATTTGTATTTTAGGTTAATTTAGTTAATTAAAATTTAATAGGAAATTAGTATTTAATTAATAGTAATTATAAAAATAGTGTAAAAATTAATTTTAAATTTCCAAAAATTTTCTTTAATCATTAGGTTTGTAAAAATATCATTTTCATATCAGTAGCCTTTTCAGATCACCTCACTCACTTTTATTTTACGTACGTTTGTTCACGTTTTCAGCAAACATACGGTTTTTAGGTTTTAGGTAATTTCTTCTCAATCTAAATTCCAGTAATTAATCACATAGCTTTCCTAAGCTATTTCTATTCTTAATTTCCAAATAATTCTCATAACCACCCTTTTCTGTGAATAATCACCCGATCACAATCACGCTCAGATACAATTCACACATCGTCAGGGTATAACGACCTGGTGATTTCCTATATTACCCGGAGATTGACTCTAGGCTATTTGACTTCGTTGACCATTCCTTCGTCAATATAAGTTGACGGTTTAGCATCAATCAAATTTTGGCGCCGCTGCCGGGGAGGTGTGCGCGTTTCTGCAGCGTCTTTTGAGATTAGTGTTATCTCACCATCATCACTGTATAAATACCACCACTTTTGTAAATTTTAAATTAAAACACAAAAAAAGTCATTAACACTTTTCCTAAAGTGTTAAAACACTAAAAAAATTAAAAACAACAAAACAGATCGTAAAGTTTTCTGAATCGGGTTTCTTTTAAGGTGATTCTTGAAGAAAAACGATTTTAGATTACGAGACGATACCAAAAATATTGTCCAAAAGTTTTTCACCCATACACAAAACCAAAAAACATCCATCTTTTCTTGTGAATAATAATCATACATAAAAATAAACCGTCGCAAACCAAGACAGAACACCTACCAACTGGGGGTGTGAACATAATAAGTTCCCAAACCTAAGATTTAAAACTTGCCTTTGTATCCCTGTGAGTGGTGTACCTTTCTTAAAGAAGCCACTTGCTTGTGATTATTGGTTTAAGTTCACTGTGGATTTACCTCGATTTTGTTTTGATTGGTTTTTATCTCTATGCGCACTCGTTATTCAAGGTCCACTAGCCCATTACGTGAGCTTGTCAGGAGACCTCGAAGGCCTCGTAGACGTTTTGCACCAACAGTCGGATCTGAGATCCGTACTGTTGCCACACCCACTGTCACCATGGCGGAAGACCGCCCCATGTGTGAGCTTCTCCAAGCACCCATCGAGGGTTACGGAGATGCCATTGTTGTTCCAGCCATCGTGGCTGATAATTTTGAGCTCAAAACTGGGTTACTCAATCTTGTAACCTCAAGTCAATTCTACGGTTTTGAGAGGGACGATCCTCATGCTCACATTCGATGGTTCAATAAAATCACTTCGACCATCAAGTACAAGAATGTCCCTTGTGAAGCAATCAAACTTCTTCTCTTCCCATTCTCACTGGAGGGACAAGCCCGGATTTGGCTTGAAAAACAACCTCCTAGATCTATTGAGACATGGGAAGATCTTGTGAAAAAATTTGTGAATGAATTCTTCCCACCTTCCAAGACCACGAGTCTTAAGAACGAAATCACCAAGTTCACTCAGAAATATGATGCATCTTTTGGTGAAGCGTGGGATCGTTTCAAAGAATTACTTCGCAAGTGTCCACATCATGGTTTCTCAGAGTTGATGCAACTCGATACTTTCTACAATGGCGTGAGCCAAGCTGGTCAGGTTTCTCTCAATGCCTCTGCGGGAGGTAATTTCTTGAGTAAAACCACAAAAGAAGCTTTACAGATCATAGAAAACAAGTCCAAGGTCCGCTCTACACGAAGCAAACCGATTGTTTCTCAAATCAATGCGGGTCCTTCCACTTCATCTTCTGTGGGTCAATCTAGCACGGATGCTAAGCTTGGCAAGCTCACTGAAGCGATCCAAGCTTTGGTTCTCGCCCAAACAAAGAAAGTTTCATTTCCACAACATCCTCCCCCTGCTGAGGTTAAAAAAGTGGAAGTCTGTGTGACTTGTGGTGGGCCGCATGCCTACTACAATTGCACAGCAACTGATGGTACTCCATATGAAGCTCATGCTGTTGTCGGGTCCCAAAATCAAGGAGGCAATCAATACCGCCTTCCTATGGACCCGAACTATCGTCCTCACCATTATCCTGGACCTCCCGGTTTTAATCAAAATCAAAATGTCCAAAACCGTGGCCAAAATCAAAATAGAGTGAACCAAGGTTTTCAAAATCAAGGTAACTTCAATCAGGGTCACGGTTTCCAAAATCAAAACCAAGGTTTCCAACACCAAAATCATAGAAACTTTAACTGGAACCAAGGTCAGGGTAATTTCAATCTCAGGAATTTTCATGGAAACAACCACCAGAATCAAGGGAATTTCCATCATCAAAACCAAGGAAATTTCAACCAAGGTCCCAATCCGAACAATCGTGCTCAAAATTTTCCTAATCCGAATCAAGCCATTGTTCCAACCGGGCCTTCATCTGATGAGTTGTTAAAACAATTCATGAATCCCAAGAAGAGTTGAACAAGTTGCTGGTCAGCCAGATTTCTGATATCAAGAAGTCTTTAAATGATCGACCCTCGGGCTCAGGTACTACTTTACCGAGCAACACGATCGCTAACCCGAGGGGCGATGCTAAGGCGATCACAACACGAAGTGGTGCTTCATATGATAAACCCGCGATTCCTACTACCTCTTCTCCCTCTCCTCCTAAGGTAGTGGAACGTGAACCTGAGGTGACCAAGGACAAGGTGCAAACTCCTAGCTCACAAAGTACAGCACACATCCAACCTCAGGTTATTCCAGAAACCATATGTAAGCCTGGAGTTGTCTTTGAACCACCAGAAACTCCCGTGGACAACCCTAAATCCAAAACTTCTATTCCTTATCCATCACGTCTCAATGAACAAAAGCTCCGCGAAAAGGCTAGTCAACAAATAGATAAATTTTTCCAAATCTTCCAAGATTTGCACTTTGACATTAGCTTCGCGGACGCTATTCTCTTGATGCCCAAGTTTGCATCAACAATCAAGAATCTGTTAAGTAATAAGGAAAAACTCTTCGAGATGGCAAGAGCTCCTCTGAATGAGCACTGTTCAGCAGTTCTCTTGAAAAAGCTTCCTGAAAAGCTTGGAGACCCCGGGAAATTTCTCATTCCTTGTACTTTCCCGGGTATGGTTGAATGCTTCGCCTTAGCCGATCTAGGTGCTAGCATTAACCTGATGCCATATTCTGTGTGGAAGAAACTTTCTCTGCCCAAACTCACTTCCACGTGCATGACTTTAAAGCTTGCCGATCGTTCGATTTCTCGTCCTCTTAGCATTGCCGAGGACGTATTCGTTAAAGTGGGAAAGTTCCATTTTTCGGCAGATTTTGTGATTGTTGACTTTGATGCCGATTCTAGGGTCCCTCTCATTCTTGGAAGGGGATTCCTTAGAACTGGGCGTGCTCTTATCGATGTATTTGAGCATGAGATCACATTGCGTGTTGGAACGAAAGCCATTACCTTCAACCTAAATCAAACTTCGAGATACTCCTCCAATTATGACTGTGAATCGGTGAACCAAATAGATGTCATCGATGTTGCTACTGAGGAGTATGCTCAAGAGATTTTAGGTTTCATTGATGATTCTTCGAGTGAAAACCTCACTCATTCTTCTCATTCCATCATTGCCAATTCTTCTCCTTCCCTCACTCCGTTTGAGGGAAGTGACTTCATCTTAGAAGAAATTGAGGCCTTTCTCAAAAGTGATTCGATTCCCGATGGAATCGATACCCAAGAGATTGACCCCGAGAGGGATATTCTCCTGCTTGAGAAATTGTTAAACGAATATCCCTCTCCTCTTCCTGTTCTACCACAAACACTTCATAAGGAGGAAGTCAAAAATGTTGAGAAAACTGATGACTTTCCCGAGGTTGAACTTAAGGACTTGCCGCCTCATCTTGAATATGCATTTTTGGAGGGTGAAGATAAATTGCCCGTCATAATTGCCAAAGATTTAAGCGTTGAGGAAAAGGCTGCTCTCTTAAAGGTTCTGAAGTCACATAAACAAGCAATTGCTTGGCGACTCTCCGACATCAAGGGCATTGACCCTGAATTTTGTACTCACAAGATTTTAATGGAGGACGACTTCAAACCTACAGTCCAACAACAAAGAAGGGTAAATCTAAAAATTCATGAGGTAATCAAACAAGAAGTTTTAAAACTTCTTGATGCCGGATTGATTTACCCTATCTCGGACAGTCCTTGGGTTAGCCCAATTCATTGTGTTCCAAAAAAGGGTGGCATTACTGTTATCACAAACGAGGGGAATGAGTTGATTCCAACTCGGTTGGTTACGGGTTGGCGTATCTGCATTGACTATCGTAAGTTAAATGACGCCACCCGCAAAGATCATTTTCCTCTTCCCTTTATGGATCAGATGCTCGAGAGATTAGTGGGGAATGAGTACTATTGCTTCCTCGATGGTTTCTCGGGTTACTTTCAGATTCCCATTGATCCGCAAGATCAGGAAAAGACCACTTTCACGTGCCCCTATGGAACTTTTGCATATAAACGTATGCCATTTGGCTTATGTAATGCTCTGGGCACATTTCAAAGATGTATGATGGCCATATTTTCCGACATGATCAGAACGACTATGGAGGTCTTTATGGACGATTTTTCGGTCATTGGGGATTCGTTTCAATCATGTCTCTCCCATTTAGACAGCATGCTAAAATGTTGTGAAGACACAAAGTTATGTCTAAATTGGGAGAAGAGTCACTTTATGGTCAAAGAGGGCCTTGTCCTCGGCCATAAAATTTCAAAGAACGGGATTGAGGTTGACAGAGCCAAAGTGGACGTCATTGCAAAATTACCTCATCCCATAACCGTAAAAGGTGTTAGGAGCTTTTTGGGTCATGCCGGTTTCTATCGTAGGTTTATTCAAGATTTTTCTAAAATCGCCCGGCCTATGACCCATCTCCTCGAGAAGGATGCTCCTTTTATCTTCACCCCCGAGTGCATCGAAGCTTTTGAAACATTAAAGAGAAAGCTTACCGAGGCACCGATTCTTGTTGCCCCCGATTAGGACTTGCCCTTCGAGCTCATGTGTGATGCTAGTGATTATGCAATAGGGGCAGTCTTGGGGCAACAAAAAACAAAACATTTTCAGCCTATACACTATGCCAGCAAAACTATGACCGAGGCTCAAAGTCATTACACCACCACTGAAAAAAAATTATTAGTTGTGGTGTATGCTTTCGAAAAATTCCGGCCATACTTGATACTGACCAAAAGCATAGTGTATACGGATCACTCGGCTTTGAAGTACCTCTTTGCAAAACAAGATGCAAAGCCGAGACTACTCTGTTGGGTTCTCCTCCTACAGGAATTTGATATCATTATCCGTGATAAAAAAGGAGTCGAGAACCTAGCTGCTAATCATCTCTCTCGTCTTGAAAACCCTCACCAAGATGCTTTCGAGAAAAAGGAAATAAACGAAACATTTCCTCTCGAAACCCTAATGCGGTTTCATTTCGTGGAGACTCGATTACCCCATGGTTTGCCGATTTTGCAAATTACCATGCGGGTAACTTCTTTGTGAAAGGGATTTCGTCCTAACAAAAAAATAAATTCTTCAAAGATGTAAAACATTACTTCTGGGACGACCCCTACTTGTTCAAAATTTGCGCGGATCAAGTCATCCGGCGGTGTGTGTATGGTCAGGAAGCCACTGAAATTTTAAAGGCTTACCATGCTGGTCCCACGGGGGTTCACCACAATCCCAACTACACCGCCAAAAAGGTGTTTGATTCCGGCTTTTATTGGCCCACGAAATACAAGGATGCCCAAGAACTGGTCAAGTCCTGTGACACTTGTCAACGTCACGGGAACATTTCACAAAAGAATGAAATGCCTCAAAATGCAATTCAAGTTTGTGAAATTTTTGACGTCTGGGGCATCGACTTTATGGGGCCATTTCCGTCTTCTCATGGCAACAAATACATACTCGTGGCTGTTGACTACTTGTCCAAATGGGTTGAAGCAAAAGCTTTACCCACAAATGATGCCCGAGTAGTTGTGAAATTTTTGAAAGCTCTTTTTGCCCGATTCGGAACTCCACGTGCTATTATTAGTGATCATGGTACGCACTTCTGTAATGGCAAATTCGACAAAGTTATGCAAAAGTACAGCGTGACTCACCGTCTTTCTACTGCGTACCACCCTCAAACGAGTGGATAAGTCGAAGTTTCCAATCGGGGCATTAAAAGAATTTTAGAAAGAACCGTAGGTGAAAATCGTGGATCGTGGTCGGATAAATTAGATGATGCACTTTGGGCTTTCCGTACGGCTAACAAAACACCCATTGGGTGTACACCTTACAAACTTGTGTACGGGAAAGCGTGCCATCTTCCGATCGAGCTTGAGCATAAAGCCTATTGGGCTCTAAAGCATGCCAATTTTGACCTCAAAACTGCGGGTAATCATAGAAAAGTTCAACTGAATAAATTAAATGAACTTCGTGATCAAGCTTACGAGAACTCTTTAATCTATAAAGAAAAGACTAAGAGGATTCATGACTCCAAAATCAAGAACCGCGTTTTTAACGTTGGTGATCGAGTCCTTCTTTTCAACTCTATACTCAAGATCTTCTCGGGAAAGCTCAAAACCCGATGGACTGGTCCATTCACTATCGCTAAGGTTTATCCTTATGGCACCGTCGAATTATCTCAAAATGACGGTCCAAATTTCAAAGTGAATGGACATCGATTAAAGCATTACTTTGGAGAGGACATACCATCCATGGTTGTCCCGGATCTCCAAACTTTCCCCAAGGACAATTGAATTCGGGGATCGAGTCAAGCTAGCGACTCGATGAACAAAAACAATAGCACAATACGGGTTTTCACCCGTATCTCTGATTTCTTTCTACTTTCTACCATCTTAGTGTGGGGAATGGCCAACCCCCCGCTGTTTGAAAATGTATATATGTATATAAGTTTCAAAAAAAATAAAAAATAAAAAAATAAAATAAAATAAAATAAAAATAAAGTGTGTATATATAGAAATAAAGTGAAATATGGTGTTTCCACAGTTAGATTCGAATATTGGCTTCTTCCATTCAAAGAGTCGGCAAAATAGCGGGGACTTTGAATATTGAGGACAATATTCATTTCTAAGTGTGGGGGGGGGGGGGGGAGATTCTAGAAAATTTTATGACAATATATCTTCTAGTACCCCCGTTTTTGGCCAAAATTTTCAAAAATTTTTCACTTTTTTTCAAAATTTTTGTGGTTATCAGTCCGCCATGTCTAACCGAAAAAGGGATTGGCTAATTCAGGAGCAAACGGCTCTTGGTAAAGATAACTCAAATCCGTTGACGGCTTGCAATTTGCCCAAAATTGTATGGTACCTCAACTCGCCATATCCTAAAAAGTGAATGAGTTGGCTAGCCCGCAAGATTATGGCTTGTGGTAAAGGCAGTGGAAAAACCATAATTGGTAATCAGCTCACCAAGATGTTGACTAGGTCCATTAAGAGTTGGCTAGTCCAGGAGCAAACGGCTCTTGGTAAAGACTAATCAAAACCGTTGAAAGCTGGTAGTTTGCTAAAAATCACATGGTTATCAAGTGGACCATAGTTCTTATTTGAATCGAAATATTTGGCTACTCCAGAAGTGATGGCTTTTGGTAAAGAGATTTCTAATCCATCAAGTTTTCTAAAAAGATTGCTAGGGACTAGCAATAGTTTAGTGTGGGGGATTGATGAGTGCTCAAACACTCATCATTTTGTCGTATTTAAACTGCCAAAACATACAGAAACAATCAAAAAGTTATCAAAATACTTAAATTATCCCAGGGATTGTGTTTTATGTGTTTTAAAAGCAAAATGAGCAAAAACAGATTAAAAACGATCAAAGTTTGCAATAATGGCAGTTTCAGTCCCCCAAGTTTCAAAACTTGTCAATAATAGTCCCTATGCATTTATTTTGAAAGAAAAGTCAACCCAAGTCTTTTGAAAGTCAAATATTATAAAAATTGGTCATTGGATAAAATGTTTCAAATGTTTGCATAATTGGTCCTTGAAGTTTCATAATTGGCAAATTAGGTCCTTGGGAGTTTTTAATGGAAAAATTGCAAATTTTGGTCCTTGGAATAACAAGTTTGGCATTACTGGTCCTTTGGAATACTTTGGAAAAATGGCATAACAAACCCTTCAAAAAATCAGATGTTACAAAATTGGTCCTTGTGTTTTGCTATCTAACCAAACCGGACCCTTTGTATTATTATACCCAAAATTCCAAATCCAATCCCAATCCAGGCCTGATCCATACCCAAGCCCACCAAAAGCTCAATCCGTAAACAGATATCCCAGGGTCAAACGGTCAAACGACCGTCTTCCCCAACCTCTCCCCCGTTTCCCTCCTCTCTGTCTCCCCCTCCTCTTACCTTTTCACCAACTAGCCCCCACAATTAATACCTCCTCAACTACCAAACCAACCCCCCTCCTCTCCATTTAATGAACCCACCAGTTCCACTAATATTGCCCGTTTTATATTTGGCGCCAAAATTGCAATCAAAGGCTTAGAAGGGTGATATCTCAAATTGAAGGTGAGGATTGGGTCAAAGGTCAACAAATAAGCCATTGGGAGTGCCAATTGTGAACAGGATGCCACATGGAAGCTGGGATTACTTATCTTCAAATCGTAGTATATATAGTAGCATTTGTAAGCCTCATAAGGCATGTAGGAATTGTAATTTAGGCTTTTTAGTGTTTATTTAATCTTTGTAATCTGTTTTCAAGCAATGAAAGTTCTGTTTTAAGTTTATTTCTCATTTTCCAAATTCAAGTTTCATTCAAGTATTTCAAGTATTTGTTTAAGTTTTAATAGTGATCTCTGGTTGTTTGTGAACTCATATAAGCAACATAGAAAGTTTTTAGAAGCTTGATAAGCTTCTATTGCAATCAGAATCTAAGTTTCATAAAATAATCAGAAAAATATAATAAAAATAAAAATAAAATTAAAAAAAGTATGTTGCAGGTTGAAGGATTGCTGGAGCACAATTAATTTTGGATGGCTGTGGGTTAGGGACTTATGGAAGTCATTAGGAATTGGTAATTGATCCTTGGTCCTTGGCAGTTGGCTTGGAAGGCTTTTGTAAGCTCCAATTTTTTATTTGTACTCTTTTAAGTGTTTTAGTATTACTTGTTGCTTATTATTGTTTACCCTGCTTATTTATAGCTTATTAGACTAGTTACATTCAGTAGTTTGCATTTTTGATTCACTAAAATCAAGTTTAGTAATTGTCTGTGTTCAAGAGTGGTGTTTGGATTTGTCTGAATTGAGTGCCTCAGTGAGTATTGTTGCTCACTTTGTGTTCTCACACAATACTCAGACCCTTAGGATACCAAAATAATCAAAGTTATAGTAGTACCAAGCCTCAAAGTCAAAATCACACCTTATTTGGCCTCAAAATCATCTGAGGTGGAATTAGAAAGGCATAAGCCTTATTTCAAGTCATAAGTAGGTAAAGTAGCTTATTTTAGTTCAATCATAGCTTAACTTAGCCTAATTAGTCATAAAATCATAATCAAAACTCACTTTGGTCAAACTAGAAGTAGAAATCAAAAAGTCAAAAGTGTAGTGTTTGCAGAAAATCAAAATTTCAAAGATTTTTCTAGATTTTTGTGTTAACTTTTAGAGCTCAAGCTTTTCAGGTATTAAAGTCTCACACTTAATATTCCAATGTCCATAGTTTTCTTATTTTTAACATTTTTCTTATAGCTTGTGCAAGCCCTTGAAAAAGCATGCAGGGTCAAAGTTTGTTTTGCACCAGGGCACTTTGGTACTTTTGGTCAGAATTCAAACCCCCCTCCAGGGTGCAAATTTGATTGTTAGAACTTGAATTTTAGGTTTTTGAAAAGCTTGTCAGTAGTACTTTTAGGATTGATAATAAAATTGGATCTCAGTTCTCTTTGGCATAGCTTAATTGGTCTTTGAAGTTTTCTTATTTCAACTAGGTATACTGAGTCATCAGTATAATCACACCATTTTCAATAGTTCATACCTAGTTTATTAGTGGGTCCCACTCTCAGCTTATTGGCTTTTTGGAATCCCAAATAAGACATCTTGCTAATTCAGGCCTTGTTTTGTCATTAATAGCTTATTTAGACTTAGTAATCAGAGCTTATTTGTTATTCATTTCACCATTAGTATTCTGAGTACTCAGGTTTTGGTCAAATTTCATACAAGCTTATCTAGCTTATTCGTGAGAATCAGGGTTTGGTTTTTGGCTTATTTTAAAGCCAAACTATTTATCTTTTCATTTCAGGCTTAAGTTTGGATCCCTGATCCATCGTGTGGTCCCCACACAGGCCTGCAACTTGCCAACTTACCTTGCACATCTGTGAACTCAGTCCCATTTAGCTTATTAGTGAGCTTATTGACCTGGTTCTTGGCCTATCTTGTAGACTCCCAGTCTAACTTGAGGGTTCAACCCCAAGTTTTGACCCCTGACCCCCCTTGTGGCCCCCACAGAGGGCTGCAGGTAGGCCAAATTTGGCCTTTGTGACCTGCCAATAAGCATAAGTGCTTATTCCTTGTTTCTGGCTTATTGTGCATGCTTACCTGGTTCCTTTGTACTTAATTCTCATTAGTATTGTTAGTTGTGTGATTATTTGGACTTATAATTCAGTTGTGTAGCTTATTCATCAAAAGCAAAATCAAAATAAGCCCTTGGCTTAATCTGTCAACCAAATAAGCTTGCATTCTGCTTATTTCTCATAATCAGTCAAACCTCCTTTGTTAAAGTGGCTTATAATCATGTACTAATCAGATTTGAGAAAGAAAATTCCAAATAAGTCAACTGTTATAGAAGTGATAGCTTCTATTTAAGCCAATTGGTTTATTCTCAGCTTTTTGTAAAAGCAATTTTCATTTTTATATTTTTCTTAGGTTTCTGATAGGTTAAAATAATTTTAGTAATTTTTTCAGATTTTTCTCTTATCATTTAGTATTTTTCATAATTTAAATGAGTTTTTAATAATTAATAAATAATTAATAATAATTAATTAGAAAATCAGAAAAATATAAATTAAATTTTAAAATTTGTTTTTAGTTATTTTTTATTTTTCCAAATTTTATTTTCAATTTTCTAGTGTAATTTCATAATTAATTAGAATTTAGGTTAATTTAAATAATTAAAAAGTAATTAATAATTAGTTATTAATTAGTAATAATTAATTAAAAAATGTTAAAGATATATTTTCATTTCTAAAATTAGTTTTATAGTATTTTATATTCTTCTAAGTTTAAATTTTATTTTTCTAAGTTAATTTCATATTTATTTGTATTTTAGGTTAATTTAGTTTATTAAAATTTAATAGAAAATTAGTATTTAATTAATAGTAATTATAAAAATAGTGTAAAAATTAATTTTAAATTTCCAAAAATTTTCTTTAATCATTAGATTTATAAAAATATCATTTTCATACCAGTAGCCTTTTCAGATCACCTCACTCACTTTTATTTTACTTACGTTTATTCACGTTTTCAGCAAACGTACGGTTTTTAGGTTTTAGGTAATTTCTTCTCAATCTAAATTCCGGGAATTAATCACATAGCTTTCCTAAGCTATTTCTGTTCTTAATTTCCAAATAATTCTGATAACCACCCTTTTCTGTGAATAATCACCCGATCACAATCACGCTCAGATACAATTCACATCTCGTCGGGGTATAACGACCTGGCGATTTCCTATATTACCCGGAGATTGACTCTAGGCTATTTGACTTTGTTGACCATTCCTTGGTCAATATAAGTTGACGGTTTAGCATCAATCTGGGCCAGAGTGACATTCTCTCATGATTTTTACTGCCTCACCTCCCGAAACACAACGTCTGATTATTTGATCAGGACATCTTCAGAATAAAAATGGTTCATCCCAGAAGTAGTATTTTAGTTGGGCAAAGAACCTTTTCTTTTCGTATTTAGTCATGTGTTCCAGAATGAGTCTACTTGCGAGATAGTTAGCAAAATCAGCGTACCAAGGCTCAGAATCTGTCATTGACATGAGTTGTTCGTTAGGAAATGAATCCCGAATCTCGCTTCTATCATGCTCATCAAGGGGATTTTCAAGACGAGATAGGTGATCAGCAGCTAAATTCTCTGCCCCCCCCCCCCCCCCCCCCCCGCTTTTATCACGGATTTCAACGTCAAATTCTTGTAACAACAGGATCCACCAAATTAGTCGTGGCTTAGCATCTTGCTTAGCAAAAAGATATCGGAGAGCTGAGTGATCGGTGAAAATGACTGTCTTTGAAAGGACAAGATATTGACGGAATTTGTCGAATGCGAACACTACGGCTAATAATTCTTTTTCGGTGGTAGAGTAATTCTCTTGAGCAGGGTTCATGGTTTTGCTAGCGTAGTAAATAGGTTGGAATAGCTTGTCACGCCTTTGGCCTAATACCGCTCCGACAGCATAATCACTAGCATCGCACATGATTTCGAAAGGTAACTCCCAGTTGGGTGTAACCATGATTGGAGCTTACGTGAGCTCCTTTTTCAGGAGATCGAATGCATCCTTGCATTCTTGAGAGAAATCGAAAGAGGCATCCTTCATCAGCAATTAAGTCATTGGCCGAGCTATTTTGGAGAAATCTTTGATGAATCTCCGATAGAACCGGGCGTGGCCCAAGAAGCTGCGTATTGCTTTAACAGTCGTGGAATAAGGCAACTTAGATATAGCTTCCACTTTAGCTTGATCCACCTCAATCCCATTCCCTAAGACCTTATGTCCTAACACAATCCCTTCTTTTACCATGAAATGACATTTTTCCCAATTTAACACCAAGTTTGTTTCCTCACAACGTTTGAGCATTTTTTCTAGATTAGCAAGACGGCGGTCGAAAGAGTCACCAAAGACTGAAAAGTCATCCATGAAAACTTCCATGCTGTCTTCCATCAGTTCGTGAAAGATTGCGGTCATGCATCGCTCAAAAGTGGCGGGGGCGTTACACAGCCCAAAAGGCATTCTTTTGTAGGCGAACGTTCCATAAGGGCAAGTAAATGTGGTTTTCTCTTGGTCCTCAGGTGCTATGAGGATTTGGAAATATCCCGAGAATCCATCCAAGAAACAGTAGTACTCGTGCCCAGATAATCTCTCCAACATTTGGTCAATGAATGGTAAGGGAAAGTGATCTTTCCTTGTGGCATCATTGAGCTTTCTATAATCGATGCATACCCGCCAGCCAGTAACCGTTCTCTGGGGTACCATCTCACCCCTGTCGTTCTTCACCACAGTCATTCCTCCTTTATTTGGTACAACCTGTACAGGACTAACCTACGGGCTATCCAAGATTGGGTAAATTAATCCTGCATCCAGAAGTTTGATGACCTCTTTCTTCACTACTTCCTTAATGTTGGGATTCACCCGCCTCTGGGGTTGCACGGTAGGTTTATAATTTTCTTCCATAAGAATCTTATGCGTGCAAAAAGTTGAGTCAATTCCCTTAATATCGGCTACACTCCATGCAAGTACTCCCTTATATTTCTTTAGGGCTTCTAAGAGCTTACCTTTTTGATCATGTTCGAGGGAAGAGTTTATGATTACCGGCAGTTGGTCCTCTCCCTGAAGAAAGGCATACTCTAGGTGGTTAGGAAGTTCTTTAAGATCTAGCTTAGGGGGTTCGATAATAGAAGGCTTAAGCTTGTTTTCGGGTTTTCGGAGTTCGAGATGTTCAGTGGTCTCCTGTCAAGGGTAGAAGGAGACTGCTCCAACATCCTCTATCTTTTCTACCTCCAACAAGGGGAGAAAATTCTCATCCCGTAACCAGCCTTCCTCGATCTGTTCATCAACACAGTCATCAATGACATTCGTGAGTTCATCGACCTCTCCAATGAAATAGAGCCGGTTAGCTGCTTCGAGAGAGATGTCCATAGTGTCTTTAATGTCGAAGGTTAAGCTATCAGTTCCTACTCGTAAGGTTAACTTGCCGTCATGAACATCAATGACTGCACGAGCGATAGCAAGAAATGGTCTCCCTAAGATGACGGGTACCAAGTCATCCTCCTCCATCACCAAGATTACGAAGTCAACCGGGAATTTGAATTTTCCAACCTTGACTAGCACATTCTCGCATATCCCTACGGGGTATTTGACTGATCTATCGACTAGTTGGATGTTCATACGGGTAGGCTTTAATCCGGAGTATCCTAGTTTAAGGAACATGGAGTGAGGCATGAGGTTGATACTCGACCCTAAATCGGCAAGAGCATTTTTTATCGATAGAGATCCTATGGAACAGGGCAAGGTGAAGCTGCCTAGATCGTCTACCTTTTTTGGTAGCCCTCGATGGGTCACCACCGAACATTCTTCCCCCAGAGTCACAAGACCCTCGAGTTTCTTTCGGTTAGCGAGCAATTTTTTAAAGTATGTGCTATACTTTGGCATGTGATAGCAAGCATCAAGGAGAGGTATGGTGATCACTGAGTCTTTTAGATATGACAAGAATCTTTTATTATCGTTCTCAGTTTTCTGGTTTTTTAGTCGGGATAGGAATGGAATTCTCACAGGTTGGTTAGGTGGAGTCGATGGGGATGGGGTCGCCAAGGGAGGTTGTTCGGGAGCCTTGCCGCTCACATCTCCCTCCTCTTCGCGAGGCTTGCTTGGATCGAGGGTGATAGGATGTGAACTCGGGTAAGGGGGTCCTTGGTTGTTCTTCCAGCTCGAGTGGTTATCGCGAGCATGGGGTTTTTTTGGCTTACTGATGGCCTGTCCTGGTTATCAAGGGTGGATTTAAGCTTGTTGAACCATTCTTCGATGTCATTTTGTTGTTCATCGACGAGCTCACCAAGACCTTTTAATTGTAAGCCTTTTTCTTGAGTAAAGTGACCAAGGTCATCTTCGAAAGTGCTCCTGATTTTATATTCAGGGCCTTCCTCTCCTTCTTTTCTCTTCACCAGATTTCCCCAAAGGATGTAATCGTCGTTTTGGTAAAAAGGCAAAAAGGAGGGATCAGCGTAGATGTCACCCCCTGACAAGCACGCATGTTCTGTCGTGGGTTCTCCTCCGCATTCCTCTGCCTCGTGCGGGCCCCCACAGTAGTCGCAGATTAAGTAAGGATTTGAAAGTTGTTTAGGTAATTGCGACCCAGCTAGGTATTCCATTCTTTTGTGAATTTTTCTTAGCCGATCTGAAGATGTTGATGTGATTTCAGACATGCTAGCAGTCGACTCAGGTTCATCCCAAGTGTCATCCTGGTCTTGAGTATATTCCTCAATCCTATTTCATCCTTCCTCGGCACTGAGATTGGCTAATTTTCCTTTTCTAGAATTGTTGATCCCATTCCGGTCAATTAGGGAAACATTGTCGTATAAGATTTGGACCAGAAGCCAGAGTTCGATGCCATGATGGGGAACTTGTCTTATTAAGTCATTGAATCTAATCCACGATTTATGGAAGGGTTTGTCCTTCCCTTTTTGGAAGCGTAGGATCCTATCTCTAAATGCTGAGGTTTTCCCTGCTGGAAAGAACTTCTCATAAAATTTGGATATGAGTTGCTCCCATGTGAAAATAGATTCAGAGGGAAGTTTATCATACCAATCTTTGGCTTTTTCGTAAAGGGTGAAAGGGAAGAATCGTAGTCGGGACGTGTTTCTAGTAGCCCCATCCGTATGGAGGGTGTCTACTATTTTCAAGAAGTCCTTGATGTGTTGAATCGGGTCATCATCATCTAGTCCACAAAACTTGCACACACTTTGGACAAGCCAAACATCGGTCGCATGCAAGACCTCATTGGTGTGTTCGTTTGGGTAGACAATGGCGTTTGAGAAGCCACGAGGATTTGGGGAGGAGTAGTCCTTAAGGCGCTTAGGAATGGGAGTTGCGGGGGTACTCATATCGTTGTTGGATTGGGAGCTAGGGGTTGTAAGGTGATTTTCTGAATTTTCTTCAGACAGGGGCGCATCAAAGTCAATGGCTATGCTGGATGGTTCATGTGTTGAGAGAGATCGTCTTAACCTACGCATTTCTCTATCAGGTTCTGCATAGGGTAAAACAAGGTCTCTAGCGGAACTACGACTCCTAGTGACTCTAAGGTTAGAGAATTCGTCGGTTGCCATGATGGCGAATGGTGGAGATTACGAACAAAGGCACGAGGAAATAAGATAGACTAAAGAAAACCTAAAAATAAAATAAAATCTTACAAGAAAGGAATCTAGCAAGTAGACCTACCAAAAAGAAATTCTAACCAAGACAATAACTATTCCCCGGCAGCGGCGCCAAAAACTTGATGTGTGGGAATTGCACCAGGCTTTACCTCTCGAGGGATCTCGAGAAGCTTACAACCCACACCAGGCAGTGTACCTGATCGTTGTAGTATAGTATAGTGACAAGTACCGGGGGATTGATCGTTCAACTCAGGAATAGTTTCGTTAGGATTGAAATTAGTCTAACTAGGTCTAAAGGTGAAGGATGATTCTTTTTATGTTTTTAAATTTTATGAAAAGCAGGTAAAAATCTCGGGTATTGTAAGGAGGGGCGGAATTAGTTGCTAATCAACTAACCCAAAAGCTACTAATTAAACTAATGTGCAAGAAAACTAAACTAAGGTTCTACAAGGGATGTAAAGCATGTCTACCTATGATATGTTACTCCTTGGTAGCTATCCAATTCTACCTATTGAATTGTCACACCTTGTTTTAATTGATGGGTTGTATTCCTTAATACCATTCGTGGGGTGGCGTACGTACTTCCCCAACTCTATAAGCTCCTACTTCACTCCTATGTCGAGCCTGCAAGAAGCTCCTAACATGGGATAATTAGAATTCGCTCATGCATTAAATATAACCATAATAACCTAGTACGCATTGGTTCATGTTTCTTAAGACGTTCAAGCATGTTACCCTATGGAAGTCTGCCAGTTTTCTTAAGCCTAACATCGAATTCATTCAATTAAACAAGAGACAATAGGAAACAAGAATTATAAGCTAAACCAATTAGATCTATCGAAGTGTCACACCCTAATTGATGAAGATAGACACAAACATCAACAAGGAATCAATAAGATCTAATCAATTATATATAAGTTTCACACAATCATAAGTAGACACAAGGTGAATTAGCCAAGCATAATTAATAAAGAACACGCAACAATAATGATAATTGAAGACATGAATTAAGATAGAATCATCAAACCATTACAAGATGTTTATGGAGTGATTGAAACCCTCTAAGTTGTTGGAAAAACACCCACCTAAACCCAGGAATCGACCTTAGGGTTTAGGGCTTACAAAAAGTGAAGTTATGATGTTATATTTATAGGCAAGTTTTCTGTCGGCAAGGTATGACAGCATCAGCTCGTTACACATGACGGCGTCACACCCATTTATTCACCAAATTGTATATTTCTTCGTCCTCTTCGCGTGGGCTTTTGAATCACCTAAATCCGAGTTCGTATGCAAAAGTTATGACCAAAATAATGTCAGCTACTTCGCGCGCCAGTTTTGACAAGTTAACACGTGACGGCCTTGGGTGATGCCGTCACGTTTCTTCTGGACCGTCACCACTTTTACTCTTGACGCCATCACATGAATGCTCTTGACGCCGTCAGGTACTGTTCCCAGCAAGGAAAATTAAGACTTTGCTGTTTTCTTTACTTTTATACTCCAAAAACGTCCAAAATGCTTCCTTTTCCAGAATTCACTCCAAAAGTACCTTAAATCATAAAAGGAATGATTTAGGGCAATATTTGATCAAATAAATTCGAATTCGGGCTTAAATGACCCCCTAAAAATGGATCATTTTTCGCCTCATCATGGTGTCAAGAGCAACTTGTCTCAAGAGTGCCTCAGTCTCCCTTACAAACTCTAAACCAAGCCTCTCAGCTTCTTTATTTGCTGCATGTTCTTACTTTTTAAGCTGATGAGTGTGTAAATACTCATCATTTTTATCGTATCTGAACTGCCAAAACATCCAAAGACACTCAGAAATGCATCAAAATACAGAAATTATTCCAGAAAGTGTGTTTTATATGTTTTAGATGCAAAATGTTTAAACACAAATGAAAAACGAACAAAGTTTGCATAATTGGTAGTTTCAGTCCCTCAAGTTTCATAAATTGACAAAACTAGTCCCTAAAGGTTTAAAATGAAAGAAAAGTCAACCCAAGGTTTTTAAAAGTAAAAAATTATCAAATTTAGTCCTTGGGTGAAAAGTTTGAGAAAATTACACCTTTAGTCCCTGCAGTTTGGAAAAGTACAAAAATGGTCCCTGGAGTTTTGAAATGTAAAAATTATCAAAAATTGGTCCTTGTACTATTAATTTATGACAGGTGTGATCCCTTGAAGAAAGTTTGGAAAATTGCCATTTCTGGCCCCTCAAAAATCCAAAGTTTCAAAATTCGTCCTTGGGCTCAATACCATACAAACCAAACGGACCCTTCTTTATTATTACTCCAAAATACACCCATTAAATCCAGCCCAATCCAACACCTGGCCCATACCCTCCTCAGCCCACTTCCCTTTTTGAATAAACAAGCCAGGGTCAACACCCAGCTTTGACCACCCCCAATACCACTTCCCTCCTTCACCAATACCATATACCACCTCCCCTGCAAAACCACCCTGCACCCTCATCATCACCACCTCTGTCACACTCCACCCCCCTCCTACTCACCTCAAAACAACAACTAAACAACAAATACCCCCCCCCCCCCTGCCAAGAGCTAGAGGCCAAATTGCAACACCCCAATTTCCCGCCAAAATTTCATTAATGGATAGGATCATTTTTATGAATCCAATGGTTAAGAATAGAGGTGGGAAAAACTCCAAGAACCCCTGGAAGCTTATAAAAAGAGAGAAGAAAGAGAATGGGGAACTCAGTAGTTGTAGATTAGTTTTTAATTTCCCTTTAATGTAATTCTCCTTTCTAGTTGTTAATTTTAGCTAAATAAGGTTGTACTCAGTTATTCTAGTGTAATGTGAACTTTCTTAACCTTTAAATTCAAGTCTTGTTGTTCAAATTCAACTTTGCAGTTTTCATGTGAAAATTCATATTCTCTAAATTCTTGTTATCAATAGGTGTTTTAATTTTCCTCAAGCTCTACATAAGTTGATTATAAGCTTTTAAATAAGCTGGGAAAGCATTTGAACCAGTTAGATTCAGAAAACATAAAAATAAAAAAATAATAAAAAATAATAAGAAAAATAAAAGAAAAATAAAAAGTCACAGGTCCAAGATGATGGAGAAGAGCTAATGGTTGAAAGAATTTGGTTTAGAGCTCTGGGGAGCAATAGGGATGTGGTTTGAAGTCTCTGGTTCATTTTGGTTCACAGCTTGGACATTTGTAAGGATCCTCCTCAATGTTTTTTTTTTTTTTTTTTTTTTTTTGCATAATCTGTCATACCTAGTTATAGGTGTTGTTTGTTGTTTATTTTGTTAGTTTATACGTAATTAAGGTTAGTATAAGTTGAATTAGTGGGTTCATGGTTTAGTTTATCAAACTGCTTCACAAAAAGTCCAATAGTCAAAACTTAAGGAGTGTTTGGCTCAGGGTCATTCACTGTGTCCAGTGAGAGTTTGTGTGTAGCAAGTGATTAGAATATGTTGCATTAGGTCATTTTGGAACATTCATAGTGTAAAGACAGTAAGTCATTTGTTAGAATAGTCAAACTTAAGTTTAATCTCATTAACTTGTTCACTGCTAGGATTTTTGATAGTTAATCTCCATTTTAGATAAAAGAAGTTATTAAGCTAGCTTATTTTAATCATAACTTAGGGTAATACAACATATTTAGTTACCTAGGATCATCCAAATCTCAAATAAGTCAAAATTTCAGGTTAAGCAAAAAGTCAAAATGGCCTAAGCTTGTCAGTTTTGTAATTTTTGTGGGATTTCTCTTAGTTTCAATTTTAAGTTTTAGCTTATGGGCTTTTGGAACATTAAAATTTGGCTGCTCATCTTGCTTGTTCTAATTTTTGCTCATTTTTAAGATTTTTCCTTTATGCATATTAGACCTGATCTTTCAGCATGTTTCACTGAACACTCCCCTGCACCAGGGGGTGTTATCTCATAAGCCCAATTTCATGAGCTTCTTATGAGCTCATCAGTGAACCCTAGCCTTAGCTTTTGCATAATTTAGTAAGCCCTACTAGTTAGCTTCTTATGTATGTGCTTTGTTTTCAATATACTGCTTAATCAGCCACTTATTTTGGTCCTAAAAGTTTGTGCCATCACACCCTCAATACTGATTCATCAGTATAAAGGGCTGCATTGACAAGCTCATTGTGGGCTTGTTTATGGGTATTAGCTTGTGTTGTTGGGTTTTCTTAAAAGCTCAGTGGACCAAGTTGGTGGTTCCAAGCTTATTTTTGGCTTGAAAGCTTATTGGATAAGCAAAATTTAGGCCTGCAAAAGCCCCAATAGGCCTGTTTGGCCTGCATAAGTACCAGGGGATTTAGATTGCTTATTTGAGCTTATAAGCTTTTTACTTGTATTTTTTCTGTTAGTTCCAGCTCATCAGGTCCCCCTTAGATCCCCTTAGCTTATTCCACCCCATGGGTCAGCTTGTAGTAGCTTTTGTATAGCCTTTAGGATTTCAAAATTTCTTCTTTTTAGCTTTTATGCAAACTGCTTAATATTGTCCCTTCCAACTGCTTATTTAGTGAGCTTCATGAAATGTGGTAGTTGTAAAAATTGCTTATCTTTGTGTGCTTATTAAGTTTGTAAAAGAAAAATTGAAAAAAAAATAAATTGCAAAAACTGACATGGGTGGGACTTGAACCCACGCCATTCAGTTCACAAACAACATCACAACCAGTCGCCCTTGGGTCTTTTTTCAAACAACCTTTGCAAAATTTAATATTAGACCCTTGGTTGTTTTGTTGGTACAAATAAGCCATTACAGCTTAAATCTGCTTATTGTTTGCTTATTTTACACTGTACCTAGCTTTTATATATTTTTCCTAGGACCTTATTAACATGTAGTATTTATATAAAAAGTTTTATAATTTTAGAAATTAGTTTAATATTTATTATAATTAAAATAGTTTAAATTAGGTTTTAAGTAATAATAACTAATTAATTATAAAAATAGCTTATTTGTTAGAACTTAGGATTTTTTATATTTTTGTTAAGTTTCTGTCACTTTAATGTATTTTTATAAAAAGTTTTATAATTTTATAAATTAGTTTAGTATTTATTATAATTAAATTAGTTTAAATAGTTTAATTAAGTTTAAATAGTTTTTAATTAATAAATAATTAAATAAAAAGTCTAAAAAATATTCTTTTTTCTATTAATTTTATTTTATCATTAGGATCGTAGAAATATAATTTTCATGTCCGTAGGGATAGCGTAGCATAAAATTCACGTTTTATTTTGCGCACTCGCGTTTTATTTAATAAACTTTTACGTTTTTAAATTTAGGTTACGTTAGTAAAAGTAGTTTGTAAAATAAAGAAAAACCAAAAATAAAAAGAAGTGATAGCTTCTATTTAAGCACTTTTGGCTTATTTTTCTGCTTATTTATAAGCAAACTCTAGTTTTAAATTTAGATTACGTTTTAGGTTAATTGGGTTTCACGTTATTGTTAATATAGTTTATTTAAATCATTCTCATTCGTATTTCCTTAGTGTAATCATTCAAACCCATATATACCCTTTCCCGTCCAAATTCACCCGATCACAAACCCGTTTTGATTACCATCATACCTCGTCGGGACATAACGACCCGGGAATACACTGTACTCCTTGGTTAGTTGGTTTTAGGCTGTTTGACCTTCTTGACCATCACCTGGTCAATTTAGGTTGACCGTTTGGAGCCAATCATAAGCCTAGCAAGATCTTCTGCATAAGTTGACTCATCCACCCCAGAAGCAACTTTGTTTTGAGAACCTTCAATGTTAGTGGGAAGAGAGGAAACAACAATGGTTGGTTCATCACACTCTGAGTCATAGTCTGAGTCATCATCCAGGGTACCTGCGTTGTTAGTTGGTGACTCTTGTGTACCTGTAGATTGGTTAGTTTTGAACCTAGTATAACCCAAATGATCTGTTAAGTATTCAAGGTCAAAATACCAATCATGACCTTTACCCTGAACATTAGGTTTGTCTTCTAGAAACCTGTGGTTAAGAGTCTCCTCAATCTTCTTAGCAGACAAATTGTATACCCTGTATGCCTTACTATGAGCTGAATATCCAACTATATACCCCTCATCAGCCTTCCCTTCAAACTTTCCTAGATGATCACTTGTATTCAAAATGGTCACATGACATCCAAAAGGCCTCAAGTAGATAATGGTAGGAATCTTCCCAGTCAACAGTTCATAGGGTGTCTTATTGTGTGGTCTAGTAATTGAAACCCTATTCAGAACAGATACGTGGGAATTGCGCCCTCGCAACAGGTTTTACCTCTCAAGGGATCTTGAGATGCTTACAACCCCCACCAGGCAGTGTACCTGATCGTTGTAGTATAGTATAGTGACAAGTACCGGGGGATTGATCGTTCAACTCAGGAATAGTGTCGCTAGGATTAGAAAGCCTAAAAACTAGGTCTAGAGGTGAGGGATGATTCTTTTTGTATTTTTATATTTTTATGAAAGCAATTAAAATCTCGGGTTTTGGAAGACTGGGCGGAATTAGTTGCTAGCCAACTAACCCAAATGACTAAAGATGCAATCAAAATAAAATAACAGAAATGAAAATGAAACTAATTATACTAATGCGGTGTAAACAATGATGAGGAAAGTTGTGTTTACTTAGGTTTCATTACTCCCTAGATATCTTTTACAGGTTGATAGCTTGTTACAATTGCATGGATGATGGGTCATATTCCTTAATACTAGTCGTAGGGCCGTGTACAATATTCCCTAACTCTATAGGATCCTACTTCACTTCTATGTCGAGCCATTAGAAGCTCCTAACATGGAATCATTAGAATTCTTCTACGCATTAAATACAACCAAATATCGTAGTACACCTCCGATCATGTTTCTTAAGACGTTCAAGCAAGTTACCAATGGAAGTCTGCCAGTTTTCTTAAGCCTAACATTGAATACAATCATCCGTAACAACTATAAACAAACAATCAACCCATAATTAACATCTAGGTTTCACTACATCTAAGCAAACACAAAGGAAATCTAGCCTAGCATATTGACTTGAAGACAAGCGTAAGATATATTCAAACAACACATAGACATATTGAATGAATTGAAAGAGTACTTATCTTTAATAGAACATGAAAGATTCAAAGGGTTGAAACCCTTGAAAAAGCTGGAAAATTCGACCTAGGGTTTTCCCTCAAAGTTGCACCCTCAAAGTTACACACTAATGAATGAATTTTGGAAAACTATATATAGATTACAATGGGTGACGGTGTCATGTATTGGGTTGTGAAGCTGTCAACTCGCCGCCATAATAAAAATCGTATTGCCTAGATCTGATTTTGACGTCGTCATGTATGAAATAGTTCTGGGCCGTCACTAATACTTGGACCATGACGGCCTTGGGTGACGCCGTCATGTCCAATGCACAAAAATTTCTGGATCGTCACATGTATTTCCCACATCCACCTCTTTTGTTACTCTTGACGCCGTCATTAAGGAAGTTGTGACGCCGTCAGGTACTGTTCCCAGCAAGGAAAATTAAGACTTTGCCGTTTTCTTCACTTTTATGCTCCAAAAACGTCCAAAATGCTTCCTTTTCCAGATTTCTCTCCAAAAGTACCTAAAATGACAAAAGGAATGATTCAGGGCAATATTTGATCAAATAATCACGAATCTAGGCTTAAATGACCCCCTAAAAGTGGTTCACTTTTTGCCTCATCAAGAACATAACAATCAGTGCTTACTGCTTCAGTCCAAAACATAGTGGGAAGTTTAGAGTTAGCAAGCATAGATCTTGCTAACTCTATCAGGGTTCTATTCTTTCTTTCAGCAACCCCATTTTGTTGTGGAGTTCTGGCATTACAATAATCCCTTTTGATTCCCTTAGACCCACAGAGTTCAATCAAGTTAGCATTTTTGAACTCTGTCCTATTATCACACCTGATACTTTTAACCTTTTTGTTCAATTGGTTTTCAACCAGGGCTATAAATTCTTTAAGAGTTTGAAAAGTTTGATCTTTAGTGCCCAAAAAGAATACCCAATAAAACCTGTTGTAGTCATCAGTGATCACCAGGCAGAAGTACTTATGGTCAATACTTCTTATGGAAGTTGGACCAAAGAGATACATATGTAGCAACTGAAGAGGTTCTGAAATATTGCTCACTACAGTAATGGCTTTGTATGAAGCCTTGTGTTGCTTCCCTTTATTGCAGGCAACACAGTTGTGCTCATTGGTGAAGATTTTGGAAGGAAGTCCATGGACCAATCCATGTTTAGCTAGCTTTTTAATGTTTTTGAAGTTCACATGTGTCATCCTTCTGTGCCATTTAGTAGACTCATCTAAGGATTCTTTTGCCACCAAGCATGCTATATCAACTTCAGGTTGGACAGTATTCAAGTTGAATGTGTAGAGATTGTAAGTTCTTGGGACTCTTAGCAAAACAAGACTTTCATCAGGTAACTTGAAGTCTTCTGAAAGCACAAGATAGTCCTTCTCAGTGAACAGAACATTATTCTTTTTGTCACAGATTTTAGAAACTGAGAAAAAATTGAAGTTTTGTAGCTCCTTCACATAGTACACATTCTCAAAGTCCACCTTGGGAGTCCTAATGGTTCCTTTCCCTGTGATTCTTCCAACTCCTCCTCCAAATGTTACTGTGCCTCCATTAATGGGCACAAAGTCATGCAACTTGTCTTGGTTCCCAGACATACTTCTAGAACACCCACTATCAACAATACTTACTTCTTTACTCTTAAGAGGATGGTCCTACAACAACAAAATATACAACAACATTAGTTATCAAAGAGAGACTCAAGTCATAAATGACTTGAGCATGCCTTGTGGATCATTAGAGTGAATCCATGTAGATGAATGAGATCCACCATTATTCTTGGACCCCCTGTGTGCAAATGGTCTATTATGTCTCCAAGAACAACCTGCTGAGGGCTTAACAGTAGAATCCCAGTATGCCCCTCCCATATACCTTGGGTCATAGAAACCAGGCCAAGAACCATTCTAAAGAAATTATTATTATGTCTAAAAAATGGTCTAGCAACATGTTTGTTCCAGCCAGCAGGAAAAGGCCTACCAGCAGAAACTGATCCACCAGCAGAAACAGACCCACCAGTAGAAACTGGCTTATCAGCAGGAAATGATTTGGGTCTGCTGGTGGTGTGTGTTGCCTGTGGAACATATGGTCTAGGTCACTTGTGGTCAGCATAAACACCCATTCTCTTTTCAAGAAAGTCACAATATTTAATAAGATGAAATTTACTACAACAAACAAAACATTTCTTCTTTCTAGAAGATTTATTCATAATAAAAGATGTCTTATTACACACCAAATCATTCAAACCAATACCAGAAACTAAATTTTTTTGCAAAGACTAAAAGGAATTGTTTTTCAGAGAAGTAAAAGATAAGTCTTCAAGAGAAGTTGTCTTTGAAAGGACTTCATCAGCAGCAACTCTAGAGAAGTCAACAGACTTGCAAGAAGACTTGGGTAAGGGATTGGGTGAGTCTGACTTGACACTGGAATCACAACTAGCATAGCTAGTGGTAGTGGTCTCTGAGGTCTTGTCACTGAAAGAACAAGATACAAATTCATTAGAATTATTTCTAGAGACACTTCTAGAGTCAGGGGAGTTAGTAGACCTATTGCCAGTTTTCATTTGTGATTCAACTAAGTCTAGATGGTGTGAGGTGGGCATAAAGGTTCCTATAATGGTAGGAGAAATAGTGTGCATTTCCCCCTCTTTAACAAACTTTATAGGAGTTTGAAATTGCAGAGGTGGTTCAGGGTCAAACATACTAGGTTCATTAGGGTCATAGACCTCTTCTGGCCCTATATAGTCTCCATACCCTAATGCTCTTCTGGACCTAATGGACTGACAACTATCAATAATTCTATCAAGACTTTTAGCCCCTTGTTGCCACTTCATGCGACCTGCAACTTCATCATCAAACTTAACCTGCAACTCTTGTTTTTCTAAATCAACCTTAGCTTTTTCTTTTTCAGAAAACTTCAACAAATTACTAGTATTCTCTAAGTCTCTCTTTAACACCCTAATTTTCTCTTCATATGCTAATTGATTCTGTTGAAACCAAACCTTTTGTTGCTCTATTGTTCTAACTGCTTCCTTATAGGCTTGAGCCTAAATATAGCATTCTTTATATTTTGGTTCAATTTTATCATAAGATTCTTTAAGTGCAGCATATTTTTTATCACAACCAAAAACACAATTAGGTACCTGAGATGAGATGCCCATGAAGGCAAATTCTTCATCACAACCTGCCAGGCAAGAGTATTGCTGGGAAGCACTGCTTTCAGCATCTTCAGTATCATGCTCCTTCCAATCAATGCAAGAACCCACAGTTGTTACCAAAGCCTTTGAATTGCCAAATTCCAACTCCTTCTGCTTGTAGGCTGAATACCTTGTGCTGTCTTCAGTCTTCTTTGCAGTACACTCTCTAGAAAAATGGCCTATCTCACCACATAAGTAGCACTTGACCTTTCTCCTATCAAACCTGGCTGGATCCCTTCCTCTGAGATTGAGCTTTCTACCAGCTTTCTTCTTAAATCTTCTTACTTTAACAGTAAATAGCCATCTGGCACTTTAGATCCATCTCTTCCAGATCCAACATGTCAACTTGCTCAAAATCTTCATAAGTCAGGTGTTGTTGTTGTTCATAGTCAGCAACAAACGAATGAAGCACATCCTCTACCACACTACCATATTGTGGTGATTCTTTGGACCAGTGGAGGTGTAAGAAGATGAGGAAGAACTTGGACTTGCAGCATGTGTCATCCTGTTTGAAGTAGTGCTTACAAAGGCTGAGTTTGTAGGAATTGTTGAATAAGTCGAGTGCCCCTTGATATCAAGCTCAAGACTTCTGAGCTTGTTATACAGATCATAAAAAGAGAGATAGTCCAGTCCACCTTTGGTTTTTAGTGCAATACTAACCTGGGACCAAGAAGGAGGTAAAGCTCTTAGATCTTTTGCAATTTGTCATACCCCTTGTGTATACCTTCCTCCTTTGAGATTTTGAATTCCTGAAACTCCTGCCTGAGCATGGATTTTCTCATTCTTTTAGACTCATCATTGCCCCCAAACCTTGCTTTAATTGCCAACCAGATATCTTTGGCATCGTCAAGGTAGTGAAACCCATATGATCATCTGGGATAGCTTGAAGCAAGATGGTTCTTGCCATATTTTCTTTTTGCACAGCAATCACTTCCTCAGCAGTAGCAGGAGGAAAGATGGTAATCTTACCATCAGGGTCTTTTCCAGTCTTCTTCAGACTATTGCCTTTCAGGATCACATTCCAGAGATTAAAATCACTGATAGTAATCCAATTATGCATCTTCATTGCCCATATCTCATATTCATCTTTCTTGAGATATGGGAACTTTGCATTGCTGCTGGTGAGAGTAAGTTGCTGAAGCTGTTGCGTCAGACTATTATTTGGTTGAGTGACCTCTGTTGCATCTGATGTTGCATCTGACATTGTTCTAGGGTGAAAGAGTGTTGAAGAAAAGTTGTTCTTTGTTTACAGAGACTCTCCTGTGGCTCTGATACCACTTGTAGGATCTACTCCTTGATAGATCTTTTGAGCCAATGGATCGATAGATTGCCAATGTAATCAAAAGCAATACTATATGGAAAATCTATGTATACTTGTATCTATGCGGAATTTAAACACAAGTAATATACTAATAATGCTCTGATCCTATATGGATCATTTATTAATCACTAAAGATTGAAAACAAGTCGTGTCTAAAACATACATCCGGGTGTTCCTTTTATACTACAAGGAACCCTAACCTCTCTTACAAGAAAACGTATAATCCAAGACTATAAAATATATTACACATCTTGTCCTAAAATAAACTAAATATATCCTACGGATTAACTAAATCAGCAGAATATCTCTATCAGCAGGAACTAGATCATCAGCAGAAACTATTAATACTTCAGCAGGAACCTGTCAGCAGTATCCGTCAGCAGAAACTATCTTCTGACTTCAATAATTCCTAACAAAGTACTTCGTTGTATACAACATTTGTTGTAGTTTTAGAGACATTACCATCCTGATCACAAACGACAACCTTCAAACCTTTCTTGCTTTTTACACTTGAAACAACAACGTATAGTTGTCCATGTGTGAGAACAGGACGCGGCAACTACAAACCAACTTTAGAAAGTCATGGACCTTGGCTTTTATTGATTGTCATGGCAAGTGAAACTGAGACAGGATATTGTTTACTAACAATCTTAAAAGGCAAAAGCTTATAGACCCGTGGAATCACGAGGTTTTTAAAGAAATTATGTATCAAGCAATTAAGTGTGCAAATAAAGTAAGAAAGAATAACCAACGTAAACAGGTTGAATTATTTTTTGAAATGAATTACATGTAATAAGTCAATAATACTATAAACAATTATGTTTGTAACTATTAATATAATAACGACCATGCATCATGTACTCCAGTTTTGATGGTCTTGAAAGAAATGATTCATTAAGGAGTTACGTGTGTGAATTAATTAGTGACAAACAACAACGAACGTAAATATGTTCTATTATTTTTTAAAGGTTAATATGTAAATGATATGATAAACAATTTGGATTGTAACTATTAAGAAAATAATTTAAACTCAACTGAATATGTTTTAGCAAATGTCCATTCCGTACACACCTAATAGTCCATAGAAAATGTAAGTAAAAAATAGGTCGTGATTAAAAAAATGTAAGTAAAAAAATGATATGTATAATGTACCGTTTGTACATACCTCTTGAACAAATCAATTACAAACATAGCCCCAACAAAGTAAGATAACCAACTTAATTTCCTTTATAGAAATCCAAGATGAGAGGGTATTTGAATAATACTAAGAATGTCATGATATCAATTTAAGTTAAAAGAACATCATGAAAGTAAAAATAAGCTTTTTAAAATCCTAAATTCCATGAACTAACAATATGAGGTAAATCTTTGTTTTCCCCTGGAACACTACCTACAACATTATACATTGTTGTGTCAATCAAAATCTCAACTTGAAATTTAAAGAAGGCCAACATATTAAATGTCAAATAAATACTTAGTAAAATTTTATATTCATGATCGAATGCAATGTCATTAACAAAACTAAAAAGTTCAAAAAAAATTAACAAAACTGAGCTAAGAAAGGGGTGTTTGGGCAAGCATATTAGGTGTTTAATAAGTTGGTGCATTTTGTAAAAGCTATAAGGTGTTAGACATGTGTTGGCTTTTTTTTTTGGGATAAATAAGCTAACAAGCATAATCTGTTGGATATGAGCTTTTTGAAAACACATAAGCTTAGCCAAGGACCCCTAAGAACAAATCACAAGGTAATAAATGCCTCAGTGTTATACAATATAAATTATTTTCAATACATGTAGCAATGAAATGAGTGCAAAAAATATGAAAAATACAACATATCAGTAGAATGACAAATCCTAACAATCAGTACATAAATAACTTCTAGTAAACATGGATGGATAAGAAATGTTTGATAAACCTTCTCTTTGACCCATTACTCAACCCGACCCATTTTGAATTATTCATGTCATTATGTTGGATTATAACATCACTGCTATGAAAGGCACTTCTACTTTTAATCTGTACTCTCAAGTTCACCATGTGAGGTTTCTTCTTGCCTTGGACCGAAACTCTTTCTTTGTGATGCACCAGGACTTTCGGAATGTGCTCAATTGCGCCAAGAGAAAAAAGAAAGTGTTACTTTAACAGCTCCATCATGAATATTATGTCTCGTATTATCTTAGGATAATAGTAACATCAATTATCTATTAACTTTTTTACCGATATACGTATCATTAACCATTTAGTGCAACACAATTACGCCTTCCTACCAGAGTAAGCATTTTGTAACCAATAAAGGAAACAAATTGCACATTTTGGTAAAATGTTAGATATGTTTGGATTAGATGGTTTATAAAAGTCCACTATATATGTCGATAAAAAGTGAATAGTACGCTGCAGTTCTCGTAGTTTGCCCTGTAATAAATCAAAGTTTCTTCAAAAAATTAAAAAGTTGGCCAATAAAACTTACATTGTTGATAAGTTTTGCACTGTACCATGGAGAATTTGCACCATAAAGGGGGGCTATAACTTTAATCTCATTGGCTATAGACGGGTGAAGAATATAATGAAGTTCCTTCTCTAACTTTCTGTGAGTTATACAACAGTTCTGAAAAAAACGATAACAAACTCCCAAACATTTCAATTTACATATGATACTCATCTATACATTATACCTGCTACTCCTGGTAAGCATTTAGTTCCTTCAACCAAGACAACGGTCTTGTACCAACTTTCATCAGTGGTCAAATCAGGTTCATGCCAATGATCAATATGAATTGCCCCAGCTTGATGCAAACCCGTCGCACGCCTAAACTGAAGAATCATTAAATAAAAACAAATAAGACTAATAAAGGTAAAATATACATATATTTAATTCAACCACACAACATTATTTAGCATATATAACAAAAGAAACTTTAATTAATTAAGCAACCAAATTAATTTGTATACCTCATTCAGTGAGCAAACAGTGTATAACGAATCAAAATGTAGATTTCTTTGTTGCATCTGTTCCCTTAGGTATCCAGTAAATTTCAAAGCTCCAACCCCACAGTTTCCACACCCACTTTGCGCATTATTTTTCCATGTATCACCACATGCTCAATAGATTACTTACAGAAAATTAATATTTGTTTGTCTATGTATGATGCATAAAAGTAATCAACAACACTCTGCCACAAACTCAATCACACTTCTAATTCATGCCTTACCTAAAATTTAAAAGTGAGCAATTTTTATATGTTGAATTAAGATCGTGTCTATATATGATACACACTCTAATTGTTTGACTGTTGATTAATTACTGGATTTTGCCCTAACTTGTTGGAAAGAATATATTAAATTGTCTTATTAATTATGATATTTCATAGAGAAGATTAGACCCGGGCTGATCCTACACGACATGTTTATTTCATGTGTTTAAAATAAAATAAAAAAATTGCAAACCAATAGATCCCATGATGAAAATAAACATCCTAACAACATACAAGAGTTCCCCATATTTCGCGAACGCTTGTTTTGGTTCTGCAAATTTCTTGAGCTATTCTATATTTAATAGGTTTGACCCAAATAATAAGAATAAAGATTATTAATACCTCTGCTACATCACATGTAGCACATCACTTCTCATAGGGGGACGTACACTGTGTTCATGCATTCGTTATCCTCCGGAGCCGATTGTTTAGGGTGCAATTGAATTTTGTTCAACAGGCCAACAACCTGCAGAAAAGGTAAAAATTTCATAACACAATTAGACACATATGTGCTTGCTTTAAATGTCATTCAACTCTCATTCTTCAAAATTTCATAAAACACCATGTTATGACGAAGTTACTTTAAACGCTTTTCTAAGTGTGTTTATATCTAAGGGGTGTTTGGTTTCAGAATAAATAGTTTGAAACCTACTAAATTGGAAATCCTCCATACCCACCTCATAGTTTTGGGTCTAGAAATCCATACCCATTCCCAAACCACTTTGTTATAAAACCCATTTCCAAACCATTGTGTTATCAAACCCATACACAAAATAATTTGTAACAGCAAACTAAATGGCCCCTTGGCTAACCATATGATTATTGCTAATATGTAAGATTCCCTTAACCGCCTGGTGAGAGATCATGGGGCAATTGACCTCAAATGTAACTTTTAAGAAACCAAAAAATCAGTACTTTATATCATACAAATGTCTAAAAATATTACAATAATAGCACCTGTACAAAGACATCGTTCAGATATTACACTGTAGCTTATACTTTATAGAACATAGCTAAGTGGATAATTATCAATAACTTAATTTAGAGGTAAAGTGTGCTTTATATATATAAACGATAATTTAAAGTTTATTATATTTCATGAACACAATATAGTAAATGACCATGGCTAAAAAGAAAAACAGATTTTAGGATTTTCCAAACAACGCCTAAGGCGGGTAACACAAACCAATGCAAACATCCCTTAATCCAATTAAATAATAATCAAATCATGTTATTCACCCAGTACTAAATAGCCACTGTCTTTACCTTAAGACATGCCACAATTGAAGAGTTACTACTTCACCCAGTAGTAAAGTTATTTCCTTAGTAACTACAAACAACATAATGACATTATTTGGTCTCTATTTCTTTAAAAAGTTAGCACAAAAGAAAGAATTTAGAGGAACAATTGGATTACCAGAAAAAGATAGTTTAGCATTCATCGAGATATTCTAAAACTCACAACTGAGCTCATTTTAGGTAAAACTGGAAAACCAAAATGCTTTTTCTTCACATACCATGTGATTTGAATCGTGGTATGCCCAAAATTTGATCTTTTATCAAAACAAAGTCACGTAGTGACCTGTAATCATGTTACCAAATCACCATTGTGCAACAACTGAAAGTCTAAAAAAATATATATAAGGTAAATATTTAGAAATTTATGATATGCATATGATCATATTTCATATCATGCAAGTAGTGTAATTTTAGGGCCTGTATCTCCATTCCTATTTTATTAACTTTAAGTCACCAAATTAAAATACATATTACAACCCATAACACCAATGATATAATTGTTGTCATCTTGGATAGTATAGGTGATAACACTTACTTAGTAACTACAAACACATGTTGAAACCAAATCCTTTGCAATCAACTTAAGAGGATAAATGTGTTCTTTGTAATCATAGAGCTATAGAGCATACCCTTATGCTAACAACGCTGCCAATGACACCTGCATTCTTTGCAATCACTTAAGAGGATAACTCTTAACATTATCGGCTCCAACCTGCATAAATTTTCAAGTGTCATGCCAACGTTGAGTGAGAAAATTTTATCAAGCGTCATGCCCACTTATTCAAATGATAAAAGAATGTCAAGATTTCCACAAAATTTATCAAATAAAGATACCTTTTCCTCATCATTAGCAAGGGTCTCGTTGATAGTATCAATTTTATGGTGTTATACCACTTTTAGCTCGGTATACATGGTTACAACTAGGGGTGTCATATGGGTCGACCCGACCCGACCCGAACCCGATAAGGCCTTATAGGGTCGGGTTGATTCGGGTCCAATATACCTTATCGGGTTATCGGGTCAACCCGATAAACCCGATAGCCTTATAGGGTCGGGTTGCGGGTCTTAATTATTTCGTTATCGGGTTATCGGGTTGACCCGATAACCCGATAAGCTATAATAACCCATTAAAAGTTTTATAATTTTTGAACTTGACCCGATAACCCGATAACCCGAACCCGATAACCCGAACCCGATAGACCCGATAACCCGATAGACCCGAACCCGATAACCCGATTCCTTATCGGATCGGGTTGCGGGTTAATTTTTATTTTTTGAAAACCCGATAGACCCGACCCGATAGAGGCTTATCGGGTCGGGTTGACCCGAATGACACCCCTAGTTACAACAATAGCTCGGCATACACGGTTCCCTTAAATAAGACCCTTGAGTTGTTTCAATATCATTACATCTTCATTCTCTTAATTGTTTTCTCTTGACAAATCACCAACATACATAAGTCAATTTCTTGATATAACCCAATCATATATTAATTAATTTTGTAAAATAAATAAAAATTTCGTGCTCATTTGTCAATTTCTTGTAACAGACATCAAAAACCTAACAACAAAGATCAGTTACCTTTACATCCTTATTTACCTATTCATATGTTCAATCAAATAATTATTAGAGTAAAAACAAATTATATTAAAATTAAGGGATTTAATCCATACCAACATAATCTTCTGATGAGTAATCATTCACTTATGCACAGGCCTGCACCTCGTGTGAGTCGCAACCAACCCTGCATTATAATCAAATATAAAGATTGTAGAATCAATGATCAATAACAAACTTAGCAACATACCTCGTTTAAACTTGTTCTACATTGTTTTGCATCATGTCAATATTGACTGAGTGGCTATATGAGGATAAACCAATCAATATCACCAAGTGGCTAAAGTCAATTGTAATTCATCCAAAGAATTGTCAAGAACATCAACAAAAGATAAAAAAAAACAATAAGAACACTTACCAATTACCATATGAAAACTGACTAATGTTGAATTCAAATAATTTCACAATATATCTCAATCAAATCATACACTTTCTCTTCCCTAATCACAAATTCAATATGATACAATATCAACATAATAAACTAATATTACAAAAATCTGACCATATCTATCATATCCACACACAATCACAACAAAATGCAGAATTGCACATTATAAAATCGTAACATATACAAAACAAAACCCAAAAATTCATTAAACGAACAATAATTTAGGTAAAAGAAACGGGTTATAAAATATATAGTATTTCGATTGAGAGAACCGGAAAAATACAGTTATTTAAACTGAAGAACCAAAAGATAAATCTTACCAAAATCAAGTATATTAGTTATTCGTTTGGTTTTTCAAACCATCAACCATCCGATCGCTTGGTTAATTTGGATCAAAAGAATTTGTTTGGTTGATTATCAGACTAAAGAAAGCTTGGATAGTTTTGTGTATATATGTTTTGAATGGAGGATGTAAAGGTAATGTTTCTAATGGAGGATGCAAATGAGTATCATAGAAAGTTTGACTGATTTGGAATAGAAGGAAACTAATTAATGGTGTTTGAATGATTTTGATTTTTGAATGATTCGTGTAGAAGAAGAATCATGAAGAGGAGCGTATATAATGAATGTGTTTAACTGGTACAAACACAATTAAAACTTACCATATAAATCAATTTGACTATTGTAAAAAATTTGTGCAGTTGATTGTTTGTACATTCTTGCTAAATAAAGTAATCCACATCATAGCATTAAACGAATATTTAATGCGGGGTACTTAAAGGACTTGTAAAAAACCTTATTTTATTAGAGATAATAGATGGTTTAAATTAAATAGATTTAGCTCATTTTTTTATACATTGGTATTACTCAATCCCAAACTTAATTTTAGAAATAATAGACAAATGCCTCTTATAAAAGAAATGTTGTTATTCTATTCATTGTTACATAGTAATTGGAAAAATACCCATTAGGATTTATGTATCTTCAAATTAGAATAAACTAGGCGAGTAATCATGTATAGCAACATGATTATATAATTACAATTATAGTTGTGATCTTGCGGTTAAGTATTACGTGTATATTTATATACATAACGTAAAATAATCAAAATTTAATTGAAAAATGTTGCAAAATTAAATAATTTAACTCAACGAACTAAAATGTATCAAAAAACATATAGAAACATTAGTGAAACTGTAAATGATACATTCTATAAATTTTGAAAAATGGTGTCTTATATTGTAGAGTTTTTAGATAATTTTGTAAAATTTATTAATGTCGGAATTGAATACAAAAAAAGGTCTTTTCTTTTCTTTTTCTTTTTTTTAAACTACATTTAAAAAAGTTGTCATGCACATTTTTAATTTTTGCATGGGATCTTAACTATTTCATTAAAGCAACATTGTCTGAATTTTTATGTATGAAATTTTACAAAAGATTGAAATTTAAGTTTTTAAAAAGGTATTTTAAGAATTGCATATCACTCATTTTTAAGTTCTTTAAGCTTTAGTTAAAAACATATTTGCTTAATATGTAGTAAAGATAGATAGGTTCAATATTACACAACGAATGTTACAATATACACTTAACTAAATACGAATATATAAACATTAAAAGAGTATTGTCTCATATTTAACATCCATCAGATTTTGACTAAATTGCAAAAATCGTTCTTATGGTTTGTCCAAATTGCATGTTTCGTTCGTACGGTTCAAAAAGTGCAGGTGGCATCCTTGTGGGAAAACCATGGGTTCGATTTCGTCCTAGGTCAAATTGAAATGACTAACACAACCCTATGTCCCCTTTTTCTATTGTCTCCTTTGAACTTTTTTTTTAATTAAATCTCATCATCTTCATCGCCTATTAATCAAATACCCAGATTTATCAACAAACACAAACTCTGTTTTAACAAATTCAACAACACTATCAACAAACCACAAACAACTCACTGTTCAAACACTCATCTCCTCATGTAAATTACCTCAAGCCTAGAACAACATTAATGTCAACATTAACAAACTACAATCAGTCCTATACCATCCTCACAGACAACGACAACAACTTTACAACAACACCAACTCATATTCGAAATGTAAAAGAACATGAAAATAAAATATCTAGGTTTATGTGAATATATTGCTTTTTTTGGTAAAGAACATGTTACAACCAAAATAAAAAAATTGCAGACACTTGTTTTTGGTGCAAACCACATATCGAAAGACAATAATATCATTTTTCTATACCTCACCACTCACCTCATTAAAACATAAATCTAAACCGAAAAGATTTCAATCTAAAATAAAAGTTGCACTTGAAAGAACGGTTAGATCCGATCAAAACACCACACAAGACAAACTCAAAACACCAACAAAACTACAAAATCACCACCTAAATTACTAACACCAACGAAACAACCAAAGCTCAAAACACCAGTGTTGTTGGCGGCGGAATATGTTAGTGCTAGCATCAGTGGCAAAAGAATAAATTGGTGGTAGTGGTGTTCACAGGTGTCAGTTTTGTATGTGTTTTGGCGATAGAAAGAGAAAAGATAGAAAATGGTAAGAATGTATTTTATGTGAATATATTGCTTTATGATTGAGTTTCTAAAGGAAAATTAGATATTGTAGGCAGCTAAGATTTGATATTGTAGGCTGCTGAGATTTGATATCGTAGGCTGCTGATATTTTTTGATCAAGTTTCCAAAGTGCCTAATGTTTTAGTGTATTTGTGATAAATTATGGGTTTGATTTTGTTAATTGATTGATGTTTTTAAAAGAGGGTTTGTGTTTGTGTGTATATGTGTATGTAAATCTGTGTAATGGAAGATGAATAAAAGATAGAGATGATGAATTTTGATGGTAGAAAACTTAAAGTTAAAGAATAAATTCAGAAAGAGAAGATAGAAGGGTATTTTAGTCACTTCTGTTTAGGCAAGGACGAAATTGGACCCAAGGTTTCCCTACAAGGACGCCGCCTGCACTTTTCAAAAAATATGGACGAAACATGCAATTTAACCAAACCACAAGGATGATTTTTGCAATTTAATAAATTTTCTAAAGACAAAAAAATATATATCTCTAACTCTCGGGTAACAATTTATAAACTTGTTTTTTCAAATCTATCCTTACTACATCATTTAGTCTTCTTTTTTATCATAAGTCATCATCATATATATAAAGTATCTCTGTTATTGTTTATATATTGTCTATAATTCAATTGCTGGAAATGTTGGTAACACTGCAAAGGATGCGGAGAAGACCGTAGAAGAGAGTTATAGTGATGTTGATGAGGTTTTCGATAAGACTGCTTAATTCATGGCTAGTAGAGGTACAAATGATGCAAATTCACTATGGTATTCTGCCCTCGGAAACCACCCACAAAGACTTGTGATTCGACTTAACCACAAAGACCACTAAGACTTCCCACTGGAAGTATCAAACCCCAACTAGATGTCCCACGATCTAGGCTTGGTCACCTCAACACAAGACTTCCTTACAACCAAATCGAATGAATAAATGTTGATTATTCAATCAAGCCCTAACCTAACCTAGAGACTTGATTCTAGTAGAAAGGGTATAGAAAAGAACACCCTCGACACAATCACAAGAGTAGGTTAGGTTCTCGTGATTCTTCCCTTGCGATGTGTTCTTTCAAATATGATATGTGAAAGATTAAGAACACAAGATAGATTAGAGAATTGAGAGAAAAAAAATTAGAGATAAAGAATAATGTCAAGGGGTGAGAAATACAATAGGCAAGGGTGGATGTTTATATGCCAAAATCCAAGTGTGAAAAGTTTTACCAAGCCTGGCGCGCTGCTGGAGTGTCAAAGCGCCAACAACGCACCAGGATTTTGTAACAATTTTTCTTCGGGTTTTGGCTTTTAACTACCCGAACTTGCTAAAACCACAATTCTAGTTCACACTTTGACCTTAACATTATTCATCCTCACGGTCAACCAACTCAAATAGCTATTTGATGAAAAATTATTTTGTGAAGTGTTCAAGTAAAAATCAATTATCAAAGAGAGAAGGATTGAAGGGATAATTGGATATAGGTAGTTTAGGTATTCCTCACATGGCATAGATAAGAGAGAAAGAATATGCCATGGAATATTCTTTAGCTTGGAAATGAAGTGTGATGTTGAGATGAGATAGAGAAAGGGAATATTTGAATTTGAAATTCAAATATGTGAGAAGAAAGTGAGAGAGCGAGGTTGGGTTAGAAGGAAACATAGTTAGGTTAAATGAGTAAGCATGGTCAGGTGAGAAGAGAATATGCTTAGCTTTAAGAAGGAGTGAGTTGGAAGGATATGGTGATGAGTTGTTTGGATGTAAGGTTGATGTGAAGGTGACAAAATGGGGAGCCTTTGGGTTTGGATTCAAATTTGAAATTTGAATATTGGAGAAGTGATAAGAGAGGTGGTTTGTGTGGAAGGTTTATTTGAGTTTGAAATGAATGGTAGGATGAAGAAGATGATGAGGTGGTGAAATTCTAGTGGTTGGATTGGAATGTAGATAAGAGAATGTTTGGAAGATTTTGTGTGAGAACGTATAAGACAAGAAGTACATGTAAGTACAAGGAATATTTAGATAATGTTGTGGATAAGATTTGAGAAGAATTTGAAATGGTTGGAGGGCTTCTTTGGTGTAGAAGATAATCAAGTAATTGATTAAGGCTTAATCATATTTTTATTAAGAAAGAAGAGAATTGACAATGATGATATGGGTTGTGTGTTGGATGAGAAAATCAAAGTTACTTATAATCTCAAGTAACTCAACGTCGAGTATTCATAATCTCATAATTCGTGAATTTGCATAACTCGACGTAATCAATAATCATCTTGATGCAAACAAGCTAAGTGCTTTACATCATTGTAAAGCATATCCTAACGGGAAATGATGCATTTACGCAAAGGGACCTTTAACTTTGTTTGACCAACAAGGGAGTAAACCCGTTAAGTGATTAGAGAAGACGTAAACACGGATTATGGTCATATGAATACTTTCACTTGATGTCACATGAAATATATGAGTTTCCTAGGTTTAGAAAAGTCTTGGATAGAGGCGTTTATCAAAATACTTGAGTTGGCGTTTTGACTAAAACGGGAGGTTGTAAATTTGGATCCTTCTAATTCTAAAACCCATTTCGAGCAATGTTTTCAAACCCGGTTCAACCCGGCCGGGTCAACCGGTCGGACCGGTACCCGGTCAAAAACCCGGGTTTCTAAAACCGGGTCAACCGGTTAGACCCGCCGGGTTTTGAGTGACCCGGGTCAACCCGGGTTTTGATTTTTTTTTTGACTCTTTATTTTTTTTATTTTCCATTATTAAGGTGCTATTTTTGGTTTGATATGACTTTCTTATGGTGTATATTCACTCATATTAGGAGTTTAGGACCCGTATGCTTGAACCTTAAGGTTATTTTTTGTTTTAAATGACATTGTGCTATTTACTGCATTTTGATGGTAGGTTCATTTTGGATTAGTATTAGGCTATTATCTTTATTAATTCATGCTATGATTTTTTATGTCCTTTAACTTGGTGCGTTGTGCTATTTTTCTGCTGTTTGGTGCCATTCTTGTGCTTTAAACTTTCGTTTATTTTTGTCTTTAGTTTGAACTTTGAACTACATTTATGAAGGTTTATATGGAGGTTCTTTGCTCGTTTTTCACAGTAGAGTAGTTTTAGGAGTTTGTACATTAAACTTTGGACAATAGAAAATGGATTTTTGGAAATGTGCATAAAACCGGGTCTAACCGGGTTGACCCGACGGTCGAACCGGTTGACCCGGTGACTCGGCCGGGTCGATCCCAAACCCGGGTTTCAAAACATTGATTTCGAGTGTTCGTAATGAAGCACATGTATTGAAAGATCTACATTTGTCGGGTAATGGGAAAGCTGACTTTCAGAAACCGTCCTGAACCTAACAGAAGGCAGGCGCGTCAAAGCGCCAGTAGCGCGCTAGGCCCATTTGTTGGGTCGTTTGGTTTTTGGCTAACGTTTGTGATTTTATGTGTTTCGAATGTTTATTTTTCATCATTAAAATATAAGAAGACCTAATTAATATTGTCGCAACAGTTACTATTTAATGATTTTCAGATTATTGCGATCGTTTATTATTAATATCATACCACATATACTACCATCATCCTGTAATAATGTAACGTATTTATAAAACTTTCAATAAGAATATTATTAATAAAAGAGTAAATTGCATAAATCGTCCTTGAACTTTGGCCAAATTGCATGTTTCGTCCCAACCATTACGAAAGTGCAGAAATCATCCTTATTGGAACCTTTGAGCAAATTTTTGTCCCTGATTGGGACGAAAATTGCATGCTTCGAAAGTGCCAAATTGCAAGTTTCGTCCCAACCAGGGACGAAAATTTACTCAAAGGTTTTGCACATGGGCAATTTCTGCACTTTTGAAATGGTTGGGACGAAACATGCAATTTAGCCAAAATTTAGGGACGATTTATGCAATTAACTCTTAATAAAACTATAACTAATATTCTTTAAAAAAAATATTTGCATTTTAAGCTTAATAATTACTTCCTCCATCTCGAAATTATTGTCCACATTTTCTTTTTGGGTTGCCTCAAAATAATTGTCCACTTTCTATTTTTAGTAAGAAAAAGAGAATTTAGTAGAGGAATATTTTATTTGAGTGATGGAGATTTATAGTGGTCCCACTTTTATTAAACTTGGTATTTTTGTCTCCTGACAATAATTTTGAGATGGAGAAAATATCATTAGTTTGTATAATACACATTACTAGTATTATACTTCTTCCGTCCCATATTAAGTGTCCGCTTATATCATGCGCAAAGTTTTAGAAAATTCTACTTACTACACTCTCCATCAATCTAATGTCATCTTTACCCACTAAAGTCTCATCTCATTGGTTGAAATTGAATATGAACACTTAATTTGAGACATCCAAAGATTTCATTATGGACACTTAATATTGGACGGAGGGAGTAACATAGTAGTAATAGTACAGGTATCATTACCTTTATTGGTCTATAATTAGTTATATGTTTGCGTTATACTTAGTTTGTTAGATTTATAAGTACTGATTATTTTTTTTAAATAACTAATTATACACGTTATTATATTGGGCGTAACAAGGGTGAAGAAAACGTGTTCTCCCTTACCACGCGTTGAAGCTATTATGCCACCACCACCTTCACGCATGGTGGTGATCTTTTAGTGAGATTATGGTCTTGGAAACGACCGACCTGTGAGAGAGAGGGAAAAAAAAGACTTCTGCCGGTATGCACAACGTTACCAAGCCAAACTGACACCCATTGAGCATGATGGTGTCTTGGTCGTTATATGGGTTTTCTCAAATCTAAATATTATCTTACAGGCGATAGTTTATATCATTTTCATTCTCTTCCAATCATTTTTAGTTACTAACAATGAATTAAAGGGATGGGTTATAATAACCCCTATAATTTTATAATGACCCCTTTTATTTATTTATTTATTTATTTATTTATTTATTTATTTTATTTTTTTTATAATTTTGTTTATATCAAAAAGCTATAAACCTGAAAGTGCGGAACAGAAAATATAAAGTTTAATATGTCAAACGCTTAAAACTGTCAAAAATATGAAATAGAAATTGACCAAAACTGGGCTACGCTGAAAAAAAATAAAGGACAAAAGAGGGAGACAAGGGGTGACATATAGCACATCCCGAATTAAATTATGCAAACTGGTGTTAAGTGGGAATTGGGGGACCTTGCAAAAAAAAAAAGTGGGAATTGGGGGCAGGGACATGTTTTGTCATTTACCGTCGGCTGATTCCCTTAAAAAAATAATAAAATAATGAATAATCTAAGTAATCAATTTTTAAACAATGGTTCCATGGTTTTTTTATTATTATTATTATTTCTTTCCTTAATTATTAGTGCCTTCATTACTAGCTAGTGATGTACCCTTCAAAGCTTTCTCGATGTACAATATTCTTTTACCCAAAACCATCAACAAATGTTACAAGACACTCAATTACGTATTTCTTTTATGCATTTGGTGTTACATGCGTTCATCTGCATAACTCGTTTATAATCTTTGGTGTGTGTAAATACACGCGTGTGTGAAAATCAATAAGTATTGCGAATGGTATCTTTAAATGTATGAAGATTGGAAGAAAGTTTTGTCAAATGGTACGTATGCAACTTATAATTTGGTTATTTTTTATTAAGTACATCTGGCATGAAATTACTTAATACATATTATATTGTTTCTTTAATTAAAAAACTAGAATATGTCAGAATATGTCAGGTATGACAGCAATAATTCCGTAACTTTTAGTTGTTGATATGAACATTGTCAAAAGTACTTATAACTTCAAGATTAGCATGTGTCGGATGTGGTGGTGGTAGTGTTAGGCTGTTAGCAAAAGTAGTAGCAACCAAAATGTAAATAGATTTTTTAGATGTTATCGTGATGTTATACAAATTGAACCCCAAACTTCAAAAATACATATAAAATAATTTGTTTAACTTCAACTATAATTGTATCCCTTCTGCTTATTCGGATTGATACGCAATATCGTTTTTGAAAGATATGCATAGAAAATTGTATGCCTAAGAAATCTACCAAAAAGGATATAGAGGAACTTCAAATTAAACCGTCTAGTATATGTGTCTACACACTTTAACCTCCATATGTTGTGGGGTTCATTAGGTCGAATACAATAAATAGTGTCACATATATAGTCCACATTATACAAGTTCAACTCTTAAGTGAAAGCCTGATATTGATTTGAGCTGATTATTTTCATAGATAATATACATTTGTAGATTTTGCTTAGAAAATAATACATATGTAATTACAATAAAATAAAACATTATAGTGTAAAAAATCCAGTGACAATTGATTTGAAAAGTTAAGTGTTGTTAATTCTTATCTGTTCTTTCATGTACTAAGCTTAATCTATCATGTCTAGCCTTAGTAGAAAAATCAATTAGTATGTGTTTTGCGGTAAGTCGACCCCAAATTAAAAACTGGCCTTTAGTCCAATGGTAAGAGTTTCAACCTTTTGTCAATAGACCGGAGTTCAAATTATCTCCATTGGACTAAAAGCTTTCAGTTGGTATCATCCCTTCACCGCAAATGCTTAGATTGACTGGTTAACGAAGGACCTATTGGAGAAAATGGCCAGGGTTAAAAGTCCACCTCATGATAAATAAAGTCACTGAGACCGGTGCTCATTGCCTAGGGTCGGGTCTTTGGGGGAGGGTCCGGTTGGCATCCTTAAGACGCATGGGACCAGGTTGATCCCACCGCTCTTCATCTTTTGGAGAAATCATATGCAAATGAAAATGAAAGGATGCTTGGTCCATTATTATATTATGTGTTTTAAAGCTTTTTCATCTGTCATCGTATAATTATATAACGATGAGTGTCTTATGTACTTAATATTAAATTATCATGTGTCGTAATAAAATTTAAATAGTAGTTGCAAGTGACATAGATAAAGACAAATATGTCTAAAAGACAAGATTACTTTAATTCTACTTATTTGTTTAGTCTCAATATCACATCATGTGGAGTTGTCTATGAGTGTTAATTTGAAATTATTGCTTTTTTTGTGAATAATAATATTTCACCTTTTCACACATACACACACACACAAAAAAAAAAAAAAAAAAAAAAAAAAAAAAAAAAAAAAACTTTAATTCTAATATGCCAAAGGCTACGGCGACAGCCAAAATATTAAGACCCCTGAGGTGGTAAGATTCGGTCCCTCAAGTGACCCATTTTGAGGATTATGAATTGTATTGAGATTGTTGGTTGAAATGGAGACTAAACTTCAAAAATTGTGTAGATTCATTTGAACTTATGACAGTAATAATATCTCAGTTAAGTTCAAACATAATCGTGTTTCTAATATGGGCCATTCTAATTAATAGCTGGTATTATAATATACCTATTCTGTTTATGAATCATAATCGTGTACATCCAATCTATCGTACCCTCTGTACTTCTATTGGATCATAAGAGATTATGACCTCTATACGAGTGATTACTAACCAGACCTCTATATGAATTCAAGAGCGTCAAATTGTTCGTGAACTGATATTGGAACACCCATTCTATAACAACTGTTTTTTGAGCGGTAGACCAATAATAAATAAGAAGGCCTTGTTTTCAATATATGAATGTTCATCCAAATAAGATGGCCTTGATCTTGCACAACGACGGGGCCGCAATAACATCTAAAGCCCAAGGAAGCCCAAGCCCAAGCCCATCTTCTAGAAGCTAACGAATGCAATGACGGTTCAATTTTTACAGTAGACCTGGGGTGAGATGATTATTGCTTACAATCATTAAAATTGAATAGTCCCGAAATAAAAGATGCTCGACGTGCGCACATGTAATAAAGTTCAGTCAAAGATGTTGGCCACTATGTTTAATTATTAGAATTGATGTAACTTTATGTCAGAATTGAGTCACGAGTCATTTGTAAAATGGTGAAGTCAATACCATATATATGATTAAGTGGCTAACTTTGGTATTCTCTAGTACAGCACTGTTTCGACTCAATTCTGGTTTTATGAAGTTTGCTTTTACAATTTTCCTACTTAAATATGAACCGATTCATTATGCCAAATGTGGCTATGTTATGCAAGTAGCCTCTCTTTCATTTTTAATCTTTTTTCAAATTCTTGAGATAACCACAAAAACAGTCACTTGACATAAGTACTTATTTTTTTTTTTATTTTTTTTTTTTTTTTGAACGAACATAAGTACTTATTGGCTTAACACAATACATATTATGTACATGTAAAAATTCGAAATCATGAATTATTAGTTTTATAAAATTTGATTCAGTTGAAATGAACGGCTTCATAGTTCATACTTCAAACTGTTTTCTCGACAAAGATATTAAATGGCTGAGGTACTTGATGTGACCTGGGCCACAATTTCTTTTAATTTTGAAGCATGCAAAATTCAAATTGCTGTTATTAAGCCCGTTTACTTAGTTTAGGTCAAACAGCCCATTGTGTCGATCTACATTCTTTAAGACTGTAATTACAAATGTACATTTTACAATGGGTGTGTCATGGTGGATATAAACTGTAAAAAGTAAAATACTTATATTCCCAATTTCCCATTATAGTTTTATGCATATAAGAAATGTAGTTAACTATTTATGTATTCTTTCTAAAACACGACAAAGATATATTGTGGTATTGCAAATCGAAACATTAGAAGAAAAAAAAAGTGTCGTATTGTATTAATGTTTAATACTACGTAGTATAAGTAAAAGAGTTCTGTACAAACCAAAACAAACAATATTCATTAATACTAACCAATGTGAGTAGGGACATTTTGTCTTTTACCGTCGGCTGATACAGTGTAAAAAATAATATAATATTAATTTGATTAAAACTAAACTATTTCTATAAAGAAGTTTCTTAAAAAGTGACTCATTGCTTTCTCGTATCTTAAAATATTACCAAAAGCTTCTTCTTACACAAATACTATATTATGGAGTACAAAACAACCAATAAGTTGGGTCGAGACACACTCATATATTTATTCATAGAGTCTAGTGTGTTTATGAAGAATCAATTATGGGTAAGGTGAAGGGTATCCTTTGAATGCATATATTGGAGGCAAATTGTCATATGGTACGTGAATTATTATCTGGCTGCTTATGATTAAATTCATTTGTCATAGAATAGCGAATAAAGGTATTGTATTATTTCTTTAGTATAAAACTAAAATATGACAGGTATGACAGCGATAATTGCGCTAATTTTAGTAGCTGACGCAAGTATAAACAAAGTAGTTATAACTTACAAATTATTATATGTAGGAGGTAATAGCGTCAGTACGCAATACTAAAATATGCATTTAGATGTGATCGATATGTGTCAGCTTGATATAATAAAATGCTTAGATTAAATTCGTTTGTCATGGAATAGCGAATAAAGATATTGTCTTATTTCTATAGTATAAAACTAAAATATGACATGTATGACAGCAATAATTGCAATAATTTTAGTAGCTAATGCAAGGATAGACAAAGTAGTTATAGCTTAGAGATTATTATATATAGGAGGTGGTAGCGTCACTACGCAATCTAAAATATGCATTTAGATGTGATCGATATGTGTTGGCTTGATATAATAAAATGCTTATGATTAAATTCGTTCGTCATGGAATAGCGAATAAAGATCTTGTCTTATTTCTATAGTATAAAAATAAAAATGTGTCACGTGTGACAGCGATAATTGCATTAATTTTAATAGCTGATGCAAATAGAGACAAAGTAGTTATAGCTTAGAGATTATTTTATGTAAGGGGTAGTAGTGTCGGTACTAACGGTTGCAATACTAAAATATGCATTTAGATGCAATTGATATGTGTCAGATTGATAAAATAAAATGCTTATGATTAAAGATATTGTCTTATTTATTTAGTATAAAAAAAATATGTCAGGTATGACAGCGATAATTGCAGTAATTTTAGTAGTTGACGCAAGTATCGATATAGCAATTATAGTTTACACATTATTATATGAATGAGGTAGTGGTGTCGGTTCTGACGGTTGCAATAACAACCTAAAATATGCATTTAGATATGATTGATATATGTCATCTTGATATTATTATATGTAGGAGGTAGTAGTGTCGGTACTAACAGTTGCAAAGACAACCTAAAATAGCATTTAGATGCGATCGATATATGTCATCTTGATATAATAAAATTTTATCCCTAAACCTCAAACAAATAAAACTTAAGAAGTTCTTTTTTATTTTTATTTTTAATTTTATTTTTTTTTTTCATTCCAATATTAATTGTAATACAATTTTGTTTTGAGAACTATTAATTTATATTGATTTCTTGTTTTCTATATTTACAGCGAAAAAGTCTGTCAAAAAAGTTCTACAAAAACTTCAAATCGCCTTCTACATGTATTTATACATTTTCATATTGAAATGTTTAAGAACCATGTCAACCACGAAAGTTATTTACCTAGTTGATTGAATTTCTAGTGAAAGTATGTGACTTTTGTTTAAAGTAGCCAAAAATGGATCAAAAACTGCTTTCGGCATATAAATGGTTCATGTTGACCTATGTTTTAATAAATGTTAATGAAAGTGTAATGGGATGCCTTTATACTTGGAAATTTTTCTTTGTAAATCATACATAAAATGAGATCAAGAAGCTAACTGTTAAATCATCGTACAGACATACACTGTGTTTATAACTGAGTGTTGTTTATCCAAAGATGTTTATCATTCATTCATTCATGTATCAAGCTTACATTGACCTCCTTTATTTGAGGGGGAAAAAAATCCCTGTTAATTTTCTTAAAGAATTTATATAAATGAGCATTTTAGGTGTTTTTTTTTTCCTTTTCTATATGCATATTAGGGTCTCTTACAACTTGTATTAGTTACTTATAGTCAATATATACAGGTATATATTGCTCGGTTGTAAGACCCCTAAAATTTTAAGAAGAGTAAATTACATAGATGGTCCCTGTGGTTTGCTCAAAGTTTCACTCACAGTCCCTCAAACTTTTTTGTTGCACGGATAGTCCCTATCTTTGAAAAGAATAACACTCATAGTCCCTCCACTTAACTGGGGTTAGTGACTTCCGTTATCTTTTGCATCGTTAGTCCTTTTTTTGCATCGTTAGTCCTTTTTTGTTAAATATCATTGCATCGTTAGTCCTTTATAATAACGGCCGTTTATAATTTGAAAAAATAAAAAAAAAAATAGAAAAAAAATTAGAAAAAATTGAAAAAAAAATTTTCGAACAAAAAAATATTAAAAAAAATTGAAAAAATTGAAAAAAAAAATTCGAACAAAATTTTTTTTTTTTTTTTTTTTTTTGAAATTTGATTTTTTTTAGAAATTTCGAACAAAAAAAATTTAGAAATTTTTTTTAGAAAAAAAATTTGAAAAAATTGAAAAAAAATTTTGAAAAAATTGAAAAAAAAATTTCGAACAAAAAAATTTTTTTTTTGAAATTTGATTTTTTTTAGAAATTTCGAACAAAAAAAAAAATTTTAGAAATTTTTTTTAGAAAAAAAATTTGAAAAAATTGAAAAAAAAAATTCGAACAAAAAAATATTTTTTTTTTGAAATTTGATTTTTTTTTTTAGAAATTTCGAACAAAAAAAATTTTTTAGAAAAAAAAATTTTTGAAAAAATTTTTTAGAAATTGAATTTTTTTTTTTTTTTTTTTTTTTTAGAAAAAAAAATTTGAAAAAATTGAAAAAAAAAATTCGAACAAAAAAAGATTTTTTTGTTCGAATATTTTTTTTTCAATTTTTTCAAATTTTTTTTTTCTAAAAAATAAAAAAAAATTAGAAAAAAAATCAAAAAAAATTTATAAAAAAATCAAAAAAAAATATTTTTGATTTTATTTTCAATTTTTTCAAAAAAAAAAATATTTTTTTTCGAAAATTTTTCTAAAAAAAAATTCTAAATTTTTTTTTTGTTCGAAATTTCTAAAAAAAAAATCAAATTTCAAAAAAAAATATTTTTTTGTTCGAAATTTTTTTTTCAATTTTTTCAAAATTTTTTTTTCAATTTTTTTTTATAATATTTTTTTGTTCGAAATTATTTTTTTCAATTTTTTCAAATTTTTTCTATTTTTTTTTTATTTTTTGTTCGAAATTATTTTTTTCAATTTTTTCAAATTTTTTTTCTAAAAAAAATTTCTAAAAATTTTTTTTTGTTCGAAATTTCTAAAAAAAAAATCAAATTTCAAAAAAAAAAAAAAAATTTGTTCGAATTTTTTTTTTTTAATTTTTTCAATTTTTTTTAATATTTTTTTGTTCGAATTTTTTTTTTCAATTTTTTCTAATTTTTTTCTATTTTTTTTTTATTTTTTCAAATTATAAACGACCGTTATTATAAAGGACTAACGATGCAATGATATTTAACAAAAAAGGACTAACGATGCAAAAAAAGGACTAACGATGCAAAAGATAACGGAAGTCACTAACCCCAGTTAAGTGGAGGGACTATGAGTGTTATTCTTTTCAAAGATAGGGACTATCCGTGCAACAAAAAAGTTTGAGGGACTGTGAGTGAAACTTTGAGCAAACCACAGGGACCATCTATGTAATTTACTCTTTTAAGAACTATAGCAAATGCAAATCAAAATGAAGGATAGTTGGTCCAGTAGTATGCACATCATCATCTTATTAGTTGTTTTGACGTATTGGCATCAATAATCATATAATTTAATATTGATGAGTGTCTTATGCACGTAATATTAAATTATCATATGTCAGGTATGACAGCGATAATAATAATGTAATTTTTTTGTTTGCAAGTGTCATAAACAAAGACAACAATGTGTAAATTTCATGACTACTATAAATCAACTATGGTACTCGCTGTGAAAATGTTATGACCCGTTAGGTGTTAAGATTCGGTTCCTAAATTGACCCATTTTGATATATACGGTCCAGGTGTTTGTTAGTAGTTCCCATGTATCTTTGGTTTTGTTACATGACTGTTAATTAGTTAGTAGTTCCCATGTATCTTTGGTTTTGTTACATGACTGTTAATTAGTCTCACATTTGAGTCTTGTTGTCTAACAAGAACCCAAGTTTCTTGTTAACAATCTTAAGTTACTTGAACAAGCTAGGAATTTTAAAAGCCCCAATAATTTAAAAGGTGTTAATTTATTTTCATGAGCTGATATTGGATACCTTTTATGTATCCTTCTGCAGCAACATAGTAATTCAAATACTTAACCTGGCTGGTGAGCAGATTCGCTGAGCGGTTTCGACGTTATACAACACCTAAATTCTGCACTATATCTTTAAGAATTATTCATTTCCTACGAAAATGCGACTTGGTTTACTGAGTCAAATCATTAAGTTGAAGAGAGGGTTTTTACTTTATAAGTGGCTTGTTACTTGTTACCAAAACCAATGGCATAATGTTTGAGTTTTGAACCAAAAGTAGCCGCCCACTTGCCCTGGACTAGTATAATTTATGACCAAGGCAACTAGAAATCTATGATATATACAAGATGCAATTCGGCATAACTAAGATCATGAAAGCGTATTAGTGGAGCATTGAGAGCTCAAGTTTTTAACACTTTATTTTCATAGATCTATAAGCAAAAAGAGGGACTAACTTAGCTTGTTTGACTTTCTAGGTTCAAATTACTGACTTGATTCATCTTGATACAAGACCTGGATGATCTCTTCCATTGATGGGCATTTTTCTTTGATGCGTTGGAGATGGTTTGAAACATGTAGGGCAAACTTGAATGCTCCCTTTGGAGGAAGTTCATAAAGTTGAAGGAAGCTGTAGGTCCATAATCCTTCCCAAATTTACCTCATCTGCCAGCACTTGAATAGCCCATTTCACCAAATTTTGTGTTTCCATGGATCTGTTAACATTATACACCTTCATGCCTGTTAGTATTTCCAACAATACTACTCCAAATGCATTGATCTCAATCTTTATTCCAAAATCTGCCAAATGACTTGGTGTTTTAGGGACTAAATTCGTTATCAGATGACATAATCATGAACTGAATGAGATATACTATATCAAAAGAAAGTACTAAATATCAAAAGAAATGATAATCAGTTAATTAGTTCCTTTCTTAGTGAAAAGTTTACTGAGTCAATTCTGCTTTTATTATGATTGTAGCTTCTCTTCTATACGGCATTAAAACACTGTTACTATTCATATAAAATCTTTAGTAGCCTAAGAAACGAAAAAGCACTAAACATATACCGAAGATCTGATGCAGATAGAAGTATACTTATATCTAACATTCTAACCTTGTGCTAATAGCGTCATATCAACAACAAAAAGAGACCAAATTCATAACCTAGGCCTGATTAACTTTGTTTCAACTTTTTAAACCTGTCAAATATTCCTATTGGGCTGATTTATTTGGTTTAGTCCAAAGATCCCATATCTTATATTACAGTAATGTTATACAAATGTAATTCCTGTGCATAGTGCATTACTGTTAAATCAGGCCAGTAAAATGATTTGTTCCAAGTTGTCTCAGTTACGATATTATACAAAGGGAACACCAGCTCAGTTATGACTTATGAGTCAACCATGAAAGAACAGTAATACATGAAGTATTAAGATCGTATACAAAGTAAAACATCTGGTTTAGATACTACTATCAATAAGGTATTAAGAGCGATAAATACTGCATTTATCGACCCTTTTTCTGCTTAAGTATGAGGATTCTACTAAGAGCAATGGGTGTCTTAACCTTGTGTTAAACTTTAACATACTGTCACATCAGCTTTAACCTTTTCACCTTAACTAAAAAAAAACACCCCTTACCTTAACTCAACTTTTATTCAAATATTTTCAAATCCAACCCCTATACTAAAACAAATACTACATTCATTAAAAAAACATAACATTCATTCTTAAAACAAATATATTACAAAAAAAAAAAAAAAAATGATTCAGTCTGTGACATAACCCTCGTCAGTCGAATAGGAGGCACTGGAATCGTCCTCGCTTGATGGCACACGGTCTAATCCCATTTCCCATCGCCATTCTGCTCGACGGTTTCTCCGATCCTGTTTAGCTTTTGCTCGAGCCTTCATGAGCTCTTGCCTGACGTTCTTCCTCTGCTTGAAACTCTAAAAAGACTTGCATATCTTGCTCATAGAATTCTTCATCAGTTAACCCAAATGTATTGGGTTGGTTATGTGATGGATAGTTTGCCGGTGGATTGTAGTGGGGTGGATTATTTGCCAGTGGATTGTTTACCGGTGGAAATAGAACTTCCGGTGGAGTGTTTTGTGGTGGAAAATCATATTGGAAAACGGGAAACAGATCTTGTGATGGATTGTTGGATGGTTGATTGTCGTATGGGAATACGGGGAAAAGATCTTCGGGTGGGGTATTGTAAACTGACTCGTTATCTGGTGAATTGTTGTGAGACATTGTTTTTAGAGAATTGTTTGTGAATTATGTATAATTTGTGTGTGAATTTTGGGTGTATTGTGAGCATCCCATAATTCAATGATATTTTGCAAACACTTCACTCTTTAAAAAATTTTACAATGGCTACTCGTTGGTCTGTTGAAGAAGAATGCTTGCTAGCCGACATGTGGCAAGTCGTTCACGAATTCCATCGCGGATCCGTTTTTTGGAATGAGGTTACAGAAAGGTTCAACGAACAATCTGACGGTCCTATTCGTAACAAAAGCCAGATAACGGGTAAGTGGGCAAGACTTACCTGTGAATGTCAAAAATTCAATGATATTTACTTGAATTTACATCCTACAAGTGAGGTCAATGATCGTCTTCTCGATGCAATGAACGTTTTCAAAGAACGCTATGGTGGACAAGGCTTCAAATACTTTCACGTGTGGTTGATCTTGAAAAACAGCCCAACATGGAACATATATAGGAATTAATGTCCGTATTTGTATTTTCGTATTGTGTGTATTTGTATTTCTGTATTGTGTGTATTTGTATTTCCCAATAAAATTGGTAACGGCTAGTTTCCGTTACAATATCCTTTAACGGCTAGTTTCCCCTATAAATACCACTTCAACAACATTTGATACTCTCACACAAACACTATGGCTAACAATCTATCTATGGTGCAAATGAGTATCCTTACCCGAATACGAAATGAACAAGAAAAAGAGCTAAGGCTGATTAACAATTTGCTAGGTGAGATAACAAAAATTATGCTGCAGAAGGAAGATCGTACTCAAGAGATCGAAAGGTTGCGTGAGCTGCCTCAAGACCATCCAGCAATCACAATCGGTCTACAAACTCTATGAAGAAACGATGAAACAGATCTGGAAATTCATGTCGCCTTAAAGATGGTTAGGGAACAAGTGTTGCAAGTATGGGAAGAGAAGTCATATCTCATCGACAATTACAAGTCTATATAATACCTTAATGAGAATCGTAGGATAATTTGTGTTTTTGCATCGTTATTCTAAGTTTGAATGTGATGTATTGAAATTTTAATTTTATGTTAGAATTTGATTTATAATCATAAGGGGGTGTTATGAAGTTTATGTTTATTGAAATCTAATAATGAAAACTTGACCAAGGGGCAAAGGTGTAATTTTTTTTAATCACAACACCCTTAACGCTGCGTCAAAGGGATAACTTCTCACGTTAACGCCCCATTAACGCAGCACATGGGTACCTTAACGCCGTGTTAAAGGGCAAAAAAAACCCAATAACGCACACTTGAAGCTAACACACCCATTGCTCTAATATCATCAGCATTTCGATTAGCGTACTTGTACCTTTGTGCATTAGAAATATTTTTTTTTTTTTGAAAGGCAACAAATTTTATAGAAACAAAAAGAAACACAACATACAAAGAGAAGGCATCTCACCCCACCCCACTTAATCAAGCAAATTAAAGGGGAGGAAGGGACCTTAGAGAACCAAATACAAATACACAAAAGATCAAAACAAATCAAAACTTATCCAAACAAACCTATAGTGCTCATTGTTCTTCTGTTTTGACATATAGTGCTTATTGTGGTGAGGAAATGGTAAATTTAACGGGGAAGATTAGCATTTCAATAGCCATACACGCATCCCTTGCTAGATATTCAATTAATGTATGTTTCATACCTGAGGTTATTACCTGCACACTTCGTTTGGGAAGTGAAGTTGGTTCTAATATGTAAAATATAGGACTCAAGAGGCAGCAAAGGTTGGCTTCTGGGTCAAAATAAGTGATTTTTTGGTATGGGTTGGGTTATGCTGATAGACTTAATATCTAAAGTTTTTCATTTGTTATTAATAACCAATGTGCAATATTGATCACAATATTCGATACAACGAGAAGGAAGGTTTACATATTAAAATTTAGACGACTTAGACTCATTTGACATGTTTCCATATAAGCTAAATTCTTTTATTTAACCTGATTGATCAATAAATAATTTGACATCAAACATAACCCAAATCGACCATTTCAAAATTAAATGGGTCACCAGTTCATCCGATAAAATTTATCTAAGAGTCTATGATGATGCTTGAGAAACTGTCATTCGAGTTGGGCTAGTCTTGACGGGTTCATGGTAGGTGAATTTATGGGATAGAGTGGCATCACAGTTATGTATGCTTACCAATTACAGAAGTTATTTTTTACCCTAATATTGTTGACCAAAACAGCCTAATGTGGCATCAGTGCTTGACATCTACATGTGAACTCTCTAAATCATTGTATTTATTAGTCTATTGTATACAAATTATTACGCATAGCAGTATGTCAGTACATAAAATGAGTTGCAGGTTATTGTATTTATCTTTTTAAAGGAGTTGAGGGTTATTCTGAATTACACAAGCAGTACGCTAGTACACAAAAATGACAGTTATTAGAGAGAGCTTGCGGGAAAAGGTTGTGGAAGGGTCAGAGCGAGACATTTAGACCTTTACCATAATATTATGCCATTAGAATTTGGCTGGTAAACAGGCTACGAACGTTCATTTTAAGGTGCATGATTACACAAAACATCATTAGCTTTGTGTGCTAACTACCACTAATGTTTTCACTCGCATGATATTACAATTTCGTATGAAACATCAACAGTATATGACATTGTTTAGTAGCACACTCCAGTGGTAGCTCAAGAGCAGCCGCCAAATATTTACGGCCCCCAATTTTCTAACACCCTTTTATGAATACAAGATTGGCGACGATCGCTGCGTTGCCGGCGTGCCTCTTTATTTTGAAAAATGTTATTCAAGTTACAACTAAACAAAGTTTGAACAATGCAAAAACTTTTTTTTAATGGAATAGTCGGCAAGTATGAAAAACACATTGGTTTTGATATGTGCATTTTTTAGTGACGGATTTTTATTTTATTTTTTTATTTTATTTTATTTTTTATTTTCTCTAAAAGAAGAGAACCTTTTCATGTCTTCAATTATCGTCCTATAAAATTTCTTATTGTTAAACGATTCTACAGCGCCTTGTATTTCTAACAACAATATAAACATGAAATATTGTCAAATTCCTAAAGCTTAAGTACCTGTCACGAAGACATGTGCCCAAAGATGGTCTTGCCACCCATTTCAACCCCAAACGCGGCCACTTCAGCCACCATTTTAGTTCCCCAAAGGCACCTATTTCAGCCCCAAGTTCAGCCCTCAATCCCAGACCCATTTCAACCCCCACACCCACCCATTTCAGTGCATCGGCCTCGCAATAGCTTCTATTTCCTGTTACATCAAACATGTAAATTCAATATGTGTTTCATATTCTATAAATAGTTATTAACTACTCCTAAGTGTAAAGAAGAACCTGTAGTTCACGAAAAAGTCTACTCCTAATTGTAAAGCAGTCTCAAAAGAAGGTATTAGATGATGGCAAAAGATAAAACAAAAATCTATATTTTCTGTATAGTAATCTGGAAATGTAAAAATATACCGGCACATGTACCTTCAAGAACGCAACGCCTGTAGCGTCTATTTGCAGAATTGCAGGTTCAGGAACTGTAACACCGATGCTGCTTCTAGTCTCTGGGGCCATACATTTTTTTTAAGGTAAACTACACTGACATTGACGGAGGATTGGTTTTTAAAGTTGCGCCTTAAAAATTGGAGATGTACATCATATTAAAAAGCAAAAAATAAACTGGCTGCGATCACTTGTCTTATTTGTCTAATTGTCTAATATACATGATCAACCCTATCACAATCCAACGAAAACTGAAATTTTCAAAACGGAAACAGTTAACTGTATATCTTAATGGAGCTTATAACACAATTAGCATAGCAAAATACTGGACCTGAAGTCCCACATAACCGCTTCTTAACACAGTCTATCAGTTATACCCAGGTTCGGGTAGTTTGTCGAATTCACATCTATGTAAAATGCAAAGATTGACATAAAGCATCAAGATTGACACACAAACACTGTATAAATTTGCTTATTTTGTACTTTAATGACCTCATTTTATATATACAAATCTGAAACTAATTATCGAAAACTGATTATTTGACTCTCGCATAAGCATATAATCATAAAATTACTATCTCTCCGTACCCTCTTTGAATCAGAGAGACAAAAGCGTAACTCATTTTAGTGTGACAACATTTGTTACCATTAATATAGTGTACTAAATATGTTTAATAGAACATAATATTTTGTAACATGTTATGCTAATAAACATGCAAGCCATTAAAGTTAAAGATTCAACAGCGTATATTCTAATTTTTTAGTTTCGTGCGCCGTAACAGGACCTATTTAAGAAAGCTCACTTACAATATTATCAGCACGCTCCATAAGAGCTTCGCCTTTGTTTTTTGCAGATTCATCTTTGTTTCTCGCGGCACACTTCTTAACCTTTTTCTTTCCTCCCAGCAAGCTTCATTTCAGGTTCTGTTTCCTTGACGATTCCTTATCTTTTTTAAAGTTATCAATCTGATAACTTGCAGATTTTTTAACTGTAGACCCTAAATCATTTTCAGACATATCAGCAGCATCCTTAAGTATTTTTGTGTACATTATTTAAAGAGGTGTTTCGGTAAGTCCATGCCTTATAAAACTAACAAACTCTATGAAATTAAACTAAAAAAATTTAAGAGTAATCTTACTGTATTCAGTTTCTTTAGGCAAGCCTTCAATGTATATCTTCCTGCAATTTTACAGAAATTTTAAAATAAATAAAGACCAAATTAAAATTCTGGTGAAGATTGTAAGCGAAAAGTAATAATGTAATTAAACGTACCCGATCATTTGAATGCGAAGAAATTTTTTTTTATCAAACCTGATAATACTGTCATGAAATGGTGTGCTTACTGCACAAAAGAGGTTCTACAACTGTTAATCTGTTTGCCAAGTTTAAAGAAAATACTATTTGACCCGTTCAGATAAAACAAACAACAGTATGCGAGGAGAATTATTTGAATATGTACCATCCTTGGGTTGGTGCGCCACAACCCGTGTGACATTTCCCAGGTCGGTAAGCTCCCGGATACTTGCAAATACCACACGTTCCATTTGCAGGCTTAGTCCAATATCTTCCTATGCTTTGACCGTTGATCCATACTTGACCCCTGACCATATGCTTCAAATCCAAAGCAAGCGGCTCATTGCCAGCGGGTGCATCAAAATAAGCCTTGTACCATTTCAATGGCTATTGAACCTGGTTTGCCTCCCCATTCAGTTTGACCTGTTATAAAGACACACGTCTATTAATTCCATAGCTTGTTGTTGTAGCAGCATGTATGGTTTTATGGTCAACTATTGACTCACCTTGTAACTCCATTGCGCCCTCGATAAGTCAACTCTTCCATGGTCAAGTCCATCGAGAGTAACTGGTTCTAGGATTCATGTTTTCCTTAACTCAAAAAGAGTTCCTACATTCTTGAAAAAAAAAAAAACATGAATTTGAATGCATTAGCAAGAAAGTGTTAAAAGAGGAATGTTTGACTTTTTTGGGTTAAAACAAATATAACTGAAGTTCAATATATTAACAATAGTGATAATATGAGTAAGAAACTTGAAACTTGAAACTTGTAGAGCTAATATATTAACATTGTCTATATGAATGTAAAATCCAAAATTGGTCCTAGATTTTATAGGAGTAGTAACTTACTGGTAGTCCGGCAGACATACTGTGGTGCATGTCGACGTTGTTCCCATAGGAATCAAGATCAGAAAACGCACCTCACTAATCCCCGATCATGGCTGCATAAATAAAATAAAACCTAAGTTCAGTTTATTTTTCTTGTTTGATTCAATTAACTACGTAACCGAAGTTCAGTAGATTAGGTATAACAAATACAGACGGAATCAAAAGTTACCAATATCTCGATATTTACAGCTTGAGTTTCCATATGTATCACCGTAGTTGTTTTCTAGAAATATCGTGCAATAAAATCTTAGGCTCAGATCTGTACATGTTGTTCAGTTCATAGAATCATCCGAATTCCACTATGGGTGCAAAGAGATCCGGTTGCATAGCAGGCATATATGCTTAGGCATCCGGCCATTGCCTCACAAAGTCAGAATTGGAACATCTCGTCGAAATTACAATAATCATCACAGCCACAAAAATTTTCTAAAAAAACAATTTTACTTATATAATCCGTCAATAACTGATCTTACAAAGGTGGAACAACCGCCATGGCTGCGTTAGTGTAAACGCCCCGCCAAGATGCGGTTGTTTTCATACCTTGAACAAAATAGCCCATACTTCTTTGGACCATTGATACCTAAATAGTTGATTGTTGGCATCCTAATAAAAAAATGTGTCATTGATGCCATTGAAATTCATCATTGGCTCAAACTCCCACCATGGCTGCAACCACCTTTGGATTGTGGCTGCCCCGCCAAGATATGGGCGTAAGTAAAATGTGCACCGAAAAGAAACCCGTATTTTTTATGCCTTTTGCAACCAACACGTTGCCAAACCCATACATGAAAAAAATTATAAGGCAATGTTATGGCATGTAAATGAATTTCACTCTCTTTTTTTCCCGCAAAAAAAAGGCCAAACGGTTAGCCCACTTTGCCACTTCACCAACAATGGTATGAGTACATACGCGTAATGGTAAAAATAAGAGTCAGTTAAATGCGTAAACGCAAGGGCTCAGATTTATTGGTGGCCTGGTACACGCATGAAGGTTGCTGAGGCGAGTGTTTCTCGCACTCAGCCATCCGTCCACAGAGTGCAGCAACACATCACATTTGAACAATCATCACAGCCGAGTAAAACGCAACATACTCATACCACAGATGCAAAAGGCTTAATTACAATTATAAGTTTATATTAAACCACGATGCAAACGCTGCCATTTTACCCTGGCCTCTCTTATTTCTACCAGTAAATCAAGGACACGAACAAAAGCAAACAATCCAAGATACATAGCAAAATACAAAGCTACTTAGACCTGTAAACTTCCAACACCACTGCATAACGCAAGCGAACCCTAAGCTAATCAAACATCGGTAAATGCAAGCCAGCAAACCAAAAATCTACAAAACACCTAAAATTTATCAATAAAGCCGAAATTAGCAAAACCCCCAAATTATAACAAAACCCTAATTTCCAATTAGATTTTATATAAATAATTTTATACCTTTCTTGTAGATTTTGGTCTGAGGGAAAGTTGCCGTTTTGGTTGGCAACAACCATTACTCATCCTGATATACCACCGCCTGCTTCACCGTCTATCATATGGTGAAGGAACAGATCTATCACCAAATAAGTTGCCGTTTTGGTCGCTACAGCATCTAAATGTTACGTTTCTAGAACACGGAAGAAACAGATCTATCACCAAATAAGTGAGACGGTATGTTGAGATGGATCAATGGCGACGGATCACTTTTGGCCCAAGAAAATCGGCGGGAAAAGCCCAAGGCAATACGGCGTCGTTTGTCTTTGGGTTTAATATAAACTCTAATATAGTCGGTCACATATTTTCTTGGGCATCTTCTTGAGATCTCGATATATAAAATACCCCTATTACTAAAACTGCTAAAATTATTAAGGATGTTTGCTTATTTTTGTTTATTTTTTAAATCCATACCACTAAGTCCTTATTTGAGTTTAAGAAACACAACCAGGTCCATCTTTTTATTATTACAAAATGATGAATTGAGCTCATTTAATGCCACAAATTCTAATTACTTTTTACCGATGCTATAAACAAATTAAACATTTCAAGAATCACTCATGGATAGCTTAATGAACGAGCAAGAATACTATTTATCAACGAACAAATATGAACACCAATGTCCGTTGGTTTAAGTGTTCATATACTTAGTTTGTTTGTTCGGTTAACCAAAACTAACGAACATGAACAAGCATCATTCGTGTTAGTTCCTGCTTATAGATTATCATAAAAAGAAGTTTAATTTTTTTCTTTCTTATATTACTTTTGTCTGTCTTTAATAAACTATTAGATTTGTTAGACATTGTAAACCCGGTAGGTTATAATTATTATTCATGCACATTATATAGATATTACATTAGTAAAAATCCTAAGCTCACAGACCGGGCTTGGCCTATTATTTATTTTCTAACACTCCCTCGCAGTCTGAGCGGCGAAATCGCGAAAACTCGGACTAAAGTAGAAAACTAGAAAAGAAGAAAAAAAACATTAACATAATAAAAACATAACTTTATTCGACTCGTAACAAAACTGTACAAACAGTCGACTTTAGTCGACTGGTACCAACGGTCAGCTAAGTCGACCGGTAACAAAACCGTACCAACAATCAACTTTAAAGACCGGTAACAACGGTCAACTTTAATTAACTGATAACAAAGCTGTACGAACAATATACTAACAAACAAAAAATAAAACAACTATAATCAAAACTAGTCAACACCATTCATTAAAGATATCCAATTGCCTTTCCTTCCCATTGTTGTATCATCCACCAATCAGCCAAGGATGTTTACGAAGATGCACATTATGGCATACGCCCATGTTGCGAACCATATAATTGCGAAAATTATAAGAAAGTGGCAACTTATGAATCCACAGTGATGAAACCCAACCGCAAAGCCACATAATCTAACTTATCCATTAGACTTTTAAATTGTCGTACAAGCATAGCATCCAAATGAGGATATACTCCTGCTCGACGGATGAATTGGGTGATGAGGGTGACTAGTTAGGGGTTTTTTTTTTTTTTTTTTTTTTTTTTTTTTTTTTTTTTTTTTTAATTCTTTTCTTTTCTTTTTATTTATTTATTTATTTATTTATTTATGAGTAAATTACACCGTTCGTACCTGTGGTTTGCTCCAAATCACTACCGTAGTCCCTGATCTAATTTTTTTGCTTTTTTGATCCTTATGGTTTACATATTGCACGCTGTCAGTCCTTATCGCTAACTATCATTATATTCTCCGTTAGGAGACAATCGTCAAGTGGCAACGCTAGTCTATTAATCAAACGATCGTTTACAACGTTAGTCCTTTATACTAACAAACGTTACTAATTAACTCAAATTTTGGTTTTCTTAAAAACTTTCTTTTCTACGCGGTTTTTATCGTTTTAGCCCGTTTTCATGCATTTTCTTCATTTTCATCCGTTTTTATACGTTTTCGTCCGTCTTTATACGTTTTCATATGTTTTTCTTACGTTTTCATTCATTTTAATATGTTTTCTTACGTTGTCATACTGTTTTATCCGTCTTTATACGTTTTTGTCTGTTTTTTCCCGTTTCATGCGTTTTCTTATGTTTTCGTCCGTTTTTATACGTTTTTTTTTTTCATTTTTATACTTTTTTGTCTGTCTTTATACGTTTTCATCTGTTTTTCTTACGTTTTCATGCGTTTTTATCCGTTTTTATACGTTTTCTTACGTTGTCATATGGTTTTATCCGTTTTTCTATGTTTTTTTATTTATACGTTTTCCTCTGTTTTTTACGTTTTTCTCCGTATTTCTTACGTTTTCATATGTTTTCATCCGTTGTTATATGGTTTCATCTGTTTTTATACGTTTTCGCTCATTCTTATACGTTTTCACCCGTTTTCTTATGTTTCTATACGTTTTTGTCCGTTTTTATACATTTTTATCCATTTGTATATGTATAAAAACAGATGAAAACGTATAAAAATTGATGAAAATGTATAAAAACATATGAAAACAGATAAAAACGAATAAAACGCAAGAAAACTTATAAAATAGATGAAAACGTATATAAAAGGATAAAAACGTATAAAAATGGATGAAAGCGTATACAAACAGATGAAAAAGTAAGAAAAACTGACAAAAGTGTAAAAATAGGAGGAACACGTAAAGAAACAGATAAAAACGGATAAAACCATATGAAAATGTAAGAAAAGGTATAAAAACGGATAAAACCATATGAAAACGTAAGTAAAACAGACGAAAACGTATAAAGAGGGACGGAAACGTTTAAAAACGTATGAAAACGTAAGAAAAACAGATGAAAACGTATAAAGACAGACAAAAAAGTATAAAAATGGACAAAAACGTATAAAACGGACGAAAACGTAAGAAAACGCATGAAACGGGGAAAAAGCAGACAAAAACGTATAAAGACGGATGAAACAATATGACAACGTAAGAAAACGTATAAAACGAATGAAAACGTAAGAAAAACAGATGAAAACGTATAAAGATTGACGAAAACGTATAAAAATTGACGAAAACTAAGAAAATGCATGAAAACGGGCGAAAACGATAAAAACCGCGTAGAAAAGAATTTTTTTTAAGAAAACCAAAATTTGAGTTAATTAGTAATGGTCGTTAGTATAAAGGACTAACGTTGCAAACGATCATTTGGTTAATGGACTAACATTGCCACTTGACGATTGTCTCCTAACGGAGAATATAACGACCGTTAGCGATAAGGACTGACAGCGTGCAATATGTAAACCATAAGGATCAAAAAAGCGAAAAAAAAATAGATCAGGGACTACGGTATTGATTTGGAGCAAACCACAGGGACGAACGGTGTAATTTACTCTTTATTTATTTATTTATTTTAAGATAGTGGCTAGGGTTTTTTTTAAGTGAGATAGACGGGATGATACAAAAGAGGCGGCTTAACGTAGACCCGCTCCGATACCATGTTAAACATTGTAAAACCCGATAGGTTATATTTATTATTCATGCACATTATATAGAGATTACATGATTAAAGACCCTAAGCTTACAGACCAGGCTTGGGCCTATTGTTTATCCTCTAATAAGATTCTCATTGTGTTTTTTGTTTGATAATTGGATGTTCTATTAATCCAATGAATCGAAAAGCTAATATTATGCAAAGAGTTTTTTTTTTTTTTTTTTTTTTTTGGAGAGACTTCATATTTGAATTTCGCTCTAGGCCCTCACAAGGCTTGAGCCGCCCAGCCCGGGCACACTCACGTCAACAAACAGCATGAAACATATGTTCATTTGCACAATTTATTGCTTAAACATATGTTCATTTGCACAATTTATTTATGTGTTTATTACCTGCTCAAGATCATCTTTATAATGTATATTCCTTCAAAATTAATACTACCGACCAATATGATGTTGTTGCATTTTGAAGAAAAATACTTTCGGTAGCCTTAAGATATGATGTTAACAGATGAATTTTGTGTTCGTTTTTTAAGCAACTTAATTGATTTGTGCATTCAAGTTTAACATCTAAGTGATACTTGCTAAATGGAAAGATATGTCTAAATCCAGGAATTGTGCATTTGAAGATCAAACTAGCAATTCAACCAGGAATTCATAGAATGAGAATTGAATCACGATTACTGAAACAATGGTTTGTTATAGAATTGGTTACAGATTACAAGGAGAGGAAATTGTTTACAAAATGATAACTAAAACTGAAATGTGAAGGAAATATTTAAAAGGGACGTTTTGGCGCCATTTTGTGTTAAGTCTGTTGTGGGTTATACACGTGCACCTTACGTGTGTGGTATAAAACCCCACACGTGCCCCTCATGTGCCAACAACATTTCAAACGTATCAATCCATCTCTCTTAAAATTCTTTTTGTCCTCAAAAAGATTAAACACTCTCAAATTGAGGGAATATATCTAGCAATCAAGTCATGATATCTCTCCCAAGTGGTTTCATCTTTGTCTCTATTAGTCCACCAGACTAGGACATGTGTGCAAGTACAATTAACATGTGAATTAGTCATGATGAGTATATAATGCGAGTATGATTGGATTGTAAATGACAATGCATTATTACCTATTACGTACGAAGCGTAAGCTTACTCCTTTAGTTGTTAACCCTTTTTGTAGGTATTTATGTGATGCAAGTAAGGTCTTGGTTAAAGCCTAGGATTGGAAGCAAAGGAATGAAAGTGCATTGCTTTATGCATATGCAACTAGTCGTAAAATGTTGAGCTTGAACGAGTTAAACCCCCATGAGTCGTCAAGTTGTGTTCTTTTGATAATAAAGAGTATTGTGGGTTTGTTATAGTTTAAAAGTCATGGTTACAGATTTTAAAGTATGTTATAGTGTTATGCATAAGCTGTGTCGAAAGTGTTTAAAAAAAAAAGTTCGAGACAATGGTCATGTCTACCTATTTTTGGTCAAATGGGTCAAGATGTTATATGAAACAATGTATATATATAGTATACTTACATATTAATGAGAGTTGTTTGTGATTTTATTCAAGTCTATAGTCCTTGTTATATGTTAAAGTGTCTTTTAAATCAAAGTTGAGAAGCGCAGGTCTTGCAATAGATAGCTTCTATGGCGTAGAGGTCTGGTATGCTCTACGGCGTAGATAGCATATGGATTTCAAGCTTTTGTATCATATTTTCTCTACGGCGTAGACGCCAAGTTTGCTATATGGCGTAGAGGCTATAAGAAAAATATCGAGTCTAGTTTGGGGCATTTCACATGGACCTTATGGTATCAAAAGTAGGGAGCTTTTCCCGTGATGAATGATTCATGCTATCTCGGGAAATTTACTACGAAGTCCATTGATTGCATAAGTAACAAGACTTGAATAACTCCTTAAATTGAGATTAGCAAGACGATTGGCTTTTGACTTAATTTCTTGAAAATAGTTATTCACGGAAAGATTTCCAATAGACATGTTATGAATCTCATTGTCAAGTTGAATGACACGGGCGTTCTTATTATCATGGAAGATGTCCTTTAGTCATTCCCAAACACCGATTGTGGAATACATCCACGTGACGAGTGACGAGTCATTGGATTTGTGTAAAGGGTCAAGAGGGCGGTGCTTGTGGGGAGCGACAAGATGATGATGCGCATCATATGTTTTGCAAAAATGTTTAAACAGCGCATTCCAAGAATTGTAGTTTAGTTTGTCTAGATTAAGCGGTGTGTGGATAAACGCCTTGCTACTAGCAATTGAATAGGCTTTTATCAGTTGGTTGTTTAGGCGGATTTGGTGGTATATTTTCTGTCATGATGCTATGACAAGATTAATGCAAAGCAAGCAAGCAGAAAAATAAATAAATAAATAAAACTATCAACTATAGGAAGGGGTGTGGAAGATAATCTTGAGGCTGTGATACAATATTAGATTAGGTTAATCCTCATAATTTCAATTGACATTAAACCAATGAATAAATATGCAAAATAAGTAAACTGAGTTAAAGCCCATAACAACAGAATACGGAGTACTAAACATGGCCAGGGCCCAGATATGCACGACTAATATTCGAGTCGGGTCACCTATGCTAATGTTGGTACAAATATTGAAATACCGATAGTTTAGTCGAGCTGAGATCGAGAGTATCGACTACACTAACAGCTCGACCTCAAACATGAATATTGATACTCAAAGCTAAGTCTAGAGTCTAGTCAAGTTTCCGGTTTAGCGATGTTCAACTTTGTGGCGCATAATTTAAGTACATATATTTCATGCTTTTACACTAGGGTTCCCGTGAACCTCAGGAACCCCCACTCCCACCCATGGTGCGACTCGATTACACCTGGTGAAGGGTGTCTTAATTCTAACCTAATTCCAGGGTTTCTATAATGAACGAGCTCAAATTTGATAGGCTTGAGCTCAACTCAACTCGGTTTCAACATGTGATAAGGGGGTGTTTGGGATTGCTTATCACGTTTAGGAACAAAACCACGTTTTCAAAAAGTAAGGACCTGTTTGGCATATAGGTGGATTTAGGATTTAGATTTGGATTTAGATTAGGATTAGAATTTAGGTTTGGGTTGAAAAAATAAAAGTTGTTTGTTTAGTAGGCTTGGCATAAGAGTTAAAAATAATAATAATAATTTTTAATATAAAATAAAAGAAGAGGCTCAACTAAAAACTAAGACTATCAACTAAAAATTAAGAAGACAAAAAATTAAGTATAATTCGTACAAGTGGATTATATGGTACAGTGATGGTTCAACCCCAAAAGCAAAACCTATGACTAACAACCAAATGATATATTATGAGTCCAAAATTAAATCCATGCCAAATGTATCAAAACAAACAGGCCCTAACTCCCCACTTACAACCTGAAAACCACATTTTGGAGGATGAAAAGCCAGTTTGCAAACGCACACCAAACACTTCAAAGTGATTATTTGCGGTTTGCAAATGAAATAAGTAGATAAGTGTGGGTTGCAAACGCTCCCAAACACCCTGTAAGAATATATAGGTGCAAATCATTTTCCAAACAACAAAAAGAAAAAAGAAAAAGCTTTTAAAATAAAAAGAAGCATCTTGACTGTTCTTTACTTTAAAAATCCACAGAAAAATATAGAACCCTAATCGAGAAGAAGCTAAAACCCTAACAAAAATGGTGCTCTGCACTTCGTCTCCTTCAACTCGTTTCATCCCAAAACTCAAATCAAATTTAGCTTCTTACAGAACAACGACCAGTCACCAGTTCAAACCCTCTTTGCCTTTAAAACCTGCTACCAACAATCAAGGTACACTCATTCTCACCTATGTTTAACTGAAAGGGGGCAAAATGAAATCTTTATGATATTTTTTTAAGGATTATGTTATTTGATTGTTTTAGTATACAAAATGGTTTAGAGTGTATATAAGGTTATGAATTGGGCTTAGGGGGTTTTTGTCTTAGCTTATCTGGTGGGCTTTTGAGCTTATTCAGATTTTCATAAGCTCATAAGCTCATTATTAATAGCTTGTAAGCTCAAGTTGATAAGCTTATAAGCCATAGCTTATAGGCATAGGTGGATAAGCTTATAAGTTATTAATAAAGAGCTTACGAGCCTATTAAAATCTCAATAAGCTCAAAAACCCACCAAATAAGCTAAAACAAGCACCCCCGTATGCTTATGTTATAAAAGCAACTTATGGCTTATATATCATAAGCTAATAAGGTCATGTTGAGTGTTTGAATTAGGTTGTGTTTAATAAAATGATAAGCTCAAGTATTTGGTTTAGCTTATGTTGGTAGACGACCAAAAAGGACATGGGTCAATAAACTTATAAGCTAAGCTGCTAAGGTGTTTGGATTAGCTCATAGGGTAAAATTGTAATTTGTAATGGAGCAGGTTATAATGCCTGACCCTCTTAAAAAGCCACAATTTTGGGGCTTATCAAAAACTCCTTATATAAGCTCATAAACCCACTTGTAAAAGCCTAGCCAAACACTTGGTTTGGGCTTATATGAGTCATATAAGCTAATAAGCTCATAAGCCTATCATATAAGCCTGCCCAAACGCCCCCTTTGTTATAAGTTATGGCTGTATCAGTTTTTGCGGCTATATTAGTGAAGTTCAGGATATGATTTATGAGTTAGGTGTTGAAAAGTTATACTACCTCTGTCTCGAATTATAAGGCCGCTTGCAAAATGCACGCTTTTGTTTTTGAATTTTTTTGTTAGGTTGTATTTTGGAAGTGAACACTTATATACAATGGCGATGTGGAAATTTAGTTTGGGATGGAGGGAGTATATTATATAAAAGAGTACAAGTATTTCAAGAGCATTTTGTTCCTTTTAGGAATCGCAAGTTTTTATTTCGAGCTTGGTAGTGTTATGTTTAGTAGAAAGCTTTTGGCTAAGGTTTTATTTGACTTGGCTGGTGTGATCTTAATTGTGCACCATAAATAGGGCTGTTGCACCTGATCTTAGATTAAGTTAGTATGAAAAAGACTATGCGTTAAAAGATTGCAATTTCATGGGGAACAAAGGGGTACTCACTTATATTTGTTACAGGCTTACGCTACTACAAATATACTTCTATAAAAGCAAAAGCTTCTGATGAAATATCAACTGGTGCAAATCAGTATGTCAAAGATGAATCCGAAGTAGTTGACTACTCGTCTTTGAAAGCAACAACCAATGAGGAAACAGCAAATGGAGCTAATCAGTATGTCAAAGAAGAATCTGATAGTGATGTGACAGTCAAAGAAGAATCTGATAGTGATGTGACGGTCGAAGAAGCTCAAGCTGAGGAGAATACTGGGTTCGGAGGATTTAGTTTATTCAGTGATGGTGCTGCAGCTGATAATGAGTTGCCTCAGTTTGAATTTCTGGATAAGCTCAAAGTAGAGGTATGCTTCATAATTTATATATTTTTCTTAGTTCTACGAACAGTTAAATTAGATTTATATACTTTGGTAACATGATTAATTCTTGACTTTCTTTAATTAGTATTGTGAAAGAATTTGATAAGTCGTAGTTTCAAAAGTCGAACAGGATTAGATTTAGTATTGGCCCATTTTCTGTACTTCTCTTTATATAGAACGATTCATGTTCAAGCACATGGACCTTTATATTGAACATCCCCTGAAATGTGAGTGTATATGTTAATATAGTTTATTTTGTATATAGATAAACATCGGCTCCTCTCATTGAAAATGGCAGTGGTCAACTATACACATAGCCTAAGTATCTGACTATTAGTTTATGTCTACAATGCTCTTCAACATTGACATAATAGCATTAAACTTATGTGCCAAAATAGATAAAAACGACAATGAGTAGATAGGTTATTTTACCTTAAAATTTCATTACACTCAACGGAAATTGCTATTTTCATGACATCCTAAACTAGAAGTCTCCAAGGTTATCATGAAAACAGCCTGTGGATATTATTTTAGAGTACCATCAGTTATTTCGTTTCATTTCTCTTCTGTGTATTTCAACAGTTCTGATGTGTCCATCAGACCTACATATAAGTAGGTACTACGGAATATTATTTACTGATAACAAGCTGATGTTTGTTATGTAGTTGGATCTTCAAGATTCCTTTTCAATCGCTTTACTTGCTGTGGGTGGTGTTTCAGCCTTGTGGTTAACTGTATCCATAGTTGGAGCCATTGACAAAGTACCTTTGGTATGTTCTTTAGTTCTTGCACTTGCTAAAGTAGAATCTTTTAATATACCATAACATGTATTGTAAATTTTTGGCTCAACTTAATGTTATCAGTTTCCTAAGTTGATGGAAGTGGTTGGTCTTGGCTACTCTATCTGGTTTAGCTCACGCTACTTGCTCTTTAAGGTACGTAACCGAGTGCCCTTTGCGCAATTGTGCTTTCATGACATCATGACATAATGAGTATTTTATTTATTTTGGATTTGGATCTTTAGCTTACTATATTGCTTTTCTGTTTTGCAGAGAAACAGAGATGAATTAGCGTCAAAGATTGAAGAGATTAAGCAACAAGTTCTGGGACCAAAGAATTAGTATGTGAGATCACTGGAATTTTACTTTGTATACTTCTTATCAGTTTAGAATTGCATTTTGAATAGCTTTTGGTACCTAGTACCTAGCACCTAGCAGTATGCGTATCTGTGAATAATACCGACTTTGAGTCTGTCTCCTGCGTCTTTACGGTTGAATATGGTGAAATGAAGTTTTTTGAGCTAAGTTCTTCTAAACTATTGTGCTTTATAGAATATCTATATCTATCATTTTATGGAGTTTTTGTATCTGAATCTTTTATTTTGTCTATGTTGTGGATCTTATGAATAATGTTTTAATCAAACAAGCTGTAGTTGTCATTATTTTTGTCATTTGTTAGGTCAGTGGTTTGGGACTTTTGATTTTTAGCTATTGTTTCTCTTCATTGGTTTTGGGTCATCTTTGATTTTTATAGATACTTTATGATCTTAGTCCCCCTTGGAAGATGGGGGAAATTGTGTAGTTTGAAATCTTACTCTCAAATTTTCCAATGCTTACTGTTAGGCACAAATTTTTGAAAGAGGTGACCATGACCATCCTCAACGCTTGAATAGTTGAATCATTGGGTTAAACCCACCATGAAAACGTGCAGTTAAACTACGAAAACTTATCTTGTCAAAACATATCATGCTTGAAACCTTTGAGTCCTTGATCATAAACTTGCTATCTAAAAACAAATCTCATCTGTCTAAAACCCAAGGAAAGAAGCAATAATAAAAAGTTACTGACGTTGTATACAGTAAATATAAAGCTTTTTGTGGTGTACGTATTTGTTTTGACTGAGATGATTGTAATAACGGAAAATTTCATAAATACCCCAAAAGTACAAGGGTCTCCACCTTAAATGCCTCATTTTTTTTTGTTTTCTCCAAATACCCCGAGGGAAGAGGGTCGCCCCTAAATCTTGGGCGGATATCATAATATGGTGACAAGTGTCCCTATGTGTGTACTAACATAATACTACTTTATACATGTACTTTCTTGGGCGACTAGGCCCACATTCTTGGGCGACTTGTATTTTTTGTATTTTTGTAAAAAAGTTAATAATAGTGTTAAGTACATTTTTGGTCCTTCAAATTTGCTTGGTATTTCATTTTTGGTCACACATTTTCTTTCTCTTTTAAAAATAAAAACACAAACATATAGTACACAATTGAATGATAAGTTGGAGAGTATGCAACATCAATGTAACGTTTGAACCAGATATACATGTTATCTCCCTTTCTCTCTCTTTTCAAAGAAAACCAGATCTATAACCTACATCTATGAACACACAAGAATCTTCAACAAAAGAAAAAGGGATCAGTCTAATATCCTGTTTCTCGAACCTAGCCCCAAGGAAAACCCCTTTTCACGCCAAGCTATAGACCAAGAACTGTTTTCTTTCTCTCCTTTCAAGTCGAATCACAAGATTGTATATGAAGAATCAAAGAATTGAAATTTAGCTCTTTTTTTTGCCATAAACGAGTTTCAATGATCAAAAGGTAGGGTTAGGGTTTCCATTTTTCTTTCTTTTTATCCCCATTCTAACCATAGAGCACAACATCTCCTTTCCTTGGTGTGGTTGCTGCTTGGTTTCGGATTGATTCAGAGTCATGTTCGTTTTCTTCTACTGTTATGTATTGCAATCCGAAAATCACCACCCACCAACTGTTCGACGTTTTGTCTCAAAGAAACTTCACTCCAATCCACCTCAGCAAACTTCATAAAACCATCATTCACCAAATGGGTATCCTCCAAAACGAAGTTCCCGGTGACCCAGATGATGGGTCCGGTGAAAAGCTGCCGGAAAGTGAAGATGGCGAAGAAAACGAAGAACAAGGTGAATAATGGCTTGATTGTGGGTTTCATGATGGGCTTTTTGTGGTGGGTGTTTTGGTCAACGGTGAGTTGACTGGATCTGAATGTGCGGATCGCCGGTGATGAGGTGTTATTTACAGAGTGTGATTATTATTATCTTGCGAAGGTCCGATGGTTTTAGCCTAATTAGATTGTTGGGTTATGGTCGGAATCTTGTATACAACCTTCGTCAATCATCTAATCAAACCTAGAAACACGTTTTAAAATGATTCATTGATTTAGGGTTTATACTTATGAATTGGGGATTTTTTATTTTGGGTGTATTGATTAAATTAACTGTGTGGGAAAGTGTTAGAATAGGATTAGAAACACTTGTGAATCATTGTCGTTAACCAGATTTGTGTTTCTCAGATTTGTGTGTTGTGTATATGTTTGTGTTTGTATTTGTGTTTTTATTTATAAAAGAGACTGAAAAAATGAAATACCAATCAAACCACAAAATCAAACCACAAGGACCTAAAATGTTATCAACTTTATTATTAAGTTTTTTACAAAAATACAAAAAATACAAGTCGCCCAAGAAATGTGGGCCTAGTCGCCCAAGAAAGTACATGTATAAAGTAGTACTATGTTAGTACACACATAAGGACACTTGTCACCATATTATGATATCCGCCCAAAATTTAGGGGCGACCTTCTCCCGTTGAGATATTTGAAGAAAATAAGATTTTGTGGGTTATTTAGGGTGGAGACCCTTGTACTTTTGAGATACATGGTGTAGTTGACAGGTTGGTAAACTATCCATCAAAGAGGGTCCCTTTATATGTCGGTCATTGGCTGCTTCATGTTCCACTATTACACTCCCACTCCCACTCCCTTTCCCTTCGATTGGCTGCTGTCCTACATAATTGGACTTTTTTTTTTTTTTTTTTTTTTTTTTTTTATAAATATAAGCATTATTGGACGATATTAACAATCTGGTCCTGTGATGTCAATATCATGTTCAAACATCACTAGGTAAACATTTCACTAGGTAAACATATTGGGTTTGACCAGAGAAAGGGTTCTATAACAGTCACGAGATATCTGGTTAGACCCTGCATACATCTGAGTCTTGCTTTCGTCGGATAACATGAACAAGAAAGCCTCATTCTTTAACGTTTAATGAAAATCTAAGATATTAAATGACTAGTTACTAAATTTGCCGGTGGCGAAGTATATTTCGTCGATGGTTAGAAAAATCACGCTATTGACAGCATACTAATACCAGTAGTTGTGAATGTACAAAGACGGAGTAAAGTCGTTGAGATAGTCACGTGTGAGTGAGCTATTATTAATCAAGATGTTGTGAGTTAAAGTTTTGATGGGGACGTACAAGAGATATGTAGTTTAGTAAAATTTTGCCTTTAAAAAAAGGCATGAGTTATAAGGACCCCTATAGGGAGGGTTTGTGGAAGTTTTGTGCTGCCGCCGCCTGTACTGTCTGCTTTAATGTTTGTACATTTGACAAAAAATAGGTGAGGCCCCCATGATAGATACCGTCCAAATAGGGTATCCCTAAAAAAAGTCAATACTTATGTATGCTACAATCCAAGGAATGATAAATCAAATGTCACTATTTTCATTACAAACATGGCTTTATAAAATAAAACACACCATATAAGACTTGCATATAAATATATAAAAAGAATAAATAAGAATGGTTCTCGACATCCCAAACTAGTTCAGACTTTGACATTTTGCTTACAAGCAAACCTTTCAAAACTACTTATTTTTTGTTAAAAAAAAAAAAAAAAAAAAAAAAAAAAATTCAGAAATAAGATGTTTTGAAAAATCCAAACACCCCTTAAAACTTCTACTACGTATTAATTATCTATTGAAAGTTACATCAAACATTCAAAACCATTTTGTGGAAATTAAATTAGTCATTGTCATTTTGATTCCTAGAGGTCAAGGGTTCGATCCTCACTCCCTACAAAAGGCCGGAGGTCCTTTTTTACCTTAGGTAGAACCGGAAGCAGCCTCTCTACCTTAGGTAGGGGTATGGTTGTCTACGTCTCAACCTCCCCCATACACCGTGGTAGACGGTATTGGGACCCATAACCCGTGAAAGACGGTATTGGGAGTTACTTTACTTTACTTTTATATTGTCATTTTGATTCCTCAAATAATCTATTACTCCGTGATTCCGATATTTGTTTTGTTTCTTAGTTGTGTGTATCTGTAATTACTAGTATAAAAAAGTCTAAACAAGATACTTTGCCACATCCACAATCAACTGTTTAAATAAATATACAAACCGGCAACATGACGCAACAGTATTTGTGATACCAATTGAAGATAGTCACGTGTCGATTTGTTAAATATGCATAGTGTATTTAAATACAACATTCTGTTACCAACTTTATACTATTCGTTGTATCTTTTTGTATATTGGTTGATCTTTATTGATATTTCTAGGTATCAAATGAAAGTTTCAAATTAATATCTCAATATAAACAATAGCAATTCTTTATGTAAAAAGTAATGACATTGTTACTAATAATACCCAAAAAAGTAAACTATATAAATATAAAGTCGTAATAAAATGAACATAATAATAAACAATGGAGTAACTTTTATTCCACAAATAGCAAAATAATCTATCGTCATAATAATGAATCAAATCAACATCAGAAATCTTTAAGCAATTTTCGGACCTGTTCCAATGTGACAAATAGCACAATAGTAAATGGTCCTTGTCTCGATATTGTAGGAATAAACCCTTTGTAAAGTGCCATCGGACCTTCGGCTTTTATGGTTTTCAGAGCGCAATCAGCTGCTCCCGCATAAGGTGGAGCCTGTCCGGGCTCTACCTTCATATTCATAACTCGAGTCTTGATCACATCAATTGGGTTCGTGACTACCGAAGCCACGAACCCCGCAGCAAAGCTAGCTGTCACATGGGTCCCAAGCCCATCTTTCATTACACCTTTATCGAGTATTGCTTCCTTAATTTGATCATAAGATGCCAGCTGTGATGCAGTCACTAACATGGCGCGGTTCACAGTGAGTGATGAACCACGCCATAGACTACCGATCCCTTCATTTTTCACCATTTGTGAAATCGCGTCTACAACGCTTTTATAATTACGACGTTGTGCGGCAGGGAGCCTACCATCAGCTTGCATGCGAACCATCGATACGTCAGCCGGGTTTCCACAAGCAGCCCCGATCCCACCCGCGATCAACCCAGCTCCAATCTTTTTCCATAACTTCATGTTTCCTGTTTCAGGATCTGTCCATCTTGTCTTCATCATATCATAAAGACCCATACGGGTAGTCGAATAAAGCGTTTGACGAAGAACCGTAGCTGATACACCCGAGAACAGAGCTTTTGCTCCGTCCTGCCGGATGATCTGCATACCCACGGCAACGGGCCCCACGCGTGGAGGCCCCTTGACGTGGATATTGGCACCACCTTTAGGTGCGGATGCAGAATTTTCACCCTGTAGCTGCATCCGCACCTTGATCAAATCAAGCGGATGTGTTGAACATCCTGCTACAATAGAGGCTATTCCACCTTCAACAAATCCTTTAACTCCCATTATTCTCTTAATAAAAGATCAAAACTATAAAGAACTCAAAATGGGTCAAAAACAGTGTGAGATTAAAGTGATGAGGATTTATGTTGGTGGATATGAGGATGCAAAGAAAGAGGGATGAGATGACACTTTTTGGGGAAAGTTTGAACAAGTAAAGGAAACATGTATACAAGTACCATAAATTTTGGGTATTTGCCGTTACATAAATTAATGTTTTGTCATCTTTGCTTGTATTTAGATGATATTTTTATACTTAAGAATCGTGGCTTATGGTTAAAAGATCTTAAATATAAAATACTAAATTACGTCTTACGTCATCTATAATTGCACATGCCTAATGTCGACGGCCTAATATTTAGGGTAAGCCAAAAGTCTAAATATTAAGAGCCTACGGTACCTTGTGTGGTGAGTGTGGCATTGTCCCAAAATGCCAACCCGATGGCGCCAACCCTACATCAAGATTGGTGATTTCGTGCCTCGCACCGATCCACCAGTCAAGTGGTTTGTTTATTTATTTATTTTTTTTTTATTATTATTATATTTGTATTTTAGTGGGTTATTTGTAGGCCAGAAGGTGTCACATGGCACCAGAAATAAGAGGGATGCGTGTTTTGTGTTATGTGATAAATTCTAATGTTATACGGAGTAAGAGAAAATAATGAGGTGTCAACACTTTTTCACGTCATCACTCTGTGGCACAAGAGGGTACCTTGTGCTCTAGAAGTTGTATTGTAATTTTATAAAAATTACAATAAGATTGATAATCAATTAGAAAAGTATAAAGTAATTTTCATAGAAGATGACGCTAATGCGAATTACATTTTAAATTACAAATGATTTCAAAGGTTACATGTTAGATCTTAAAAAGAGTTATTTTGGCTTGAGTCAAGGGAAGGTAAGTAGAAACAAACGTGAAACGAGAAAAAAATTACGTGACATGATATGACATCAAAATACGGTCATAACCCAAGCCAGGTCATCTTGTGTTCTAAGATATGTTTGTATCTCATCACCCGACATGGTTTTCTAATAAATACAGAAAAAATAGTCTCATCACTCATGATATATATGGTGATGGTATCCTCACTATTTTTGTAATCTTTATGAATTAAAGTTAAATATTCGAATGTAACAAGTAGTATTAGAATAACGAATATCTAGATGATTGTCGCGCATGCATATTATTCACTAACGAATATCTAACGTGAACGTTTTGGCGTAGGAAAGTCAAAAATGTGAAGTATTATTGTTTTTACAGTATGAAACTAAACCTTTATAGATGCTATCAAGTTAACGTCAACATCTACATCTACATCTATTATTATTAGAGTAGTGATATGGAGGCCTAAAATTTATGCCTAAAAACATGACTAATCTATTCATCACTTGACATGTGTTTTATTTATTTTATCTTTCATCATCCCCACTCTTCATCTTGCCACATGTCTCAATCCTCTTGTTAAGCATGTATTTAGGCACAAGTTTTAGGCATGAGAATCATTTTCCTTATTATTATCTGGACCTGGAATTGGTCCCGGAAAGGTGAAGACTCATTACGAATTTAGGATCATACTTACTAGTCCTTTCTAATATTCTTTATAGCAATAATATTTATATCTTTCCAGACTTATTAAGCTGTATAAGGGTGAGTAAACGGACCGGATTGGACCGACCGACAAAACCGAACGGGCCGAGACCTGACCGACCACATTCGGTTCGATTTCGGTCTAGGTTTTTTGCCTTATTCGGTTTCGGTCCGGTCCGGTTTTGAACCGATGAGCACCCTTAAAGCTGTATGAATAAAATAAATAATGCAGAACGTGGAAAGAGACTTTGATAAAACACTAATTTAAGGGTGACCCTAATCCAAAGAGACAGGAATAAAAACCTCAAAAAAGTAATAACCCTAAAACACAATTTTATTAATGATTGAAAAGTACGAATAACAATTTTTTCACACCATATATTTTATTAAAAAAAATTATCATGAGGATAAAGAAATGTAAATAAAATTAAAATAAAAACATCCCTAAACAACCCTTAAACTTTCGTAAATAACAAAACTGAAATTTTTTGAACTTGTGATAGTTCTTAAATCTATGCCTACGATAGAATTTTTATGAGCTGAAATTTTGACTTGAGCATAGTCCTTAAGATCTATGCCCAAGGCTGAATGCTAAGCAAACACCATCACTTTTCTTTGTATGCCCTCGTTGCTTCATGTGATTTTTCTCACTCACGTCCTTTCGATCCTTGTCCTCGTCAATAAACCATCTACTTATGGTCAATTATTACCCATTAAAAAAATTAAAAAAATTAAAAAAATAAAAATAAATAAATAAATCTCTTTTCTGAAAAGAGAAAAGAAAAAGAACACTTCGTAATTAAAATAAACAAAATAGAATTAAATGATTTCTTTAATGTTTTGTTTAAGCTTTCTCCCATGTTTAAATTATAATTTCCATTACGTTTTTAATGAGCAAACGCAACTTGACAAGACATAAATAAAAAAAAGAGAAACGGCACACTCATTCAATTTTCACAAAATAAAATGTACATACATGTGGCGCTTGAATATACGAAGTAAAAAATAAATAAAAAAAAATTGATACAATTTTATTGGCCCAACTCATTTGTCACATGTGTGAATTTTTGTGAAAACCGAGTGAGTGTAGCACTACTCATGAAAAAAAATGTAAACAACATAACTAATCTTATTGTTTCCATTTTAAATTCCTTTTTGAATCATAGTAACTAACAAGGTGAAGGTGCCCGCCGCGTTGCGGCGAGTTTTTTCGAGTCTTTGAAAATGGTTGATATTTGCTACCTCCAGCATGTCGTAATATCTCTCATAAAGATTCTAGGAAAAGAATACACATAAATGAAGCTGTGTTAAATTGTTGACCCGAACCCGATTTCATCCCACACGAAATCAACCCATTATAAAACAAATGAAATAAAACCTAACGACAATTTCTCAAAATAGCAGATCAGTTCATAATTTCCAAAACATAGGAACAACCTAATGCAATCTGTAACGTGGTATATTACAGTTATCGCAAACCTTGTTTCGTCTTAAAAATGCATCAAATTCTTAATTCATATAAACAAACGGAGTGCATACACTAATAGCTTAAAAAACAAAAGTGCAATGATTTTACGATTTGCTGCAACTGTTGATTATAAACGACGTCTTCCTTATTAAGTATTCGAACGTGAGCATTTCCTACAGACGGTGTCATATACCACGATTAGAAAGGCAAAAAAATCCAGAAATTATATGAGTAGCAGCAGGTTATGGCCGCCTACATATTCAAGCCTCACATATCAAACCCGTTGCGTAATATGCATGACTTTTACAGTATCAGATGGCTACTTTTCTACTTTAGCACATGTTATGTTAAAATTGCATATAAAACTATGTAAAAGAGGCGTACCTTTCCACCATTCTTATGTGGAGACGATCTGGATTGTGGCGTCTCCCCTTTGCTTCTAAACCACGAATCAAATGCCTCTGTCAACTTGTCTTTCAATTTTTTTGTCCGCATTCATGCCTGCTGAATGTTGTTGATGTTCTTAATAACGATCAACACGTGATTGGCCATGAGCCTATAAATTCGCAATTCAGTATACATTAGAAGTAACAAAAACCTTAAAATTAGAAGTAACAAAAACCTTCCAGATAACGAAGAACTAATACTTGAATTTAAGAGTTAACCTCACAATTGTTGGCTTCCAAATGCGTCTGTTATTCGGCTTTGTTTTTTACAGTCATAGGCCAAGAGCAGAGGGCGACTGAGGATGCCTGCCAAGATACGTGTGTTAGTAAATAGAAAATTATCAGCGCCACCTATACAAAGAAAAGGGTACATGCCACTTGCATAAACAATCTTCTGCAATTGACCGTGTATGTATGTGTGTCTAAAAGCAGACGCAACCAAATATTCTTCAAAAATCTAGTCTCCGACAGTTGATAAAAAGAAAATATATGAAATTCGAACAAATGAGTATATTCCAAATGATTAACAGCCTGGGCATTGGTCGGCGCACGTGTAACAACATCAATGTTAGTGGGAGCATGATTTACTCAACAACCCACCATGATGTGCTTCAGGTGTGTACAAGTTTTAAATTTATAAATACGCTTATCCGATTAACTATTTAACACATACGAGCAAGTATACTCATCTGTTATAGCAAAGGTGGGTAAGTCGAGATCGTCCCAAAGGATTTTAGCGATTAATGTATTAAGTAACAAGTTTGCACAAAAAGGGTTGTCAATCCAAATTAAGTGAAAATTCAAAATTAATAAGTATCCAATATTACTAAACATATACTTGTGTGTAATTCCTTAATCAATTATTTGGAGTATTCATTTAAGTTAGGTGTAAACTTGTTATGATGCACAACCTTTATATAAACGAGGCATGCAGAACCCGTGCTACGCACAGGCTTTTAATCTAATTGTTAATCGCGCGTATTGTTTTTGTGTATTGTCGAGTGGATTTGTATTTTTAGTTTAGTATGTTGTATGAAACGTTTTTAGTTTGTTATTTAAAAATATAAAAATGGTTGATATTGTTTTGGTTTTTTGGTCTTTATATTTTCTAAATGGGGTTGTCGTTATTAAATTGTCATACGCTTGATGTAATTTCCTTTGATTGTTTTAGCCTATTACGTAACCCAACAATAATTTTGCATTATATGGTTTTTGCATGGTAATACGAAGCACACTGGTTTTTTCTTATTTGTTATAGTGTAACTTGCGTTAATTATTTTTGTTATTAGGTTCGTAAGTTGTAATTGTATTACATTTGTTGTAAGTATGCTATTAGTTGTTTGGTGATTTTTATATTTAATCTTTTTATAACATATTAGTATTTATTATAAAGTTTATGATTAAAAACTAAAGTTAGCTTCATCTCATTTTATTGTACAACTAATTTCATTGAAAATTAACATTGAAGTCTAACTAATAATAATAAATTTTATCAATAAACTCAATTCCAAATAGCTAACCAAATGAATATTAATTAACACACTATTAATAATTCCTAAAACCTTTTGGACTCTACTATTATGTCTTAAACTTTTTTTTTTAATTTACAAATGGGTTCGAGCAAAAATTGTGTATTTTTTCTTTTATATTCATTATTCAATGTGCATGCTTACATATACTAATCACGCTAAAAAGTATCATTTAACCATTTAAATGTTTCTTTACATATATGCTCGTGTACATTTTCTTGAATCAATTCGCTCCCACATGTGAGCTACATCAATAGAAAACATACATGATTTACTTGTATATGAAAATGCATTAACATAATACATATATCTATATATATTGCATTAGGTTAAATCATCAATTATTCTTCCAACCTTTTCAACTTCATCTCAATCCATATCCGACTTTTAATTCTCTACTAATTACTAAATATCATGTGATCAATTCCGGCAAGCCTTGCACTTCCATCTCGATGTTGTATATACTTCACATTAAATGCACCGGTTTTGTTTTTCGATAAAAGTTTGAACTTTTGGTTATGTTTAAAACTCAACTTTTTTATTTAATATTATAATTTACAAATGGCTTTAAGTTAAAATTATGTATTTTTTCCTTTCTATTCGTTACTCAATATGATATTTTTAATATGTTGTATTTTGCTATTATGGCAAACTCATTTAATGGCCGTAAATATTGGTTTCTTACTAATGATTCTACATATAGAAAAAAAAACACTTTCCGATGCGCGGACCTTCTTCTTTTTACTAATAATTCAATTGCACATAATAAATTCATTCTAATATTTCTCAAAGAGCATTCGAAAGCAACTACTTACATAAACTAATCACGCTAAAAAGTATCATTTAACCATTTAAATGTTGCTTTACATGCATGCTCGTGCACATTTTCTTGAATCAATTCGCACATGTGAGCTACATCAATAGAAAATGCACATAAAGTACTTGTATATGAAAATGCATTAACATAATACATATATCTATATATATGCTTATCTATAACACTCACCTAAATATGTATGAAACAAAGAAAATAGTTGGTATCCCAGTCTTTGGTTCCATTTATCTGAGCATGCATTATCTTGTGTGAGTTTCATGATACCTGCGTACGATAACTAAATTAAGAAAAAAAGAAGGCCGAGTTAATTACAAAGATCTAAAAGATGTGTGAATCATCTCCAAAATGTTGCAAAAAAGAATTTACATACCGCTACCAACAATCAAAGATCTAAAAGATGTGTGAATCTGTATATACTAAATGTGATTTTGACCGGTTTATATAGGCATGAATTAGGTTATATCATTAATTATTCTTGCAACCACTCGCAACCGTTGCACTTCATCTAACCGACTTTAATTCTATACTAAATGCCATGTGATCAATTCGGGCAACCCTTGCACTTCATCTCCTTTCATGATTGTATAGTTATTATGAGGTTGCATTGAATTTCAAGCATTAGCTATCTTGTACTATATGCAATGGGACTCCATCTTGAGTATCTTGATTACTCCACATTAAAATGAATTCGACACAAAAAATGGAGCCTAAGATTACCCCTTCCCACTAATTACGACACATTCTCACTTTCATGTCTCTACCAATATACCAAAACTCATCTTTCCATGAATAACAACATCAAATTTTATACATATTTGTAAGATCAAAATTAAAACAAATAATTTGTGAACTTCAATTAATACCATATAGTAACCATCGGTAAAGAGACCCTCAAATCTCTATAAAAAAACATAGATTAAAATAAATTCTCAAAATATTAATTTTGTCTAGTTATATTTTCCATCAATTCAACTTTGATTTTGTATTATTACTAATGTCATGGGGTGGATACATTGCAACCTCTTAAACTGCTTAAGTGGAAGGGAAAAAAAATAAAAGCAAGATTTAAGCCACCATTAATATTCATCAAAGCTTTGTCAGACTAATTATAAACCTTGTTTACATATGATTTTCATTTTCTTGCATGCCTAATTTTTTGACAGTTCTTTCATAAATGTGCAGATATTATCCACTCCGTCTCCATCTCCCACTTTGTTTTGTTATCAACATCTTGATATACCCCGTTAGCGTCACTAACCACTTATCAATACCTGCAAGAATAACATTAATAAACTACTAACCAACCCAAAAATTTAAAATAGGTTAGCAGATCTAACCCTCGGTTCCTTCTCAGGCAACAACACATCCATTTGTCTTCCATAAACTTCAAAGCTGGACTATCAACCGACTTCACATGCAAGAAAGTTAACCATTTACTTACCTTTGCACGTATACCCCCTTGCGTTAATCAAGTCAATATTTCTACATGAACCATTGCACGTAACATTAATATGCATAGTACACTTTCATTGGACGGAGAAATTTTACATTAACCAACTAAATTCAATTCCATAGGTGAGAAGCTACACCAAAAAGGACTTTATCACACTATAAGGAAAAATATGGAAAAACTATTGACTGAAAAAAATGATCATGTCAATATCTATTTCAAAACTATTTATCTAATTAGCAAGCTTGTTAATTCACAGATCTTGAGCCATAAAAACAGATGGGGTACATACCAAGGTTACGGTTATTGATGCCAATGAGTTCAATGCCATCAATTGCTAGAATGCGATCCATTTCATTCTCATCATGTGCCTAGAAACAAAAAGTAGAGATCAAAAGGAAATTGGTTAGTTGGTGCTGCACTAAATTTACACACAAACAATAATAAACTATCAGCAAACATGTGATTCATACAAAATCATCAAACTACACTCAAATTAAAGTTTCACACACACACACACACACACACACATCATTAACAAAGACCAAATGGTATTATTTATAGTATTCAATGATGGTGGTTAAAGGGTTTATACATTTATTTGAAGGCAAATGAAATAAGCAAATGATTAAATGAAAATAAAGGCTAGCAACACTTCGTATGGTTTCAATCATTTACATTTGAAACACTAAATACAGCTCATATGTACTTACCACTTAAGCATAAACATTAAATCAAGGTACTTACGCATGAAGCCTCCGCATAATTAAACTCTATTTTTTGCATTTAATTCAGAGCATTAGGTAACTTGTACTCTATGCAATCTTGACGCCTCCACATTAAATTTTAGGACTCAATCTTATATGTTTATAGATAGATGATTAACAATCAATGGTGTATATCATGAAAGATCATTACTAAGAATTCAATCACCTAGTTAATTCCTTTCAGCCTAATATAACTAGTATGACAATTCTATTAACACTATGTTGTTTGAAAAGCAATTCTCTTCTTATGAATTCTTACGAATCCTTTCGGCCTATTTTCGTGATGAAATCTTCTCAAATCCATTTTAATGAGTAAATATGATGCTTGTCACACATCGTATCCCATACTAATTCGTGCATGATGCGTGGGAATCGCACCTTGCTTTACCTCTCGAGGGATCTCGAGAAGCTTACAACCCCCACCAGGCAGTGTACCTGATCGTTGTAGTATAGTATAGTGACAAGTACCGGGGGATTGATCGTTCAGCTTAGGAATAGTGTCACTAGGATTAGAAAACCTAATTAATAGTTCTAGAGGTGAGAGATGATTATTTTTGTATTTTTATATTTTTATGAAAGCAAGTAAAATCTCGGGTTTTGAAGGAGTGGGCGGAATTAGTTGCTATTCAACTAACCCAAAACTAAGATATAATCAAAATAAAATAATAAAAATGAAATTAAACTAATTTAAACTAAGGTTGTGAGCAGTGGTTGGAGAAATTGTGTTTACTTAGACTTCACTACTCCCTAGATATCTTTTACATGTTAATTACTTGTTACACTTGTATGAATGACGGATTGTATTCCTTAATACCATTCGTGGGGTGGCATACATAACTCCCCAACTCTATGAGCTCTTATCTCCTCCTACACCATGACCCAGCACAACTATAGGGATTGTAAACAGTGGCTCATGCATTAAATACAACCAATAAAGACCTAGTACGCCTCGGTTCATGTTTCTTAAGACGTTCAAGCATGTTACCATTTGGAGATCTGCCAGTTTTCTTAAGCCTAACATATAAATCATTCATTCAAAACAAGAATAGACAAGTAATCAACACATAATCAACATCTAGGTTTCATTAGATCTAAGCAAACACAAGAGAGATCTAGCCTAGCATAGTAGAATTGAGACAAGAACAAGAGATAAACAACCAACACATAGACATATTGATTGAATTGAAAGTACACTTATCTCAATTACAATGCAAGGTCTCAAGGGTTTGGAACCCTTGAAAAACCTATAAAAGAGGCACCAAAATCGTCTTTAGGGTTTCACCAAAACTTCTTTTTTTTTAATGAAAAAACTAGAAAACTATATATAGGAAAAACAGTCTGACGGCGTCAAGAGTAACTTCTGACGCCGTCACCTCGCCGCCATATACTTCCTCGGACGGCCTTGATCCACTTATGACGGCCTATGTGACGCCGTCACCACCCACGGTATATTAATTTTGCCACTTTGACGCCGTCACGAGTCCTTCTGACGCCGTCACCACCTTCGGAGTTTAATTCTTCATGTCTGACGCCGTCAAGCTGATGGTCTTGACGCCGTCACCTTGTATTTTCAGCATGCAAATCTGGTACTTAGCCGTTTTCTTCACTTTTATGCTCCAAAAACGTCCAAAATAGCTTCTTTTCCAGAATTCACTCTCCAAACACCTAAAATCACAAAAGGAACGATTTAGGGCAATATTTGATCAAATAAAGTCGGATTCTGGCTTAAATGACCCCCTAAAAATGGATCATTTTTCGCCTCATCATATACCCTTACACTTGAGATTTGCTTGTCCTCAAGCAAATGAGCTTTTATTCTACTCAAAAGACAAGTTAGGGGTCATTTAACATTAATATAAAAGTAATTACAACAAATAATCGTTCCACTAAAGACCAATAGACAAGCACGGAGGTCATACACAAGCACCTCACAAATAGTGTTTAGATACTCACATCTCTCGGGTGTAATAAAGTAATATAACATTATGGAAATGGAAGATATCTCTCACTACCTGTCATAGCAAAATAGATTACCATAGGCTTGGGAAAGGATCAAACCTCCACCACATGGCGTAAGCACCTAGGATAAACTATCAAAGAGGTCTTTTAAAGGGTTATAACGTTAGGTGTAGGGATATGAATTACACGGTTTTGTTGGATAAAGGAAGTTTTACTGGTGGCGAGTTAACAATCTTAGTTAATTACATGTACAAGTTGGCGTTGCTAAGCCAAGACTAGACTCGACTTAAGCTAATAAATGAAAAATAACAAAAACATAAAATAAACATAGAATAAAAAACGGGATGGTAGTCCGTATGTTTTTTTTTTTTTTTTTTTTTTTTTTTTTTTCTATTTTTTCTTTTTCTTAATTTTTCGATTTTTTTTTTTTTTTTTTGCATACACTTTTACCCTACAATCCAAAATAATACATCATAGGTGTATGAGCATTCCCCTTACACTTGAATCTTTACATACTTTACATTTAACTAATCTAATGACTCGAATTAAGAAAATCAAAACACTTGGAGCACTTTTAAGATTAACGCACATATGGGGGTAATAAGTGATGTTCTTCCACATTACTCCATAAAATAAGTACTTTACCCATGAGTCCCAATCGTCCCAAAACAATATGTACAAGGATATGACTCGACTTAGCAACCATGTAATCAATTAGAAAGTTAACTTAGGGTTTAACAAATAACAATAATGCACTAAAAATGAGCGCATACACGGAAGGCTAAGGCGATTTGGTTGTACATTTAAGTGGGGTGTAACAAATTCTTCCTTTAAGTAAGATGCTTAAAGTTAGAAACGAAAAGATAGGCTCGGAGGGGTGTACTAGGGGTTTTGTGTACTAAAAATGAGTACAACGCTAAGGGTGTGGGAAAAATTAGTTGACTTAACTAGCTAAGTAATATGACTTAAATGGTCAAGTAATTATAATACGGGTTTAACACAAGGGTGATCCTAATGCCTCTTATCATGTAGTAAATCCTACCACACGAATGTAGTCTCACTAGCGGTCTCGGGATGCATCACTAACGCAAGTTCTAGAATCTAAATGCTACCGGTAAACTCATAAGCACCAATAATAAATGCTTTTCCTATCAAACCTAAAGGCGAACCTCACATTTTTGGGTGGAAAATTTTTCTGAATATACGGTTATGTGCTAGTCATACAACCTCCTATCCATGAGACGCTTGCTATGGCTAAAGTTTCACTCCTAAATGTTGTAAAAAATTTTAAATTTGGCGCTAAAATTACACTAACAAGTATTTCTCATAGTTTTATTACTCATCTACTATCAAACAAAACAAACTCAAGCGAAAGTGCATATGTAAGGTATCATCTTTTTACCCTCCCCTTACACTTAAGATGAACATTGTCCCCAATGTTCAAGTAAAGAATGTAAAAGTTAAAAAAGTAAAGAGAATGAAATCAAATACTCCCCTGATTCGCTCGGTATGGATTTTAGGTTGGCCAGATTAGATCTTCCTCCAAGAAAATGAACAATCAAAGCTTCCCTTCCAGAATATAAATCATCTCCTTGTCGAACATAACCTGTAAATCCTGACAGAACAACTACAAAAACCCAAAGCATCAAGCCGAACAAAGATAACTCACAACTAGATGTAATTCCAGACTTAGGAATAAAAACAAAACAATTAAAGATATAATGCTTGTGGAATGAATGTTTGCAGATTTCCTGGAGATTATAAAACTTAATAATTCACAAAAACCATACGACTCCGTTAGAAAAACAAAACTGGTAAAATTTCCAGATTTTTACACGTGACGCCGTCAAGAGTAAACTCATGACGCCGTCAGAAGTGACCTTTAGAAATTCTTATGTTAAGTTTCCGGAAAATTTCTGGAAAAACTTCGTCCTACTTCCTGAAAAATCCTGCAAAACATCATTACGACTCGATACAAGCATTTGACTCTAACAAGTACTAATACACATGTCCATTTAATATTGTTGTGGTTCATGCTCAATTTCGTTCTTATAAACAAATTTGGATCTCCCTTACACTTATCTTTTGCAAAATACCTTTATATGCAATTAAGACGAAGTTAAAAACAAAATAAAGCATTTTCACAATTTACTTTGAAACATGAGCCACAAACAATAAAAATAAAACATGCATACGGAAACAAATAAAATCAAACAAACAAACAAACAAACAAATAAAAACACACAAAACATGGGTTGCCTCCCAAGAAGCGCTTGTTTTTGTTCGAGTCACGAGCCTGACTCTACCCTTATTTAACGGAAATAGAGGAGTTTCTCCCTACACTTAGGATTAAGTGTGGGTGAAAGTAGCGATACACACCCTTAGGGTATGAATATGCCACGTAAGGTGAAGGGGGTGAGTGAATGGCTTCCTTCATCCTAAAACTACCCGGATAATATAGGTTGATGGGTGGGTCGGTTCCTCTTTTGTCTCCTAGAAATAAATCTAAGGATGGGAAGTTATGTAAAGGTTGAGGTTCTGGTTCATCAACATTAGGAAATTCCCTAGAACTAGGAGTAAGGTTATCACTACAAGTATTCAAACCTATATCCTCTAGTGGTGCCTGGTCCAAGGGTTCTACCTCCATCGGAATTCCTAAAGTTTCTTCTACTTCTTCCGGGTAAGTCACGGGCGGTGCATGTGCCTCAAATGATGGTTGAGTATTTTGTGGGCTTATGTTATTTACCTCATCACTCCATGTGTCAGGATCTAGACCTAACATTCTCCCAAGTATCTCACGTGCTTCTCTAGGCATCTCAACTTCTATGTCCGAATCATAAGGATCATCTTCAATATTCTGACTGCTATATACAAATTGCCTAAGAGATTCATTATCTGTTTCTTGAGATTCATCATCATCAATCATAGAACCTAGGTCTTTTTGATCAATGTGATCATGCTCGGCTAAATCCTCCTCAATTGTATTCTTAGGTAGTGATAATAGCAAACCTAGTGCTTCATCCAACTTATGATTTGTTGCAATGGCTCTTTCCATAATTCCTTGGCAAACTAGGTCGCATTTCCTATTGGCCTCACTAAAACTAGATCTTAAACATGGAGATTGTTCATAAGAATCTATCCTAGGTGAAGGCTCATATGATTCATAGGTGTCTCTAAATGAGGTATTTTGAACTCTTTGGTATGTTAGCCGCTCAATCCTATCTTGCAATCTTAGAAGCCTAAGTGTAAGGTCCATTTGAAGCAAGTTACAAACAAAATCACAAAGAAAAGATAGACTACGAGAAAGCTACAAAATAAAAAGAAAAAATCTCACTTGATAGGAATCTAATGAGTAGACCTAATAAAAATCAAATTCAACCTAAACAATAACTATTCCCCGGGCTGCGGCGCCAAAAACTTGATGCGTGGGAATCGCACCTTGCTTTACCTCTCGAGGGATCTCGAGAAGCTTACAACCCCCACCAGGCAGTGTACCTGATCGTTGTAGTATAGTATAGTGACAAGTACCGGGGGATTGATCGTTCAGCTTAGGAATAGTGTCGCTAGGATTAGAAAACCTAATTAATAGTTCTAGAGGTGAGAGATGATTAGTTTTGTATTTTTATATTTTTATGAAAGCAAGTAAAATCTCGGGTTTTGAAGGAGTGGGCGGAATTAGTTGCTATTCAACTAACCCAAAACTAAGATATAATCAAAATAAAATAATAAAAATGAAATTAAACTAATTTAAACTAAGGTTGTGAGCAGTGGTTGGAGAAATTGTGTTTACTTAGACTTCACTACTCCCTAGATATCTTTTACATGTTAATTACTTGTTACACTTGTATGAATGACGGATTGTATTCCTTAATACCATTCGTGGGGTGGCATACATAACTCCCCAACTCTATGAGCTCTTATCTCCTCCTACACCATGACCCAGCACAACTATAGGGATTGTAAACAGTGGCTCATGCATTAAATACAACCAATAAAGACCTAGTACGCCTCGGTTCATGTTTCTTAAGACGTTCAAGCATGTTACCATTTGGAGATCTGCCAGTTTTCTTAAGCCTAACATATAAATCATTCATTCAAAACAAGAATAGACAAGTAATCAACACATAATCAACATCTAGGTTTCATTAGATCTAAGCAAACACAAGAGAGATCTAGCCTAGCATAGTAGAATTGAGACAAGAACAAGAGATAAACAACCAACACATAGACATATTGATTGAATTGAAAGTACACTTATCTCAATTACAATGCAAGGTCTCAAGGGTTTGGAACCCTTGAAAAACCTGTAAAAGAGGCACCAAAATCGTCTTTAGGGTTTCACCAAAACTTCTCTTTTTTTTAATGAAAAAACTAGAAAACTATATATAGGAAAAACAGTCTGACGGCGTCAAGAGTAACTTCTGACGCCGTCACCTCGCCGCCATATACTTCCTCGGATGGCCTTGATCCACTTATGACGGCCTATGTGACGCTGTCACCACCCACGGTATATTAATTTTGCCACTTTGACGCCGTCACGAGTCCTTCTGACGCCGTCACCACCTTCGGAGTTTAATTCTTCATGTCTGACGCCGTCAAGCTGATGGTCTTGACGCCGTCACCTTGTATTTTCAGCATGCAAATCTGGTACTTAGCCGTTTTCTTCACTTTTATGCTCCAAAAACGTCCAAAATAGCTTCTTTTCCAGAATTCACTCTCCAAACACCTAAAATCACAAAAGGAACGATTTAGGGCAATATTTGATCAAATAAAGTCGGATTCGGGCTTAAATGACCCCCTAAAAACGGATCATTTTTCGCCTCATCAGTGCACTAACGTTTTGGAATAAAAAACATTTAGAAAACCCTTTCGGCCAATATTCCCCAAGATATTTATACCAACAAATTAAGCAAGATTAGATGTTATTCCAATAAACTCATAAAACTAGAAATGTTTTCATGCATCATCTTTTAAAGGAAAGAATACTCCAAAATCAATTACATCATACACACAAGTATATCACAAATTACTCCATAACAATCATATCAAAACACAAGTAATAAAAAAACTTTCATTAAACTCAAAGTAACAATAGTTCATAGTAAGTAAACAAGATGTACCTAGCTTGAGATTACAAGAACTAGAATTGTGAAACTATAGCAACCACACTCCTCCAATCGCTCACTATAACAAGTAAACAACTCCACACTCGAACTAAACGATTGAGACTCTAACTCAACGTTTCCTGGACGTTTCTACAGCTTCTAGTAAACTTTCAGGCAATGAAAATAATATAGCAAGTACTTTGGTGTAAGCCTTTACTAAAATTTAGATGGTACACTTAGTATCTTGCCTTGGATACCAATTTATAGCATAAGGACACTTATTATCCAAGGTAAAACGTCCTCCAGGAGTTATTAGTGAGAAATGATCAGCCACCAATGATAATGAGGAGTAAGTCCGTCATTAAATGACATTTTGTAACAGCAGCAACAGCCCATCCGATCGGTATTTCATCCAACCGATCAGATGGCTCTTATGGTCAACTCCATCCGAATCGGTTGCGGGTTGCAACCGATCGAATGGATCCGTCCTGTACTCACAACTTTGACTTTTCTTCGATCTTTCTTGACGCATGTTTTGTCCTTTGTTGTGGCATGAATTTCCTTCACAGAACTTGATATTTCTTTGATATACCAACGTTGAAATCTTGGCTTTATCATTGTTGTTCATTGTTGTTAGGAATACAAATATTCCTGTAAAAGTCTCGGTCACCTAATGATTGTAATAGCATTAAGTTAGCTCGTAGTTAGTTTGTTTATTAGTTAATTAGTATTAGTTTAAGTAACACCGTGGAAGAAGGACGGGTCTTCACCCACTGTATGCCTGATCCACAGCTCGGGTGTGGGGTATGTAGGAAACTATAAATACCCCTCTCCACATGTGGAGAGGGTTGGAGCTTTTCATTCTCAATCTAACATTTTCTATTTTCTCTCATCCTCTCTCTCTCTCTCTAGAAAACTCCCCTCTTCTTTCTCTCTCTAAACTTTCTTCTCTTAATCTTTCTTTCCATTAATTCAATCATAAACACAAGAACCATACGAGTTAATATTATGTTTGTCCTACAATTGGTATCAAGAGCCAAGGTTTCATCTTAGGGCGATATTCGGATTATTAGTTTGGTTCTTCATGTTTTTATTTGGGTTCGAATGGTACTATTGGTATATCAAGTGGTGGGCTTTGTGTATGGTTTAATTTGTTTAAGGGTTGTACTACAGTGTTTTGTAAGGGTATTTCAGCTAGTTTTGATGATATGAATGCGTATATCTTGAGTTTAGAGCTAAGTTTGTGATTATTTGTGGGTATTTTTGGTGACAGTTTCTTACTTGCGGTTAGTTCCACACTTGTCCAATTAAGTTTTCTCAATCTAATATATTACTTGCGGTTAGTAATATATGCGTATAAATTACTTGCGTTTTGTATTCTTGGAGCTATTTGTCTTGTTTTGGGAGTGTGTTGGCAGTTTGTCCAATTAAGGGAAACAGACAAAAATGGACAATTGCTACTACTTTGTATTCTTCTAATCCTGCAGTTAGCTGACTTGCGGTTTCTTTTCTTGTTATGGTTAAATCTAAGCTAAGTTTAACTTTTGGTATTGTGTTTATCTCATTTTTGCGGTTAGTCCAATTTTGTGGTTAGTCCAGTCTTGCATTTACCCAAACCTTGCGGTTATTTTCTTTTTGCGATTAGTCCATTTCCTAAATTTGCGGTTATCTCTATATTAGAGTTTGCTCATAATTGCGTTTAGCTCTAGTTTGATATCAGTAAGGAAGGTCAAGAAGAAGGGGTACAAGAACTGAATACAATTGCCAAATTCTAACCAACTTCGAGCCACAATCAACTAACAGCTTTAACTATCAAAGATCTTAGTCGATCTCGTTGTGGAAACAAAGTTATTCATAGAACAACACCACGAGATTATACATCATTGATCTTTCACAACCCCACATTATCTCGTTCAAACAAACAAGCTAATCGAAGATCTCAGATTTCTCGTTTGCTTTCAAGGACTCGTACAAAAACTTATCAACGAGAACTGATTCATCACAGATCCTTAAAGAAGATTAACTTCTTTTGTTCTAATATCCGAAATTCAATTAAAGAAAACAATTAAAAGTAAGGTAACACCAAGATCTCAGTTGGGCTCAAACAGTTACAAAACCATAAAGATTCACCATTTCTTTTCAAACCAATATCACATCATCGATCCTTTTGATGAAAAACTTTAAATTTTTCGAACCATAATTAAGTGAGAACAAAACCTTAAGTTTCATTCTTCTCTTAGTTCGGTTTGAATAAAAACAAAACAAATACAACAATAATATCACCTACCCGTGACCAAGACTTCTGGGCTCATTCGTGGTCTTCAATAGTGTACGTAATCAGAAAGGTGATGAGTATTTGTTTGGGTTTGGATTGATTTATTTCTTCACAAATTAGTTTTTGTGTTGTTTGGATTGATTTGAGAATCATTGGGAAATATTTTCAGAAATGTTTGGTGAGAGGATTTGTCGACTGTAATATTAATGGGGGGCGGATGAATTTTGTTTAGGGTTAGGATCAGTTGGAGTTAAATTAGGGCCTTGTGAGTTTAATTTCTTATAGCGCAGATATGTTGGGTTGATAGGAATTGGATTGGGCTTGAACCGGTTTTATCATTGGGCCAAGTTTTAAGGGACAAAATTTAGAATACATTGGTTACGTTTTGGTGATAAATTTGGTTGTTGGACTTAATTATTCGGGTATAATTTTTAGATCACAGATTTCGTTGAGCTTCATTATTCCGAGATTGTGAACTATTGTGAGTTGAGATATTTTTCTAATTTATTGGATATAATTACGGAGGTCACTCGGATTTCAATACATGAGCGGTGTCTGAAATTCACGGAGACTTGTTTAAAACTCACATCAATCAATCAATCTTACGATAATCACATACAACCTCTAATCATTGTACCGATCCAACGGTTATCATCACACGTTCAATTCTATTGCTCGGTGTTTCACGGTTTCTTCTTGATTTTGTAAAATCCCGTGAAAGAATTATCTTTCGGTTTAAATCATAGAAGTGTAAAATCCCGTGCACGTCCGCATCATATCAAATTCTTCAGATTCAGTGATGCCCGAAATTCTCAAACTATACAACATGGTTGATGTACCATTGACTTCTAATCTCTCTCTACAAATGACCGGACTTGTACCTGATAATGCTTCAATGGTACATTCGTGCTCAGATTCTCAAGAGAATGTGATTCATCAGCCAAGTCAATTACTTGACTATGCAAGGGAATGCCACATTGAATGCTTTCGACTGCTTCACTCACATCTCTCGGTACTGTTAGAGGGTAATGGATTCAAAATGGGGTTTGAACGTACATTTACAACTCTCTTCGGTCAAGATGTTCAAACTTTCACAGACATAATGATTCTTAATTTGGATCAATTACGACAACAACTGGACCAAGAAGAATCTTCCAATACTGGATCCATGGCTGCCCTTTGTGTGATCAACAAACAACTCCAAGTGTTCTTTGATTCGAAACTCACTCTGGAGTATGACCATTATAGTGAGATGACGAAAAAGTGCTTTGATGATCACACGGGAATTAAGGTTGACACGTTCAGAGACACACTTGTCCAGCTTATAGATAAAGTGAAAAGATTCATTAACGAAAAGGTACAGCATATACCTGCATATGATGACAAGGTGAAGGCATGTAGGGTACAATCATGTGATGGTGTTGGTGACTCGAGTATAGCATCGGATGTTGGGTCAGGTGTCACGATATGCAAAGAATCAGAGACTGATAAGCTTGACACACCCTGCAACTCAGTGACTAGTGATACTCCAGACATGGGCACTGAATTAAGACCAGTAAAAGAACAAGTGTCATGTGCTGAGGTACCCCTAACTGAACATCATAATGTGCTTTCTGATGAACGACTGCACACTGATCAAGTTATGCCCACTTATGACACATATTTGTTGGATAAGACTGATAGCCATACCATCTCTAATTCCACAAAAATGTATCATAAAGGGGGAGAAAGTGATCAGGATGCTGAACGTGATGATGTGTCAAGTTCTTTGTTTACGGCTGAGTCTTTTAAATCAAATGATATGGTTGATAAAGAAGTTTTTAATGAACTTTCAAACAGATTTTCACAACTTGAAAAATATTGTATTTCACTTGAAATTGCAATGCAACAAAAGGAAGAAAGTTTTCAAACTAACCAACCATGTAAAAATCCGAAACTTCCTGATTTCCGTGAATTCTTTATGATAAATGATTTGAAAGCTCAACTTGAAACCAAAAACTTGACAATCAACAAACTGAAAAACGTATTTCTGAGATGTGTGGTGAAGTTAAGAATAATCATGACAGTGATGTTATTGCAACTGGATTCTTTGAGCAAAAAGTGGCTGAACTACTTTTGGAAAATGAGTCTTTGAAAAAGCATTGTAAAAACTTGAATGAGTCAATCAAAGAAATGAAAGCTAAGTCGATAGAACAAACAATCTCTTTGACTGCCAAAAATGATGAATTCAAAGCTCAACTTCAAGAAAAGGGTTTCACAATAACTGCATTAAAGAATGAGCTAAGAAAAGCAACAGGGAATAGTGTGAACACTAAGTTTGCAAAACCATCAATCTTGGGGAAACCAGTTTCTCAATCAATTAGAAACCAATCCGTTGTTAGGCAATCGACTGCGTTTAGATCTGAACGACCAAAACTTTCAAAAACACGGTTTGCCTCCCAAGTTGATGCGGAACAAGTTTTGACAAAACCAGTCACTACACATTATTTGCCTAAAATTATTGCTTCTAGTTCTGCTAAGCCTCAACAAGTAGTTACTCCTACTCCCAGCTCCTCTAGGATTAGTTCAAAAATAGTGCCGAAACGTAACACTAAGGTTCAAAACACTTATGATATAAATGACTTGTACAAGAACTATGATCTAGAAAAGGCTAGGAAAAGGGCACTACTTCATAAGGATGGAATCTTAGGTTCTCAACCTTGTATGATCCCTCCTAGGATATTGAGGAACAATGCTAAGGTTCAACTTGTTAAGTCTAGGATCTACAATAAGTCATTCACATTGCATAAGAAGCAAAACAAACCTAAAACTTCTCCTAGGTGGATAGAAACTGCTAAATCTTTGGAGACTAGGAATATCGATAAGCCTTCCACTATGCATAAGAAGCTTAATAATCCTAGACCTTGCTATAAGTGGATTCCAACTGGTAGAATTTTTAAGAATATTGGACTTAAGTGGACACCTACCGGAAATCTGCTTACCGATGGCAATGCCATGGTTGACCGTGAAAACCCCAAGGGTTTGGATACTGTTGTCACTAACCCATATATGTGCAATCAAGTTTGTGATGTTAGTGCAGGTAGTCCTTACTCAGTTGCAGGTACATCAACCATTCACTATATAAGAAAACTCAAAGTCTGGAGACCTAAAGCAATCATTTCCCCAGCTTCAGGAGTTCTAGAATGTCGATGTTGATGTATGTGCATAATGACGTCTGAATACTTCAGTTCAGGCCTCGTTCTTCATCGACTATGGCGTTTGAACAAATCAGTTCAAGCCTCGGTTCTCAATTTCATCACTATGGTGTCTGCTGACAACACATCAGGCCCCGTTCATGAAAGAAAAGAAAGGTGTACGATTCAGTGTGCCTTATCTTCGGAAGAAGAGAAATCTTCTTGTTTTGACCATTCTCAACAACATGCTTCGTGATTTCTCCATGTTCGTTCAGTCATCAAGTGGATCTACTCATCTTTACTCGAATTCGTATTCACTTGCTCATTCAAAAATGGCAAACTTCGTTTGCAATTTTTGAGGGGGAGAAGGGTGAATAAACTACATGATTGAGTGTATTCTTATTCACATGCTCAATCAAAAATGGCAACCTCGTATGCAATTTTTGAGGGGGGGGGGGGGGAAGTGTGAATAAAATACATGATTGATTGTATTCTTATTCAGTTGCTCAATCAAAAAGTGCAAACCTCGTTTGCAATTTTTAAGGGGGAGAAGTGTGAATATACCACTTGGTGATTGATGCTTGAAGAATGATCATACGACTCTCCTCCAACACCTAATGTTCTACTTACTAAGGATAACTGGGATTTATGGTTGATGATTACTTCCAAGCTTCAACAAATGATGATTGATCAAGATGCACCTTCTAGAAGTATTACAAATGATGATTGATCACTTGCTCAAGTAATCTAATTTCTAGTTATTCCTCAAGGTGTTGATGATGACGATCATGATTATGAAGTTGCACACATGAATAATGATCCGTCTTTTCGTTCTAAAATCAAGGATTGTTGTTCCTACCAATGTGCACTTTGTAAATCAACCCGAAGAACATTATGGAAAATGTCGGTTAAAATGTCTAAATGGCTAACAACTTGGACATGAAATGTCAAGTGATCACGGAGTTTATTTTGCATACCTTAATTGAGATTGAAGAGTATTTTACGAAGGCGTCTACTTATTTCATCATCGAAACTTCATGCATCGATTGATGACTTGCGTGAACTCCTAAAGTTTATGATTGGGACTTGGGTTATCTAGTTATACCCGATGGAAGGAGTTACATTGTAGTACTCACGGGTTATGGCTATCACTTCAAGGAGTTACATTGTAGTGCTCAGTGTCACACGCAAATGCGAATGTGGATAGTCTCAAGAGGTGTTGTACTTACTCTTCTACATCGTTCTTTAATCAACAACAGTGCAAGCGTAAGTTACGGATTTGGGGAATTCTTCTTCAGTTTCAACTTTGGTATATCGGGTTTACGTCATCAGTGGTCACTTCAAATAGCCTACATAAGGGTTGGTAATGATTGTCATAGAGAGTTTCTACAGCAGTTGATTCTCACAGGATATATCTGAGCAAATGATGTTCTTTTAATATATGTTGCTGATTCTGAAGTATCAAAACCAGCAAGGGGGAAGGAGACATACATCTGAATGCATTAAGAGTACACGTGATGAACTTAATACTTCTTATTTGAAGTTATCCCGGGAAGACAAATGTCATAACCGCAGAGAATATCAGTGTATTAACTTGTGGCGTTTGGTGTACCATTCCAACTACGTGGGGGAAGTGGTCTTCTGATACTTGTGGTATGTCTTACTTCAGCTTTCAATAGGAAGAATTATGAGAAGAACAATTGGAGCATGAGATGATATTGCTTATCGACATCTTCATATGAGTTAATATGATTTATCGCAAAGTGCTTCTGGTTAATGCTTCATGTACACAATGGTATGATGATTCCGATGAGATCGCAACCATCAGGGGAGAGATTTGTGTACATCAAGGACGCGCAACAGGTTCACGTGATCGGGCTTAATCACATATTCTGGAGGTGATATCCGCAGAGATGATCAGTGCTTCAACCTGTTACTTTGGTGTCATCGTTCTCTTCTTGTGTTGGATACATGCGTACAATATGGAGTGAGTTGGTATATGTAAGATAATTGGAAAGCAATCGGTGAAATAAAGATGTCGATATATTATTCCCCTGAATAGACGACTGCTCCAAACCAGAAAGTAATGTGTACATTGGGGACGTACAACAGGGTCATGTGATCGGGCTTCATCATACATTCCGGGATTGATAACCGCAGAGATGATCCATGGTTCACCCTGTTACTTCGGTGTTATCGTTCTCTTCGGGTTCTCGAGCTTCATACAATGAGACTTTTTGCATCACTTCAACCACTTAGGGGAAGTGGTCTCATGAAGATGATTGTCGGTTTGGGGGGAAGCTACCAAAGCTTCACATTGAGGAGGCCAAAACTCAGCAATTTGGTGGTGCCTAGCGATTGACTTAGTTGTGAGATTCTAGTGATTTGTTATCAATCTGTGTTTGGTGAATTGTTGTGACTTAAGTCGTTTCGATTAATCTGATTGTAATTTGACGTTGTGAGTTAATCGTTACAACTTGACTTATTACGATCGGATCTATTGTAACTTGACTTGTCGCGACTTGACACTTAATGCTAGTTGTCACTTATCCAAGATCTCTCTCAAAGTCTAACTTGCACATTACATCTTTCGGTTTCTTTTGTTGACTTTAGTAAGCCTCGAAAGCTTTGGTGGTGAAAGTTTAAGAGATGTTGACTACTGATTTCTACAACGAGCTGAACGATACTATCATTCTGGTACTCATGTCAACATCTTCTTAAACTGATTAGTATCCTTTGTACATATATTATACTAAATTGTAAATAGATATATATTAAACCTATAAAAACCATAAAAATCTGAAAAATCATAAAAAATCCAAAAATACTCTTCTTACGACATGTCTCTTGTGTAATCAATATTATGTACGTTTCTAGAAATGTCATTCAACAATGACACGGAATCATACATATGCTTGAGCAAGAGTTCTTCGGTTTCAAATAAAGTTTTTTTCTTTCTAAAACATGTCGTTCCTCAAAATATTCTTCAAAACTATGGCTTGCAGTCATTTCAGGCTGTAACCCGGACTTAAAAATTATGGCTTGTAGTCATTTCAGGCTACAACCCGGTCTTCAAAATCATGGCTTGCTATTACTTCAGATAGCAACCCGGTTTTCAAAATGAGGAAAACACGTCGCCAAAAAGACGGTTGTTCCTAGTAAAGGGTGCCGTTCATCCGAGCGTGAATTACTTTATATTCATGCACCCTCGATTTAATGTACGTTTCAGTGCATTATTTCTTGATAAAGAAGAGAAGTCTTCTTTTTATCGCCAAATACTTTCCCTTCTATGATTTTTCCGGAAAGTATATGTGCAAAACTTGGTGGTACCATGAGATTTTGATTAAAAATCAAATTGAACTCAAAAGTTTGATAAAATTTTCACTCAATCAATGACTTTAATGTTTTATGAAAATATTTATGTTTTAGCATCCGTCATTGATTGAGGGGGAGAGTGATTTCTCAAAATTTTATGTACATCAAAACTCCCCACACTTTGTACAAAACAAAAACAACAATCCGATTTGTGATGGTTATGTGTCAGAATGAGTAAATTTTCAAAGAGTTTTCGTTAAAACTTCGAATCTTTTGCAAACTCTTCAAATCTGACACATAACAACATCCCTCACAGTTTGAGGGGGAGCAAGAAAAAGTTCCTTTTTATCAGAAAATATTAAAAATTAACCGAATTTCTCTCCCAAAACGTTTTCTAAATTATTTAAATCAATTGGGATCCAAAATCTCAAAAGATTTGAAATTTTTGATCGGGGGAGAGAATGTGATTTAAATATGGAATCTGATAATCAAATGTGATCTTTTGGACTCAATAAATGTGCTCCCACATATGTGCTAAACTCTTTCGAATATCGAAGCACATATTGAGGGGGAGCAAAAGGCGTTTGTGGAAGTTATACCAAAGACCGACCATTTATCTTTGTGCATGGAGTTATAAGGTTGGTTAAGGTTAGGTATGAGTTCCCATGATCCACCAGAACCGGAAGGATCTTCCCAGGGACAATCCATAGATAGATTAGAAGTCCTTAGGAATGATTGGAAAAAAGGAGAAAAGTGAGAAAGGGAAGAGTGCGGACTGAGATAGAGCTAGGACTGGAACAAACCCAACAAGGCTCTAGTGGTGAAGTCTCGGTAAGCACTGAAGGGGTTGAAGAATTAAAAAGAATTGAAATGAGAAAGGGTGAAAAGAAATAGCCCTCCATATATTCAACCTTAGGGCAGAAACCGGGTTCAATTCATAATCTACTGGCAGTTACTAAGGTAACACCGGTATTGAAGACAAGACGTCATGGACCCAGTGACGCACTGCACCAAACTTCCCAACCACTCAAGTTCTCTTAAAAGAGCTTGTTTCAATCTCACGGGGAACTCTGTGCAATGTATCGACCGCTCATTACGAGCTATGTTGATACCTAAAACAGGAGACGCCTCCCCAGTCTCCAGGAGCGGATCAAAACGCACTATTGAGTCTAGAGCCATGAGATCATCCATAAATCTCGTTAGGACACATTTCAAATATGCTTATTGTTTCACACAATGTGGAAAATAAGATAAAATATTTAGAGTCCTACGCATTATCCTTGTGGTATTGCCAGAACATCCGAGTAATATGAAAATATTCACAATGAAGATGGAAATCCTTCGAGAGCGAACATCACTCAAGCTCTTGGTAGGTGACATGTGAGATCCATCTTGGATCAATGATCAAGTGACAACTGGAAAGCAACGATGGTGCGATTCAAATTTGAATCAAACTTGTTCCAGGATATGGATTGACGGATACTTTTGCTAAAACCTCTCAATGTGCTCACCAACTAATCTTTCGAGCACATTGACTGTGTACAATATCTTTCAAACAAAAGTATTTTTGATGGAAATGTGATTCTAAATACAAAACTCTCGTTGTGTCTCAAAAATGTTTATCATAGGACACACGAGTGATTTCTACAAATCTATTTCTCATCAATCCGTGAATATTCATTCACCGATTCACTCTATCGTGCTGTCTGCTTTGAGACGTTCCGGTATGAGAACATGCTTAGTATGAAGATTCCAAAGTAGATTCTTTGGAAAATTCATTACTACAAGCTGGAAATTCCAGTCAAGGAGAGTCTTCTTTAAAAGAGACTCTACCTAATCACAGGTCGGTTTTCACAAAGCCGGAGGGTAGTCTGTCCTCGCAGAACGAATGACAAAGCCATGTTCGTTCTCTATCTTTATTGCTAACTGTCTTATTTCAGGGACACATATAAAGATGGCGTTGATGGCTCCCGTTTCCAGCTGAATCGGGTCAATCCATACCTCATGCTCACACATCCTCCACACTATCAATGAAGATGAGAGACTTGCTACAACAAATGTTGAGAGACTACTAACAACGTTTCCACAACTTTGATGAAAAGGTCTCCTGATCCACAAACTCCAATGCAACGTCTCTAGATACAGAAGGGTGTGAGCATGATGGTCCTTAGTCACTACATCACATGAAGGCAATATAACTATGGATGAGCTTGGAGATTTACTTTGGTTGATGATCTCAAAGAAGCTCAAGGATCACACATCACAAAGGAATTCAAATCACAAGTTCGCTTGCTTGAAGTACAAAGTGTGTAGAAAAGTGAAGAATCAGATCCTACGAGCTACAGAGACGAAAGAATGCTTAAAGACCAAAGAGCTTAATTTCAAAGGTGACCTCGCTTAGGGGGAGATTGTTAGGAATACAAATATTCCTGTAAAAGTCTCGGTCACCTAATGATTGTAATAGCATTAAGTTAGCTCGTAGTTAGTTTGTTTATTAGTTAATTAGTATTAGTTTAAGTAACACCGTGGAAGAAGGACGGGTCTTCACCCACTGTATGCCTGATCCACAGCCCGGGTGTGGGCGTATGTAGGAAACTATAAATACCCCTCTCCACATGTGGAGAGGGTTGGAGCTTTTCATTCTCAATCTAACATTTTCTATTTTCTCTCATCCTCTCTCTCTCTCTAGAAAACTCCCCTCTTCTTTCTCTCTCTAAACTTTCTTCTCTTAATCTTTCTTTCCATTAATTCAATCATAAACACAAGAACCATACGAGTTAATATTATGTTTGTCCTACAATTGTTTTTGTTGTTGTTCTTGTTGTTGTTGTTCTTCTTGTTGTTGTTGTCTTTGTCATTGTTGTTCATTGGCCTTTTGCATGTTTTGTTCTTGATACAATTTTTGTGACTTCTCGATCTCTTTCTTTAATGATTCTTGACGTGCTACAAAAAAAAATTAGATATAGTTGATCGTTAGTAACTTAAATACAATTAATCAATATATTGCATTTTCGATCAAAGTAAAAATGTTCGTGCATGTTTCACTTAATTGATAAGACAACGATGAGTCGGATCTCTTAAACCATTAGAGAAGATGATGTTACAACCAAACCTCCTAAGCACCATCTTTATGTCCTACATTGTTACACACACAAAACACATGTGAAACTTACATGAAACAATATAAATCAATATGCTAAATAAGTAAGACGATATGATGCTTACTTTACCACCATAATAATAATTTGTAGCCCAATGTGCACGTGGTGTGAAGGAAGTTGTGGTTTGTTATGTGTGATTTTTGACACATTATATAGTTGATAAAATATTTGTAACTCATGAACGGGAAGGTAAAAAGACTAACCACTAATTGGTGTGTTTAATTTATGTATTCATGGCTCCAAACACTTCATCTCCTATGTACTTATCCTTATGCAAGACTATTAAATCAATGTACTAAGACATGAAGCATCCACATTTCATTTTCAATTCATGAACCATTTATTATGACCACTTACATTTATAAGGCTACTTAAGCTTTTAGTATATAAGATTTGAAGAGTTTATTACAAAGCAAGAAGTACCAATGAGACGCAAGCTTTTTGATAATATTGTAAAAAAAGGGAAAAAATAAAGTGATTAAGGGCCGTTTATGTAACAATTCACAATTTCAGGTTAATTACTATTTCCGGAAAATTCACTATTCACTTTTACTATTCATTTTTCTCAAAAATTTTCCCGAAACTTGATTTTTATTTCTTGGGCTGAAGTGATAAATCATTTCCATGACAAATTAAAAGTTTGACATTCATAAGCTCATTTTCGTGAAAGTTATTAAGGAATTACACGGAATTACACGTTTTAGGGTAAAACGTCATTCAGAAATTCTACGTACAACGAAATTCGGTCGCGTTAATTTTCCCCGTATCAGGAAAATGTTTGACACACTCATGATTTATTTGAGAATAAATCATGACTGAGAAAAACATGACCAAAATAAGCCTCGGCCGTGAAAAACTGGAATTTTCAGTTTTAAGCGTTTTTACTCAGCCGTAACCTTAGCTTATACCTGCACCGCATTTCTAAGATGATTTAAGTTTTCAACTTATTAGAAAAAGTCAACATATTTTTCCCTCCTCCATTGACCAAAAATCATCCCTTGATGTTATAAGTCATTTCGTGATTTTTAGGCTTACGGTTTGATGTCTAAAAGACATTTAATACCAACCGACACTAGACTGAGCCCAGTCTAGACATTATAAGTCATTTTAAATCATTTTTATCACATTAGAAAAGTAACATTTTACTTTTCTCAATTTTACGCAATATTCGTACATTTTACGTATTACGCGTTTTAGACCCGTGTTTCCAGTTTTTAGCAGGGTTTTAGCACCCGATAGAACCTACCACTCATTTTATATTTTATTATGGAGTATTATGACATGTTTAACCATTCTTCCAAGTTTCGTATTTTTACGATACCCGGTTTTAAGTTTCGTGGCTTAACAGCTTACGGTTAGCATTTTACGGAGTCAAAACTTAGCTTAAACTCTTAGATATCATCCAAAAGTCACCAACTTGGCCACCACACAGCCCCAACCGACTTAGGGGGGGGATTAGTCACCATGTGATTCAATCTTGACCATTCATCTTAACTTGGGCACAAAGTTTCACCTAAACTTAACCATGGTTAATATCTAACCCATGTATGGTTAGCTAACTTTCTCATACTATAAATAGCCACTCAAGAACACCTTCTTCTTCATCTTTTCATCCATAAAAACGAGCCAACACAAATCATAGCTCCATGATCCTTTGATCTTTAAGCTACAAGTTACATATCAAAGTTCATGGCTTAGTTATTCTCTACATGAATCTTAAGTTTGTTTGGTGATTCCATGGTTGATTTAGGAGCTACACAAGGTTACTAGGGCTGAAGTTAAATGATTTTCACAAGGGTTAGATCAAGGCTAGCAAGGGTTACAAGAGTTGGGGTAAAGGGTTTACAAGCTTAGGTTTAGTGTCCTAGTTCCATACTTGACTTCCTTTCTTGTAGAAAGCCAAAAGTTGTAAGCAAACCCTAACTTGCTTCTTGTTAAATAATCATATTCATGTTATTTACATATTATTTGTGCTATATTATGTCTTGTATGCATGTCCATGATGTATAAAAGTGAGCAAAACAAGTTATTGTTATTGATTGTTACAACAAGTTACTAAAACAAGTAAACTAATGACTTTCTTGGTAAGATCACGACCAAAATGGTAAAATTATGATATTGGATCATTACATATTACAGTAGAGGACTTAACAAGGAAACCATAGCAATTTGAACCACCTAAAACGAGTATACGAGTCAAAAGTTACGCCCATTTGAAGTTACCAAAGATTTCCGGCAAAACTGCCTAAACCTTACTGAATCGCATTCTGACTTTTTGAAAGTCCCACTTCTGGTCTGATTCATCAAAAAGTTAAAACACGAAAGTTGTCCGGAACGACGTTTTCGTTCAGGAACAAAGAGGCTCGAGCCTTGAAAACACTTTCTGAGTAAGATATTTCACAATTTCTTAACAGCTATTTACATATAATAAGTCACTAAGTTATGGTTATACTTTAAAAGGAACAAGAGTTATTATGACCTATAAACAAGACCACCACCATAGCTAGAGCCAAGGTTGTGTCTCATGACCTTGAAACAAGGACTAAAGGTCATGGCTAGGCCATGACGAAATGACCATAACAACTTACATAGGCGTAAACATGAAACAATGAATTAGGCGATAACATGAACAAGCAATTTGGATCTACTTCACTTAAAAGGAAACCATGAGATATTACCAAGAGAAAATGGTCATTCAAGACTTATGAAACTATCCCTAATAACAATCTTCATGTACAAATAAACTTTCATAAGTTTATTCAAATATCGGACATGTAACCTTTCGGATCAAAACTTATATCTATATATTTCATCAACTACTACAATAGTAGGGAGCCTCATGTGAGGAGTTCATTATGTAAGCCGTCGAGTTGAGTTGTGGATTTACGAGTTAAAGTGTCCTGGCTCCTCGAACGCTTACTAACATGACTTCTGAATTATGTCGACCCGAACGGTAGTAAACGATATACAAAACATACATGTTTCATGAATCATTTCTTTCAAAGACTTACATTATACATCATACCACATCATGGACTAAATGCAAGATATATATATATAGGCACTACTTCATATTCTTTACTCCGATCCTAAGTCGCGACATTCTATTATAGGTTGCTCATAGAAACCTTCACGATTCAACCGTTACATTCATTACTTGCTATCTTACTTAAGGTGAGTTCATAGCCCCACTTTCGATTACTTAATTGTTTTACAAACCCTTGGGCGAAATACATGCTATTTATAACCGAGCACAATGTTTTTAAATTGTATGCTTACCTGATTGTTTTATTATCACTAAGTACCAGCCTTGCTAAACCGATATCCTTGATTATGAACCATTTAATCACTAGCAATAGTGAGCGCGAATATTAATAATAGGCCTATTGGGATTGACGAATCCCATTTGTATTGACTAAGTTCAAACAAATGCATTAATATTTGAGATTTAGGTATGTTAGCAAAGTACCTACCGGGATAAATCTGCCGATCGATATTGGTACACGTTAACGTTATGGTGTCATAAGCTTAGTGTATAATACATGTTCCGGGCGTATAATAACGTAGCCTACCTGTTTTGTTTTCCAAACATTGGTGTGAGCCTATAACTCACACTACCAACATATTGTGTTCAATCGATTTAACAAACTCTATGAATATCACTCAACCTTTGTGTTGACCTCTCAAGCATGTATTTCAGGTTCATGACGATCAAGGATGGCACGGAAGGACACGGATGTTCAAAAGGGCTATAAATTTTATTATCATTCAAAACTCATTTATTATACATTGTAAACATGGAACCAATTGGGACCTCATTTTGAAATCTCTGATATTTATATAATTTGAATGATACATCTTTTAAAACGACTCAATTGGAGTTCGTTTTCTATTATTGTGACTATTGTGCCGTCGAGTAACACCCAGTTTGAATTCCGCTGCATCCATGAATTGGGGGTGTTACAGTTTAGTTGGTGAAAAATTTCTTATTTTTCCAGGAAATTTTTCATATGAAATTGAAAAACTGAAAATCCGTTTAGCTAAATTTTTTTTCAACAATTTTCAAAAAATGTGAAATTATCATTCTCTAAATTTTAACTAAATGTTTGAAAAGCTCATTCTACTCTTCTCACTTTTTTCATTCTTTAAGAATTTAGAAACGAAAAAACATAAAAATTTTTCACCAGCTAAACGACCCCTAAGAGCACAAGGAGTGGTAACACCAAATAACACCATTTTCCCCGCTACGTCAGCGCCACGTCATTTCAACACCAAATAAAATAACACCAAAAAACATCAGAAAATTATAACACCTAATAACACCACCTTTTAGAACCCACTTTTTTTAAAAAAATTACAATTTACAAATTCTACCCTCAACAATTTCATTTATTAAACATTCAAACACTTCATTAATAAAATTTGAATTTTAAATATATCACGCTCGTATTTGAATTTGAGTTTTAAATATATCCGCTCGTATTTGAATTTGAATTTTAAATACATCCCACTCTTATTGTTTCAAACAGCTATAAATATCATACCATTTTACAAAATGGTCAAACTTCAAACATTTGAAATGAATAATCGTTGGTCAGCAGAAGAAGAAAACTTGCTCGCTCAAGTTTGGGTTGCAGTTTCTGAAGATGTTGTGAACTACAATGCAAACTCCTTTTGGAACCGGGTTGTAGCAATGTTCAACAATTGGACTGACGGTGACAATCGTAACAAAGATATGGTCTCAAGTAAATGGAGAAGACTCAACTGTGAATGTCACAAATTCAATGCTATTTACAGAAAGTTGCGGTTTACAACCGGGGACAATCACAGTGTTTGTCTCATGAATGCAAAGACCATTTTTGAAGAACGCTATGATGGTAAAAGCTTCCAATATGTTCACGTGTGGGAGAATAAAATACTTAACAGTGTTGTATGATTTATTTTCATATTGTATTGTTATTTGTGTTGTATGATTAAATAAACCCTTCACTAACTAATATTTCATTCACAGAAACGTAAACGTTACATAAATATAAAATAAAAACGATACGAAATTAAAACATCACATAAACATAAACTTAAACTTCAATTGTTATCCGGGTGATCCTAGGTTTCAGAGTTGTCGGAGTGGTAACCGCCGTCGTACGCAGAGTAGTTCGCAAACTTCTGTGCTTCTAACTGAGCTTCCAACCTGCTAAGCTCCCGCTCCTTACTCTCGTTCCAGCCACCATCCTCTTCATAACCTAGCCAAAATTGATCCAGATGAGGTTGATGTTGTTATTGCTCAACAGATCTTGGTGCATCAGATGAAGCTGATGCACCTTGCACAAATTGTTATTGTTGTTGCTCAACAGAACCAGCTTCCACATTTTCCTTAAAACTCTAACGGATCTTGTTGGATTTTTGGGCCTGTATCTGATTCACACAACCCCACAATGTCTCAACAACGACAGCGTCTTTGCGAAATTCATAGTACAAAAACTGGTCGATCACAGCTTTTTGATCTTCAGAGATGTCTTTGCACTTTGTGTATCGTGTTCTCAGTCGTTGTTTGAGTGCCTTTGCGAGCTCAAAATTCTTAATAACTTTGACAATAGACTCTTGTCGATTCGTGTCGTCTTTGTCGGCTTGGTTTTTAACATAGTTTTGCAGTTGTTCGATGGTGTGAGGGAGACGACAAGCTTTTTTTATTTTTTTTTTTGCGAAATATAAGTATATGATTTTTTTTTATTTTTTTATTTTTTTTTATTTTTTTTTATTTATTTATTTTTTAATGATGAGAATAAAACTATAATCAATGGGTATTTATAAGGTTTTTAAAAAAAATTGAAAAATAGCCGTTGGTTTCAAACGGTTCTTTATTTATTTATTTTTTATTTTTATTTTATTTTATTTTTGAAAATCAAATGTATACTTTACAACAATAAAGAGGGGTTTTTTGTATTTTTATTCATTTATTTATTTATTCCTTCCACACGTTACAACGCAAGTTAGCATGCTAACGTAAATCACAACGCTGGTCCAACGCAAATGGTGGGTGAATGGTCTTAACGCCATAACGACGTTGGTTTTGTTCCACATCGGACGAATTTGCGTTTTCGCGTTATCATTCTGTTCGCTCTAATTGAGGCAAGTAAAGTTTTATTTTTGATGATTCTACTGTTAGGGGGGTGGCAACCTTGCCTCACTTTGCCTCCTCTTTTAAAGAAAACAACCAATCATGGTTGTCCAACTAATATTTTGCCTAATCTTGCCTAAACACTCTTTTTTAGTGGCAATCTTACCTAATTTTTACTGAATTTCTACTCAATCCCACGCCACTCACCTCACTTTCATTAAATTTTCTTGTCTTTGTGTTTCCTTGATATTTCTTGCAAAAAGTCTTACAACTTATTAAAATCTATCAAAATATCATGAAATCTTTCAAGATTTATACAAGTACAAACTAAAATAAATTTTTTTGCTTGTTCTCAACATCATACGCCACATTTCATCTCACCATTATCTTCATTAAATCTTATGTACCCTTGTCCCTAGATTTTATGTCAAGTTGCATTTCTTTATCATTAAACTATCTACTACTACCTAATGGGACAGTAATTTACACGACAAGAATGCAACACCCATGCTTCATTCACATCAACTAGCTCCTTAGAGTCTTATTAAAACAATTTAAACCATATATACCTAGCTTGCTTATAAAAAGACTAAAGAGGCAAAGACCAGGTACTTAATCTTTCATTTTCACTTCCAAAAACACAGAAACTATGTTCTCTCTTTCTTTTGGGTTTCGACTAGGAACAAACACACAAAAACATGCACAAGCTTTGGGTCACTAGTTTATTTTGAAAACTTCTTTGGTTAAGTATTGGAGAAAATGGGGTTTTCTAGTGCTTCGGGATAAGCTTGGGTGCCTTTCTTGAACCATCTCCTCTTCTACCTTTGTAAGCATACTCACATCTGTTTTTACATCCATTTATATCATTAATGCAACGTTCCTATTTTTCTTGGAAATAGTCTCTCGCCGAATCGGTATAAACTACCGCAAGCCTCGCCGATTTTCGTTTGCCGCATGATTGGCAATGGTGTTTGCCGATCGGCAACCCTTGCCGAGCCTTGCAAACCGCAAGGTTGCCACCACCCTTATAGTGTTTCGTGATCTATGGTCGAAGAAATTATGATCAGTTATATTCAGCGACTCTCACATTCATTTAACTTTGTTTTTTTGGTCAATTATATACATCCGATTTGTCTAAATCACATTAAAGTCGTTCAAAAATTATAACATTAAAGATTTGGGCTAGCAACATAGCTAAAAAATCTATAATGCGGATATTATTGACCGCGTACAATCAGAAAAGCATTACATGTTTAAAGCATGTGTGTTTTTCTCTAAATTAAAGATCACTCCCATAAATACCAGAAAAAACAGTGAGATCTTTTAACAATCACGATTCACGATTCATTTAGGCACTCACAAGTTTGGACAAATGCAATCTACCCAATATTCACACCCTTTTTTTTTTCTTTTTTTTTTAAACGACAATTTGTGTTAACACCGTACCCTAGCAACTTTTGGGCTTCATCGTCAATTCCAGTATCTAATTTCTTCTATAAATGAATTATGATACTCGACAATCAATATTAACCTAAAACGTATTTACCAATTAATGTGTGTCCCTTTGAAAACACTAAATGACAACATTTTTATTATAGTTTCAAAATTCTTATATGATACTGCTAGATTTCATACCCATTCGATAATTTCATAAATTTGTTTACTAAAAAGAAAAAGCATATATAGAATTATTACAGAAACAATTATTTAATGAAGACATATTTTTCTTTTTAGTAAAAGGTTAATACCCGGTGAATATATTAAAATAAAAATATGTTTGGTACAAAGAGGATGGTAATGAGCCACCCTAACCAAGAACATTATGTTTTGAACAACCTTAAAACATAACAGCCAAACAAACAAGAAACGAGGCTAAATTAGAGATACACAATGAAACACGCCCAGCCTCTATGACAAACAAATTAGCCTATGTCGACATGAACATTTGCAATCTTCCAAGTTCTCTTCATCTTCTCCACACAAACATTCTTCTTGAAATGAATAGAAGCCAATTTGAGCAGGACCATGTCAACAATAACTCGAGCAACAACATCAGGATTCCTAGTACCCTTCCCATGGAACGACATATTTTTCTTATATCAGTATAAAGTATTAAACAAAAAATAAATAATATTATCACTTCTGATTGTTTAATAGGTAAAGATATGTAAAAATGTGTCATAACACTTAATTTTTAAAAGCTAATCAAATTGTTTTGTAGTCAACATAAAATCAATTGTTTTGTAGTCAACTACTCCATCCGTCCCTAAATAAGTGTCCACTATTGACTTTTAAAGTCTTTTTATTTTTTAACTTTGACCATAAATTATTTTATTTGTGTTATATAATACTTGATGTAAAATATATGAATGTATTGGGTTTTAAATATATTTTTATTGGTATAATTTTTAATCAAATATTACATAAAACAAATGTAATAATTTAAGGTCAAAGTTGAAAACAAAAGACTTTAAAAATCAATGGTAGACATTTATTTAGGGACGGAGGGAATATAAAAACTTACTATGTACTAATTTCAACCAAATTGTCATGTCACAATTTGGATACATGCAACATTACACAGTAACTGAAAAAGTTTTGATCACACGTTTTAAAAATGTGAGAGCGGTAATTAGTAAAATAAATAATAAAATCAAGTTCAAACTATTTTTATACAAATATAAAGTTTATAATATGTAACATATTTATCGTACTAATGTACTAAAAATACAAAGATAGAGTTTCAAACCAAAATAATTTTTCACTAAAATAAAATATCGTACCTAACAATTAGGTAAGATAATTGTATACAATACATATAACATAAGTACAAAGTGACATAAAAATAATATTTGATTATATTTTAAAACAAAAACACTATATGTTATTTAAATATCGGGGAATTTTATATATATCCTTGCAAATTTCAAAAATTTAATATATATCCTTTTAATGTATTAAATGCATTGTACTTTATGCATAAAAGTTAGTAAAAAGAATATATATAAAATTTTTGAAATTTGCAAGGATTTGCGTGAAATTATCCCTTTAAATATTATCATAATATTGATTTGGTTATTATACAGTGAGTATATGATTGTCATGTTAATTAATTCATACATTATATAATTATAATCACATTATGGACGTTCATGTTAGATAAAGCTACAAATTGAAGATTGAAATATTTTAAAAGCTATTACACATCAAACATTGTTTTACATAAATAATGAACGTTTTAATCGTAACGAAAATCAAATATAATGAATATAATTTTGCATATACAAAATACGAATTTTAGGAAGTTAAAGGGTGTGAAATAAAGATACTTGTGACATATTTCAGAAAGTTAAATAAAAATTATTTTTTAAATCATGTACACGTTCAATGTATCAATTATATTCAGTTTTTCGACCTTAACGTATCATATTATCTCTTCTTGTTACATCACATATGATGCCATCAACCCAGTTATATTTTTAAAACCTTTTACTCATATTATATAAATTCAGATTTATGTTCATCTGTAAACGGATGCATGCACGTTTGTAAAATAGTTCACATGTTAATAGATTTGATCTAATATCTTTTAAATTGTTAAATCTAAAGACCTACAAGTGTAATTCGTTCCTCATATGACATAGCGTTCTCATTTAAATATTTAGCTGTGCTAGTAAGCTAGACGCTAATAGTCAAAAATCACTTTTTACCAAAGCAAAAAAAAAAAAAAAAAAAAAAAAAAAAAAAAAAAAAACCTCCCGCTCACTTAAAATAAAGACAAAAATACACCGTTGGTCCCTAAACTTTCTATGAAACATCGCCATGGCCCTTAAGTTTTCAAAATCGTCGTAGTGAGTCCAAAACTATGGATTTTGATGCCGAATACGTCCCTTGACCCGAAATGGTGAGGTCAACGCTCAGTTTTGGTTATTTTTCCAAGGGCAATTTAGTCCAAGCACATTTACAACTAGCTTATGGTTAATGTCTAACCGACATTCTATTAAATTCTATAAAATCCTAAACTATTAACAACGCAGCACACATACATTCAATCAAAATAACTAAAAATGACACAAAACGATAAGGGGAAGGCTTTGTACAGTGGGTTGAGGAAACAGGATTGCTCCAAGGAACACCTTTTGGCCGCTAAGAAGAAGGAAGAGGCTGCTGACAATGTGTTACCAAAGTTTGATGATTTGGAAACAAGGATTACAAAACTTGATGCTCTGTTTAAATATCTAAAGGAAAGGAAGGAAATGAAACAAAATGGTGATAGGGTAAGTTGTGGGTCTACCTAAGTGTATGTTTAGATGGTAGTGAAGTTTGTAATGGTTTTCAACATGAGATCAATCAATAAAAATATGGGTTTTGAATAAATGATAGTGTTTGGCAATCAATAATTTGCATGTTGTTGTTAATTTTTTAGTTTTGACTGTTACAAATCAATTTGACAGTTTGATTACTAGATGTCTAAGTAATTAAACGATTTGCCTTTTTAACTATAGTGGGTGTTTGGATTAGCATTAGCATATTGGAGTTACATGTTAAAATATGTAAAGCACGAGGATGATAGTCCGCGCGTTGCGGCGGGGTGTTTCCATATGGTAGTTAGCCCAAAAAAAGAGGTTCGAAGTTGAAGCCATATATTTTATGCGTTTGCATTTGATTACAAAAGAAGTTACCTAAACCAACTGAGTTTACATTGTCATATAATGTTTGCTGCAAACAGATGCAACATAGGAAAGTGGTGTTTGGTATTGTGTTTTTCAGATGAGTTTACATTTGATTACAAAAGAACTTAACTAAGCCCTGACAGTCAAAGCCGATGACCAGCTTCTTAGCAGCAAACCGATGCAAGAATTCAGGTGGAAGCTGACTTGCATGAGCACCAATGTGGACAGGAACTACTTCTCCACCTGTAATAAAGTCACTTTGCATTAACACAGAACACTTCACCACAACTAACAGAATGAGCTGCATTTGAATGTTTTCATGTGGTATGGTTACTTTTTTTAGTGATAATTAGCAAATAGCAAGCTCAGGCTTTGCACAGTTGATGAAAAAAATGGGCAAAATCCGAAGTTGCTACCATATTACTCAAGACGAATAAAAATCCATATCAAATACACACATGCCGTTGTCGTTCTGTTTTATATCGGATGCATAATGCATGGATCATTAATTTAGTTTGTAGTATGGGAAAAAATGCTTTACCTTAAATTGCCGCTGAACTGAATGACTTTGACTTGTTGCGCTTCCTATGATGAAAATACTTGTTACTCTGACTTGATTACACAAAAAGGAATTAGTAGCAGACAGGTTAATAACCAAATTAACGGAATACATATCACATAGAAACACCTTGCAGCCTGTTCGACAAACCTATAATCGAAACGCACTACTTAATCTATTAAACAAAACCGAAATCATGAAAACCAAAATGAGATTACACCCAATTTTTGATCCACTATAATGAGTTTGGTCCTCTAATCAATAACTCTGTTAGTGTGTTACAATAGTGACGACAGGCTAGGCATTTAAAAAAAAGAGAAAGAAATAAAGAAATAAAGGATAAAATGAAAATCATTTAAGCAAAATTCTAATTAAGTGCCGCATACCCCAAGACAACATATCACATTTGTATATACTTTCGTTTGAAGATTATCCAAAGCTTTGGACGTCTGTGATAATGAGTCGATGTCAAGCTTACCCGAAAATTTTCACGCCACACTACTTGCTTAGTTTTAACACAAAAAATAAAATAAAATAAAAAATAACTTAAGGTTGTTTTACAACACTAAACCATAATATCACATAAACACATACTTACATTCATAAACCATACTATCACATAGACACATGCTTCATCAAGGATCCGTCCAAATGTTCAAATGCCCTATATTCCCAACTTGTTACGATCCGTCCGATATGTTCAAATGCTTCATCAAGGATCCGTACTTTCAATGAACTGAAATAAAGAATTCTCCTCTCTATGTGATCCTACATATTATCATATTACATGATAAGTTCACTGTGGATATATCAGTTTCAGTTCTACTTTAAACTGAATCAGCAACAAATTAATACAGTGATGCACATACAAAGCTTACCTAAACTATGAATTTACGGGCTTTTGTGAACTCATTATACCATTAAACTAAAGGCCATTTGATATGCTGGTTCTAAATGATATTATTGACATAAAAATTGACTCTTCACAAAAAACTAATACCTTAACACGACCGACTGCTCCCACGACTATATCCACTCCTCTTTTCAACTGCACAGTTTCAGGAGAAATAGAAATCACATAATAAATACTTACATTGGGGAGTTTGACGGGCACGCTTGTCATTGCGTCACTTCTTCTCCTGTTTTTTTTTAACTTGTCTGTTATTATTTATAGAACTTGATTCATCGGCATCATGTGCAGGCATTCCTGTTGTCACGGGAAAACATTGTCAAAAGGTAATTAAATGTTGTGTGTAATTAACTTGGTGTTAAAATATTAGACAACAAATTGACTGGTAATTTAAAGTTGTAATTGTCTTGAAAGAGAATTAACAGGCTTATGTTGAGTTACACCACACATAAACTCTTGACCAATAGGAAAGACATGATGATCCATACTGTTTTGGAAACTACCCTTGGGAGAATGTTGTTGCATTCATCAGCCTCACCTCCTGATGGTTCACTCTGTTGACTTTGGTGCACAAATATTGTGTTCGATGTTGTGAATAAGACAAAAGGAAAGCGTTGGTTATTACTTTTTTGTATCAAATACATTTAGGCGAGAAGCAGGTGGTTAAATTAAAAGGTAAACTTCTTTTAGAATAGAGTTTATTCTAATACCTTTAGGTACATTATCGATTAAGTCATTTTCATTTGCAGTAGCACGGCTCCCTGAATCACGTTGCAAACTACTGGTGGCAACAGGACACGTGGCACTGGTGGTTGCATCATGGTGAGCATTTTTGGCCCTCCGTTGCCTTTTGCGCGTAGGCGTGGCTACATTTTGAAAAAAGGTATATCAATATCAGCTTGTACAATTTCCGTCATCACTATAAGGATAGAAACTTTGTTAATAAGTTAACCACGATTCAATAAACACTAACCAAATTTATCGGGTAAATTAGACCGTTCTAGGCGCTGAGGACTAAAAAAAATTGGCCAATGGTGCTGCCGGCTAACTGAGACTACCAGTATGGTGATACGAAGCTGACGGTCTGTGCTACTCCAATTCTGTTGCTGAAAAGCATCTGCAAAAATGAGGCTAAAAAATTAGCATGGTGACTTGTGGATGTCATAAACAGCAGCAATGATGAGGCGAAAAATGATCCGTTTTTAGGGGGTCATTTAAGCCCGAATTCGACTTTATTTGATCAAATATTGCCCTAAATCGTTCCTTTTGTGATTTTAGGTGTTTGGAGAGTGAATTCTGGAAAAGAAGCTATTTTGGACGTTTTTGGAGCATAAAAGTGAAGAAAACGGCTAAGTACCAAATTTCCATGCTGAAAATACAAGGTGACGGCGTCAAGACCATCAGCTTGACGGCGTCAGACATAAAGAATTAAATATCGAAGGTGGTGACGGCGTCAGACGGACTCGTGATGGCGTCAAAATGGCAAAATTAATATACCGTGGGTGGTGACGGCGTCACATAGGCCGTCATAAGTGGATCAAGGCCGTCCGAGGAAGTATATGGCGGCGAGGTGACGGCGTCAGAAGTTACTCTTGACGCCGTCAGACTGTTTTTCCTATATATAGTTTTCTAGTTTTTTCATTAAGGAGGGAGAAGTTTTGGTGAAACCCTAAAGACGATTTTGGTGCCTCTTTTACAGGTTTTTCAAGGGTTCCAAACCCTTGAGACCTTGCATTGTAATTGAGATAAGTGTACTTTCAATTCAATCAATATGTCTATGTGTTGGTTGTTTATCTCTTGTTCTTGTCTCAATTCTACTATGCTAGGCTAGATCTCTCTTGTGTTTGCTTAGATCTAATGAAACCTAGATGTTGATTATGTGTTGATTACTTGTCTATTCTTGTTTTGAATGAATGATTTATATGTTAGGCTTAAGAAAATTGGCAGATCTCCAAATGGTAACATGCTTGAACGTCTTAAGAAACATGAACCGAGGCGTACTAGGTCTTTATTGGTTGTATTTAATGCATGAGCCACTGTTTACAATCCCTATAGTTGTGCTGGGTCATGGTGTAGGAGGAGATAAGAGCTCATAGAGTTGGGGAGTTATGTATGCCACCCCACGAATGGTATTAAGGAATACAATCCGTCATTCATACAAGTGTAACAAGTAATTAACATGTAAAAGATATCTAGGGAGTAGTGAAGTCTAAGTAAACACAATTTCTCCAATTACTGCTCACAACTTAGTATAATTAGTTTGTTTTCATTTTTATTATTTTATTTTGATTATATCTTAGCTTTGGGTTAGTTGAATAGCAACTAATTCCGCCCACTCCTTCAAAACCCGAGATTTTACTTGCTTTCATAAAAATATAAAAATACAAAAATAATCATCTCTCACCTCTAGAACTATTAATTAGGTTTTCTAATCCTAGCGACACTATTCCTAAGCTGAACGATCAATCCCCCGGTACTTGTCACTATACTATACTACAACGATCAGGTACACTGCCTGGTGGGGGTTGTAAGCTTCTCGAGATCCCTCGAGAGGTAAAGCAAGGTGCGATTCCCACGCATCAAATTTTTGGCGCCGCAGCCTGGGGAATAGTTATTGTCTAGGTTAGGATTTCTTTTTATTAGGTCTACTTGCTAGATTCCTTTCTAGTAAGATTTTTATTTTTATTTTTAGGTCTCCTTTAGTCTATCTCATTTCTTTGTGCCTTTGTTAGTAAATTAACCCCATTGACTATTCCGTTGACTATTATGGAAAACGCGAATCCACCCCTTTCCCCTGAAGAAGTGGCTGTGTTACGTGAACAGATTGAGAGTGAGATTAGAGAGCTTAGAGAGCTTAATAGGTTGGTTAAGATTGAACTCGAACATACATTTAGTGACCTAGCAACCGCCTTGTATTCAAATAAGGACCTAGGGCCTAATGACTTTGTGAATATTGTTGAGAGACTAGAAGAGGAAGCAATGGATCCGAAGCTTAACGACTACTTTAATCTATATCCCACTAAGGAGGAGATTGCATACTATAATAATCTTATTGATAACCCGCGATCTCCTTTCACCATAATTGAACCTAAGATCAAGAGAGGCGATCCTAAGAATGCTAAGATACCATGTATGATTGGATATAGGCACATTAGCAATGCTTACATTGACTTTAAATCTCCAATCAACATTATGTCCTCAACGGTTTATAATGATATAGTGAACACAAGACTTGAACCTAGAAGGGACCCCAAGTACCCCGGTGGAGTTTGTAACTTTGTCGGGAGAGTTAAAGGTTTACGTGTCTTTGTCGGTAATTTCACTTTTGTCACCGACTTTATGATTGTGGAGGATCTTGCTAATGTTATTGATTGTCGATTATCCAATGTTGTGTTTGGCCAACCATTTGTTGAGGAGTCTAAGTTAGAATATGATGAGGTAGAAGGCACGATTCGATTTGCAAGTAACACCGATAGTATCACTTATAGGATGCCCAATAGGATGAAAGAATTTCGCTTTATATCTCGTTTGGATAAGGACAACGTTGGTGCTTTTGAGGATATTGATGAGAAGGATAAGAAAAAGGGCATGGACTATGTATGGGAAAAAAGGAGTCTTTACTACAAGGATTGCTTGGCCCTTGGACCAAGGTATAAAGTCGATGAAGAATTTGCCCAAATGATTATGGGGGCGATTGAGAAAAAGGTGATTGGTTTCTACAAGGAATATCTACAATCGGAGAGTGGAACCAATGATGAAATCACGTAGTAACCCATGACTTTGAGTCTAGCTACAAGACTCGTAAATAAAGAAAAGCGCTTCTTGGGAGGCAACCCATGTTTTGTGTGATTTTATTTGTTTGATTGTTATTTGCTTCCGTATGCATGCTTTGTTTTTATTGTTGGTTGATCATGCTTCTAAAATAAAACGTGAAAATACTTTATTATGTTGTTTGGCCTAGTCTTAACTTCAACCTAAAGGTATTTTTGCAAAAGATAAGTGTAAGGGGAAACCCCAAATATGTTTTTAAGAAACAAACCGATCATGATTCTCCACAATATTTAATGAACATGTATATTCGTATTTGTTAGAGTCAAATGCTTGTATTGAGTCATAATGAATTTTTCAGGATTTTCCAGGAAGTAGGACAAAGTTTTTCCAGAAATTTTCCGGAAACTTAACATAAGAATTTCTACAGGTCCATTCTGACGGCGTCAGGGTATTGCTCTTGACGGCGTCAGGAGTTAAAATCTGGAAATTTTACCGGTTTTGTTTTTCTAACGGAGTCTTATAGTTTTTGTGAATTATTAAGTTTTATAATCTCCAGGAAATCTGCAAACTTCATTCCACAAGCATTATATCTTACTTTGTTTTCTAGGATTTAGTAACTTATATAGGATGCCGCCGATTTTACGCGAGGTTGCCTTGTCTACTTTTGTCAGGATTTACAGGTTATTTATGACAAGAAGATGATTTATATTCTGGAAGGGAAGCTTTGATTGTTCGTTTTCTTGGAGGAAGATTTAACCTGGCCAACCTAAAATCCATACCGAGCGAATCAGGGGAGTATTTGATTTCATTCTCTTTACTTTTTAACTTTTACATTCTTTACTTGAACATTGGGGACAATGTTCATCTTAAGTGTAAGGGGAGGGTAAAAAGATGATACCTGTAACACCCCCAATTCATGGTTGCAGCAGAATTCGAACTGGGTGTTACTCGACGGCACAATAGTCACAATAATAGAAAACGAACTCCAATTGAGTCGTTTTAAAAGATGTATCATTCAAATTATATAAATATCAGAGATTTCAAAATGAGGTCCCAATTGGTTCCATGTTTACAATGTATAACAAATGAGTTTTGAATGATAATAAAATTTATAGCCCTCTTGAGTATCCGTGTCCTTCCGTGCCATCCTTGATCGTCATGAACCTGAAATACATGCTTGAGAGGTCAACACAAAGGTTGAGTGATATTCATAGAGTTTGTTAAATCGATGGAACACAATATGTTGGTAGTGTGAGTTATAGGCTCACACCAATGTTTGGAAAACAAAACAGGTAGGCTACGTTATTATACGCCCGGAACATGTATTATACACTAAGCTTATGACACCATAACGTTAACGTGTACCAATATCAATCGGCGGTTTTATCCCGGTAGGTACTTTGCTAACATACCTAAATCTCAAATATTATTGCATTTGTTTGAACTTAGTCAATACAAATGGGATTCGTCAATCCCAATAGGCCTATTAATAATATTCGCGCTCACTATTGATAGTGATTAAATGGTTCATAATAAAGGATCTCGGTTTAGCAAGGTTGGTACTTAGTGATAATAAAACAATCAGGTAAGCATACAATTTAAAAACATTGTGCTCGGTTATAAATAGCATGTATTCCCCCCAAGGGTTTGTAAAACATTGAAGTAATGTAAAGTGGGGCTATGAACTCACCTTAAGTAAGATAGCAAGTAATGAATGTAACGGTTGAATCGTGAAGGTTTCTACGAGCAACCTATAATAGAATGTTGTGACTTAAGATCGGAGTAAAGAATATGAAGTAGTGCCTATATATATATATATATATCTTGCATTTAGTCCATGATGTGGTATGATGTATAGTGTAAGTCTTTGAAAGAGAAGATTCATGAAACATGTATGTTTTGTATATCGTTTACTACCGTTCGGGCCGACATAATTCAGAAGTCATGTTAGTAAGCGTTCGAGGAGCCAGGACACTTTAACTCGTAAATCCACAACTCAACTCGACGGCTTACATAATGAACTCCTCACATGAGGCTCCCTACTATTGTAGTAGTTGATGAAATATATAGATATAAGTTTTGATCCGAAAGGTTACATGTCCGATATTTGAATAAACTTAGGAAAGTTTATTTGTACATGAAGATTGTTATTAGGGGTAGTTTTATAAGTCTTGAATGACCATTTTCTCTTGGTAAAATCTCATGGTTTCCTTTAGATGAAGTAGATCCAAATTGTATGTTCAAGTTATCGCCAACTTCTCTAATTCATGTATTTGCCTTGGTAAGCTTGTATGGTCATTTCGTCATGGCCTAGCCATGACCTTTGGTCATTGTTCCATGGTCTTGAGACTCAACCTTGGCTCTAGCCATGGTTGTGGTCTTGATTTAGGTCATAAGACCCCTTTGGTCTTCATAAACCATAACTTATATGTAATGAATTTGGTCTAAAAATGGGCTGTTAAGATTTTGAAGAATTTATCACTCAAAAAGCGTTTTCAGGGCTCGAGCTTCTTTGTTCCTGAACGAAAACGTCGTTCCGGACAACTTTCGTGTTTTAACTTTTTGATGAATCGGACCAGAAGTATGACTTTCAAAACTCAAATTTGATCAGAATGGTATTTGGCAGTTTTGCCGGAAATCTTTGGTAACTTCAAATCGCCATAACTTTTGACTCGTTTACTCATTTTAGGTGGTTCAAATTGCTATGGTTTCCTTGTTAGGTCCTCTACTGTAATATGTAATGATCCAACATCATATTTTTACCATTTTAATCAGGTCTTACCAAGAAAGTCACTAGTTTACTTGTTTTAGTAACTTGTTGTAACAATCAATAACAATAACTTGTTTTGCTCACTTTTATACATCATGGACATTAATACAAGACATAATATAGCACAAATAATATGTAAATAACATGAACATGATTATTTAACAAGAATCAAGTTAGGGTTTGGCTCACAACTTTTGGCTTTCAAAAATGAAAGGAAGTTAACATGTAAGGATAGGACTTTGATAGACTTGCTTCAACCCACTTCACTTCATGCAATCTTTCTACTCTTCTAATCTTGAAAGAGAGATGATGAAAATTGAGGTGACTTGAGTGGATTCAAACTCAAGAGAAATCACCAAAGTTCTAAAGATTTGAAGTAGTTTTGATGAATCAAAACTAAACTAGGGTTTATGTATGGATATTGCACTTGATTTCTTGGATGGAACTTGAAGTAAACTAGTAAAATGAAGGGTGTTGTGTGTGTGGGTCGTTCATATGGTCAAGGAGTGGGAGGAGAAGCATTTATATGCAAATGAGGAGGTTACATTGTTGACTAGTCAACACTTGGAGGCCAAGTTGAACACATGTTCACATCTCATGACACAAGGCATAAGATCAAGCCACATGGGTGGTGAATCCCCCCCTCCAAGGCTGTTCATGAGCTTGGAGAGCAAGGGTGTGGACTTTTCTTGGTATTATCCAAGATACTTGGTTAGTTTTGACTCCGGGAAATGCCAATCGTAAATGATTAAGCCTCAAAACGTAAAACCGGGTGTCGTAAAATTATGGAACTTGAAAGTATTGATAAACATGTCAATAAGTTCCATAATAAAATATAAAATGAGTGGTAAGTTCCATTTGGGTGTAAAACCCTGCTAAAAACTGGAAACACGGGTCTAAAACGCGTAATACGTAAAACGTACGAATATTGCGTAAAATTGAGAAAAGTAAAATGTTACTTTTCTAATGTGATAAAAATGATTTAAAATGACTTATAATGTCTAGACTGAGCTCAGTCTAGTGTCGGTTGGTATTAAATGTCTTTTAGACATCAAACCGTAAGCCTAAAAATCACGAAATGACTTATAACATCAAGGGATGATTTTTGGTCAATGGAGGAGGGAAAGAATATGTTGACTTTTTCTAAGAAGTTGAAAACTCAAATAGTCTTAGACACGCGTTTTGTGGTCTAACGGTTAATCGCCCAAACGATTAAGCGTGCTCATGCGAGAGTAGTACAGGCTTGGGTGACCTGTTGGGAAGTTTTTGGTCATATTTTTCTCAGTCACGATTAATTCTCAAATAAATCATGAGTGTGTAAAATATTTTACTGATGTGGGGTCACCTGACGGGGTTGAATTTCGTTGTGCGTAGAATTTCTGATTGACGTTTTACCCTAAAACGTGTAATTCCGTGTAATTCCTTAATAACTTTCACGAAAATGAGCTTATGAATGTCAAACTTTTAATTTTCCATGGAAATGATTTATCACTTGAGAATATCAAATAAAAATCAACTTTCGGGAAAATTTTCGGGAAAAATGAATAGTAAAAGTGAATAGTGAAATTTTCCGGGAATAGTAATTATCCTGAAAATGCGAATTGTTACAGTCTCTACCCCTTACGGGGAACTTCGTCCCGAAGTTCTTTGTGTGTCATATGTTGGAGTGGTATCGATGAAAAGGTGTGGTTACTTATGAGGACTAGAGTCTGGAATTACCAGTGATGTGATTTGATTTGTCATTTCGGTGTATGGTGTAGGATGAGGCTTCCTTTTATGTAGGAAAGGTATGGTAATAGTCGAATATCAAAGGAAATTGATATAGCAGTCGGATATTAATAGGAATTAATATAGTAGTTGAATATCAAATAGTACTTGATATAGTTGTCAAGTATCAATAGCAATTGATATAGGAATCGAATAATGGATTAAGTGTTGAACATGTGGTTGGACCAAGTCCTGTTTTGAATTGTACGGCTGCCCATGCATATGGCTACATGGCTTCGCAATGAGTTTGGTACGACTGCGCATGCGTATGGTTACATGGCCCCGTAATGAGTTTGGTACGACTGCACATGCATATGGTTACATGGCCTCGCAATGAGTTTGTTTGTTATTGCACTATCATTATGAAAACCAAAATGTAAACCTCGTACTAATGGAAATTGGGATAGTCGTTGCAATCATAGCCTAGTAGGTAATCTGTTGTTGTATCTAGTGTTCATTGACTTAATATTTATGTTATTTCGGATATAAATAAGCCCACTTGTTTATAATTCTTTATTTACATAGAGAGGCATCCCAAACAATGTAACTAAAGGAATATAAACTTATGGTTCGATGATTTATAATTTCTTTATTTAAATGGAAAGGCATCCCAATCCATTCAAATAAGGACATTATAAATCATTCTACTCAAGAATTCCCGACACAACATTCATACTTAGCCGGTGAGTTACAAGGTAGGGTATTACGAGATGATACTGGTGTTCCAAAAGTACAAGATGAATATTCAATCTTGTAAAGCTGATGAGGGTACTTGTGGTGTAACTAAGGATGATTTGAGCTTTAAAAGTGCATCAAGATCTGTTAATGAGCTTGTGTTTGTAACGGTTGTGACGATAATGTTGTGATATGTTGAAGAACAAAAGTGTGTAATGTATGCTTAACATTAATACTGTTAGGTATAGATGTTGAGTTTGCTTTAAAAATCTTAAGAGATTTTAAAAGTTTATGATGGAACAGTATCCTAAACAGGATAGTACTTCTACAGGATGAAGAGAATAATTGATAACTATCCCAGGATAGTAGTTCGGATTATCTCATAAATGAAAAATTTCAAGAATGAAATTAGGTAACACAAATAAGGTGTTAAGATTTCGCTGAGTGGTAAGACATTATCGTGTCTCTAGATTGTTTTAATGTATTCTGGTGGTTTATCGAGTTCATGTAGGAAATCAACCTAAACATAACCCTAGTACAACTACTCTCAGTATTTGAAAATTTTAAGTCGAATATAGTTAGTCAGACTATATTCCACTGTCCCTAGGTTAAATATAGGTGACTAGTCTATATTTAGCCAAGGTTCGATAAAATTTTCAAATACCTAAATTAGGTATACTTGTGATATGTCCGTTGCTTTCGGGAAACTGTCCACTAAACAAAGGCGATGTCAAACCCTTAAGTTGCAAGTCCCGTCCATACAAGACTTGTAACGTATGTTTTCATATTCCATTGCATAGAAGGTAGTAAGGGTAGATACGTATGGAAAGGAAGTTTTAAGTAGTTCTAAAATAGAACATACTTGGCCAGGATCACGAACTTTTAATAATGAAGGTTTCATAAGAAAACTTTGATGAATGTAGAGAAAGTTCAGCTTTTGTCGATGATGGATTAGTTTGTCCTTTAGAAATCTCATATTTCTTGTTTTGAAATCGATAGATTGTGACGGGTTTTTGATATCATAAGAAATGATATTGATGATGTGATGGAATAATTCTAGAGACCATTTGCACAAAACACAATGTCTCGGAAGTAGGTTAGACCATTGTGTAATTCACAATGTCTAGGAAGTAGGTTAGTCATTGTGTGACTCAAATCATTTGAGAAATGATTAAGACTATTGTATCATACAATGTCTTGGAAAATGAATGAGACCATTGTATCTCACAATGTCTTGGAAAATGAATGAGGCCATTGTATCTCACAATGTCTTGAAAAATGAATGAGACCATTGCAATCCGTTACAATGTCTTGGACATATAATGTTGGAGTAGGAACATGATTGGGAGAGTGTGGCTGTGCCGAAATGCCTTAGAATAGGCATACACAGATATGTTTAGTCCATTGTTTAGATAAATGATTGAAAATAAACCGAGTTTATATATCAATATACTAATATGTTCATGTAGCATAAAATGCCTAGTGTGTATATATCAATATACAAATATGTGTTCATGTAGCATAAAATGCCTAGTATATATCAATATACTTATATGTGTTCATGTAGCATAAAATGCCTAGTGTGTATATATCAATATACTTATATGTGTTCATGTAGCATAAAATGCCTAGTATATATCAATATACTTATATGTGTTCATGTAGCATAAAATGCTTAGTGTGTATATATCAATATACTTATATGTGTTCATGTAGCATAAAATGCCTAGTGTGTATATATCAATATACTAATATGTTTGTGTATCATAACATGCTTACTAAGTCCATAATCGTCTGGAGGATGGAAGACACGGAGAGCGGAAGGCTATAAAATGTTTTTGTTTGTGATTGTAGTTATAGTTTAGGTCTCACTTAGACCCGTTTCTCTATAACCATGGCTCTGGTACCAATCTGTAACACCCCCAATTCATGGTTGCAGCAGAATTCGAACTGGGTGTTACTCGACGGCACAATAGTCACAATAATAGAAAACGAACTCCAATTGAGTCGTTTTAAAAGATGTATCATTCAAATTATATAAATATCAGAGATTTCAAAATGAGGTCCCAATTGGTTCCATGTTTACAATGTATAACAAATGAGTTTTGAATGATAATAAAATTTATAGCCCTCTTGAGTATCCGTGTCCTTCCGTGCCATCCTTGATCGTCATGAACCTGAAATACATGCTTGAGAGGTCAACACAAAGGTTGAGTGATATTCATAGAGTTTGTTAAATCGATGGAACACAATATGTTGGTAGTGTGAGTTATAGGCTCACACCAATGTTTGGAAAACAAAACAGGTAGGCTACGTTATTATACGCCCGGAACATGTATTATACACTAAGCTTATGACACCATAACGTTAACGTGTACCAATATCAATCGGCGGTTTTATCCCGGTAGGTACTTTGCTAACATACCTAAATCTCAAATATTATTGCATTTGTTTGAACTTAGTCAATACAAATGGGATTCGTCAATCCCAATAGGCCTATTAATAATATTCGCGCTCACTATTGATAGTGATTAAATGGTTCATAATAAAGGATCTCGGTTTAGCAAGGTTGGTACTTAGTGATAATAAAACAATCAGGTAAGCATACAATTTAAAAACATTGTGCTCGGTTATAAATAGCATGTATTCCCCCCAAGGGTTTGTAAAACATTGAAGTAATGTAAAGTGGGGCTATGAACTCACCTTAAGTAAGATAGCAAGTAATGAATGTAACGGTTGAATCGTGAAGGTTTCTACGAGCAACCTATAATAGAATGTTGTGACTTAAGATCGGAGTAAAGAATATGAAGTAGTGCCTATATATATATATATATATCTTGCATTTAGTCCATGATGTGGTATGATGTATAGTGTAAGTCTTTGAAAGAGAAGATTCATGAAACATGTATGTTTTGTATATCGTTTACTACCGTTCGGGCCGACATAATTCAGAAGTCATGTTAGTAAGCGTTCGAGGAGCCAGGACACTTTAACTCGTAAATCCACAACTCAACTCGACGGCTTACATAATGAACTCCTCACATGAGGCTCCCTACTATTGTAGTAGTTGATGAAATATATAGATATAAGTTTTGATCCGAAAGGTTACATGTCCGATATTTGAATAAACTTAGGAAAGTTTATTTGTACATGAAGATTGTTATTAGGGGTAGTTTCATAAGTCTTGAATGACCATTTTCTCTTGGTAAAATCTCATGGTTTCCTTTAGATGAAGTAGATCCAAATTGTATGTTCAAGTTATCGCCAACTTCTCTAATTCATGTATTTGCCTTGGTAAGCTTGTATGGTCATTTCGTCATGGCCTAGCCATGACCTTTGGTCATTGTTCCATGGTCTTGAGACTCAACCTTGGCTCTAGCCATGGTTGTGGTCTTGATTTAGGTCATAAGACCCCTTTGGTCTTCATAAACCATAACTTATATGTAATGAATTTGGTCTAAAAATGGGCTGTTAAGATTTTGAAGAATTTATCACTCAAAAAGCGTTTTCAGGGCTCGAGCTTCTTTGTTCCTGAACGAAAACGTCGTTCCGGACAACTTTCGTGTTTTAACTTTTTGATGAATCGGACCAGAAGTATGACTTTCAAAACTCAAATTTGATCAGAATGGTATTTGGCAGTTTTGCCGGAAATCTTTGGTAACTTCAAATCGCCATAACTTTTGACTCGTTTACTCATTTTAGGTGGTTCAAATTGCTATGGTTTCCTTGTTAGGTCCTCTACTGTAATATGTAATGATCCAACATCATATTTTTACCATTTTAATCAGGTCTTACCAAGAAAGTCACTAGTTTACTTGTTTTAGTAACTTGTTGTAACAATCAATAACAATAACTTGTTTTGCTCACTTTTATACATCATGGACATTAATACAAGACATAATATAGCACAAATAATATGTAAATAACATGAACATGATTATTTAACAAGAATCAAGTTAGGGTTTGGCTCACAACTTTTGGCTTTCAAAAATGAAAGGAAGTTAACATGTAAGGATAGGACTTTGATAGACTTGCTTCAACCCACTTCACTTCATGCAATCTTTCTACTCTTCTAATCTTGAAAGAGAGATGATGAAAATTGAGGTGACTTGAGTGGATTCAAACTCAAGAGAAATCACCAAAGTTCTAAAGATTTGAAGTAGTTTTGATGAATCAAAACTAAACTAGGGTTTATGTATGGATATTGCACTTGATTTCTTGGATGGAACTTGAAGTAAACTAGTAAAATGAAGGGTGTTGTGTGTGTGGGTCGTTCATATGGTCAAGGAGTGGGAGGAGAAGCATTTATATGCAAATGAGGAGGTTACATTGTTGACTAGTCAACACTTGGAGGCCAAGTTGAACACATGTTCACATCTCATGACACAAGGCATAAGATCAAGCCACATGGGTGGTGAATCCCCCCTCCAAGGCTGTTCATGAGCTTGGAGAGCAAGGGTGTGGACTTTTCTTGGTATTATCCAAGATACTTGGTTAGTTTTGACTCCGGGAAATGCCAATCGTAAATGATTAAGCCTCAAAACGTAAAACCGGGTGTCGTAAAATTATGGAACTTGAAAGTATTGATAAACATGTCAATAAGTTCCATAATAAAATATAAAATGAGTGGTAAGTTCCATTTGGGTGTAAAACCCTGCTAAAAACTGGAAACACGGGTCTAAAACGCGTAATACGTAAAACGTACGAATATTGCGTAAAATTGAGAAAAGTAAAATGTTACTTTTCTAATGTGATAAAAATGATTTAAAATGACTTATAATGTCTAGACTGAGCTCAGTCTAGTGTCGGTTGGTATTAAATGTCTTTTAGACATCAAACCGTAAGCCTAAAAATCACGAAATGACTTATAACATCAAGGGATGATTTTTGGTCAATGGAGGAGGGAAAGAATATGTTGACTTTTTCTAAGAAGTTGAAAACTCAAATAGTCTTAGACACGCGTTTTGTGGTCTAACGGTTAATCGCCCAAACGATTAAGCGTGCTCATGCGAGAGTAGTACAGGCTTGGGTGACCTGTTGGGAAGTTTTTGGTCATATTTTTCTCAGTCACGATTAATTCTCAAATAAATCATGAGTGTGTAAAATATTTTACTGATGTGGGGTCACCTGACGGGGTTGAATTTCGTTGTGCGTAGAATTTCTGATTGACGTTTTACCCTAAAACGTGTAATTCCGTGTAATTCCTTAATAACTTTCACGAAAATGAGCTTATGAATGTCAAACTTTTAATTTGCCATGGAAATGATTTATCACTTGAGAATATCAAATAAAAATCAACTTTCGGGAAAATTTTCGGGAAAAATGAATAGTAAAAGTGAATAGTGAAATTTTCCGGGAATAGTAATTATCCTGAAAATGCGAATTGTTACACCTTACATATGCACTTTCGCTTGAGTTTGTTTTGTTTGATAGTAGATGAGTAATAAAACTATGAGAAATACTTGTTAGTGTAATTTTAGCGCCAAATTAAAATTTTTTTTACAACATTTAGGAGTGAAACTTTAGCCATAGCAAGCGTCTCATGGATAGGAGGTTGTATGACTAGCACATAACCGTATATTCAGAAAAATTTTCCACCAAAAAATGTGAGGTCGCCTTTAGGTTTGATAGGAAAAGCATTTATTATTGGTGCTTATGAGTGTACCGGTAGCATTTAGATTCTAGAACTTGCGTTAGTGATGCATCCCGAGACCGCTAGTGAGACTACATTCGTGTGGTAGGATTTACTACATGATAAGAGGCATTAGGATCACCCTTGTGTTAAACCCGTATCATAATTACTTGACCATTTAAGTCATATTACTTGGCTAGTTAAGTCAACTAATTTTTCCCACACCCTTAGCGTTGTACTTATTTTTAGTACACGATACCCCTAGTACACCTCTCCGAGCCTATCTTTTCGTTTCTAACTTTAAGCATCTTACTTAAAGGAAGAATTTGTTACACCCCACTTAAATGTACACCCAAATCGCCTTAGCCTTCCGTGTATGCGCTCATTTTTAGTGCATTATTGTTATTTGTTAAACCCTAAGTTAACTTTCTAATTGATTACATGGTTGCTAAGTCGAGTCATATCCTTGTACATATTGTTTTGGGACGATTGGGACTCATGGGTAAAGTACTTATTTTATGGAGTAATGGGGAAGAACATCATAATATTACCCCCATATGTACGTTAATCCTAAAAGTGCTCCAAGTGTTTTGATTTTCTTAATTCGAGTCATTAGATTAGTTAAATGTAAAGTATGTAAAGATTCAAGTGTAAGGGGAATACTCAAACCCCTATGATGTATTATTTTGGATGGTAGGGTAAAGTGTATGAAAAAAAAAAAAAATCAAAAAAATTAAGAAAAAGAAAAAAAAAATAGAAAAAGGAAAAAGAGAAAAAAAAAAAAAAAAAAAAAAAAAAAAAACATACGGACTACCATCCCGTTTTTTATTCTATGTTTATTTTATGTTTTTGTTATTTTTCATTTATTAGCTTAAGTCGAGTCTAGTCTTGGCTTAGCAACGCCAACTTGTACATGTAATTAACTAAGATTGTTAACTCGCCACCAGTAAAACTTCCTTTATCCAACAAAACCGTGTAATTCATATCCCTACACCTAACGTTATAACCCTTTAAAAGACCTCTTTGATAGTTTATCCTAGGTGCTTACGCCATGTGGTGGAGGTTTGATCCTTTCCCAAGCCTATGGTAATCTATTTTGCTATGACAGGTAGTGAGAGATATCTTCCATTTCCATAATGTTATATTACTTTATTACACCCGAGAGATGTGAGTATCTAAACACTATTTGTGAGGTGCTTGTGTATGACCTCCGTGCTTGTCTATTGGTCTTTAGTGGAATGATTATTTGTTGTAATTACTTTTATATTAGTGTTAAATGACCCCTAACTTGTCTTTTGAGTAGAATAAAAGCTCATTTGCTTGAGGACAAGCAAATCTCAAGTGTAAGGGTATATGATGAGGCGAAAAATGATCCGTTTTTAGGGGGTCATTTAAGCCCGAATTCGACTTTATTTGATCAAATATTGCCCTAAATCGTTCCTTTTGTGATTTTAGGTGTTTGGAGAGTGAATTCTGGAAAAGAAGCTATTTTGGACGTTTTTGGAGCATAAAAGTGAAGAAAACGGCTAAGTACCAAATTTCCATGCTGAAAATACAAGGTGACGGCGTCAAGACCATCAGCTTGACGGCGTCAGACATAAAGAATTAAATATCGAAGGTGGTGACGGCGTCAGACGGACTCGTGACGGCGTCAAAATGGAAAAATTAATATACCGTGGGTGGTGACGGCGTCACATAGGCCGTCATAAGTGGATCAAGGCCGTCCGAGGAAGTATATGGCGGCGAGGTGACGGCGTCAGAAGTTACTCTTGACGCCGTCAGACTGTTTTTCCTATATATAGTTTTCTAGTTTTTTCATTAAGGAGGGAGAAGTTTTGGTGAAACCCTAAAGACGATTTTGGTGCCTCTTTTACAGGTTTTTCAAGGGTTCCAAACCCTTGAGACCTTGCATTGTAATTGAGATAAGTGTACTTTCAATTCAATCAATATGTCTATGTGTTGGTTGTTTATCTCTTGTTCTTGTCTCAATTCTACTATGCTAGGCTAGATCTCTCTTGTGTTTGCTTAGATCTAATGAAACCTAGATGTTGATTATGTGTTGATTACTTGTCTATTCTTGTTTTGAATGAATGATTTATATGTTAGGCTTAAGAAAACTGGCAGATCTCCAAATGGTAACATGCTTGAACGTCTTAAGAAACATGAACCGAGGCGTACTAGGTCTTTATTGGTTGTATTTAATGCATGAGCCACTGTTTACAATCCCTATAGTTGTGCTGGGTCATGGTGTAGGAGGAGATAAGAGCTCATAGAGTTGGGGAGTTATGTATGCCACCCCACGAATGGTATTAAGGAATACAATCCGTCATTCATACAAGTGTAACAAGTAATTAACATGTAAAAGATATCTAGGGAGTAGTGAAGTCTAAGTAAACACAATTTCTCCAATTACTGCTCACAACTTAGTATAATTAGTTTGTTTTCATTTTTATTATTTTATTTTGATTATATCTTAGCTTTGGGTTAGTTGAATAGCAACTAATTCCGCCCACTCCTTCAAAACCCGAGATTTTACTTGCTTTCATAAAAATATAAAAATACAAAAATAATCATCTCTCACCTCTAGAACTATTAATTAGGTTTTCTAATCCTAGCGACACTATTCCTAAGCTGAACGATCAATCCCCCGGTACTTGTCACTATACTATACTACAACGATCAGGTACACTGCCTGGTGGGGGTTGTAAGCTTCTCGAGATCCCTCGAGAGGTAAAGCAAGGTGCGATTCCCACGCATCAAGCAATCATAAGTGCATGGAGAATGTAGAATGAACTAACCTTCGGATGAACCAACGTTTGGTCTCAGGGGAGGATCATCAGCGGTATTAAAATAACGCGGTGTAACTGACAGAGAATGAGACACGTTCTATCTAATGCTATCTTGCATCTCATAGTTGGCACAACCATGTATAGTGGTGGCATTGGATAGTTGTGGGTTTTGAGGGACTGGGATGTCAATATTTTGAGTATCAATTTTAAATTTTTGTTTCATAATCAGAAAGAGCAACATGAAGACCGATGAGATGAAAGGAAAAAGTTAAGCAAAGAACAATCACTAACAGTTTATACTCCGTAATTAGTTATCATGAGCAACAAATGCATTTTCAAATGATGAATTGCAAACAGAGAGGAAAAAGGGGGAAGAAAAAGGCAACAAAAGTTAGAAGCTGGTGTAAAAAAGGAAGCACATCTTCATAAAAGAGCCATAAAAAAGCTAAGGAAAAGCAACTGAGAACTCAACTCTCAAAATGACCACCAACCTAATCACAAATGATACTCATCATAGACAACATTAACATAAGAAATCCAAATCAATCAGTCAAAAATACATCCTTTAACCAAACTACACATTAATCAGAGCCTAGAAATCAACTAATCAAATAGACCACACAAAGCGATTTAAGAAAACAATTTTAATCACAGAAAAAGTTAAAATAACCATTAACCCTCAAAATCATCAACTGAAACATCATTACATATCTTTTAACAGATCAATGAAACCACCCCTAATTGTTATAATAATACCTTCTTTATTTAAAGCTTATTAAGCCCAAGAAGTAGTCAGCAGCAAAAGTAGCGGCAACCAAATCCCCAACAATACGAACTACTTCTTGGATCATTAAGCATCCTACCACCAAAACCACTACCATCAAACAAAGGCGCAACCCTAAAATTAAAAACCCTAATCTACTTGCATAAAGGGCGACAATAATATTAATCACAATTTAATCAATTAAAACCCTAGATGTAACATCAGGAACTTATGAATAGCAAAAAAAAAAAAAAAAAAAAAAAAAAAAAACAGCGAAAATACAATAACAAATCCAAACCTTCTTAAAACAATCACGCTGGAATTTTTTTTCTGTATCACAAAATGAGACCGCACCTAGTGTGTGTGTGTGTGTGTTTTTAGCTTGCATAATCTGCGAGAATCATATGGAAAGGAGAATGGAGGCGTTTTGTTATATGTGAGAGAGTGGGAGAAGAAGGTTGATGGGTAGGAATTCACTGTAGGTTTTCCTGTACACCCACACGCAAACAACTGTAGCAAGATCAAATATGTGGAAGGGAAGCAATTTTGGGAAGTAATGTATGCTCAATGGTATGTACCGCAAAGTGTGGAAGTAGCAAATGGCTAAAGCATATCCTGGCAAATAAAAGAGCCAAAGAGTTGGGGCTTATACATTTCCTGATAAATGCAGGTGTTTATACTTTGCATTTTTAACACATGTAACCTTGTACAATTACTGGGTATGGTTTGAACATAGGTTCATCAAATGTTAAGTGGCCACTGTGTTTAGTTTTGCTGATACAAAGGTGTGATCAATTGTGGTGCGTATACCATCACATTTAGCATTTGGTTAGTTTGACTTTTTAAATGTCAACGAATATCTAATATGTACAGCCATAAAATATAATGTATTAAACAACATGAGAATGACTTAACATATTGACTTTTTAGCATTTAGAATTTGGATAGTTTGACTTATAGTAGTCAACTGGCCAAACAATGTCTGATACAACATGAAAATGAGTTAAAACATTGTCTGAGACAAGGTTCTACTGATAATTAACACAAAATTGGAGAAGACGATGCGGCCTCCACTGCACAACCTTCACCTAATGAACCTTCTAACGATGTACATACTGGAACTAGATTATCAACATACAAAAACATTCATCCTGTCATTGATCGTCAAACTGCAAATGTTAAGTATCCAAACACCAAATATTCAAGTAATATAAGGTATAATTGGTGTAACATAATATAAAACACAAGGCATGCAATTCAAAATTGAAACCTTACTTAGGATGGCTTGTTGGCGCAAAGGGCCAGTACGCAATTGGTAATCTTTTCACTGCTTTTAAAACGTTTATTAGCACCATTAGGCACAACATCACAATCACCAGCACCATCAGCAATGTTTTCACCATCAAAACCAGGAATTTCAACCATTATAGCCTTCCCGTTCCCATCAAAACCTCGCTTATAAGTTTTTACAACTTCCTCGCCCTTTTCCTCTTGCAAAACATCATCTTCCAGAATCAGCTTACCATTTCCATTGTTTTTTATGCTTTTGTCATGGATAACATCTTTTTCCTGTTTGATGCTTTTGTCATGGATAACATCTTTTTCCTCTTTGATAACAACACCAACCTGCAATTTGTTCTTATCTATATCCCTTCATTTACGACGAGTCATAAAAGGTCTCCCACTTGACATTCTGAAGTGATGAGGCGAAAAATGAACCACTTTTAGGGCGTCATTTAAGCCCGAAATTGAATTTATTTGATCAAATATTGTCCTAAATCGTTCCTTTTGTGATTTTAGGTACTTTGGGAGTAAATTCTGGAAAAGGAAGCAATTCGGACGTTTTTGGAGCATAAAAGTAAAGAAAATGGTAAAGACTTAATTTTCCATGCTGAGAACAGTACCTGACGGCGTCAAGAAGAAAATCATGACGGCGTCAAGAGTAAAATCCATGACGACCCAGTGAAAACCTGAAGGCGTCACAACAAGGGCGTCAAGACTATTTTTGGTGACGGCCTGCATAAGGAGTATACATAACGGCGTCAGACCCAGATCTAGGCAGTCCGAGAAACTATTTGGCTGCGAGATGACGGCGTCAGAATTTTGTTCTTGACGCCGTCACCTATCAGAATCTATATATAGTTTTCTATTTTTCATTTATTAAGAGGAACTTGTGTGGAGAAAACTAGGGCCGAACTTTGTAAATCCTAGGTCGTATTTTACAGTATTTTCAAGGGTTTTCACCCCTTGAATCCTTTCATGTTCAATTGAGATAAGTCTTCTTTCAATTCAATCAATATGTCTATGTGTTGTTTGAATATATCTTATGCTTGTCTTGATTTTAACATGCTAGGCTAGATCTATCTTGTGTTTGCTTAGATGTAATGAAACCTAGATGTTAATTATATGTTGATTACTTGTTTATGGTTGTAATGGATGAATGATTTCAATGTTAGGCTTAAGAAAACTGGCAGATCTCCATTGTGTAACATGCTTGAACGTCTTAGGAAACATGAACCGATGTGTACTAGGTTTTATTGGTTGTATTTAATGCATGAGCAAATTCTAGTGATCCCATGTTAGGAGCTTCTTAGCCGGCTCGACATAGGAGTGAAGTAGGCGCTCATAGGATTGGGGAAGTAAGTACGCCACCCCATGAATGGTATTAAGGAATACAATCCGTCATCCACGCAACTATAACAAGTAATTAACCTGTAAAAGATATCTAGGGAGTAGTGAAATCTAAGTAAACACAATTGTCCCACATATTGCTCACAACTCTAGTTTAATTTAGTTTATTTTCATTTTAGTATTTTATTTTGATTGCATCTTTAGTATTGGGTTAGTTGACTAGCAACTAATTCCGCCCAACTCTTTAAAACCCGAGATTTTTATTTGCTTTCATAAAAACTAAAAAAATACAAAAAGAATCATCCCTCATCTCTAGACCTAGTCTTTAGGTTTTCTAATCCTAGCGACACTATTCCTAGCTGAACGATCAATCCCCCGGTACTTGTCATTATACTATACTACATCGATCAGGTACACTGCCTGGTGGGGGTTGTAAGCTTCTCGAGATCCCTCTAGAGGTAAAGCCTGGTGCAATCCCTACGCATCATGAAGTTAAGCATCTTCCTCTAACCAACCCACAACCTTAAAACCAATGTTTTCCAAGTAAAATACTACTAACATCTGGGGCATATGTATAACAAAGATATCAACTGACTCATGTGTGTCCGAAAACTCATATAGCTTAAGGACATCCTAGTCCCTATAAATCAAGTGCAAACCATTTTCTAGCGATTTATTTGGATGATAGAAAAACACCGCCCATTTTGGTTCCTTAATCTCTGATAATAGATTATCTAGGGTTGAACTAAAGATACCCCTATCATACCTAAAAGCATTAACATTAATAATGGATCCGCCTTCATACCTGAGTGGGGTATATTTAAATCTCCCATTTGTGTGAATCTGGAACAATACTTCTCCTTCTTCATCTGGTTCTGTACATTTAAATATTGTCACAAATATGTTCCTTTCCATTAACTTGCATCAACGGTGTTTCTCACAATGTGGAATGACTGATTTTTCTATGTATTAGGTTATTATGAAACTTTTTAGGGTTATGTTGGTCGGGTCATTCGGTCGGGTTTATTGGGGCGTAACCCAAACGAAAAACTTAAGTGTATTGGACAATTTTTGTCTAATTTCGCCCTTGGTCCCCAACCTTGCCAACGTTGACGTTTGTATACTTAAATTTCCCGCCATTTAATAACTTTACTCTTTACGATATACTAATATAAAATTTGGTCCCTGAATTTGTAACGTCATCATTTCAGTTACTATTTAAGGGCCCATACCCCAAAGGTTGAATTCTTAGGCCTATAGGAACTTGCAACCGCCATCGGTTCCCACGAACTGTTTGCTAGCATTGCTCTGTACTATCAACACGAGAACGACAAGGATATAAAGCTTGCAAAAGGACTCCTAAAATGTTATGTGGATTTGGTTCATGTGACCCACGAAACCCAAGAGTTTATGGCTGAAGTAGAAGGATGACGTACTTCCCTTATGTCATGGAGGCTTCTACAAGATCTTAAAAAGATTCAAAAGAAAAATGTCATCAAGGCTATGGAGATTAACAAGATGATTACTGAATCCCATGCTCAGGTGTGGGGCAGGAACAATTTCATTGATTTTCTTAGAAAAACTTGATTTTGTTGGTAATCACTAATGGTGAAACATTTATTGTGTAATGTTTGTTGTCTTTTAGGCCTTATGAATTATGTATTTTGCTTGATCATCTAGTATCACACTATTATGTACTTTTGATCTATGTTATCGAATGAAATGAAGATCTGTTTTGCTTAATCTGCTTTTTTTTTTGGTTTTTGTTTTTTGCTTGTATAGCTTAATCACATATTCACATAGATATTATATGTTTGGTCCTTCGTGAAACAGTGTAAACATACAAATTCCATATGTTTCATCCCTTACCACGTGTTATGGTTACCATAAAGCTTTATGGATGCTTTTTATAAGTACGGTTGTATTTTGAACATTAGTATCCCCAAATTCAAATTCAAAATTAGTCTAGTATTTCCCTCTGAAATTGCTTATCAATGGGTAGATCTAGATCTCGTAAACAGATGAAATGCTCTAATAGTCAGAATGTTGGACATAATAAGAGAAGGTGTCACAAGGAACAAGCTCCACAACCCCAAAAGGAAAGTAACATACGAGGAAAAAAAGGCATGTTGATGGGAGAAGGTAGCAGGTATGCAGACATTTATCGTATGATTGAATGATGATCTATTGTGTTTACATTGGATATGATGTATGCATATATTAATTTTTTTTATCAGTGGATGGATGAAGAGGAGATAAGGCAGGCTATGGAATAAGAGATTCTTGAATATAGTTTTTTTTTTCAAGAAGAAGAATATAAAAGGTTGGATGAAGATGAGGAGCAGTTAAGCCTAGCAGAAGAAGCATTCCACTAATTTTTGAAAGAAGAGAAAATGTACAAACAACTTGAACAACAACATGAACCTCATCTGGATAACTTTCTACTAAGCTTTGAGAAAAATATGGCAGCTTATGAAGATGGCTGGAACTCTGACAAGGAGCGGGAGGTGAGTAAATTGGAAGCTCAGTTAGATGCAGAGAGGTTTGCGAGCTTTGATCCTTACTACGATGGTTACAACTCAAACAACTCTCAGACTTGGGATCACCCGGAATACAATTGAAGTTTAAGTTTGTGATGTTGGTACTTTGCAATAGTCAACAATTTCAAAAACTTGTAGTCTTTTGGCTATATTGTATGCATTTACTCGTGTCTTTAATACTACCTACTTGTTCAACAACCTCATTGAACCTTTATCCTTTTTTCATCTATTATATAATACCTTATCATCAACTCTTTATGTATTCAATTGCTTTTCACAATGGATCCACAAAATGGTTGTCAATTGGTCTGCAATGATTGTTAGGTTGAAAGGGAAAACATGGCTGGATTGATGTTTTTTGCAAGGCGCCCCACTTACAAAGATTTCATGTGGTATACTTGTCCATCGTGCCTTGAAAAAAGAGGAACCCCATCTTACACCACAAGAGCTGATGTTACAGGGGAAAAGACAACTACAACCGATCGTCGTGGGTATGTGATTGGCTTAGGTGTTAATTATTTTAGTAGAGGTCGTGCTAACGTGGGCAGTGGTGATGAACAAAGTGAAACAACTACAATAACAACTACAACTAAAACAGCAAGTGGAGTATGCCCAAGTGAATCAGCTAGTGAAGAATCTGCAAGTGAAACACCTACTGAAGAACCTACAACTCATAAACCAACTGATGAAACTGCTAGTCATTTACCCAAGTGAATAAGCAGCAAGAAATTCTATGTTGTCTTTCAGTTTAAATGCAATTGAACTGATAATTCATATGTTATAACAATGCAGTTTGGTTACTATTTTGTTTTTTGGGTATATGTTGACTTTAATAGTCAAGTTAAGTTATTCCAAACACTACAATATACTACATATGCGATTGCAAACTAAAAACCGTAAACAAGTAAAGCAAAAATGTAAAATCCAACTATTTCATTAGCCATCATCATCCTAAAAAATTTACATTTTCATTACATAAACCACTAAAAATAACAAGTGAACTTTTTGATGGGGGACTTGATATTCATAGTGGGACAGTTGAGGTCCTTAGGGGGAGGCACATGATGAGACGAAAAGTATTACGCTTTTAAGGGGTCATTTAAGCCTTAAATCGTGATTATATGATCAAATATTGCCTTAAATCGTTCCTTTTGTCATTTTAGGTACTTTTGAGAGGAATTATGAAAAAGGAAGCATTTTGAACATTTTTGGAGCATAAAAGTGAAGAATACGACAAAGTCTCAAATTATTCTGGAAACAGTACCTGATGGCATCACGCATTACTTGGTGACGGCGTCACTTGTTGACAAAGAGGTGGATAATTATTTTACACTAGACTCGCCAAAAAAGAATTTGGAAGTTAAAGAGTGACGGCGTCACGTAATAATTCACCAAGGCCATTACGTATTGGAGTAAAAGGAGACAGCCCAGAAAACTTTACAAGGTGACGGCGTCAAGAGTGGATCTAGGCCATCAAGGAACCCTAAACACGGCTAGGTGACGATGTCACGTCCCATAAGGTGACGCCGTCAAGGTTATAAAATCTATATATACTCATCTAATTTTCATTCATTATGTGTGGAACTTTGGGGAAACTTAGGGTACGAACCCTAGTCGAATTTTGCAGCTATTTTGAGGTTTCTAAACCTTTTTTCTTCCATGATTAATTGAAGATAAATATTCTATCAATCATTCAATATGTCCATGTGTTGTTTGATTCTATCTTACGCTTATCTTTCTTTTAACATGCTAGGCTAGGTTTGTTTGTGTTTGGTTAGATGTAATGAAACCTAGCTATTGATTATTGATTGATAGTTTGTTATTAATTGTTGTTGGTTGAATGATATCAATGTTAGGCTTAAGAAAACTGGCTAATCTCCTATTGGTAACTTGCTTAATCTTTTAAGAAACATGAATCGGATGTGTACTACGATTAATTGGTTGTGTTTAATGCATAAGAGAATATTAATGAGGCCATGATAGGATACTAAACGTGTCATCATAGGAAGAGATAGGATTTTATAGAGTTGGGGAAGGACGTACATGCCCCCACGAATGGTATTAAGGAATACAACCCGTCATCCACGCAATTGTAACAAACTAACCAATCAATGAAAGATAGCTAGGGAGTAATGAAACCTAAGTAAACACGTTTTTCTCCATATTAGTTTTACACACATTTATTTTCTTGTTACTTTATTTTTATTGCATTTGTAGTTAATTGGGTTAGTTGACTAGCAACTAATTCCGCCCACTCCTCCAAAAACCGAGATTTTACTTGCTTTTCATAAAATATAAAAATACAAAAAGAATCATCCCTCACCTCTAGACCTAGTTTAGATCATTTTCAATCCTAACGAACACTATTCCCTGTGGAGAACGATCAATTCCCTGGTTCTTACCACTACACTAAACTACATTGGTCAGGTACACTTTCCTGGCGGGGATTGTAAGCTTCTCAAGATCCCTTGAAAAGTAAAACTTTTGTGTGACAATCCAAATCGCATCAGCACATACCAATGTTTTCTCTTATTGCTGCTGCTTACCTTTGCCGCAACAAGACCTAGTACAACATTTGTAACCATTTTACTTGGTTTTGGACTTTTATGAACAATGGTGCTAACAGGTTGTGCATTTGATGCATCAACTTCTTTTCCTTTAGAATTGGTATCTGGAAATACAACAAAAACACAAGGACATCAGATTTTAACCATTATTACTATCCTACTTTTCAATCACTATGTCAATGAGACAAATATATAAACTAAACTAACATTTGATCACTTTGGCTTCTTTGGCAAATCTGCATAAATCTTCATACATCTCATCAGAGATTTCATCACTTTCTAACCAACTATCACCATATTTTGCCTTCACATACTCTACCATCTTATCCGTTACTTGTGGCTTACTAAGCTCCATGTCTGCCATTCTTTGGGTTTTTTCCCTTTTGTTTAAGGAATAACTATGGGTAGCGTTGTTGAGGGTTGTTTTCAGTATATGTTGTAAGTTACAATGTGTCTGATACATCATCGGGACTTACTAAAAAATCAACGGTTAGTTGTGGGTTTATTGGTTCCCGCGAAATAATTAATAAGCGTATCTGAGAAGTTGTGGTCAAGTTGCATAGCTAAAAACTATATTAGAACACAATTGGTCCCTGAAATTGAATGTCGGGTTAGACATTAACCATACGCTAGTTATAAATGTGGTTGGACTAAATTGCCCTTGGAAAAATAACCAAAATTGAGCGTTGACCTCACCATTTCGGGTCAAGGGACGCATTCGGTCTCAAAATCCATAGTTTTGGACGCACCACGACGATTTTAAAAACTTAAGGGCCATGGTGATGTTTCGTTAATAGTTTAGGGACCAACGATGTATTTTTGTCTAAAATAAATAATAATAATAATAATAATAATAATAATAATAATAATAATAATAATAATAATAATAATTTGAGCAACCTCACCACTCTCTCTTCTTTTTCTTTGCTTCATGCATGACCCAATAGTGACCATAATAAAAATGGTATATGATAAGTGAAGGTGACGATGATGGCTCACCATTCATGGTGTGTAGTCTTATATATAAAAAAAAGTCAATATATTAATACAAAGGGATGTTTGGAGTATAGATTATTTAGTTGGCATTATGAGGTCGTTAGAAAACAGACTTGTAAGCTCTTTCTTTTTTTTAGCTTACAATTCTAAACAATCGGTTTACTAATTTTGTTAAGCTCTAAATCGAAAAAACTTAAAAATATTGTAAATTCAAAGTTTTAAATAAACACAAGTAAGTTATCTAAATCAAACATCCGATCAGCGATATTAGAGACACCTTTATACTAATCATAAATGAAAATTTGAAAGCTTAAACACGTTTTTAAATAAACGATTTATTGAAAAAAAAAATCATTCAAAACGACTCGTACTCGTAAACAAAAGGATCACCAATAATTCTACAACTCCAATTCTTATCTTACAATCTTATTTCAATCATATTCCATTTCAGGCTTACTTCAATTTCGCACGTTTCCTTACCCAAAATTGCACACAAGATCAAAATCCCAATCTCAATAACCATGTTAGAAAATAGCACCACACTTTGTAAAAATAAAATGGGGTTTTGCTAACGACGGCCCTTAGAAGGGTGGCAGTGGCCAACGGTATCACCATCGGCAAGGGCATGCCGGCGGTGAACACCGCCGCCACCTAGCCGGCAAGGCCATCGGCAAGGTGTGAACGACATATATTGCCTCGGAGGTATCCTTGTTTCAAAGCAAAAATGTGACCGTTTGTCATTAATTTTGTACCGTTGGAGGAGCGTATGGGGCAAAAAAAAAATTCCTATATATATTACACATTTACATTTCATTTCCATACTTCCACATTACATTTCATTTCCGAACACAAACATAAACACAAACTGTTTTTATACATTGTGAAGCATGGATAGTGGCAAATCAAGAGGTGGTTCAACACAAAAAGGTCGTGGACGTGGCTACCGTCCTCGTGTTCCTCCGCAAGCTCCACCACCGATGTATCCATAATACCCTCAATCGGGCTATTATCCCCAACCTCTACCACCGATGCATCAACAATACCCTCAATCTTTTAACTATCCCCAAGCTCCACCACCAATGAATCCAAGCAAATATAACATATCAATGACGAGTGACTTCAACCCGTTTGGTGACTACCGTGAAGGTCCTTTGCGTCGTGAACCAAGTGTGGAACGCGAACTACCTATATATGGTGAAGACGATGATGATGATGTTGAGTTTGTTCCCGAAACGCAACAACAAACTCAAATTGGTATATATATATTTTTTTATACACGTTTTTTTTATATACATTCTTTTTTTTATATGTTATTTTTTTAGACGTTTTTAACACAAGTATATTTTTTTATACACGTTTTTTATATGTTATTTTTTTACGTTATATTTTTTATATGTAATTTTTTTTACGTTAGTTTTTATATGTTATTTTTTTTTAGATGAAGATGTTCAAGTGGGTAAAGGGAAAACTAAAGCGGATAAAAGGACTTGGACGTCGATCGAAGAGGTTGCTTTGGTTAAAGCATGGATTCATATCTCGACATGTAAAAAAGTCGGGATTGAACAAGGTAGAGATAAGTTTGGGGAAAGAATTTTGGAGCATTTCAAGGCCACAATTAAAGATAGTAATCGAACTCATCATTCGTTGAACACAAAGTGGAAACATTTGAATCACGCAATGGGTGTCTTTAACGGGCTTTACATCCAACAAGTAATTTTTAAACTATATACTTGTGTTAATTTATATGCTTGTGTTAATTTATATACTTGTGATACTTTATATACTTGTGTTAATTTATATACTTGTGTTATTGTAGAATCGCATTCGTGAGAGTGGGTGTGACGATGTCAACGTCTTGGAAAATGCCATGTCTGATTATAATAAGAGGAATAAGGGCACTTCGTTTAATCATATTGAAGCGTGGAGGGTTGTTAAGGATGAATCGAAATGGTTGGAGCAACCATGTTTTGAAAAATTATCTTCGACATCTCATTCCGACAAACGAAGAAAGTCGTCGGAATCTAGCTTTTATGGGTCCGGAAGCAATGACAATGTTGATCCTGTTATTCCGGATCTAAATGACGACACAACTCCTATTTCAAAAAGAAAAGGGAAAAAGACCGCTAGTGAGGCGTCGACAAAGAATAGTGCTGCTGAGTTTATTGGGAACTATACGTCAAAGAAAGCACTAGCGTTGGATGAGGCGATGGCAGAAAAACGTGCAAAGGATCAATTGTCCCAACAGTTGCTGCAGACACAAATCGAAAATGCTAAAGAAAATGCTATGATTCGGGCACTAAAATTCTACAACGAGCCGCACGAACACATAACCAATCAGGTTATGCGAGATTTCATTATTGCCAAAAAATGTGGGTACGCGGAGACATATGGATGGCCTACGGATTTTTAGATTTAATTATGTATTTTTTTTTCCAAGTATTATGTAATGTTATTTTAATTATTAATGAAATATTTATATTTTAATTAAATTGTTTAATTTAATTTATTAAAAAAAAAGTTGGGAGGTATGAAAAAGACATGGTTGCCACTAAAAAGTTGGGAGGTATGAAAAAGTATGGATGAGGTGGATTGATATTATTGGTAGATTTGGGAGGTATGGACGATTTCAGAAGCATGACTGCCACTGTCCTTAGTGTTGTGGTTAATATATCATTTTTACTACAATTATTGTAAGAAGCTAATTCACCCAATGAAAATAAAGTATTTATTGTATATCCTAATTTTTAAAGATTTCATCAACTTTTATCGGTAATATCATCCAATAAAAATCATTTTATATATGATAAAATCAAACTGTTAACAACAATCCTTATACCTCTTAGAGCATGGGGTACGGTGGTGCCATGGCCATCAGCCGACGAAACCCGATGGCGCACCATACCGGTGGTGGCGCCGTCCCAACCGCGCAGCGCCATAGCCTTTTTTTTTTTTTTTTTTTTTTCTTTTTTCCTTAAACGTGTGTTCTGTGTGTGTTTTGAAGGTGGTGAAACAAAGAAGACGACTCAGTAAATAAGGTCTAGCATTTTTTTTTTTTTTTTTTGCAGGTTTTAGCGATGGAAGAAGAGGAAGAAGATGAATAGTCAATAGTGTATTTTTTTTTTACTTTTTCATTTTATACCTTATTATTTTATATTTTTACATTTTCAGTCCATTTGATATATATTTTACACCTTTTTGTGCTAGTTTACATTTTTAGTACATATGATTAGCTTATAATCTTTTAAATATATAAAATTTAGTTTTTTTTTAAAATTAATGAAGTTTATTTTTAGTTAATATTGTGTATATTTTATTTTATGAAAAAAGAAAAAAGAAAAAAAAAATGGCCGACGGCATCAGAATTTCTGGTGTCAACAGTTACTCTTGAAATGTGGTGCCGTAGGATTTTTGGTGCCATGGAGCTTTTTGCTGACGTGGCAGCAAAAAAAGCCCACGGCACCGAGCCATAGCACCTTACTAGCAAAACCCAAATGAAAATAAACAAAATCCCAAACACCCTCGTATTCACAAAACTCAACCAACAAGTATCTCCAAATGCAGGTATCGTACCACACCCACCATTCCCGCATATCTTCCTCTTTATTTCACCTCCGATCAATGGTCACCCCCACCACTAGCCGTACCCCCACCGTCGCCGCAACCTCCGGCGGCGCGTTCACCACCATCTCAGAGCGCGTGACTTTAGAACGCGATATTAAAAAGAGCAAATTCATCGCTATTGCCGGTCATATCCCAGACGAACGATCTGCTCAATCCTTTCTCTCTGAGGTAATTAAATATAATAAAAATTTTGCTTCTAGAATTAAGGTTTGTTTTTATTATTTGAATAATATTAGGTTGTTAGTACTATGAATTTGCTATTTGTATTTGAGCAATTGGACAAGCACTCTCACTTTCGCGTAATCGTAAAGGCATTAGTAAGTTTTATATAAGAAATTGTGGAATTTTGATAGAAAGGACAGTGCGTTCAAAAACTGCCGAAAGTAGGCATTGTATTGTGTTTGTGACCAAACTATCTTTCAGTTACGTATTCATAAGCGTACAGATGACAGGCGACTGAAGAATAGCCGTTATGGCCTAAGCTGGCTGCTAACAAGTAACAATGTAACGTGTTATATGGTTTTCTGGAAGTTATTAGCCTATTATGGACTAGGTTGTGTTTCGTTTGATAAGTTTTATGCAATGAACTTGTGAAAACCCAGGCATTGGAGAACAAAAGTTCCGATGTTGTGCATATAAGTCAATGGACTAAACCTCAAAACCAGCAGTAACCTTTTGCAAAATAGTCTACCATTACAAGATGCAGGACAAGATTCACTCTAGTCTCACGGCGCTTGATATTACACATTTACACTAGCTGCTGTCTAACTATATAGACATTAGTGGCCAGGCAAGAATTACTTTCCAGATCCTTTGATGCTTGGAAGAAAGTAACTGCCCCGTCAAACCCAAATATATACCATACCGTCTTGTTGGAGACCATGCACACGACGCATTTATGTTGATGGTTACTAACTAATGGATACAATAGCATTAATTTGCTGGTGTTAGGCTGACACTCGATATCAATCTGGTGCAAAGGCCACTGTAGCAACTAATAAGGGGAAGGGATCTGTATAACATCACCCGAATGCAGGCTAAGTAGCGCAAGTCCAAATTCACCTTCTTTTCTACGATCCTCCTTTTTTTAACTTTACAATATTAGATCTCGAGTTAGATTTCGGGGTTTTTTAAGTTATGTATTGTAGCTTCTTGAGAGCCTATTGTGTTCGTATGGCTTCTATGAGACACCACTTAACGAACAAGGAAAAGGTGTTGTTGGGCAAGAGCAGCCCCTAGTTTTGTTAAGAATCATATTGATTTCTTCATTTGAATAACTTTCCGCCCCTGTATAATGTGTGTGATTGCTGTATGTGAAAAGGTACCCGTAAGTTGATCCACCCTTTAATCAAGAGAACTGAGTCAAGGTTTTAGTAAGGAATTGCTGAGTTATCCTAGTACGGAAATTGAAGACATAAAGATACCAGCTTGATTCAGTAGATTTTCATGCCCTTTGATTGATTACAAATAGAAGAGAACATTAGCAAATTGAGTGCGAAAGTTCATCACATAAAGGCCTATATCAGGTGTGAATTTGAAGTGTTAGCCCCTCATAACCATTTGTAGTGGGCTGCTAATAACTTCTTACTATGGGTCAAGTCGTTTTGTGGCATGGGATCTCTAGTTCCCTGAAGTGGACCATAGATATCGGAGTTGAAACCCAATAACCCAAAATGCATTTTCGTAGAACTGTTTAGCGATCTTGGCATATTTTGCAATCTTGTAGTTAATAGGTGCTATGTTAACAGATGCGGAGATACCATATTACCATTTGGCCAAATTATAATTTTTTATCACTTTGATGGCACATCTTGATCTAGGTTGTTCTTTCACTTCTTCACATAATGTATTTCTTGCTTGAAGTGCTGTGCCTATGTGAAACAAAAGAATCACCCGAGTAGTTTCTAATAAGTTTTTAGCCGCTTCTAATGGATATAGGATCCAGAATTACTTGTTAGGATGCAGGAAGGCACATAAGGACCTCTGTTCCAGTTGCCTTTTGTTCTGAATGTTGGTGTTTGGATCCTAAGACTTTTATGATCCATGTCACATACTCACATACGTATAGTTTTTGGTCAAAGTGAAAGAGGAAAAACAGATGCTCTGTGTAGCATAACATTAGTAGAGTTAAGCAAAAAGTATTACCCCTTTTTTAGCTGTACTAATTTTTATTAGCTGTCATATTTGATTTGCTATATTGCTGTCCAGACTTCTAATTTTGTCATATATTAATGTGTAGGTTCAAGATCCACGTGCAACTCATAATTGCTGGGCTTATAAGGTATATATGTGTTTGTTCATTATCACAGTGGGTCCTTTTACAATATTGTTTTATTTCATAAGTATGCAGTCGTTGGATGCGCTCAATTACTACCATTTATGTTCAAAAGTGTATCCTGCCCCTCACCTGCTGTCGTTACGTATACAGAGGAAATAGCAAGTACAATAGGGAAAATACTGTGTTCTGTATGCTCAAATATTATATATGCAAGTCCAGACTTTTGGTGGTTATAGATGCATGTAGGTTGGTGTCTGTTGTAGAACATGATGATATAATGGACCACAGTGGCACCGTGAAGCAAGATGCGTACTTGTTGGTCCCCTCACTTATTTCATATGATCAATTTGTTTTAGGTTGGAAATCAATATCGAAGTAATGATGATGGTGAACCATCTGGTACAGCTGGAAAACCAATACATTCTGCAATTGAAAATTCAGGATTAGATAGAGTGATGGTTGTTGTCATTAGGTAAATATTACAGTATCCCAAGCTTCCCTCATTTTTCTAGTTTTTTTAATTAGTTCTTAACTGCTCGTCTCTTAAACTCAGAAAAGCATTAAGGGTTTGTTGTCATTGGTTTTGTTTATTCTTAGGCACTTTGGAGGGATCAAACTAGGCACTGGAGGACTAGTTAGGGCTTACGGTGGAGTAGCAACGGAATGCTTGAAAAGTGCCCCAACAAGGTTTATAAAATCTCAGGTAATTAGTTGTCTCGATTGTGAAGATCCATTTATGGTATTAGCTTTTGGTGCTTTGAGAAGTGTGAACCACTACTTAGCAAGTTGTTTCAAAATAACCATGTTGTAAAATCCCAAACAAAACATTTTACTGGTAAAACCTTTGAACTTTCAGTAAACCCGGTTAAATATGGTTAACTAGATTATTTCTGTTTTAATTCTTTGTATTTAGCAAGCATTATCCTTTTTAAAAAAATACTGAAAAATATCATATTTCACTACAGTCAATACTTATAATAGATCATACCCTGAGCACTTGTATCCAAAACGTCTGACAAACTTTGAGCACTTTTTACTAATTGCTTACACTTTCCCATAAATCTATTTCTGCAAGCCATGAGTTTCTGACAAATAACTTGGATAAACTCTTATTTTGTAGGTCCCTATGGGCGTGGAGGTTAGTTTTGATCTTTTGGGAGTCGTTTACCATCAGGTAAGGCAAAACATCATTTTGTAGTTGTGAATTCTATCAACGGTTTATATATCACCTTTTGTTTTGGTAATTTTCAGCTGCAGTCATTCAAAGCTGAGGATATAAAGCAGGATTATGATACTGGAAAAGATGGCATAACAATGGTCACCTTCAAAATTAGTTTTGACCAAGCTGAAGCGTTGGAAGAAGCTTTGAAAACCAATTGCAGCAGAAATCTTGTGTTTTACAAGCATTAATGGAGTGATACGGTGCATCAGCATCTTAACCAGAGGGAGGCATTATTCGCAGACTTGACCAATCTGCAAAAGCCGATGATGACTGAATACTGCCATGCATTGATCTCAGCTTGTCACTATCCTCCTCAATCACATGGTAGCCGGTCAACTTGGTTATGTAGTCGTATAGACAATTTTACGCGGTGGTAATTATGTATATACATTTCATAGTCACCCAAAATCCTGCTAGTAATCTTTGCTGATCTCTACAAAATATTGCATCAGGCGTTCTGAGTGCACCAGATCCGTGTATCTGTTTTCGTGGCAGTTGAACATGAAAAATTGCACCATGCTAACGATATACAACTTTAATTAGGTCATATAGTTTATATATAATGAGCATATGACTACTTGCTACTAATGTGGTGTAATCTGTGGTAATGAACATTTGATTGTCAGAAAAAAAAAAAAAAGTTGATAAGAACAAAATGAAACCAATGATCACAAGTGATAATTTTGATATGACTGCTATTTGTGATCAAATGCTCGATTTGGAGGTGTACGCTGCTACATAAGACTGCGCAAACCATCGACTGCATGATTTTCTGGTAATTTCAAATATCTTCCGGAATTAATTTTTCTAAATTTTCAAGATCAATATGATCTTTATTATTTAGTAACGACCAATCATCATTTGATATTAGTAAGTTAGTAACTATAGCTTCATTGTCCATATCGGGTCTTTGCTGGGGAGTACTTCAGACATTTGTTCAACAATAAACATTGTTCTCCAATAGATGTAATAATCAAACTTTACCAACTCATCTGTAATAATGCAAAGCTATCCAATTATATACACATAAGAATTTAGAAAGAAATGAAACATATTAGTGAAAATATGTACTTACTAAAGGTTCTTCCACGTGATAAGCTACTACCAAAGCAAGCAACTGTCTGTTAAAGTGGGTGATTCCATCAATCAAACCATACTCGGTATTTCCCATTTTTTGACATCAAGATTCTGTACCAAGAGTACTGTACAATGAACCAAGTGTACAACAAAATGAAGCCATTAAGTGAAATGCTAGGGGCTCTTGAACCTATGCATTTGTCAGGTTGAAACCCAAATAGATGGGATGTGTTATACATACCCTCACTATATTGCCATAGCCACATCAAGAGGGTTTGGTCAAACCGTACAACCCGTAATGCATATCATACAAGCCAGCGATTCACCCAATAATTGGATACCCTCCTTATGGGATGGCTAACTTGTCCAAAACTGGATGGGACACCCCCCTATTTTTTTTATACCCACTTTTTTTTTTTTTTTTTTAATCAAAAAGCTATAAACCTGAAAATGCGGAACAGAAAATATAAAGTTTAATATGTTAAACGCTTAAAACTGTCATAAATATGGAACAAAAACTGATAAAAAGCTGTGATGCACTGTAAATAGTGGGGGACAAAAGGAATAAAAGTACCCTCTAGTAGAGGGTTTGTATAACATAACCCAAATTGGATATGTGATTATACCTTTTTTTTTTTTTTTTTTTTTTTTTTTTTTTTTTTTTTTTTAACATATACATGTGATTGTACATGGATGCATACAAATTCAAAATAAAAAGCTGTGATGCACTGTAAATAGTGGGGGACAAAAGGAATAAAAGTACCCTCTAGTAGAGGGTTTGTATAACATAACCCAAATTGGATATGTGATTATACTTTTTTTTTTTTTTTTTTTTTTTTTTTTTAACATATACATGTGATTGTACATGGATGCATACAAATTCAAAAGTCGATCACAGTTGCGGGAGATTTTATGTGGGAAATGATATTTCCTTTCAGAGTAAATTACATCGTTAGTCCTTTTGGTTTAGCCTGATTTCATGTTTAGTCCTCGTTACAGGAAAATTATTGCAGTCTTCCCCAACGTTTGAATTATTGCTTACTGCTAGTCCAATTTCTAACGACCGTTACGTGCTATTCACACGAGGGTATCTATGTCTACTTGCGTTTTGTCCTTTTCTCATCTACCCTCTGCAATATGTCTTGTCAATGTTCCCGCCCATTAAGTACCCCGCGAAAAACTAGAAAAGAGAGTTGAATAGTTTTACCATTTTCAGATTTATAGTTTCGAAAACTTATCGTGAAATATATGAATATATATGGATGTAAATGCAAGATAATAAATGATAAAAGAAAAGATCAAATAACGACATGAATCTTTATAGGAATATATAGGTCAGATGTGTTGCTAAATACTTTTCTGAAGTTCTAAATGGTAAGATTGTCAAATGTAGGGATAAACCAATTATCACTATTGTATTGTTCATTAGGGAGTACTGTATGAAAATGATTGTCAATGTTGTAAAAGTGATTGGTAATGTTATGGTCCTCTTACCCCTACTTCAAGTACTACATTGAAAAACACTAAAACTAAAGCAAGTAAGTATACTATTCAGTGGAATGGGGATGATAAGTATCAGTGTAGTGGGCCATGTGGGATCAATGTGCAGTTGATATTGTTAGGAGAACATGTAGTTGTATGAGATGGGAGCTAACAAGTATTCCTTGTACGCATGCCGTTGTTGGACTTGTTGCTAATTGGAATATGGAAACTAATGGACAAGTTGTAGGTTTATCAGAAACATTGGTAGATAAGTGTTATTTGTTAGACACTTGGGAAAAAGTTTATAGTTTTATAATACAACTCTTAAGTGGTAGCATCTTTTGGAAGAAATCTTGCTATCCTACAACACTAACTCCTCCACATCATCACACTTAGGTAGGCTTAGGAAAAGTGAGTAAAGGAGAAATGAAGAATCAACCAGTTGTTAAGAATGGGAAGTTGGTTAGGAGATGGAAAGCTATTAGATGTGCAATTTGTTGAAATTTGGGTCATAATAAGAAGTCATGTACATGTCAAGGTGCATGATCATCTTCTAGTTTAAAAAGACAAAGAACGGTAAGGAAAAAACTAGTAAAGACTCTGTAATTCAGATAAAGAAAGGGAAAGAGTCTGCTCGTGCAAGACCAACAAAAAGAATAAGGGTTGCAATTGACGAACAAAGTCATGGATCACAGGTTAGAAGTCAAAGGTCATAAGTTGCTATTCAAAGTGATGTAAATCAAGGTAATGTTATATTAAATTTTGTAAATTAATATAATACAAATTTTATTTTATTTGTTTAGCTTTTTTACTAAAGTTTAAGAATGTTTTTGATGTAGGTGCAAGCCAAAGTGATGATGGTGCAAGTCAAAGTGGTGCAAATCAAGGTACTATGAATGTTGGTGCAAGCCAAAGTGATGTTGTTGCAAACCAAAGATTGACTTCCACCAGCATTCCTAGTTTGACTTCCACCCACATTCCCACTTTGACTAGCACCAGCATCACTTTTGCTTGATAGATTCATAAAGGAGCATTTAATATTTATATTTTTAAGGCTTTTTTTTTTTTTTAATTAAACATAAGCTTTTATCTCGTTATTCCAAATAAAGCTCTTTTCGATAGAAACATTTTTCGGAAATATAAAGCTACTAGCTCAAAATTAGGTTAAAACCTCTAGAGAATAACATTTTTTTGGTCTTTTTTTTGTTTGAGATGTAACATGACTCAGGACGCGAAACTGTAATTTGTTAACCCTAATCCAAGGGTTGATACATGAGGGTAAAACCTCCAATGAATAAAACCCTAATAAGAGCATTTTAACCACTCAAAATGAGACGCCCTATGAAGAGGAGGGGCAAAACATTTTGGAGTCAAGCCTCTTGTCTTGCTTGTGTAAGCTCGGTCTTGATTCTTGTCTTTATCATTCCTCCTCACTTGGAAAGAACTCGACCATGAGTTCTCATGTGTAGTTGCTTCATCTACCTCACAAAGCTTCATCTACTGACACTTGTCACTTGTAGCATTGAACTTATATTAACTCGAGTGCTATCTTCATATTTTTTTTATACGCCTACCACACTCCCAACGATTAACCCATGACATTAAACGTTAGATTATGTACCCCTTATAAACAATCACAAAATCATATTTGGCTCTTGATACAAATTGTTGTTCCAATAATATCACGTCTACAAGAACTAATCTATATAAAGTAAAGTGCGTGTGAGCACTTTAGAGAAGAGAGAGAGAATGTAAGAAAGTTTCGCATTGCATATGATAAGAACACACACCTCATAACCCATGAGGTAGGGGGTATTTATACCCAACGTCTAGCCAAGCATGCCATCGCGGATATACAAGTTCCGCGATGATAACTTGTTGTCGCATTACAAAACATACACAACATACCCTAAACTATGACAAAATATAAATAGAAGTCCCTAACAAATGATTTACACATTTCGTGTTCCAACAATGATCACCATTCATCTCATCATGACTTCAACCTCACATCATTATTCAACACATCACCACTCCCTTCACCTTTCATATACAATGGTCATTAATCCCCTCACCTCCAAAATATACTTACGAACATGCTTCAGAAAATATCTCACACACACTAAAATAACTAAAAATAAATAAATACATACATAAATAAATAAAAAATAATGAGCACTCTCACTAATCTATCTTCTTTTTCTTTGCTTAGTGCATGACCCAATGATGACCGCAATGAAAGTGGCGTGTGATAAGTGAGGGTAGGTGATCAGTGTAATATTAAAAAAGTAAATATATAAATACTAAGGGATGTTTGGAGTATGGGAGATGATTTGCACATTCTGTAAAATTATTGGGACACTTCAATTTAGTGTATTTGGACATTTATACTGTTACAGTTACCTTTACATTTTAACTCATGTGAGGGTATAAATGTTCAAACACAATTAATTAGAGTGCCTCAATCAATTGAGGGAGTGTGCAAATGATCTCCCTTGGAGTATATATTACTTAGTTAACTTTATGAGGTCGTTTGAAAATAGATTCATAAAGTTGTAAGTTTTTTTGAGCTTACAATTCTAAACAATCGATTTACTAATTTTGTTAAGCTTCTAAATCGAAAACGAACTTAAGAAAATTGTAAATTAAAGTTTTAAATAAACCCCAACTAAATAATCTAAATCAAACATTCGATAAATAGTTGTTGATCTGATTTACTCCTTATGTAATAGATAGACTTACAAACAAAACTATAAAATACTATCTAAAATATTTTTTTGTCTTTAAATAATCAAAATCAAGGTTTTCAAGATCGAGATCCTACCCCAGGATCGTTTTCGTCTTTGCAAGATTGTGATCTTAAGATCGAATCGGGGATATTAAGATCCTACTCTAATGTTATTTCTTAATACTTTTTGTAATATTATACAAATCTACAAATTATTATACATTATTAACACAAAATATTATAAATGTTTTATAGAAATATTGTCCTAAATTATGATTATTAAATGTTTAAAAAGATTAACATGTTGTTTTTTTGAATTCTACATAATAAACAACTCATAAATTTATAGTTTCTTAGTTTGTAATCCGAGAAAAGTAAGATCGGATCGCATTTGATCTTAAGATCGTATGGTTAAAATCGGGATCCTATAAGATCTTAAGCTTGCAAAGATCCTATGTAACATCCGGATCATTTTTGCTTTGCAGTATTGTAAAATCGTAAGATCCTAAGATCAGAATTAGGATACTGACAATATTGAGTTATATTAGATGTTAGTTTATGTAACTTAGGTTTTGCTGTTATACAACTAATTATACATTATATTCAATATTAGAGACACCTTTATATGAATAATAAATGAAAATTTAAAAGTTTAAACACGTTTTCAGTTGTTAAATTAACGATTTATTGAGAAAAATCATTCAATACGAGTCGTAAAGATAAGGATCACTAATTCTACAATCCCGGTTCTTAACTTACGACCTTATTTTGATCATATACCATTTCCGACTTACTTCAATCTCACACGTTACCCAAAATTGCACACAAGATCAAAATCGCAATCTCGATAACCATGTTAGAAAATACCACCACACTTTGGGTGCGTTTAATTAGAGAAAAATTTTATTAATTTTCTATTTTCAGATTTGTAAAAAATAAAAAATAATAATAATAAAATAAAATAAAAATGAGGGGATTAAATTTTTCACAAAACATTGAAAACGTGTTCAAATGATGGTTTTTTGGGTAAATGTTTTAAAAAGGTACCATACTTGCCATCATTTGTCTTTTTTAGCAGTGAACAAATTTTTTTGCTTTATACATGTACTTTTCTTTCAATTCGTTATCCTTAAGGTACTTTGTGCCATTTTTTCATTTCAAAAAAGAAAAAATCCTATTAGTTGAGAGGGACAAAATTTTTACAAAATACATCAAAAAGTCCGAATTTGAAAAAAAAGGTACCCGTATAAGCAAAAATAAATTGTTCATTACTCATAAAAACAAATTAAGGCAAGTATGATACCTTTTTAAAACTTTTTTTTTTTTCTTTTTAAAGAAAACAAATGTGGTTAAAAGGGAAAAATAATAATAAGTTGCAGCTTCCCTTATCAAAGTAGAAATGTAAATTTTGTGTTTTGTAAAGAATTTAATAAGAAACATTTAATTTAAACGCATTATCTGTTTTACTTGTTTTCTACGAAAACCAAGTGTGTTCTTTTAACTGAACGCACCCTTGGTTACTTTGTGTAGGATGATACTGTAAAAATGAAAATAAACAAAATCCCAAACACCCCCATATTCAAGTGTCTCCAAATGCAGGTATCATACCACACCCACCATTCCATTTCCCGCATATCTTCCTCTTTATTTCACCTCCGATCATTGGTAACCGCCACCACCAGCCGCACCCCCACCGTCGCCGCAACCTCCGGCGGCGCGTTCATCACCATCTCAGAGCGCGTGACTTTAGAACGCGATATTAAAAAGAGCAAATTCATCGCTATTGCTGGTCATATCCCTGACGAACGCTCTGCTCAATCATCCCTATCCGAGGTAAATATAATAAAAATTGTGATTCTAGAATATATATTAGTATTAGGTTGTTAGTAATATGAATTTGCTATTTGTATTTGAGCAATTGGACAAGCACTCTCACTTTCGCGTAATCGTATGTTTGTAAGTTTTATATAAGAAATTGTGGAATTTTGGTAGATATGACCGTGCGTGCAAAAACTGCCGAAAGTAGGCAATGTATTGTGTTTGTGATCAAACTATCTTTCGGTTTACGTATTCATAAGGGTACGGATGACAGGTGACTGAAGAATAGCCGTTATGGCCTAAATTGGCTGCTAACAATGTAACGTGTTATATGGTTTTCTATTAGCTTATTATATGGACTAGGTTGAACTTGTGGAAACCCAGGCATTGGAGAACAAGAGTTTATGAGAAGTAACGTCGAAGAATAAAAGTTCCGATGTTGTGTAGGATTAAAAGAAGGCATAGCGCATATATGTCAATGGACTAAATAGCAAAACCAGCAATAACCTTTTTGGAGTCAAGATTCACTCTCACGGTGCTTGATATTACACATTTACACTAGCTGCTGTCTAACTATATATCATTTATTGACATTATTGGCCTGGCAAGAATTACTTTCCAGATCCTTTGACGCTTGGAAGAAAGCAGTTAAAAATATGCTTTATAAAACGAGGGAATTTACTGACTTACTGGTAAAGTAACTGCCTGGTGAAACCCAAATACATACCATACTGTTTTGTTGGAGACCATGCACACAGCGCATTTACATTGATGGTTACTAACTAATGGATAAAATAGCATTAGTTTGCTGGCGTTAGGCAGACACAATATCTACATGGATTTGGTGCAAAGACCACTGTAGCAATTAACAAGGGACAGAGCTCTGTATTACATCACCCGAATGCTGGCCAAGTAGCGCAAGTCCAAGTTCACCTTCTTTTCTTCTATCCTCCTTTTTTCAACTTCACAATATCATATCTCGAGTTAGATTTAGGGGTTTATTAAGTTATGCATTGTAGCTTCTAAAGAGTCTATTGTGTTTGTATGGCTTCTATGAAGACACCACTCAACAAACAAGGAAAAGGTGTTGTTGGGCAAGAGCAGCCCCTAGTTTTATTAAGAATCATATTGGTTTCTGTTCTTCATTCGAATAACTTTTCCCCCTGTATAATGTGTGAGATTGCTGTATGTGAAAAGGTAAGTTGATCCACCCTTTAATCAAGAGAAATGAGTCAAGGCTTTAGTAAGCAATTGCTGAGTTATCCTAGCATGGAAATTGAAGACTTAAAGAAACCAGCTTGATTCAGTAGAATTTTATGCCCTTTGATTGATTACAAATAGATGGTTTGGGTTTCTGTAGAGGTGGCGAGAGAACATTAGCAAATTGAGTGGGAAAGTTCATCACATAAAGGCCTATATCAGTTGTGAATTTGAATTGTTAGCCCCATTGGTAGTGGGCTGCTAATAGCTTCTTACTATGGGTCAAGTCGTTTGGTGGCATGGGAGCTGTAGTTCCATGCAGTGGACCATGGATATCGGAGTTGAGACCCAATAACCCAAAAAGATTTTTCTTAGAACTGTTTAGCGATATTGGCATATTTTAAGTTAATAGGTGCTATGTTAACAGATGCGGAGATACCATTTGACCAATATATATATATATATATATATATATATAGATACGTATATATACGTATATATATATATATATATATATATATATATATATATATATATATATATATATATATACGTATATACGTATATATATGTATGTATATATATACGTATGTATATACGTATATATATATATACGTATATACATATATATACGTATATATATATATATATATATATATATATATATATATATATATATATATATATATATATATATATATATCACTCTGATGGCACATCTTGATCTAGGTTGTTCTTTCACTTCTTCACATGATGTATTTCTTGCTTGAAGTGCTGTGCCTATGCGAAACAAAAAATCACGTGAGTAGTTTCTTATAAGTTTTTAGCAGCTTCTAATGAGATGTAGGATCCAGAATTACTTGTTAGGATACAGGAAGACACATAAGGACCTCTGTTCCAATTGCCTTTTGTTCTGAATGTTGGTGTTTGGATCCTAAGACTTTTATGATCCATATGTCACATACGTATAGTTTTTGTTCAAAGTGAAAGAGGAAAAACAGAAGCTCTCTGTAGCTAACATTAGTAGAGTTATGCAAACGTATTACCCCTTTTTTTAGCTGTTCTAATTTTTATTAGCTGTCCTATTTGATTTGCTATATTACTGTCTAGACTTCTAAATTTGTCATATATTAATGTGTAGGTTCAAGATCCACGTGCAACTCATAATACCTGGGCTTATAAGGTATACATGTGTTTTTTCATTATCACAGTGGGTTCCTTTTACAATATTGTTTTTTTTTTTTTTTTTTTTTTCTTCATAAGTATGCAGCGGTTGGATGCGCTCAGTTACTACCATTTATGTTCGAAAGTGCATCCCGCCCCTCACTTGCTGTCGTTTGGTATACAGAGGAAATAGCAAGTACATAGGAAAATACTGTGTTCTGTATGCTCAAATATTATATACACAAGTCCAGACTTTTGGTGGTTATAGATGCATGTAGGTAGGTGTCTGTTGTAGAACATGATGATATAATGGACCACAGTGGCACATTGAAGTAAGATACATACTTGTTGGCCCCCTCACTTATTTTATATGGTGGATTTGTTTTAGGTTGGAAATCAATATCGAAGTAATGATGATGGTGAAGTATCTGGTACAGCTGGAAAACCAATACATTCTGCAATTGAAAATTCAGGATTAGATAGAGTGATGGTTGTTGTCATTAGGTAAATGTTACAGTGTCTCAAGTTCACCTCATTTTTCTACTTTTCTTGTTAGTTCTTCTCAACTGCTCGTCTCTTAAACTCAGAAAAGCAATAAGGGTTTGTTATTGGTTTTGTTTTCTTAGGCACTATGGAGGGATCAAACTAGGCACTGGAGGACTAGTTAGGGCTTACAGTGGATTAGCAACAGAATGCTTGAAAAGTGCCCCAACATTGATTATAAAATCTCTGGTAATTAGTTGTCTTGTTTGTGAAGATCCATTTATAGTATTGGGCTATTGGCGTTGGTGCTTTGAGAAGAGTGAACTGCTACTTAACAAGTTGTTTCAAGATATAACATTTTGTAAAATCCCAAACAAAACATTTTACTGGTAAAACCTTTGAACTTTCAGTAAACCCGGTTAAATATGGTTAACTCAACTGGATTATTTCTGTTCTAATTCTTTGTATTTAGCAAGAATTATCCTTTTTAAAAAATTACTGAAAAACGTCATGTTTCACTACAGTGAACGCGTTTATCCAAATCTTCTGACCAAAACCATAAGAAAATAATTTGTGCTCACTTCTAATTGATCATACCTTGAACACATATATCCAAAACGTCTTTGACAAACTTTGAGCACTTTTTACTAATTGCTTACACTTTCCCATAAATTTGTTTCTGCAAGCCATTGAGATTCTGACTTATCACTTGGATAAACGCTTACTTTCTAGGTCCCTATGGGCGTGGAGGTTAGTTTTAATCTTTTGGGAGTCGTTTACCATCAGGTAAGGCAAAACATTATTTTGTAGTAGTGAATTCTATCAACGGTTTATATATCACCTTTTGTTTTGGTATTTTCAGCTACGGTCATTCAAAGCTGAGGATATAAAGCAGGATTATGATACTGGAAAAGATGGCATAACAATGGTCACCTTCAAAATTAGTTTTGACCAAGCTGAAGCGTTGGAAGAAGCTTTGAAAACCAATTGCAGTAGAAATCTTGTGTTTTACAAGCATTGATGGACTGATAAGGTGCATCAGTGTCTTTACCAGATGGAGGCATTATTCGCAGACTTGACCAATCCGCAAGAAGCCGATGATGACTGAATACTGCCATGCATAATGTCATCCTCCATATATCTTGAACATATATGATTGATCTCAGCTTGTCACTATCCTCCTCTATCACATGGTATCCAGCCAACTTGGTTATGTAGTCGTATTGAAGCAGATGGCAATTTTACGCTGTGGTAATTATGTATATACATTTCATATTGCATCACGTCTTCTGAGTGCACCAGGTCTGTATCTGTTTTCGTGGCAGCTGAACATGAAAAATTGCACCATATGCTAACGAGATACAACTTGAATTAGGTCATATTGATTATATATATGAGCATGTGACTACTTTGCTGCTAATGTGGTGTAACCTGTGGTAACGATCATTTGATTTGTCAAAAAAATAAATAAATAAATAAATAAATAAAATAAAAAAAATAAAAATGAAACCAATGATCACGAGTGATAATTTCGATATGACTGCTATTTGTGATTAAATAATTGATTTGGAGGCGTACACTGCTCCATAAGACCGCGAAAACCATCGGCTGCATGATTTTCTGGTAATTTCAAATATCTTCCGGCATTCATTTTTCTAAACTTTCAACAATATGATCTTTATCGAGGTTATCGAGATCGCGATCTTACTTAGGATCGTTTTTGTCTCCGCAAGATCAAGATCGTAATATCGAATCGGAATCGTAAGATCCTACAAAAATGTAAAGTTTTTAGATAGAGGTTGTTGTATTATATAGGTCTATATAAAATTTGATATAAAAGACCAATTTAATTAAATATAGATGAAAATTTTAAAGTTTAAACATCGTAATAATATAAACAATGCAAGACATGCAATTACTTCATGTTTCAGTCATTTGATAAACGATTTGGGTAGAAAAGAAATAATACATGAGCAAAGTGGGGTTATGCATAAGGGTAAAATTCTGTCAAAATTTAGGAAGTGAGATTAATTTTACTAAAAAGTTTGTTTAATAATAAAAATTAGGCTTTATAATAGGATCGAGATCGATAGGGATCATAAAATCTTACTAGCTATCTTACGATCTTACTTCGATCCTATGCTATCTCCAATCCTACTTAGATCTTGCAAGGTTTACTAACATATGATCGTAAGATCGTACGTTCTTTATTATTTAATAACGATTAATCATCATTTGATATTAGTAACTATAACTTCAATGCCCATATTCGGGTCTTTGTTAGGGAGTACTTCAGAAATTTGATCAACAATAAACATTGTTATCTAATAGATGTTAAATCAAACTTTACCAAGTCATCTATAATAATGCAAAGCTATCCAAATTTATACACACAAGAGTTTAGAAAGAAATGAAACATGCTAGTGAAAATATGTACTTACAAAAGGTTCTTCCCGTGATAGCTACTACCAAAGCAAGCAATTGTCTGTTAAATAGGGTGATTCCATCAATCAAGCTTCACTCAGTATTTCCCATTTTTATGACGCCAAGATTCTGTATCAAGAGTACTGTAACCATGGGGAGATTTTATCTTTTAGCATAAATTACACCGTTAGTCCTTGTGTTTATCCAGATTCATGTTTAGTCCTCATTATAGGAAAATTACTACAGTCTTCCCCAACGTTTGAATTATTGCTTGCTGCTAGTCCAATTTCTAACGACCGTTATATAGTCTTGTTAACTCTAGTCACATACTATTCACACGAGGGTATCTCGTTCAACTCGCGTTTTGTCCTTTTCTCATCTACCCTCTGCAATATGTCTTGTCAATGTTCCCGCCGATTAAGTATCATGTGGAAAACTAAAGGGAGGAGTTTAAATAGTTTTACCGTTTTTAGATTTATTTCGAAAACTTATTGTGAAATCTATGAATATATATGGATGTAAATGCAAGATAATAAATGATAAAAGAAAAGACCAAACAACGACATGAATGTTTATGGTTGTTCGGTTACGAAGCTTCCTTCCTCGCCCTACTCCACTTCCCGAGTTCTCGTTGAGGTAGAACCAACCTTGCACTCTACGTATTTTGAGGACTAAAATACTAACATATCTCTCTACAATGGTGTATGGTATTTGGTTACAATGTTTGGTGTATGATGATGATATATAAAGTACAACAAATGAACTAAGTATGAAGACTTGCAACAAATGACTTGATGAAAGTCTTGGATGTGATATTCTCTTCCAAGAAAGATGGTTAGTAGATAATCACTAAAATGGATATGTAAATACAAGTGTAATGATTAGTAAACTAAGTGTATGAATGTATGAAAGTATGTATAAAATGTGATTGCAAGAGGTGAAAAACTAAGTGCACAAATGGCTTCTATTTATAGAGAAAATCTCACCAGCACCATATGCTCTTCGAAGGGATCCGTATGTTTTAGAAAGGGAAGCACAGGTCTGACAAACAAGATTTCACAAGATCTTTACTTACCAAATCTTTCCGGGATCATTCAAAAAAGTCAACTTGTGTGATGTGACTATTTTTGATTTTGCTAAATGATAAATCTTAGTTGGTTACCTAATAAAATAAAATGTGTAAGTAAAATTTAGAGCTAAAGGTTATTAGCTAGTTTAAAAAGCAAGTAACGCATTTGTATTAAAAATACTTGTAAGTGCAAATTGTGTGACAATGCGTTCCTTGATCATTACCGAAGTTTTTAGATATCCATTATTCATACATTTAATGATGACGAGTTAAAACTTGATGTTTAAAACTTCTTTATTTTAATCATTACTTAATGTGATTTATAATTGTCATTAACAAAACATATAAAGATCGTAAAATAAAAATAACGTTTTTATGTAATTATTTGTATTAACGTACCCCTTTCTTTTATATCCACATAATCCATCTGACCTAACTAATCCTCTCTCATTTCAAATTTTACACATATAAACCCTAATCTTTTCCCCACAAATTTTTCTTGATAAAATTGTTATGCTAGCTTGTTTCGATGGTTGCCACTCGTTGGAAGATACAAGGTACTGACTTTGTAATTAGTGAAGAACATCTCTATGAGTTCGCTAAGGAAGATTATAGCAAGTTTTGTTTTTGGGTTTATTTCTTTAACATTTGAAATATTAGTTGAAAGATTATATTCTAATATTTTCTTGTTTGACTTTTCCCAGAAACCCATCCTACTCTGTTTACCATGAAGATACATCATGGTGGTTGTTTGAGGTTTTTATCCAGGAATGGCTTATTGTAGAGGTAAGAAATATTGATATGGTCGATATTGAAATCTTCTCAATTCGCGATTTAAATGATATGGTTGAGTAGCTAGGTTACAAAGATGGTCAGATATTCTGTTACAACTTTATGAAACATGGTACGAATCTTGATGTAGGATTGCATGCTTTATCTTGTGAGGATGATGTCCGCTTTTTAAGTAAGTTTATATCTAAGTATAGGGTAATTGAAGTTTACATAGAACATGGAGTGTCCAAAATATACACTTATTTTATGTTAAAAGAGACTATGAGTGTTGTGATTGATGAAATAGATGAAGACAATGGTGTACCTAGTAGAAGTCATAGTCATAAAGTTGCTAAGAGGTTAGTCTTGCATATGTTTCATTATGAGGAGCCAGCACCACAACTTAGTAATCAATTAACTAGGTTTACTCATTTACCTACTCAAGTTAATTATTTCCCAGCTTTAGATAGCGAACTTGATGAAATAGATGAGGTCTTTGGTAGTATTACTTAAGTTTTGCTAAAAGTGTTAGTCAAGATGAAGTAGAAGAAAGGTCTGATTTAGGAATGGATAACCAAGGATTAGAAGAAGATGGTAACAATGAGTTTGCAAATAATGATACTGTGATGGAAGATGTTAATGATATGGTAGTTGATGATTTTGTGAGGGTAGAGGAGAATTATGATGATGTTGTTTCAAGTGACAGGGTAGATGATGGCAGTTATGTTGATGTAAGAGGTAGTCAAGAGGAAGATAGTGAAAGTGAGGATGAAGAAGTTGATGTTTTTTTTATGAAGATAACAACATTGATGAGGCTTAAGTAGAAGTAACTTTGTTTGGGATGAATGGGAATGAAACACAAGATATGCCAGGGTTGAATGCTCAAGTTCCAAATTCCATGTTTGATGTGAATGATTTATATGTTATTGATAATGAAGATTTTGGAAATGATTTAGGAGATGAGAATGACTTAGAGAGAATTAGGAATAGAAAACTTATAGTTAAGAAAGAAGAAACAGTTAGAAGATGGTGTGGTGAATAAGTATGATTTTTACATAGGGCAACGATTTGGTTCTAGTAAGTAATATATATATATATATATATATATATATATATATATATATATATATATATATATATATATATATATATATATATATATATATATATATATATATATATATATATATATATATATATATATATATATATAGAGAGAGAGAGAGAGAGAGAGAGGGTGAGAGAGAGAGTGTACATACATTCAATTGAAACAAGAAGGAAACTAAAATTCGTAAGGAATGACAAAAAGAGAGTTAGAGCTAAATGTGTTAGGCTAATTCAAGTTCTTGGAGTTGGCGAGAATGGGCTATCCAAAGATGGGCCTTCAATAGAATCTGCAAGTCAGTCAAGTGGTCCAACTACTAGGTTTAGGTAAAAATAGCTAGTGGAGAAAAAAGACAAAGGAAAAGTAGTATTTGAAGAGGAAATTAAGGAGCCCTTGGGTACTGTATTGCACTAAATAGGATGATAAAGAACCTTGGATTTGTAAGACTCGTTTAGATGAGCATTTATATCTACAATCAAGAGACATTAAAGCTTACAACTGCATGTTTTTATTAAAGTATATCATGGATCAAGTCACTATAGATCCATATATTCCTAGAAGGGCAGTCCAAGATGCACTTCAGAAGAAATGGGAATTAAATGTTCTCATATGAAGGCATTTAGAGCAAAGGCAGAAGCTGATATGTTGATAAGGGGTGACCACAAGGCACAATATGTTTTGTTAAGAGCTTATGTGTTAGAGTTATGAACCTAAAATTCTGGAACCACATTCAAATGTCAAGTTGAAATGCCAGATGATCATAATGCTCCTACAAGAGTTTTTAAGAGAATATATGTGTGTCTTGGTGAATTAAGGGAAGGATTCAAAGCTAGTATAAGAGAATTGTTGGGGTTAGATGGGGCTTTTATGAGTAGACCATTCTCTAGACAAGTGTTAATAGTTGTGGCCACTGATGCGAACAATGGCATATATCTTGTTGAATATGCCATTGTGGAAGCTGAATGCAAAGACTCATGGTGTTGGTTTTCAAACATGTTAGGGGATGACCCTGATCTATACAGAAACTCCAATTTTACTTTCATTTAAGATAGACAAGAGGCATTTACAATCTTTATAGTATTTACAACTACTCTTTTAACTATTTCAAACTTTTTATTTTGTTTAGGGAATCATTCAAGCTTTGCTGAAGTGTTTTCAAGTGCATTACATAGATATTGCTTAAGGCATATCCATGAAAATATAAAGAAGCAATGAAATTTATTAGCTTGTAAGCATCTACTATGGAAAACAACACTTCCAAGCTTTGAATCCGTAATGAAAGAACTTAAGGAACTTTCTCCTGCTGCACATGCTTAGTAATCACAGATTCCACCTGAACATTGGTCAAGAGCACACTTTTCTAGTGATGTGTTCATGCTTAAGTAAATTTTTAATCATGATGTATACTTCTATATTGATGCTAAGTCATAATTTTTTAACTGTTTGTAGGAAGATCTAGGTCAGATGTGGTGCTAAATAATTTGTGTGAAGTTCTAAATGGCAAGATTTTCAAATGTAGGGATAAACCACTTATCACTACTTTATTGTTCATTAGGAAGTACTGCATGAAAAGGATTATCAATTTTGTAAAAGTGAATGATAAATGTCCTGGTCCTCTTACCCGCACTGCAAGTACTATATTGAAAAACACCAAAACTAAAGCAAGAAAGTATACTATTCAGTGGAAAGGGGATGATAAATATCAGTGTAGTAGGCCATGGAGGATCAATGTGCAGTTGATGTTGTTAGGAGAACATGTAGTTGTAGGAGATGGGGGATAACATGGATTCCTTGTACGTATGCAGTTGTTGCTAACTGGAATATGGCAATTAATGTACAAGCTTTAGGTTTACCAAAAACATTGGTATATAAGCGTTATTGGTTAGACACTTGGAAAAAAGTTTACAGTTTTAAGATACAACTCTTAACTTGTAGTAGCTTTTGGAACAAATCTAGCTGTCCAACAATGCTAACTCCTCCACATCATCACACTTAGGTAGGTCAAGGAAAATGTGAGTACGAGGAGAAATGGAGAATCAACCGGTTGTTAAGACCGGGAAGTTGGTTAGGAGATGGAAAACTATTAGATGTGCAACTTGTTGAAATTTGGGTCACAATAAGAAGTCATGTACAAGTCAAGGTGCATGATCATTTTCTAGTTCAAAAAATACAAGAAAGGTAAGCAAAAATATGTAAAGACTCTACAAGTCAGACAAAGAAAGGGAAAGAGTTTGTTGGTGCAAGACCAAGAAAAAGAATAAGGCTTGCAATTGATGAAGAAAGTCATGGATCACAGGTTAGAAGTCAAAGGTCATAAGTTGCTATTCAAAGTGATGTAAATCAAGGTAACGTTATATTAAAGTTTGTAAACTACTGTAATACAACTTTTTTATAGCTTTTTTTACCAAAGTTTGGGAATGTTGTTGATGCATGTGCAAGCCAAAGTGATGTTCGTGCAAGTCAAAGTGGTGCAAATCAAGGTACTATGAATGTTTGTACAAGCCAAAGTGATATTGTTGCAAACCAAAGTTTGACTTCCACCAGCATTCCCAGTTTAACTTCCACCTATATTCCCACTTTGACTTGCACCAGCATCACTTTGGCTTGATGTTTAAAACAATTCATAGAGGAGCATTTAATATTCTCATTTTTAAAGCTTTTTAATAAAACTTAAGCTTTTAGCTTGTTATTCCAAATAAAGCTTTTTTCAGCAGAAACATTTTTTCGGAAATATAAAGCTACCAGCTTAAAACTAGGTTAAAACCTACAGCGAATAACATTTTCGGTCTTTTATTTTTTAGAGGTAACATGACACAGGACGTGAAAGCATAATTTGTTAACCCTAATCCAGGGTTGATAAACGAGGGTAAACCCTCTAACAAATAAAACCCTAATAAGAGCATTTTAGCCACTCAAAATGAGACGCCCTATGAAGAGGAGAGGCGGAGCATTTTGGAGTCAAGCGTCTTGTCTTGTTTGTGTAAGCTCAGCCTTGATTTTTTTTCTATCACCCTCCCCCCCCCCCCCCCCCTTCACTTTAAAAGAACTCGGCCATGAGTTCTCATATGTAGTTGCTTCATCTACATCACAAAGCTTCATCCATCGGCACTTGTCAATCGTAGCCTTGAACTTACATTAACTCGAGTGCTATCTTCATATTTTTTTTATACTTTTTTATACGCCTACCACACTCCCAACGATTATCCAATGACATTAAATGTCACTTATGTACCCCTTACCAACGATAAAAAAAAAAAAAAAAAAAAAAAAAAAAAATCTTTAATTTTAGCAAATATAGTTCATTTGTTCCCCATTGAATTTTTATTGGTTTCTTCGATTCAAATTTCATAACTAACCCACAATCAAAATCACAAACGTTTGTCTTCTCCGCTACTTTAGTCGATGCTTCTATATTAGTTATATCAACTTCAACAACACATTGATTATCAACTTCAACAACGATATCGGGCTTCAACAACTTCTTTTCAATCTTAACCTTGGGCTTTGGTACATGTACTTGATCTTCAGATGGAATTATTGCAATTATCTTTCCTTCTCATAAGAAAAGGTAGAGATTTTGTTGAAGATCTTACTTGCCCTTAACCACAGTCGCCAATGTTTTTCAAACAAAATATGACACTCATCAAAATAATTACAATTCAAAGTACTTCCACTAAAAAAAAAAAAAAAAAAAAAAAAAAAAAAAAAAAAAAAAAAAAAACTCCAATGGTCAGTGGAACCCTACAAACTTGGTAACCTTCAATTGGACAAATCAACATCGTCATTTTTAGGAAATCTACTAATTTTCTTGAAACCAAATTATTTAAACTACAACCATCAATAATTAAATAACATACAAAATCATTAATTAGATTTTTTTAAAGAATAACTTGGTTGTAGACACCCGACACTTCTTCTTTCTCTCCCCCCATTCACCAGTCCTCCTATTATTGAATTGGGAATGGTTGCTTACATGATTACCATCAAAATCGTCTATGGTTGGACGGATATTTCAACCTTCATGTTTGCCATCCTCGTGATTTTCGTGGTTGTTACTTCCACCTACAAATACAACACATAGTTTTTGATAAATAGTGAATTTCCTATCTAGTTTGGATACGATTTTGATAAAATCATAATCCATGTGCTTTTCAGACCATACCCCGCCAACAATATTGTTTTTTGAATATTTTACACCATTCACTATCCAGGATACTAACAAGCTCTAGATACCAACTAACGCAGGACGCGAAAGTAAAATTTGTTAACCATAATCCAAGGGTTGATAAATGAGGGTAAAACCTCCGGGGGAATAAAACTCTAACAAGAGAGTTCCTCTTAAACACAATTTTATAAATAAAATACATGATTAAAGATGATTACAATCAAACGCTAAACCCAATATTTATAGAGGAAAGTTATCTCGAAGAAAAAGATAACTAATTAAAATGAAAAACGTTCCCTTTCACTTTCCCAAATAAACAAAACTTAAATTCCGAATTGATTTAAAAATGTTAAGCAAGATTCAAGGCATTTTAGCCACTTAAAATGCGAACCAAAGTGCGAAGCATTTTAGCCACTCAAAATGCGACATGAGGATACAAAGCATATTAACCACTCAAAATGCGACGCTATGGGAAGAGGAGGGGCGAAGCATTTTGTACCCGGGCCTCTTGTCTTGCTTCTGTAAACTCGGTCTTGATTCTTGTCCCCATTATAATATGACCGGTCATGTTTGTACTTGTAAGAGAAAATCTCAATACTAGCTTATGTGATTTACTTGTATATAATTAAAGAAGTGTTTGTGTAAGGGGTTTTGTACTGTATGTGTAGATTGATACTCAAAAAGATTTGTTTAGTATAAAAATGTGGGTCTAAAATTTGGTTTGAATGCTAAATATCATCTATTTCATATTTTTTTTTCTTAAAACTTACACAAAATTCAAATTCAAATCAAATCATAATCCAAATCTAAATTCATTTCCAAAACCTTTTAACATGTCAAAACGGACCCTAAATAGAATGTTGATGAATGTCGACGAGTAAGACCTAGCTTTGAGGTTCTTCATTATTTTGCCTAACAGGTACCACCCTCATAAAGCCACTGGCAACATAATCATTACTATAATACGTAGTACCCATTATCAACCACTAATATTTAGTTATTTACAGTAAAAGAGAAACAAAATACACATGTCGGTAATTTAGACTTAATTAATTGGATCGAGTAGTTTGAATATTCATATCATGTTCTTTCAATCTATTTTGTACGAGTAATTGTAACGTTCGCGCCTAGCTCCTAGGTTCTTAATGCCGTTCAAAAAAAGTCTGCCTGCATGAATCATTTTTTGAAAATTTTATTAAAAAAAAAAAAAAAAAAAAAAAAAAAAAAAAAAAAAAAAAAATCCCTTTAGAATTCAAATCTCATGTTAAAGGTAACTTTACCAATAATTTTAGCATGCACCAGTTAACAAACAAATAACATTCAATATTCAATCTTCTAAGCATTCTTCGTGTTCTGCTATGTTGTCATTATTGACTCGACAATTTTAATAAGAATACTTTATAACCGCTAGATAATATAATTCTCATTTTTCTATTGGTGTCCACATAAAAAAAGTAACGATATTACAATCTGGTGGGAAGAGAATGATGATTAACTACACCCAAAATGTTATTACTGAAAAGGGTTTCTTAGTACAAAGTGGGCCAAAGATGATCAAGTGACTTATCAAAATTTGAGCAATTAAACTAACATAGAAGTGGTATATTAACGACAAACCTTTTATTTGGTAGCGTAAAGCCGTAAAGGTGTATAATTTCTCATTTATTCAAAAGTACTGTAGTAAAAAGAAAAATTGTTTTCTTTCCAGAAGGCAAACCGGCAAAGTGTGAAGCCTATGACTTGTGTTATCGATTTATTGTTCTATATGAAGTAAAAAATTATTTTAAATGAAAAATACTTCAGTTACATTTGACAATCATATATGTTCGAAACTCAACCATAAAACTCTAATTATTTTCAACAAACTCTAACATACACAAACAAAACCCTTAAAAGAGCCACAACTACTATAACATTTGTACCCGTGCGACATAATCTTTTATGCCGATCAAAAATTAATTAAGTATAGCACTAAAATTCGACAGAATCCGAGAAACGTGGTCTCTTGTTTCGCGGCATATCCATTAACGTTGCCCGGTCCATAACCACCTTTAAAGATCGTTGTAGCTCATGTATGCCTTGGTCTATAGTTACTGATGAGACTTGAACCCACAACACACATTTTATTCTCCCGCCCAATGTCCCTATCTCCGTGCGCACCAATTTTGCATGTACTAAACTCAACGCCCTCGTTAGTTCAGCTATCAGTTCGGCCCTATCATCGCAGCACAATCGTGCCTTTATCATAATCTTTTTGGTAGTAGAATCCTCCCCAACATATGTCAACTCGAGCTCGTCCTTTTCAGTTGGAATCATATAGTACTCGTTGTTTCGTATAATGTCATCACCTTGATCCATAGTTGTTGATTCTATTTCTGCGGCCATTTTCTTTAACTCCTTCACCCGTCTCACTACTTCCGCCAACAATGATGCTTTGTCTGTCTGTTAGAAAAAAAATAGCTAGCTTATTACAATCAACAAGACATTTGAGATCAAAGAACTAACTTTTAATCAAACATGCATTAGAGAATATCGAATATTGCTTAAAGGATTGCAACAAAACAATATTGCTTAGTAAATGATCAATAAAGCAATCAAAAGTATGACAAGACAAAAGTTACGTTGTACTGTTGTCAAAAAGATTAGCATTTTCAAAAAAAGAAACGTTTCCCATATACAAGTTGAATGCATTGAGCTTAATTCTTATACTAGGAAAATTTCATATTTGAAACCTTATTGCTAAGTACCCACTTTGGTTTTCCAAATGTCATAATGAAATTTTATTAATACTCGTATTGCTTTCACTCTTTTTAAACTGTGTGTAAACTGAAAGTGCACATTTAATTTGAGACGAAGGGAGCATATGTATGTATCCTAATTCCTAAATGAATATGTTCAAGTGTAGAAGTGTATATATAGTACGTACCTTAACGGTAGTGGGGAGTATGCTCCGGAGGGTGGCAAGGTGGCCGTTTATTCGCTTGCGGCGTCTCCTTTCAGCTTCGCTATGCCGGTTACAAGCGGCTGCCGCTTTCGCCTCTGCCTCTGCAGCTACATTTGCCTCCGTGTTACTTGACAAATCTTTTGCTCCATGGTCATATACTAAGTTTCTTATAATACTTGCACAATTGGCAAACTCATATCCATGACTTGGTAAATATTGCATCATATTATTTTCACACAAAAAGAATTAAGAAACGTTTGAAGTAGTTCAAAAAATGTGTTTCACGTTTGAGCTGTGAGTGATGAGAACACGATGTATCATGGATTGATATTTGTAGGTGTTAAGTGTTAGTGTGAGTGTGAGTTGTTTTAGTTATGGTCAATATGTACACGTCATATGTCGGGCTAGAGGACTACATAGGCAGTATACGGGCCCCGGTACACCCGTGACAGGTGGAAATTATGTTGTCTCAACTCTGCGCTTCTTTGATGAAACATGAAATTACAGTCCTAGCTCCATTAAGATGGTGTTTGATTTATCATGAGGCTAAGGTTTACTAAACTTTATGAACAGCACGAATCTTGTTGGAGTATAAGTCCTAAGAGGGAAGGGTATAGTGAAGAGATAAAATTACTCATTTGGGGCTCACGGTTAACACATCATCTTACATTTTCTTCACAACTAACCTCTCTCACTCACAACTAACCTCAACTTACTCATTTGAAGTCCACCACTTACATTTTTTTTTCATTTCATTAAATAAACTAAATTCATTTCATTAAATTAAAAATACAATACAAGAAAATAAATACATACGAAATGTAAAATAAGATATAGTTAAAAAAAACAATACGAAACGTAGTTTATTTTAATTATAGATTAATCGTACGTTGTTTAATGTATTTCAATTCCATGTTTTATGTATTTTAATTCCGTGTTTAATTAATGTATTTTCATTTCGTTTTTTAAAAACAATTACTCATTTATAAGTTTTCACATTACAAACCATTTACATATCCAAATATACAAATCAAATACAAGAATAACAAAAAATAAAAAAATAATAATAAAAAAAAATAAGGACGATATGTCAGTGCACAAAGCTCGTCGTTCAGACGAGCACAAATCCACTGGCGAGGCACGGCAAAGGGGGTGTGGCAACTAGCAGTGGCGAGCTCCATTGGTTGTCCACATATGAGTGGCGAGACTAGATGAGGAGCCATACCCTTCCCTCTAAGTGGTTGCATGAAGGCCAAGATATAGATGAGTTAGAATTTAAAACTAATTATGTTGGTCCTCAAGAACAAAACTACGGTACGAATTGGTTTGAAAATACAAATATTTACATACTTAATACCATACTATATTTACTTGAACCCACACTTACTACTACGTTATTTTAATTCCTTATTGTAAGTCAAATAATCGTCTTCCTCTACATTCTGATTTTGTGAAAGATGACCCATCACCCTTGAAATTGCATCTTGAAATGATCATGTATGCATGACACTAGTGTACACTTCCCACTAGTATATATTTTTATTTTTGTTGTTGAACAAACGAGCGCCCAATAATTAATCTTATAAAAAACTAACTAGGCTACTCAAACGCTACAACAAATACTTCATTTATGATGCTTTCCTTGTGCTTTCAAACTTGTAACTTAGGCCGAGCGTTATGGAGGTAGTGCATCACCTGGTGGTGCCAACCACCATGCGTGGTTCCCATAACATCAAGGCACCCATTGCGCGCGGTTGGGTTGTTTTGGTTGGGGTTCGGTAGTGGCCATCACCCAACTCTTTGCACCTTTTTTTCATTTTCAACGGACAAAAATCAACCCTCCCAATAGCCATTTTGTGATATTTGTAAAAATAAAAACAATTAGTATTTTATTTATATATAAGTAACTCTATGCAATATCATTTTTATTCACAACTTCAAATATCATCTTTCTTAATATTTACACAACTCAAACAAAATGTTTTTTATTCCTCATTTTTCTAATCGACTCCGAATCATTAATGTTCACTGACTCAGTGGAAGAAGAAGAACCTACTTATACAGGTGTGGAAAAACTTTATCGGTTTCATGAAGAAACGCACGGGTTTCTTAGAATGTTAGGAAGCCTTGATTGTACGGAATGGGAGTGGTTTGGTTGTCCAATTGCATATTGCGGTCAATATTGTAGACGTGATCATACTCCGAACCCATTCATTTGCTGGAAGTTGTTGCGTCACAAGACTTATGGATATTGCATGTTTTCTTTGATGTTTCTGAGGCGAATAACGACATCAATATTATACATCAATCTCCTATATTCAAAGATTTCAAAAAAGAAAAAGCACCAGAGGTTTCGTTTATGGCTAACGGCGTAAGTTAAAAATGGAGATATTATCTTGTTGATGGGATATATCTTAAATGGTTGACACTTGTTAAGTCGATTTCACATCCAACTGACGATGACCACAAGCGAATACAATATAAATGAAGCGGCAATAAAAGATGTAAAACGAGCGTTTGGTGTTCTCAAGAGAAAATGGGTTATACTAGCCGATCCCGCACGAGCGATGTCTATTGATAAAATAAAGAATATAATGTATACATGCATCATATTATATAATATGATTTGAAAACACAAAGAGGAGCGATATCTCCATACTGGCATATGGAGGAACAACATCGTGAGGATGATCACGTACAGACGCGTGGATAAACGTTAGAAGTTATCAGAAAAATCAAATCGTCATACGCACATCAAAACCTGCGTGCCAGTTTGGTCGAACACCTTTCTAGTTGATCTTAATTTATGTTTTTCTATGTGTGACGGTTTTTATTATTAATATAATGTTTTTTTAATTATGAATGAAAGTTTTATTTAGTTTTAATTAAATTTGTTAAAAGAAATATGTCGTGTGATGACCATTACACATGTTTGGTGGTTGGTAATGTGTTTAATGGTGATATGAGATTGATGCTGAGGTGATGCGTTTGATGACCATGACAGTTAGCCTTACAACCTTTGAACATATCTTTGCCCACTTTGAGGTTTCATTTTCTGGAACACCTTTAATCGTTGTTTTCCTTGTGCAATTACACTTGTTGTTTTTACCCTCATGATGTACAACAAATACGTACAACTCCATTAGACACTCCATCAGTAAAAACAATTGTGCTATTCTTTGAAGTTTGAACCGTTGTCCAGAGAAGTGTATATAGTTTGCAGGCTGAATAGTGAAGACAAAACTTTCAGACAAAGTACATGTAAACAATGCTCTTGGTACTCTTTATCATTTTTACTTAATTGGTATGGTACTTTGAGCAATGTTTTGGTACGTATACTTGTACACTTCTGGACCAAAAAGCCTCACATTGACTATCCATCAATAACTTTATGTTAACATTATCTTGCAACTGCTTTAGTTTATTGCTCAAGGACATGGATCATCCATCGATAACTTTAATTAACACATGGATCATGCATCGATACGGGTTATACATGCATGATGCATGCATTACCATCACTACAAAATGTCCGTTGGAAAAATATAAAATCCGCGGAAAAGCTTCATCACTAACCATTTCCAAGCATGCCTTAGGGAATTTTTCCGTTGGGAAATCGTCACTAAAGACCTTTATTGGCGGATGTCCGAGGCAATATAACATGAACTTCATTGTGGTTGTGGCATCAAGGGTCAAATTTAATTGCGAACAAAGGGTGTACGTACGTAGAGATGATGTCAAATTATGACTTATGATTATGAGTAATTGATACATTCAAAACAAGGGTTTGAAATGTAGTTTCACGAATATGAAATTAATAAGGAGTAACAAAAATAGAAATGTGTTTGTTGAATCCAAGCTAAGCTCAAAATTTAGGCTGTGTTTGTTTTTGCCAAAAACGTCTGAACCACATCTGACTCTTACCCAGTCAGAAGCGGTCAGACACCGAGACTGTTTGTTTTTTCTTTTCAGTCAGACGCGGTAAGACCTTATTCATCTTACCCGAGGAAGAGGTTTTGTTAATGTCTGATTGCCTCTTAACCCTATATGTCAACCTCCACAATATAAAACAAAAGACTGAGAAGAACAAAGATAATATAGATCTCGGGTTTTATCATTCAACAAAAGAAAGATCTATATAAACCCGATCTTTAACAACCAACGAAAATACACCTTACCCGAGACCTCAAAAAGATCTAAGCCGAGATCAAACAAAACACTACACGAGTATTTTTGTTTGTCATTAGTGGGTTTGAGAACATGGGTATTTGATCTTTAGTTCGTGTGTTCTAATATCAACATTAAAGAAACTCATATCCTGTGTTTATGTTGGAAAAGTATGGAGGCTCAATTTTTGTTTGAGAGAAAAAGTAGGTAAGAGGCTGTAAAGTGTGAAAAATAGGGTTGAGAAAATTTAGGGAATTAGGGTTCTCGAGTTTAACTAGAAATAAGTTATATGATTGTTAAAGTTGGGCCAAGTGAAGTAACGAAACAACTATATTTGTTTAATTACATCTCATGTGACTATATTAATGTAGATGTGGTAGTCAGATTCAGATATGAAACATCTTAATGAAACAAACACAGTCAATAACCAAAACGGATGGCCTATTGTCGATCAAAACTGAATTAATTAACAAAAGCATAACCAAAACGTTTTCATTTTAGATTAAACAAACTTGTTTCTTTGGTTTTTGGTTTAATCTACCCATACCCACCTTAATGATTTGTGAGAGACCAATGTGGTTTAAACTTTAACATGTGAAGTAGAAATGAATGATTTGTGAGACACGTATGTGGTTTAAAATTTAAGATGTGAAAGTAGATATGAACGAAAGTGGAAAAGTAGAAATGAATAAGAAGGGCAAAGAGTGAACTACGTAATCATTTTACGGCGCATTTGATTACGCCAACACTAAGGTTTATTTTCATTATTTTTTTCTACAATTTTCTCATTCTCATGTGAATAAAGCAGTCTTCTTTATATCCAAATTCTTTTGTTCCCAACACCCTACCACTCCATTTCAACTTTTATTTCTAAACAAATGATTCGGTATCTTTTTTCATTTGTAAGATTAGCTTTTAACTTTATGTACTTGTTTAATTACAATTATCATTAGATGTAAGTGAGGTTCACTGTTAATGTACATGCTTATAAGCACAAACTGATATTTCACGTAATAATAAAGACAAACATAAAATGATCTCAAAACACAAATTGGGACTAAGTAAATTATGAAATGCTTTTATGAAAAGTGTATACTCCTATATATTAAATTTAGTGACTCTTCACATATTTCTAACCCAAAAAAATTGCCTTATATGAGGTTATTGATCACGTAGGTTTGAAATCGACTTTCTCGCGTTGTTTAATAGGGCCATGGTAGTTTGTTGCTCGTTAAAAGGTCAAAGGTTCGGGCACTTTCAGGGTTGGTTTCATATATCACATTTGGTATGCTAGTTATTTAAATTAAACTTTATTTATCTTATTCATATAGGCTTTAGGTGTTGTATCAAAACAATTGTCAAGGTTGATAACAATTGTCGTTCATTAAACAACCCTGAGCCCACAACGTGTTTGAACTTGCTGTGAGTTCAAAACTACATCAAGTTAAATGAAGAAATAGTACAAAAGAAAAGCATCACACATATGACCAAAGGGATTTATGTGTTCCTTTGTCTCCATTTATTGTCAACATCAATAAATTCCAAACACTAGACATAAATCCAAAAGATGAAGAAAAGCGAAGGGTAAAATAGAATAAAGGGTATTTTGTGTTCCCTTTGATGTGACCTCTAGTCATCAATTTGACCAGCCAAACCACTTTGTTCGTTATGTACAAACTACATGATCGACACCAAATCCATGCCTGATGATACATGTTTAACATTATGTGAAATGATTTGTGTTATCTTACATTGAGAAGCTAGTTAGTCTTACATATCGGAAAGTAGTCATTGAACGGATATTCCAAATTGGCATGTAATTAATATTAGGGGTGTGCACGGTTCGGTTTGGGTCAGTTTTTGGCTAAAACCGAAACCGAACCGACATATTCGGTTTTTCTAGAATCCAAAACCGAAACCGTTCGGTTTTTGGCAGTTCGGTTTTTTCGGTTTATTATCGGTTTCGGTTCGGTTTTTCGGTTTTTTCCGGTTTTTAACCGTTTATATTTGGGCATGGAAAAAATTTATACCAACAAACTTGTATTTAATAGAAAATTGGTTATTCTTATTTACTTTTTTTTTTGTCAATATAAGCATAATAATGTTTATTGCATAATTCTATAATTACACACATGCAAGTGAACGTACACATAGTATGATCATCGTCATATATTTATTGATTTATTCTTATTTAAACACATGACATGACATACACACATATAAACATAAACGTTAAGATAAATATATTATAAATCTCCCAGCAAAATAAATATGAATTTATAAATTTGATTTATTTAGTTATTTATTTGTATTATATTAATTATATATTATTATATAATAAAATTGGTTCGGTTCGGTTTTTACGGTTCGGTTTTTGGACAAAAACCAAAACCGAACCGTATTTTTCGGTTTTTGAAAAATTAAAAACCAAACCATTGGTTTTTTGTTTCGGTCGGTTTTTTTGGTTCGATTTTTTCGGTTTTCGGTTCGGTTTCGGTTTTTTCGGTTTTGTTTGCTCACCCCTAATTAATATAACTCTTAACACAACCGAAACTAGAAGACGAAGGCTGTGTTTGTTTCTTGAAAAAAACGTCTTACCGCCTCTTACTCTTACTCAGTCAGACGCGGTCAGGCAATAAGGTTGTTTGTTTTTCATTTGTCAATCAGATACGGTCAGATGAATATGTCTTACCGAAGTAAAAGTTGGAGATCATGTCTTACTAGCTCTTAATCCTATAAAATCTTCAGCCAATAACTCTCAAGTTTGAGACCAAATTTGGTTTGTGTTTCGTAAAAAGATGTAACAAAGAAAAATATATATAACATAAACAACAAAACGAAGATCTCAGGTTCTTTTTTAAAGTATGGTTCACAAAATCTGTAATGATTTTCACAAAGAGCCCATCATCGATCAATAACAAATCCATAGCAAAAACTTGTTCTTTAAAACTAGATTATAGAATAGATTTTTTTATGATTGTGGTTCGTTAAAATAAGAAAGAACAAAAGCAAAAAAACCACCAACCTGTTTCGGAACACTTTTCTACAGGTTTTTGTGTTTCGTGGTTTAGTGATCGCATCTGGTTTATGTGTGTTGTTAGTGTCAAGGGAACAAAGACATGTTTTGGTAGATTCCTCAAGTAGAGCAAGAAAAATGTGTTGTGAGTACACAAGTATTTTAGGGTTGAGAGAGTAAAGTAGTGTTATATATTTAGGGTTAGTTATAGCTTAGGGTAAATTGAAAAAAATACCCATTACAAATTGTTTGGGCTGTATTTTTATTTTGTGTAAGGATACTTTTACTTGTGGCCCGAGTGAGATTATATTTGGGCAAACTTCAAGTTTGTTGTGACAAAAAAATAATTATTGCATCGTGTCATTTGAGTTTCTCAGAAAGAGATATCGATTCCATTTGTGTCTTGTTATTATGTTTTTGAAATGTTATAAGAAATTACATATTGGCTTGTCGTCATCGAGTTGCGATCCTCTACAAAGGATCAAAAATTAAAAAGGCTAAAAAGTTATTCTAGCCACTAAGCTAGTGTCATGTGTCCCCCACCCACTCCTTCCCTTTTTTCTTTAATATTTTCGGTTACAGGGCATTTTGGTCATTTGACTTATTTTTTTAATTTCACCTTAAATTTCAAATGCAAATAACTTTCAAACGACAAACTTTTAGAAAAAACCGATTTCACCATAATTTTTAAAATTTAATCCATTTAATTTGGTATAATTTTTTTTTTTTAATTTTTTCAAAACTTTTTTTTTTGACATATTCATTGGGTCATGATTTTCTTGAAAATTTTAGCATTTTCGGCTTTAATTTTGTATAGTTTAAAGGCCGAATTTTGCAAAACTTAAAACACGAAAGTTCTAGCTTCTTGGCCATTCTTTACCCAGAAATTTGAATCACTCAAATCCAATATGATATGAGTGAGATATCGTATTTTAAAGATGACGTTTTACTCATATTTGTTGCACACAACGTGTTTGATGAAATGTTTAGCATAGATTTTTAGTCTTAAAATCGAGTTAAATGCACTAATTTTTGTACAACAATGCACCTTTAGTTATTTTATTAATTTAAGATTCAAAAAGTTTTGTTTTTTCTTGTTTTTTTCTTGTTTTTTTTAACTGATGAACCATATTAACTGATGAACCTTATTAACTGATTTTTAAAAAAGACATTTTGTTCATCAGTTTCTTTGGTTGAACTATATTAACTGATGAACTTATTAACTGATGAACCTTATTAACTGATGAACTTATTAAATCAGTTAATAAGGTTCATCAGCCTTATTAACTGGTTGAACTATATTAACTGATGAACCTTATTAACTGATGAACTTATTAAATCAGTTAATAAGGTTCATCAGCCTTATTAACTGGTTGAACTATATTAACTGGTGAACTTATTAACTGATGAACTTATTAAATCAGTTAATAAGGTTCATCAGTTAAAGAGCCTTATTAACTGATGAACTTATTAAATCAGTTAATAAGGTTCATCAGTTAAAGAGCCTTATTAACTGATGAACTTATTAACTGATTACTCTTATTAACTGATGAACTTATTAAATCAGTTAATAAGGTTCATCAGTTAAAAAAAAAACAAAAAATAAATAAAATTTTTTGAATCTTATATTAATAAAATGACTAAAGGTGCATTGTTGTATAAAAATTAGTGAGAAAATTGCAAAAATCGTCCTTGTGGTTTGGCCAAATTGCACGTTTCGTCCTTACTGTTCATTAATTGCAAAAATGGTCCGGATTTGGCACTGTTTCATTCACTTTTGGTCCTTCGGCATTGCAAAAATCGTCCTTGTGGTTCGGCCAAATTGCACGTTTCGTCCTTGTGGTTGCAAGGACGAAGGACCAAAAGTGAATGAAACAGTGCCAAATCCGGACCATTTTTGCAATTAATGAACAGTAAGCACGAAACGTGCAATTTGACCAAACCACAAGGACAATTTTTGCAATTTTCTCAAAATTAGTGAATTTAACTCGATTTTAAGACTAAAAATCTAAGCTAAACATTTCATCAAACATGTTGTGTGCAACAAATATGAGTAAAACGTCATCTTTAACATACGATATCTCACTCATATCATATTGGATTTGAGTGATTCAAATTTCTGGGTAAAGAATGGCCAAGAAGCTAGAACTTTCGTGTTTTAAATTTTTCACGATTCGGCATTTATGATGGTACAAAATAAGGTCGAAAATGCCCAAAAAATAAAGAAAATTAACACTCATTTCGTATGTAAAAAAAAAAGTTTCGAAATTTTTAACAAAATTTATACCAAATTAAAGAGGATTAAATTTTAAAAATTATGGTGAAATCGGTTTTTTCTAAAAGTTTGTCGTTTAAGAGATATGTGCATTTGAAATTTGAGGTGAAAAAAGAAAAAACAAGTAATTTTACTATTTTGCCCATATCCAAATTTTTTAAATAAAATAAAAAGGGGACACGTGGCATCACCAGAAATCTTTTTAGACTTTTTAAACTTACTCCCCTTTGCAAGGGATCCAGATTCTTATAACAAGTACAAATAGTTTTTTACTATTTTTAATTTATGATATGTAGTAAAATAATTTATTTAATGATTTACTATTGTGTTAAATTTAAGATAAAAATGTTCCGTTTTATATTTACACAAACTACTTAATCATCGTATTGCTAGGATATGATATATAATTAAAAAAAAAAAGATAATTAAAATCATTAAGATAATTATAAAAAAACAAACAACATTATTTCATTCAGATTCAAACTTTATAATCATCTCTTACTAATAAGATGTGGTAGTCAGATTTAGACCCAAAACATTTTAATGAAACAAACACCCCAAAGACATCATGAGATGTAGTTTTGAAACGATAGTAAGAAGCAATACGCATGTAGTTGAAGGGACAATATGGTCATAAGTTATCACATTTTATGAGAGTAGACTATACGCTTAAGATGTTTAGACACAATAAGATGTGAATAGTTGAAAGATAGGGAAAAAAAGTAGATGATAACTCGTCATATATCCAGCGAGAATAAAAATTAAATGAGAAGAATAAGAATGATTTATAACCACATATTTCAAATAAGAGAAAATTTAAGAGGAGATGTATCTACTTTTGTAGGTGTATCTGAAATGTGTGGTTTCGATTTCTTCTCACCCTTCTCATTTTTTTTTTCCTCATTTGATCCTAACTCGTCATAAGAGGTAATAAATGATTAACTGTAAACATGTAAAATTCAGAACAGAAAAGAAAAAAGTAAAAGCTCTTTTTTTTTCTTTTTCTTTTTTTGGATTATATTTTTACACATGTTATTATTTCATCGTCATTTGACTTTTACTCTCTAGGGTCAGAGGAGAATGAAAGTCTCAAAATAGAAACAAAGCAACAACGATAACCAATGGGTAATTGCAAAAAACAAAAAGAAACACATCAACAACCTACACAAACCACAAGAAACCACCTTTTATTTCACTAATTTCCCGGAAAACTAGAACAAGGAAGTCACGCAGGAGGTTTTAAAAAGGTATGGCCAAGTCCATAACGTGTATATTGCACGAAAAAGGAACACCCAGGGAAAGAAATTTCGATTCAAACTGTAGTGAGTCAATTTGTGTCTGCTTCTACCGGTCCCCATCTAGGCATTAGGCGACATTCATTGGATAATTCCGCAGAAGACCACATAGGCCATAGGTAACGGCTCTTATGCCTTGCCAGCAGAAATCAATCCAGAGACCGTCCTCCTTATCGCCCGCCCAATGCTTACTATCGAGATTGGTTCGTCGGGCTTTACTCCTATTCAAAAGTTTGCGAATTAGGTTTAGAGATTAAGCAAGTGTAAAAAGTATAGTGTGATATGGTTTGCACTACTTTCGGGGTATATCTACTTGAATAACAACCCGTGGTCTAGTTGAAACCCTCTTTTACAAGATTACAGACTAAAATGACTCGCTTTCTTTCTGAATCTGCTTTCTCTATTGACATATAAGAGTCTCGAATTGAGCGCCCTATCAAGCAAAAAAGAAGCGGCTCTTCCCACGGCGGAGTCTGCATTAACTCTATTTATTGTTATGGTAAATCATTGTATCAAGATGTCAATCTTAGATCTTATTTCGGCTCGATACGTCCACTTACTATGCGTCGTTTGCCGGAATACCCAATACCATGGCATTTGAAAAGAAGTTAAACACAATCTGTATTGGAATTTAGCGGGTACGTTGAAACGTTGTCCGCTACCAAAAGAAAGACTACAACCCAAACATCACTAATGTGAAATCTAAACACTCTATTACCACAAACCGTGACATCCCAAAAACCTACCATCATATCTAACACCACCAAACCACGAGTTTCATTTGCATATGCACTCAACGGTAAAAACCCATACCAAAAACCAAAATCACCCACCAAAATAAATCCAATCATACCGCCTCTACCAAACAAAAGAACAAACTCTTCAATTATCGCAAACTTCATTCCATCAGTAGTGCCAATCTCAGACAGAACTTAATCATTGATGAGGGTTTCCTTCATTTCTCATTAAAATACCTCGGTGGCCTACACCTTCTTATCATTTTAATTAAAAAAACGGCTATAAAGCACTCGCAAACAAGAATCTCATAACGCACTTTAAAACCCTCAAACCTTGGTCAAACAATATCCGTATTCAAGATCATCTTACTTGGTTCTCCGTATCCGATCTCTCACCTCACCCTTGTTTAACGAATGTGTTTTCTTCCATTGCAGAAACTTGGGGTCCTCATTCCAGAATGAATGTAGCTCGAGACAATTCAATCGCTCAATCAGAAAAGTGTGTGTTCTTACAACACAAATGAACTTCATATAATAGATAATGCATGCACCAATTGGTAGCGACTTCATACCCATTAGCGTTTCGAAAGTTGATGGTGAGATTGACTAACTCTTCAACAGATACACGCTCACCTTTTTTTTTATTTTTATTTCAGTGGCTCTAATGACGATATTGAAGATGGTGACGATTCTGGTGAAGATTCTGACGCGAATAGTGAAGAAGAATATAGACCATTATAGCTAAAAACGAGGATGTTTTTTTGGAAAATGTTGGTGTACCAAGAAACTCTAACAGTGGTCCAGAAATCACTTCTGAAGAAGAGTCGACATCAAATTCTAGAAAACAAAAAAAGACAAAACCAACCCCTGGGTTTGACAGAATGGTTAAAACAATACTTGTAAATGTTTGTGATACCCAAGGTAAGTCAATCCTACCCCACCTATATCAAAATGTTTCTCATGAAACACTTTCTACCTCACACAGCGCACGTGGTCTCACTCAATACTAATTCCATCGATTAAACTTTGGCCCAATATCTTAACAAAATAAGGTCCAAAAGAAACATCCCTCACACTCTTGCAGGCTCGCAACAAGCTGCCACTAGCCCAACACCAAAATATAAATCCATTCTTTCCGAGCATCATCCTCATCCCAGTCTCTGTTAAACCATTCAAAGAAGAAGAGGTATGCTTCACTTCGATTAATTGATCCATTAAAATGGTATTGCACCACTTCCTAGGAAAAAGAAAGCTACCTCGTCATCAATTCTAAATCTGAAAACCAGGTAGGTTCTCTCAAGTTTCTAAACCAACATCCTCCTCTTCTCCTGATGCCTTATCTGACTCTTGATCTCTTATTGGATGTTGCAATCAATGAATCCTCTCCCAACCCATCAATGATTCAGATCCCGAAACATTAGAGGTTAACAAAAACCATGGAGGTTTGTAACGCCCTCAGATTTAACATGGTAGGAAAAGAAAAAGATGTTGCCCAAGCACTGGCTACTGGATTAGACAAGAAATTCCAATAAATATTCTATCTTTAAATATAAGGGGGTTCGGGGAAGACGACAAGCGTAGTTGGGTTAGAAGACTGTCTAGAAAATAAAATTCACTTCTTGGGGTTACAAGAATCAATGTCGAATGAGGATAACCGGTATTTAGCCAATCCATGTGGGGTCATTTTACATTTGATTTTGCATTGAATAAGGCAAATGGTTAATCAGGAGGAATTGTTGCCATACGCAACACGTCCAAGTTTCATATGACATCATCCATTATTGGTGACGGATTTCTTGCTCTCACGGGAAAATGGTTCTCCATTGATAGTGACTGTCTTTTCATTGTAGTATATGCCCCCTCCCCCACAAGCTCTAAACATAAATAAGAAGCTTTGGCTTGATATTGAGACCTTTGTCCAATCAGAAAATTGCTTCTTTATTGTCATGGGAGACTTCAATAAAGTTCGGAACGAAAATGAACGATTTGAAGTGCATTGGTTTTTAATGAGTTCATCTTTATCCGGGGGTCTCCTAGACTTACCAGTGGGAGGTATGCATTTCACACGAATGAATAGTCTAGGCTTGAAGTTAAGTAAGATCGATAGAATATTTGTTTAACATGTCATTGATAGGTGGCCAAATTCTCATACTTTGGCTCTTATTAAAGAGTTTTCGAATCATTCTCATAAACTCGGTAAATGATTATAATCCAACACTTTTCAAGTTTTACAATTCTGGGTTGCAACATAATGATTTCAGCACAATCATAAACGATTCCTGTTCAACTTTTATCAACTGCCATTCCACCAATCCAGCGGTAAAATTTAAACTTAAGCTCAAACACCTCAAATATAACCTTAAAAATTGAAGTTCCATAAACACCACCGAAGTAGCAGCACCCTAGAACTTCAAGAAAAAAAGATGAAATTGATCGAAGGGCTGAGTTGTCTCCTCTCTCGGCTACCGATGTGGATGTGACAATCGAAAAGGTTAAAATGCTTGCCGAAATGGAGCATCGTAAGCTAAAAGATCTTATACAAAAAGCTAAGATCAAATGGGATTTTGAAGGTGATGAGAACTCTAGCTTTTTTCATGGGATCATCAATAACCGAATAAACCGTTCAAAAATAAATGGGTTGGCTATCGAAGGAGGGTGGGTGACGGATCCCATTCTCATTAAATCTCATACTCTTCACTTCTTTGAAACTAAATTTACAGAGCCAACACACAATAGACCTTCTTTCTCCAGAAACCTTTTTAAGCAACTAACCCCGGATGAAAACCTCATTTTTGAAAGTCCGATATCTTCCCAAGAAATAAAAAATGCCGTATGGGATTGTGGCAGGGAAAAGGCCCTAAGTCCATATGGGTTACCTTCAAACTCATAAAGAAGCACTAGAACCTATTGAGCGAAGGCATTATTGCGTATGTCAATGACTTTCACTCGGCCTCAATTCTACGAGTTTGTAACTTTTCCATCATCACCCTTGTCCCTAAAGTTGATGATCCATTAACCATAAGTGACTTAAGGCCAATAAGTCTAATTGGAAACCAATATTAGATAATTGTGAAAGTCCTTGCAAACCGCCTTGCCCTAGTCATTCCTTCGGTCGTGAGTGATGTGTAAATGACATTCATTAAAGTTTGGCAAATTATCGATGGGCCCTGTTTGGTAAATGAGATACTTCATGGGCTAAAAAACACAAGAAATAGCTTCTCCTTTTAAAAGTTGGCTTTGAGAAAGCTTTTGACTCATTAAGTTGGTTCTTTTTAGAATCAATCTTGGCTCAAACGGGTTTTGAAGAAAAATGGAGGAAATGGATTCATTCTTACCTAAATTTGGCATTCGCCTCGGTTCTTATCAATGGATTCCCAGTTAGTGAATTCAATCTCCAAAGGGGGCTTAGACAAGGGGACCCTCTCTCCTCTTTCTTATTTAGTTTGGCGATTGAGGCCTTAAATGTATTGTTTTTAGAGGCAAGGAACAAAAGCATCTTCCTAGTTGCCAAAGTTCAAAGAGATAAAGTTCCTATATCACACCTCCAATTTATGGATGATGCACTCATTGTTGGTCATTGGTCACTTACCAATGCTAAAAACTCGTCAAGAATCCTTACATGTTTCCATCTTGCTTCCGGTCTCAAAGTAATCTTTAATAAGAGCAAAGTTTTTGGTAGTAGGGTTTCGTCAAGTGAGCTCAATTCCATAGCAAGCTCTTTTGGTTGCCAACCATCTTTGCTCCCTTGTACGTACTTAGGGATGCCCATTGGTGCAAACATGTCAAGATGCCGTAATTGGTCTAGTTTGATTGATAGATTTCAAAAAGTGGCTCTCAAATTGGAAAACCAAAACGTTTTCTTATAGTGGTCGCCTTACACTTATTAAATCCGTCCTTGGTAGTCTAGGGGTCTGCTTATTCTCCACGTGCCCCAATTTCCATTATAAAGAAGTTCTAAAGCATCCGTAGAGATTTATTTTGGTGTGATAGCTTGGATATAAAAAAGATTGCTTGGATTGCTTTGGATAAAGTAATTGGCCCAATGTGAGCAAGGAGGCCTTGGCATCGCTAGCCTAAAATATTCAATCTAGCAATGTTAGCAAAATGGTGGTGGCGTTTTCTTTTAGAAGAAAACGCTCTATGGAAACAATCGTCTCTATCCATGTCACTTTGTGATGGCCTTAGGATGGACTCCTCATCTCCATACAAGTCGGATCCGTGGTATCAAATCGTGTGGTTGAAAGATGATTTGTCAACATACGGGGTTACCCTCTCAATCTTCAAAAGAATAGTAGGAAATGGCACCTCCACTCGGTTTTGGGTTGATCAATGGCTTGGTGGTCCACCTCTTTGCTCCACATTCCCGAGGCTATACCAGTTAGAAACTAACAATCTTTGTTTTGTTTGTGATCGAGCACCAAAAACATCTCCAAATATCGCCATTCCACCTGGTCCAACTCAAAGCCCATCAAGCCAATTGGACATCCCCACAATGTCACTTACAAAAAAAAAAAAAAAAAAAAAAAAAAAAAAAAAAAAAAAAAAACAGTAGCAAGTCACTGAAAATGGGCATACGCAAGTGTCATCTTCGGCCCAACAAGAATTTGGTCTTTTTACATCTTTACTCATTCAGCAAGAGTCACGATCCCCAAAAGAAAAAAGAAAAGAGAAGGAGAATAATAGCTTACATTTCGATCCATCAAATTCATTACAACTTTGTTCCTCATACACTCACCGGCTGTAATAGAGAATGCCAATTAAATGAAGGATAAACGAAATTTATATAATAATTACTGATAGTTTGCAACCACATTCATCTTTTTTATTTGTGAAAGGATTAACTTTAGCACATGATGGCTACATCCAACAAGCATAATCCCAAATGCTGCGTTGGGGCCATTTACATAGCTGATAGTTATACAAGGTCCAATAAGCTTCCATCAACCTGAGTATGGTAATCTGCATCGCAATAATTTATGTAATTAACACGACTAGAAGTGTACACATAAAGCTTAGGTGGACAAAATGGAATGGTGAGACGTGAATTTAATTAATAATGTCACTTCAGGGTTATAAAATTCCCGTCGTTAAAAAAATTACGGGCGTACTAAAACGAGTAGGATTGAACCAGCAACATATTTTGTCCATGTTAACTTTGTATCAAAACGATTAAACTATATTTTCCAATAAAACATCTAAATTGTTGTAGACGCTGAATAGGCTTTAGATGACATTTAAATATTCACTCATGATACTTTTGCAATACACTTGCAACTCCTAGTCTTTTACTAATAAAACTTTTTATTCATAAATTACAACTTAAATCTACTACGGAGTACTTTTATTTGCAGTTGAAATTAACTGCCCCCTCTAGTTATGTTGCAGCAAAACTGCGAGCAGTAGTTGAAATATATCAATTTGACATAAGTATTTCCTTTGGATGCTAACACAATGTTTGTTAACTTTGCAACAAATATATAGTTGAGTATAATGGTTTGACACCTTACGATATAATTTAAAAAAAGGGAAGCACTCACCCTAACCTGAGAGATGTTCCGGAGCTTTCATATTCTTGTGGAGGACCAGCGGAGTTGCAGATATTGGTACATTCGGATGATTCGTCATAATCATCAGAATCCCTAATGGTCCGTTTCCGAGCATCAGAAATTATCAGAAGCTTTATTCCACCATTAAAAATGCAAGTTAGCACAAACATGTACACCACAAAAAGAGAAAAAATAAAGAACAATAAACTTTAGCAGCCGCTTTAATAATCTTAATAAACAAAAAGACCAAACTTATAAAGCGTGTATGATCACTCCACTTAAAGGGGATACGGTGTTTCTTGGTGCCTTGGTTAACCAAAGTTCATTGGTTATCTTTGGTTTATTCTTGTCCACAGAGATTTAGTAATTGAAATATGTCTGGAGAGCACGCTTTGTACCTCTTGTCTTAGTTTGTCATTCTCCTCCTTGAGCTTCAGTTCCTGCATGTTTTACCGACTTTAAGCAGGATGTTAAATCAGTACAAAAACAATATCTGCAAAGTCCAAAGCCAAAAGGCATCGCCTAAATGTCCCCATTGTGTCTCAAATTGGTAACATGCTTTGTTATACACTTCAATTGTCAAATCACTTATGTAAAATGACAATGGCCGGTTTGCTACAAACATTGTCTCTGCTTTGTGTGTTTATGGTTGAGTAATGTTTGACTTAGATCAGGAAGTTTGAGTTCTAACCTTCTCTTGAAGATGACTGATTTCATTCATAATCACCTCACTCTGAAATCACAAAAGAAAAGAAAAATTGTTACCTGAAATGACAAAAAGAAAAAGGAAAAACAAAAAGAAACAAGAGCCTACGCCTATCCTGCAAAGGTGTAAAGGTCTCTTTCAGCATATTTCTGAGTCAACATATGTTATTTTTTTCGTTACAACTTTACTTAGAAAAGTTGTTTTTTTTGAAGGGCGAAAGATTATGGCTATGTTTGGCACAAAGTTTTTTGGAGCTTTTTTGGCAATGAGCGGTGAACAATGAGCTTTTTGATTTTTAGTGTTCGTTTGGCATGAGAGCTGTGGGCTTTGCTATTTTTTTGAAAAGCTCATTTTCCCAATGCTTCTTTATGAAGCTGTGAGCTTTTTTGGCTACTGCTCACATCTCACAGCTACTTTTGCCAAACATAGCCTATATAAAAAGACCCGGCAAGATGCTAGGGGGAAAGTAATAACTAATACAAAGCAAATGCACCTTTTTTGATACTACACGGCTCAATCCAGCTTCAAGTAACTTTTCAAGTTGATGCAGCTCTTCGATACTTAACCCTTGCAACTCCTCCCCTCTTAACCGCCTGTTTCTCAAAAAGAATCACACCGTAATCCAAACAACATACATAAATGCATACATATACACATATACATGTGCATAATGTGTGTGTGTGTGGCTTTGTGTATAGATTAGTGTGGTATATTACAATATTGTACCTTAACTGAAGGGTTCTTTCAGCAACTTCTTTGCTTAACTTGGCATAGTTGGCATCTTCAACCAGCTGCCAAACAAAATGAAATCATTACACATAGGTACGCTATAACGGGACAATTCAAAAATATAATTCCTTATAAAAGACCCCAAAAGCAAACCACATATTAGAATGCAAAGTAAAACCACTTTAAATTCTAGACTTCGGACTTGCTAAAGTCTTCTCATTAACAAACTAACAGTGGTCCCACAAGCGAAACCTTAACTAGTAGCCAAAATTCCATTCAAAAACAACAAAAGGTAACCATGAGTCATTTGCATGCAGCCTTTCACTTGTTTTATGCAAAGAGTCGTTTCTGATGTTTGACCTACCTCAACCATGGTCAGTACCGCAGCAGATGTTTCAAGAGTCATGACTCTATAAGACTGTACAGAATAGAGCAAGAATCTAAAGACTAAAGAGCGTAACTCCCAACCTCACCTGCAACTCAAGGGAAGGTTGATTTAACGTCTCAAGATTTTTAGAGTGCAAGCTACGCCTTTCAAGTACTTCTTTCATACTGCAAGAGACGACAAAAACGCAAGCCGTTAAAAGAACTAACTGTGCAGATCGGAAAAAAAGGGGCATACCCAAAGTTATGCTACTACAAAATCACTTCATATCAAGTGTTTCAATCAAACCATTAGCATATAATAAACTCAAAGAACCTTTAAAAGGGACAATTAGGTTAAGGTGAACTCATCACAGATTAATTCACGGCATGTTAATAGGTGGAGCAACTTCACATAAATGCTAATTATTGTTGTTTATGTCAAAATTAGAATACTTGGTTCACCATATAGTTGCTCTCAAATCTCACTCGCCATATCATGGATTCATTCTTTAATGTACCCCAAGATGTTTCATTAGGCCTGGAGTAGTTTCAATTTGTTAGTCATTTACAAATTAAGTGGCACGATTATTTAAAATTCTCTCTAAAATGGGTCTCATACTCTCATGTTTGATTATCGAAAGCTTTCATTTCTTTTTCGAAACAAATCCTCTGAGTTTTGTAAACCATGTAACAAATTAGTACAATCAAACACAAGATTAACGTACACATACATATCTTTATAGACAAGATTACAAAATTAACATTTTTTAAACACAAAATTAACATATACTTTTGTAAACAACAATGCAAAGTTTTATAAACATCATAACTCAAACTCAATCAAACATAGAATTAGCACATACATGCTTTTATACATAACGTATTGTATGCCTGCATGATTGTAAGTTTGTTTTTATGCTTTCATGTTCTATGATTGTATGTTTTTTTTACTTGTGTATGCTTCTAGTCTTATTGAGTTATTTCTTCCCCCACACAAAACACACACACACACACACACATAATTATATATGCTATATTTTCACACATATACACCTACACACACTCTTGCAAGAGGTCTTTCTGAAGCAGTCCATTTACCCTTGGTTAGGGGTGTCACCTCACACATTCAGGCTTATTTTAGAAAGTTTGGTGCAAAAATCGTAACAATGGTGCTTGAGAAGAAAGAGAGAATTGGAAAGTGGGGAATACAAAAGCGGGAGAACATCCCGCCAAAATAAAAAAAATGGTTTGGTTAAGACATATAGAACATGGTTTCTAGCTAAAAAAGATTGGGCTCTGTTATGGCTACCTGAAAGTTGGGATATAAATACATGTGTCTATTAGGTAGTCCTGATAGAGCCCGCTTTTTAGCTAGACCCCACGATCTATAAATAAAAGTGAAGTAATTTTATTATTAAGCGGGGTGTTCGGGATATCTATTAATTCTTTTGCTATTCTTTAAACAACAATCTCAAACACCAAAATACCCATCAAAACTACACCTAATCGACTTCATTGTCCCAATTAAGACTCAAACCCCCAACTACCTATTGAAGAGCATCTTAAGTTCACCCGCATACCGTGGGCCCATTGTTTATGGCATTTAAGATTGGGTTATAGAACTCACAGTTATGGAATGTGTACAATAGCTCAAGTTTTGGACTCCATAATGGATTCATATAAAGTAAAACTCATCATTCAATAAAACTTGTAGAATACATGTATCACCCGAAAAACTCCACAAACTCCATAAACCTTTAAGCAGAACACTAAGTAATTCCTACAAGATTAAATTACAAAAAAAGAACTACTCATAGATATCTAAATGAGCATTCATTGGTTATGCACACGTACGTTGTTGCTCGCACGCATATGCCAATAATAAAATCAACACGTTTTAAGTGGATCATACAGTATAACTTCAACCTAATAAAAATATACATGCACGTAACATGTGACCATGTGACGGAGTTTGCTTCTTTGAATCCGTACCTAAACTAATTAAACTCTACTAGACCTATAAGATGAATCCAATTCTTAGATGATAACAACTTCGATCAACAAAAACGAACAGCGTAACAAAGAGTGATGAAAGGGATTGTTATTTGTTAGTCTTTTAGCACCATTTTTCTGTTCTATGTCACATGTGACCATGTGACGGTGGTTGCTTCTTCAAATTCTTGTTTAGGCTAACCTAAATTTGTTAAACATCTAATCATAATTCCAATCTTTTTGTCCCGGGAGATCATGATATCAATCTACTTTGCTTGGCACAGATGACTAGAATTTCAAGTAAGACTTCCCTCCTCAATCAGCCTCTATAAAAGCCTTTTTTTTTTTTTTTTTTTTTTTTTTTTTTCGAATTATGCATCTAAAAAGGGCAAATAATAAAAAAAGGTAATATACCTGCCACAATTTCATCGAATGGGTAGTGAACTATTTTTTATTATTTTGAGGGTAATTTTCTTTCAAAAGCATCATCTTTAGGGTATTTTGTCAAAATTTTGGACAATTTTGCCCCTCATAGCTAATACACAATTTTTTTTCCCGAAGGGCAAAATTGTCCAAAATTTTTGCAAAATACCCTAAAGATGATGAATTTGAAAGAAAATTACCCTCAAAATGAAAAAAAAAAAAAATAGTTCACTACCCATTCGATGAATTTGTGGCAAGTATATTACCTTTTAATATCATTTGCCCCATCTAAAAATCCTAATAGCATCCTTTTAGCCACATATTTTCCAAGAAAAACTGTAAAAAATGAGAGCTCAAGAACTTCCATTTAATCAGTACTAAGCATAAAGTACAAACCCAGTCAATCTCAGCTTACAATTAATCAGATCACAAGCAAAATACAAATTCAGTTCAACCTAACAATATAAAAACAATAAACAACAAACCAAACAATGAAATGGTGAACCCTAACTACTACTATCCATAAAAACCATAGAACACCAACAAAACCCATAAAACCACACACTAACACACATAACCCTAGGTACATACCTTGAGCTTGAATAGTGAAAAAGCTTTTCACTTGAAGAGAATAGGATAACAGCAACATCAGCATCACAAAGTACAGAAAGCTCTTCAGCTTTCTTAAATAACCCTCTTCTTCTCTTGGAAAATGTCACTCTTCTTGCTGTTGCATTATCAATTCTTTTTAGCTGCACTTTCTCCTTAACCATCATATTTTTCACTTTACTCACACACACACACACACTCTATTTTTGTGAATATATCAGCAAATCTCAGTAAAAGTTGTTAACAAAACAAGGAAAAAAAAAACCTAGTGTTCAAATCAAGATTTTACTATGAATGGTAACAAGTACTTTTGTACGTAGCAAAAGAGGAAAAGAACAAAAAAGGAACCATTTTTATTTGCCATAACTAGTAACCCTAGACAAAATCAGCTAAACATGATCACCCATTTACCCAATTCACTCTTCACTCTTTTAACCAGATCCAGATAGAAATGATGAATTAATGATGGCTAAAAGTGGTGGGTTTTTTTTAAAGAAAAATAATGGGTTTTTAATAAAATGAAAACCCCATGAAGGATTCAATGATGTTTTTGCAAATTAAACAGAAAAATTCTTGTGGGGCTAGGGTTAATGTTGTCAGGGATGAAAGGGTGAGTTTGGAAAAGTGGTCTAGTACTTGGGGGATTAAAGAGAGGACTGTTGTGTAAAAGGAAACCGATGAGACATATGAGACCAGTGTCGTCTTCTATTCTTTTCCTTTCTGTACTTTTTTCTTTAATCTATTGAAAGTTTATGAAAGGTGCAACTGGGTTGAAACTTGAAACTCGTAAGGATTTTTTCTTTATTATAATGAGAGTGGAGAATAACTTTTCAATCAAATGGGTTTAATTAGGTCTTTATTCAATGTAATTATGAATTTGGTTAAATAACCCGGTTTACTCGAGATAGGTTTTTAATGAGTTCAACAATTACACAGAGGAACACTGAAGATAAATTGATCATTTAAAATGTACACTTCGTTATTACACAATTTAGTTGATGATACTGGTCATATAAGCACATGACTTTGTATGATAATTAACATTAAAGGTAACTTTAAACAATAAACACAAAAATGAAACCAACATTAAAGGTAACTTTAAACACAAAAATAAACCACTATTAACCTCCAACATAAATGGTCTAGCGTAAAACTCTGTGTAAACTTAAACAATTTGTCTTGACATTTGTAGTCCAAACTTGCATAATTTCACCTTTACCAAGTATTTCTCAAGAGAAATTTAAAACGTACTCCGTATTTCTTTTGACATGTGTGTTTGTGTTTGAGAATGAAATTTTAGTCATTTTTACGAACAGCAAAAGGACGTATATGAAAAGAAGATTATCCCAACAAGGAGCTACGACAAGCTAACAACGAGTTGTAGGAGATAAAGCATCACAAGGATTAGAGAATCATTATATCCGATTAAAAGAGTTTTTTTTGGTTCTCGGATATATCCAAGGAAAAAAGTAAAAGCTTGATGTTGTTGAGACTAAGAGTTTTTTTTGAGTTTTTTTTTGTGCGAATCATTTCTATATTTCAAAAGTCCCCAAAGGGTTGATTGCACAACGGCAGCAAAGAATATAATGTGGTTGTGAGGTAGGGGTGCACGATCAGCAACATTTATTATATCGTTGAGGTTGGAGTTTTAAGGTTATGGATACCCTATCAATGAAGAACCGTCAACCATGTTACATTTGCAACACGTGCTACATTTAACAAAGATATGATGCTTGGACTCTAGGCCATCGTTTCAAGTATATGGCGCAGCAGACCGTCTAAGTCGACACCTCGTTTGTCGAGATTAATTCGGGTGGGAAGTATTTGATTCAAGATACGCCATGATAAAATGTTGGTCATGTATGTGAATGTCTGGTTTATATAACTCTAGACGTAGACACCAATTTGGCTTGTACCTACGTTTAACATCAAAGGATTTATTTTTTATTTTTATTTTTTTAATTTAAGTGACTTTTAGATCTATAAGCCTTAATTAGCCTCTTAAAAAAGAAAAAGATGTTTTAATGAATCTCCCACTTAAAAAAAGAGCAAGAGTTTTGAGCCTATGATCATAATCCCCACTGAAAAATAAACAAAACCATAATTTTGTAGATGCACTAAAAGGAAAGTAAACTATATGTAACTATTCAACTTGGAGCTTTGCTACATCCTCGTATCATTTCATCCAATAAAACCTCACACACACGATATTATTATATCGTTTTTTCCCACTCATTATCTCTCTACATTCAAACCGTCAATTCTGTCACATGACAAGATCTTGTCAATATATGGATTTGTATGATGTTTTAATAAAAATATTTAGCATTAATCTAGGTTGCTTAGTCAAATATATAAGTAAAGTACACGTACAACTCCGTAAGCACAACACCTCATTCCATTTTTGTTTGTTGCATGTCATAATTTTATTGGTCAGCAACATGCAAATCTAAATCCTTATGATATAAAACCCATAAAACAACATGCGAATCTAAATCCTTAAATCCTTGTCGACATAATACTACTTAAAATTTGACTTCTCATATAAAACAATAATGATATTTTGTTACTTGTTACTTTTGTATATCTTACAACAGATGATGTTTCTTAAATTAAGTGGTATGGAAAGATATTTATGTTAGTCTTAAAGGCCGTTTGGTTTGTTGAATGTTTTTAATGAAATTGTAATTTATAAAAAGAAAAATGTAATCTGAATTGTTGAAATCTATCATGTATTTGGTTGGTAAAATATCTATGCTACTTATAAAGGGTTTAAGACTCTCTCTCTTATTAATTATTTTAAGATTTCCTAAATTAGATTTTAAGTAAATACAATTTATAAAACATAGTTTACAAGTACTTAAAGCACACATAAAACTAAAAAAAACACAATTCATCTAATACAATTAGTACACTATTAAAAACACCTCTTCATCTAAAAATACAACTATTTAAGCACAATCTATGCATTCTAATAAAATAAAGTTTTGTACCACCCTCTAAAGCAGCCTCTGCATTCAATTCGCTGATGTGTCTCGATAGAGAGGGCATCATTATTTTTGGAATGTACTTCACCACTGCACTCCTCAAAAGACAAAGTCTTCCTTTATACGCTTCCAAGGCAATCAGATTTGAATTTACAGTTTCAATTCACCATTTAATATCAATTCATTCAATGTAATCGGTTACAATCATCCCAAAAAAAATACGCTCCCTCTTTAAATCCCTAATCAATATTCATTGTCAATTGTACAATTAAAGTGCCTTCTCCACAATGATCTCACCGATTCAAGAATTATAATTTTTCTTTTAATCTTGCAGGTTTAATTCGCTGATCTTTAGTCTTCTTCATGTACTATAAAACACGGAGGCAAGCATTGTTTATAAATTAGCTTTAATCTCGTAAGTTTTAGTTTATGTTAGTTTGTTTAGTTTGATTTGTTTATAACATCTTCTTTATATTATCTTGACTATGTTTTCATAGGTTCCTCTTGATACCGATTTTCATCATTGGTTTTTATCCATAATAAATAATCGGTGACGCAGAATAAAAAGGTTACTCTTGGTTTGATTTTTGTTTGTTTCCTTTATAATGAGTTCAATTTTGATTTCTTATGATTGTCATTTTATTTGAATGTTATGATTAAAGTTGAACACCAACTGTATGATAAAATGCCTGATTAGAAAGAAATATTGATTGCATTTCAAATCACAAACATTTATGCGAGTACTTGAAAAAAATCTACATAATCACACCACATGCTCGATAAAATGCACACTAAAATGTAACCACCTATTTTCATGTAGTGAGGTAAGAGAGTTTTGAAGTTGCTATTATTTAGAAAAGTTATATGTTTGATGATTTTGAAAAAGAAACAGAGGTGTTGTAACCAAAATACCATTTAGTATTACAATAATTACATTGGGGTTTAGTTTTATTTCAGTTGATTGATTTGTGCAGATTTTAATGTTTCGATATGCGTTCAAGTTTGGAAGTTTTCTAGGCTCTCAAGTAGTCACTGGTAAGTCTCTTTTATGATATGTGTTCAAATTTGGAGCAGAGTGTGAGCAACCAAATCATCGACATGTTTATCTTTCTTATCTGGATTCAGTTACGTACTTGAGGCTTGAGATTAGGACTGTTTCACAGGAAGCTCTGCGTACATTTGTCTATCATAAAATTCTGGTAAGCTTTTGAACTGCATATACTCCCTTTTGGTTGCTTTAATCTTGCTACGTTGAATATGTCAACCAGTTTTCTTTTATTTTGTTTTCATATAGGTTACCTGGAATATTGCAAATTATGTGGTTTCACAAGTTGCTATATATAGGCTTGCCCTCCATTAAAGGGTGAAGATTATATCTTATATTGTCACCCTGAAATTCAGAAGACACCAAAATTTGATAAATTACGAGAATAGTGAGTTTGTGGTATTACTTGATTAATGTAATATTAGGGATTATTGTATTATTACTGATGCACTTCATGTTGTCTATCAGGTATTTGTCGATGTTGAGAAAAGCTTCAAGAGAAGATATCGTAGTTGAACTCAATAACTTGTATTATTACTGATGCACCTTTTTTTCCTTATTTTGTTTACACACTTTTTTTTTTCCTTATTTTGTTTACATTTTTAGGACGGTCCTTCTGCACGATTGCAAGAAGGAATGATTCTTAAGAAACGGTATAGTATGGTTGTGTATACTTGCAAGAAGTCTAAGGTATGTATCCAAATTTATCTTTAGTGTTTCTTCTATATGATGGTAGTATGTTTCTCTTTGTTTCTTTTTGGAAAATAATGAAGATTGATGCATTTGATATATGGAATGCTTGGGGACTTGCTTTGATTCGGATGGGCCTGAAGGTTAGGTTTTGAATTGACAATTGGTGAGGTGATTTATTTTCATATAATGTTAAAATTTTATTCAAGAAACAAGGGAATATGATATACAATAGAAGAACATCTAAGCATATAAACAAATGATATACAAGGGAAGTTAGATAGGATGTTTAAATAGAACTTGTGCTAAACTTTATAAATATCGAGAGTCAAAGGTCATGTATCAAGTCTAAAATAAACAACACCTAAAAAAGAGATTTTAGAATGGCAAGTAAGGAAATTGTGTTAGTAATGACTAAGCAAATTTCATTTATAGCTTATCTTGCGTGTATTTTTTTGGTCATGGAGCTGTGTAAGTCGGACATGTGCGTAGAGTGTGTTTTTAGGCCATATTAAAATCTACTTGGCCCATATTAATCTATGCATACAATAGTGTAGGACCGTAGAATAACCTACATCACTATTAAATCAAGCTTAAACCTAGAGAGAGAAAGTAAGTAGAGAGAGAGAGAGAGAGTGGGAACTCTAGTGTGTGAAATAATAACCTTGTTATGACTAAGAGAACCAACCTCTCAAATGAGGTTTACAAGAGTATTTATACTCAAAGTCTAGGGCTTCACATATCTTTGACCTTATTACATAACTAGCCCTTAGACTTTATAGAATCATGAAAACTAAACATAAACTTCATCATAATGATATTCTAAAGCAACCTATAACAATACATTAATGACCGACACTTTTTATAAATAAAAATACGATTCTAACAATCTCCCCCTAAGTGTTGGTCATTGAGGTTGCGCGACGTCATCATCTTTGTCTTTAAACTTTATCATTCATAGCTCTTGACGTCTTTAAGAATCACTAGATGAATCATAGTTCCAGTTCATCATGCTTCATTGTTGTTGAAGTGATCCGATGATGTCATCTGCCTTTCGTCACTTCTGTGTTTGTGGTGGTTGTCTGCCATTCCAACATGCTCATACGTCTTAAGTCTTTGTGATACATGCATTTGTTGTTTTCGTTCTTTCACTTTGATCTTTGTCACTTTACTTTGTAGATTCTTCTTTTTGGCGTAGAATCTTTCTTTGACTGTTGCTATCCTTTGATCTTTGTGAGAACTTTCCTTTGACTTTGCGATGCATGTATGAGCATGTGGAATCTTTCGCCATGGAGATGATGTATAGCTGCAGGTAAACAGTTAGCAATAAACAACCGGTACTTACAGATAATGAATTAGAGATCGTCAACAGCATAGTGTGAAGACTCCTTCTAACCCTTACCATGGCCGTTCCCATATCAGATACTCCCAAAAGAGCTTACGAGACCTACTAAGTAGCTCAATGACTGGGTGAGTCGCTGGGGATCACTCCACGACTGTAGACCGTTTGAAACCACCGCGAACACTAAGCGTAACCCATAAAGAATTACCGAAGTGACCTGCTGTCAGGGCTGCTTGATGTTGCCCCTAGCAGGAATTTCCGTTCAATCATTGAGAATATACATAAGTAATTCCTCTCATAAACGTTCTCGGCAGATTGCTAAGATCTGCGTAGGACTCTTAAGTTTACATCTGGCATCCTTAATGATGAACAACCAGTGTAGAGATATCATGTGTTCCTATGAGATCTTTTGATGAATCTCGGGGCTCTAGACTCGATAAGTGCACATTTGGTTTCCTATGCGGAGATTAGGGAGAGGTCTCCTGCTTCAATATCAATCATCTTTAAGAGACAGATTGATAGATTACACCGGTTCCCCGTGAGAATGAAACAAGCTCTTTTAAGAGAACTTGAGTGGCTAGAAGGTTTAGTGCAGTGCGTTACTGGATCCATGACGTCTTTATCTTCAATACCGGTGTCACCTTAGTAACAACCAGTAGCATATGAATTAAACCCGGTGTCTGCCCTAAGGTTGAACATATGGAGGGCTATTTCTTTTCACCCTTTTTCATAACTTTTCTTTTTAATTCTTCAACCCCTTCTTTCTCCTTTCTCATTTTCTCCTTTTTTTTTTTTAATCATACCTAAGGACTTCTAATTCTAATCTATTGGAATTGTCCTTGGGTAGATCCCTCCGGCTCTGGCGGATCATAGGACGGTTTTCCCTAACCTTAGTCACCTTATAACTTCATGAATCCTATAATTTCCATGAAACCTTTGATTGAAAATCTCTCAAAGTGTTTATGAATATAAACACATTTTTGTTGACACTTTGAGAGTTTTTGTTTCTTTTGAAGGACTCCCCCTTCACATGTGCTTATGAATTTTTAAGAAATTTGCACATGCGTGAGGAGTTTGCACTTTTTGAATTGATCCACTTTCAGTGAACATAACCGATTCGAGACACGCTTACATCACTAGTTTGACTAGCTTGAAGTTATTACCCGTCCTGGTCAAGTCCAAAGAAAGTCTCTCGATACGGTACATTCTACTCAGACAAGTCCTATTCGAGACACGCTTACATCACTAGTTAGACTAGCTTGAAATTATTACCCGTCCAGGACAAGTCTTTTCGATTACTGACATTTTAAGCTTCGTCAATTCATTGGTACATTCTGAGTCTAGCTCTTTTGAGATTCAGTCACAAGCTTTAAACATCTTTGATCACATTTTAATCATGTCTTCTCCCCCTCAAAAATAGCATATCGTGATATTTTTGATATCAACTGATTAAGAAAAAGCTTTTTGGAGAGAGACAGATTTCATTTTGCATGAATTCGGAACATTTTGTTTTTGTACTCCCCCTTAATGATAGCACATTTTAAAATCAATTAAGGGTTTTGAGGGAGTTATCTTGAGCACTCATTTGAAAGATTTTGAAAAATCTTTTGATGAATCTTGAAAAAGTGCTCAAGATTACTATTTTGAAAACGAGTTTTTGTTTGAAGTCTTTTTCGTTTGTTTAGACTCGAACTTTTTGAAAAAGATTTCATCCTTGAAAATACGAGTCCATGATTTGAAATAATCAGAAGTCATCATTCGGGTCCGGGTTTCGTACTGAAGTATACGAAAGCCATTGTGAAGAAACTTTTGAGAAACGACATGTTTTAGAAAAACATTTTAAAGAACTCCCGTTCAAGCATCTGTACATGTTCGTATCATTTTTGAATGACATTTCTAGAAACGTACAGAATATTGATTTATACGGAGACATGTCGTGAGAAGAATATTTTTGGATTTTTTGATTTTATATTGTTTTTGTATTTTTTGAAATTTTATATTTTTATATTTTGTTTTGTTGGTTTTTTAAATTTTGTATTTTGTTTTTTCAAAAATATTTACAGCGAAGCGATTTTGAAAACTTTTTCAAGAAGATTCGAGAAGACGTTCTAGCTCCTCATGAGTTAGGCTTCGCATGCCAATTCGTCGAACTAAATAGTCAAACCGTTCTTTTGGAAGGGCTTTAGTAAATAGATCGGCGAGTTGGTAATCAGTCTTAACGAAAAATAATTCAACAGTACCCTCTTCTACGTGTTCTTTGATGAAATGGTAGCGGACTTTGATATGCTTCGTCTTAGAGTGGTGTACAGGATTGCACGAGATGGCTATGGCACTTTTTGAGTCACAATACATAGGTATTCTGTCAAAAGTAAAGCCATAATCTGTGAGTTGTGTCCGCATCCAAAGAACTTGGGCACAACACGCAGATAGAGACACATACTCGGCTTCGGCGGTTGATAGCGCAGTACAATCCTATTTCGTTGACGACCAGCTTATTAGCTTTTCACCCAAAAATTATGCTCCACCTGATGTACTCTTTGCTGTAACTTGATCACCGGCATGGTCTGCATCTGAAAATGCTGTTAGATTAAACCCCGAATCCTTCGGATACCAAAGTCCCATGTTAATGGTGCTTCGTAGGTACCGAAAGATCCGTTTAACCTCTTTGAGGTGAAGTTCGGTAGGCTTTGCCTGAAACCATGCTAACAAACAAACAGCAAATTGAATATCGGGTCGGCTAGCAGTTAGGTACATGAGAGAACCGATCATGCTCTGATATTTCTTCAGATCAATGGGTTTCCCAAACAAATCACCACCTATTTTTGGTGAAGTGACCATTGGTGTACCAACAGAATCACAATTTTCCATTCCATGTTTTTTCAAAATCTCTATTGTATATTTAGCTTGATTGATAAAAATACCACGAGGGGATTGATGTATTTGTAAACCAAGAAAGAATTTTAGTTCCCCCATCATGAACATTTCAAATTTGCTTTTCATGAGATTTTCAAAATGTTTTGAATGGTTAGGATTGGTTGATCCAAAAATTATGTCGTCCACGTAAATTTGAACTATCAAAATGTCATCTTTGAATTTTTTGATAAACAAGGTGTCATCAATCGTTCCTTTGGTGAAATTGTTTTTGAGCAAGAAAGATGATAGTTCGTCATACCACGCTCTTGGAGCTTGTTTTAAACCATAGATGGCTTTCTTAAGCTTGTAGACGTAGTCTGGATGATCTTTATCGATGAATCCCTCTGGCTGACTCACATACACTTCTTTTTTCAGAGTTCCATTCAAGAAAGCTGTCTTAATGTCCATCTGATAGACTATGATGTTTTTGTGAGCTGCATAGGCTAAGAAAATCCGGACTGCTTCAAGTCTAGCTACAGGCGCGAATGATTCCTCGAAATCTATCCCTTCTTCTTGTGGATAACCTTTAGCCACGAGACGAGCTTTGTTGCGAATAACAGTCATTTCCTCATCCAGTTTGTTTTTCCACAACCACTTGAGATCAAGAACACGTATATCAAGTGGTCGTTCAACAAGTTCCCAACTGTCATGTAAATCGTATTGAAGAATTTCATCCTGCATCGCTTCTATCCAAGGGTATTCTACCATTGCTTCCCGAATGTTCTTTGGTTCTTTGAGGCTGATTGAGCAAATATAAATGCACAATTCGAGATCGGTGGCAAGTTGTCTCCTCGTCTGAACTGGCTTTGAAGGTTCACCAATAACATGTTCTATTGGATGGTCTTTTGTCCATTGAAACGTAGAAGGGTACCTTGGGTGTAACGAATGTGTGTTAGATGGTTCTTGTAACCGTGAAGAAGATTCAGCAGAGTCTGTTGCAAACGGGTTTTCAAATATTTCTTCTTCTTCTAACGCATCATTGTTTGAATTATTTGTTGGTTCTTCTTGAAAATTTGTGTTTTGATTTTGCTCATCAACTCTTGGTAGATCTGTTTCAATAACTGGAGTTGCTGGAGTAGATGTTGATGTAGTTGGTGCTTCAGCTTCGATTGTGGTAGATGCATCCTGTGGTGGTGGTGGTGGTTGATGGTTTTGAGCGGGTGCAGCAGAATGTTGTGGAGATGCATTTGTCGAAGTTCCACCATAATATTCATCAAACATTAACTTGAAGAAATTTTCCAGTTCTTGTACTGAAGGTTTATCCGTGTTTGTTGACTGAGCTCCTTGAGGTACGAGTCCTGAACTGATGTGTCCAGAAGTCTGACTGTTTGGTGCGGGTCCTAATCTGGTTTGATTAGAAGCCATTGGATTAAGCGCGGGTTCTAGAGCGTATCTCTCAGAAGCCATTTGTGAAATCTCGTCAAACTTCACATTCATCGTCTCCATTATCTTTTTCGTTCTTCTATTGTACACCCTGAATGCCCTTGAGATTACTGAATATCCAATGAAGATTCCAATATCACCCTTAGCTTTCAACTTTCCTAGATCTTCTCTGTCGTTCGTCGGATAGCACAAAGCGCCAAACACGTGAAGGTAAGAGATGTCAGGTTTCCGGTTATTCACAAGCTCATATGGGGTTTTATTGAATCTTGGATGGATTAGGGATCGGTTTTGAGTAAAACAAGCAGTGGCTACAGCATCAGCCCATAAGAATAGTGGTGCACTAGAATAAATTAGCATTGTGCGAGCAGCTTCCACAAGAGTTCTGTTTCTTCTTTCAACTACCCCATTCTGCTGTGGAGTTCTAACAACTGATGTTTGATGTGTAATTCCAACATCTTCGAGGTAAGTTCTTAACTCCTGGTTTGTAAATTCTATGCCATTGTCTGTTCTTATAATCCTTACTGGAGCTTGAAGTAGAACTTGAATACGCTTCAGAAAGGTGATGATGATGCCTGGTGCTTCGTCTTTTGATCTCAAAAACTTTACCCAGGTATATCTTGAATAATCATCAACAATAACAAGAATATACTTCTTCCCATTAATGCTTTCAACTCTCATTGGGCCACATAAGTCCATGTGTAACAGATATAACCTTGCTTCCGAACTAGGTACGGTTTTGGGTTTATATGATGCTCTTTTACTTTTTCCTTGTTCGCATGATGGACATAGGTGTTCCTTGGTGTATTTGAATTTAGGAAGTCCAGTGACGATGTTGTCTTTGGCTAACTTGTTGATGGTGTCGAAATTGAGATGGGATAATCTTCTGTGCCACAGCCAGGACTTAGTTTCGGTTGCCCTTGTCATAAGACAAATTGGTGATGTAGAAGCCATTTGGTTGATGTCGATAGCATACAAGTTTGTACCACGATTACCAGTTAAGAGATCATCACCAACCAAATTTCTAATAAAAACCGTGTTTCTCCGGAATGCAACTTCTAAATCTGCATCACAAAACTGCGCAACTGAAAACAAATTATGTCCCAACCCTTCGACGTAGTAAACTCGAGTGATCAAAAAATTCCCAAACTGAAGATCTCCAAAACCCAGGATAGCTGCTACATGATCATTTCCAAAGCGTACAGTTCCCATGAATTTCCAAATGAAATTGATCAACAGCTTTAAATTCCCGGTCATGTGCTTGGAGCAACCCGATTCGACGATCCAAAGACATATTTCGATAACCTGCCAATAACAGAAGAATTTGTATTTGGACACCGTTTTGAATTTGGTTCCATGGGGTTAGGGGTACATTCTAAATCACACTCATAGACAGTTGCTACTTGTTTAGCTTGAACTATTTCTAATTTGCCATCCTTGAGTATAAATTCTCTACCCGTTGGAATCCAAACACAATGCTTAAGATAGTTCCTAGGTGTGCGACTATTAGTGGTGTTCCTAATTCTTTTAATTAGGTTTCCAACAAATCTAGATTTTGCACTAGGACCTTTCAAAACGCTCTTCTGTTCAGGCGTAACGTTCATAGTCTTAGAAACACATTCATCATGAACATCATTAATTAAACATTTCTTGCATATTAAACAAACAGTGTCATTACATGCATTAGAACCAGTACTCTCGACATTACATTCAGATGAAATATGTCTCTTATTAGAAAGCGATAAATTCCTAGGGTGTTCTTCTACTTCTTCAACTTTATTCTTGCAACTACTCTTAGAGACAGGCGAGACTCTATTGTTCCTTGTATTGCTCCTAGGCTTTAGTCTACTGCTCCTAGAGGTGCTTTCTAATCCTGTAGAAGGGAAGGCACACACATTAGGATTTATATTGTTGTCCTTTTTAGCATCCCTAGATTCTTTAGAATTAGCCTTTATGCACTTGTCATTTGTCTTAGATGTTGAGGCAGACGCACTAGTGGGACTAATCCTAAAAAGGCCAGGTGCTATCACTTTTGGTGTTTCGACAACCGTTTTTCCTTTATCAACAATCTTTTCATTTTCACTTTTCTTAGGCAAGGGTGTTGGAGTGACTGGTTTTGTCAAATCCTTTTTCTCATCGACTTTTGGAGCAAACCGTGAAATTGATATTTTTGGTTTTTGAACCATATTTGGAACATTTGATTTCTCTGAAGTCGATGGTTTTGCAAACTTAGTTTCCTCACCCTTCCTTTTTTGACTTTCAAGCTGAGCCCTCAAAAGATCATTTTGCTCTTTCATGTTCTTGAAAGCACGCTCATACGACAGTTTGTCATACTTGCATTCTTCCTTTTTTCGATCAAGTTGTTTAAAACATGACACATTTTCTTTTTCAAGCTTTATAAGAGCATTTTCATATTTGGAAACAATTTCGGAGGTCTCAGCTCTCAGTCTTTCATCGTCTTGAACAGAATATGTTTGTAAAATGATGGACATAATATCAGTGGTCATAACAGCTTCGAAGAGAGAATCATTTAGGTTTTCCAAAACATTCATGTTTTCACAAGTATCATTAGCTTCGTTTACCAGGGATTTGTGGTCCTTGACAAAGTCGGCCGTTTCTTTTAAGAAAGCTTGTTCAAAATGGATTACCCTCGCACTGATGTTATTAAGTGGGATAGTAATTTCGTTTTCAAAAACTTTTTTCTGCTCAATATGAAAACTGGAATGCCAGTTGTTAATATTGATTGTAGTTTTAGAAGCAACAATATTTTGAAGTTCTTGAATTCTCTTTTTAACGTCATCTAGAATGTCTCTAGCCTCACTTGTATTAAAAGTGTTGTTAGAAGACATTTGTTCTATTTTTGAAAGAGATTTGGAAACAATTACTTTCTTAGAAAACATTTTTGAGAATGGTCGTTTTATGGAAAACACAGATGGTTCTTTTTGTGGAACAAAAGTAATTCCCGAAAGTTTGTTCAATTTGTTGTAATCAATGGGTTTCAAATCCTTTTGTTTCATTTTATTTATGCTCTCTTCGACATGTTCTATCGTTTGCACAGAATCCCGAACGACGGGAGGATCATGTTTGGTGTAAATCACATTACCATTATACAAAACATTTTGTTCTTGCTGAGCTTTCTTGAGATTACTGGGGGTGTTGTTACCAAGAGCCACTTTATGTTTCGTATGGTAAATCGGATTAGTTTGATTTGAAATCATTTTCATTGTTTGACTTGACTGACCCGACTTAACCACTAATTCTTCTAAATGTGCAATCATGTGTTCTGACTCTACGATTTTGGCCAAAAGTTTGTCTTCTTTCTTTGCAAAATCCTTTTTCAACTCATCCCTTTCTTTTTCAAGATTGGTATAAGCTGTTTTTTGTTTAGAAAGTTGGTTTTGTAAATCAGAAATTTTCGCGTTTAAAGCTTTTATCTTCTTGAAAGAATTAACATCAAGTGTATCAAACTTGAGTTGTAATTGTTTTTCCCTTGAAACGGAATTTTGATAACCACTTTCTAATTCAGACACTCTTTTGTTATGAAATTCAAAAGCTTTAACGTTTTCTTTGTAATTCTCAAGCTCAGCGGTCAATTTAACATTCGCGGCCTTAACATCGCGATTGACATTTTTCACATTCTCAATTTCAATACGACAATTATTCAATAATGATTCAAATAAAGCACGTGTTTCCTCATCATTCTCAGCATGCTGTGAAACGAAGCCTCCATTATGATTCACATCTGGAGTTGCTGAAGGAGTATTGCTACTACTTGGCGTGTCCAGGAATGTATCATAAGTGGATGCTTGCTTCTCAAAATGCTGTTCCTCATGAGGAGACATATCAAATATATCATTATTGTGACATGTGTTGAAATTTGATACCTCAGATGGTGCATTGGTGTCATAAACAGGAAGTGTATCAGAATCCATGTCATACTTAGCTTCCTGAAGATTCGCCATGAATATGCAGTTCACATCGATATCCTCTCTATCTTCCATGTCATCCATAAGAGCCATAAAATCATTCTCCTCTGTGTTCAACTGAAACCCTGCATCATTCTTTTGTGCCAACAGCAATGCTTTTTGCAAGTACGCTGTGTCTCTTTTGTTCGGCTTAGTAGGACAGTTCCTTGCCATATGACCTACACCCTGGCAGTTGAAACACTTTACCGGATTACCCTGATTCATATTTCCCAAATTCCCAACTACTGGAGCTGCAACATTTCTATTATGATTACCCATTGCCTGATTACCAACATTCTGACCCCTCTGATTTCCAACAAACTGACCCATCTGATTCCCTGCATATTGACCATACTGATTCCCTGCAAACTGACCTGCATTCAGATTCCCTGCATACTGACCTGCATTCTGCATATTCTTATATCCTTGCTGATTCCTGTAAACTCAAACCATTTGGCCTTCATTGCCCATATTGAAACTCGGCTGAGCAAACTGCTTGTTGCGAGTGCTTGATGAGATCCTTTGGTTGTTGTTTGTTGGTGTAGAATAACGTCCTTGGAATGCCTTTGACAGAAAAGCAAATGCTTGGGACAATGCTGCAGTAGCTTCATCATTGTCAGTGAATTCCGGTTCTTGGAATTGTGGGTGTTGTTGTTGTGGAATAACTTGTTGTTGTTATGGGTAGAACTGTTGTTGGTAGACCGGTGTTGGTTGTAGAATGCATGATGGTTGCATGTAGTTGTGAGTGGAAGATGATGATGGTTGTTGAGTGTTCACTGGTAATGGTGTTGGTGTATTAGCAATTAATGCAATAGGATCATGATTCTTTGCCAATCTTTCTTTCCTTACTTCATTAGCCTCAGCTTGGTTTTGCTTCAAAAAGTCATAGAGTTGATCATAATTCACCTTATGTAAGTCCTTTGTTTGATTGACAATTGTAACATAACGACCCCATTCTTCTGGAAGGTTATTGATGAATTTGATGTTTGTTGCAATTGTTTGAGGTGTCAACTTGTTTCTGATTAACTCATTCATCAAAGTGCAAAACCTTGTGTAGTAGGATTCAATCTGTTCACCTTTAGTGGATGTGAAATTCTCCCATTCAGTAAGAAGTTTGTTCTCAACGTATTATTGTCCAATCTCTGTTCCATGACATATCCTTCTAACACGTTCCCACATAGCATAAGCAGTTTCACAGCTGTCGACCGCAGCAAAGATCTCCCGTGGTAATCCAAGTTGGATTAAATGCATTGCCATATCATCTGCAGCGATCTGCTTCTTTTCTTCCTCTGTGTAATCTGCTTCTGTTTGTTCACGCACGAATGGTTGAGTAGGAGGTGTTGTATTTGGATTACCTTCAATTTGAACTTGTCTTGGCTTGAATGGACCATTTGTAATGGAGTTGATCATTAATTTACCATCAGGCTTTGTTTTGATGTAACGAAGCATGCGGCTTGTCCATGGGAGATATCCACCTTTTTCAAGCATTGGAGGTCGGTTTTCGGCACCTGCAGCATGAATGTCTTGTTGAGTTGCCATGATTTGAATTCAAAGTGAAACGTTGTTCTGAGGATCTTTTGAAAGATAACAAAGGTTGTTGTTGTAGATTAGATGGTTTGGTGAAGTTGAAAGACGTTCTCGGTAATTATTTTAGTGATTTCGAATTTTCCTCCAAAAATAAAATTTGAAAATTTTTCTCGCCCAAATTTGAAAACCACTAACAAATGGAATTCTAATGTTACTAGAAAATTTTGAGTTTTAAAAATTTTGACGCCAAATTTTACCGAAAAAATTTGAATTTTGGCCTAAAAATTTGAATTTCGGCCGAAATTTTCAACGTTATACCAAAATTTAAATCTCGAGTAAAAATTGAACGTTTAATCACCGGCCGAAATTATTATTTTTATTTATTTTTTATTTTTTATTTATTTTTTTTATTTTTTACAAACTCGGTAAGATTATATATAGTCTAACTCGATAAGTTTGGAAAATTCTAACTCGGTAACCTCAGAAAATGCAAACTCGGTATATCCTTGAAAGTTGTCTAACTCGGTATGACCATTAAAATCCAAACTCGGTTTGCCCTAACAATGTTTCAAACTCGGTAGTACTTGTCAAACTCGGTAGTACTTGTCAAACTCGGTAAGATAATATTAGTGTTCAAACTCGGTAAGTCAATGAAATTTGAGCAGAGTATCCCCTAGAAGGTTGCCACAAAGAACCTTACTCGATACACGATAAGGCAATCTGGCTAACTCGCCAATTTTGATAAGTTCAAACTCGATAAACGATAAGTTCAAACTCGGTAGAACTTAAGAACTCCTAACTCGATAGGATTTGATCCTAACTCGGTAAGAACTGAAAGTCCTAACTCGCTAAGTTATAGTCCTAAGTCGACAGAATCAGAACAACTTCTAACTCGATATAACCAATTTCCTAACTCGACAGAAATAGAACCTAACTCGCTAATATGGCGTGAACAGTAACTGAAGATTGCAAAATTCACTTTTAAACCAAGTTTTTTCAACCAAATCAAACCTAAAACAACATATATTATCCCTAGGCGATTGATACCACTTGTAGGACCGTAGAACAACCTAAATCACTATTGAATCAAGCTTAAACCTAGAGAGAGAAAGTAAGTAGAGAGAAAGAGAGTGGGAACTCTAGTGTGTGAAATAATAACCTTGTTATGACTAAGAGAACCAACCTCTCAAATAAGGTTTACAAGAGTATTTATACTCAAAGTCTAGGGCTTCACATATCTTTGACCTTATTACATAACTAGCCCTTAGACTTTATAGAATCATGAAAACTAAACATAAACTTCATCATAATGATATTCTAAAGCAACCTATAACAATACATTAATGACCGACACTTTTTATAAATAAAAATACGATTCTAACAAATAGTATTATTTTTCATACGCATTGATAGAATGTGTAGTTATTTATCTCCCTGATATGCTGGCTTTTCAATGGGATAGTTATAATGTAGGCTACCGATGTCTGTTCCACTAATTCATTATTTCATTTAAAATTTTGAGAGTTCTTAGCTGCAGTTTTATAACTACAAAACCATACCCTCCTAACTGTGGTTTATCTATCCAATATTATTTTTCTTTTTTTTATACAGTTGGAAATGGGTTAGGTCGGGTTGACCCGCCAACTTTGACCTGATGGAGTTATTATTTTTTTTTAATGTCCTAAGGGGTTGAAAGGAATTAGTTGCTGTGAGAAACTACTTTAAGTATGCTTTAAAATTCCTTACATCTTTTTCGGTGGCTTTTTAAATATTAAATATTCATCTCTGGCATCAAACTTTTTTGACCATATCATGTTCTACTTTTACATTGACCGAGTGTACTTGATCACACCTACTAAGATTGTTGTCATAGATCATGAAATTTTAGAAACAGTGTAGGGGAAACACAAACTTTAATATTCACAAGTACATGACACAGTTGTTCGAAGATGATTTTAAAAAAGTACTTTTAGTGCACAAGAAAACTATGAATATGTAACCATCATGTGATGTGATTATCTGTTTATACATTTTAAAGTAAGTTACCTATATTTGTTATTAAGATAAGATAAAAACAAGTCATCAGCTAAGTTTTATAAAAGATTGCCAAACTAATGACAATCAAGTAATAATCCAGTCTGTTTCTATTCTGATTTGCATATGCCCTGAACTAATTGATACACTCTTGGTTCATATATTTTTTTAATAGTAAGATAGTACTAGAATTTGGTGGTCTGTTAAGGTTGGTACATATAAGTAAAGTTAAAACATAACAATGTGACAGCCCAAACTAAGAGCATTTTACATCTGGTATATCCCTTTATAAGTAAACATGGCTTTTTGTACCTTCAGTTATAATGGAATTATATTGTTCAAAATTCCCTCTATAATAGAATTTATTAAACAATTTTAATGTGATTGAATCATTGTTCCAGCATGAAAAGGGTGAAACAAGCATGCAAAAAGGTGAAACATGTCAAGTCGATTACTTATCAAAGAAGGCACTTAAGGAAGCTTCCGATCAATTATTGAAGGGCTATTGAGAGTAAATGTAAGATTATCAGAATGTTAAATTACTTTTGATAGTAACCAAAATACTGTTCTATATTAAAGCATTTTCTTCAACAAATTTCCTGATTTCAACAGTGCAGGGTTTGAAAGTGGTGTCAATGGGTCATTTTGGTATGTCTTTATACTTTCAAAACCATGGGAAGTTGTCGAACCATGTCAAAAATATATTTTAAAGCAACTTTGCTGAAACGTGTATAGTGATGGTATGTTATGATTCACTTTGTGGAAAACTAGAAGGGGCGTTGAATAGTTTACCGATTAAAATCTTTTTAACTTGTTAAGTTAGCTTTGAAACTTTCCGTTTGATCAAAGATATATACACAAACACAATATATAATATGCAAGTAAATGAAAGAAACGATCAAACCACAACACGAGTATTTATCGTGGTTCGGCTACAAGGACTCTTTTTCCTTGCCCTACGTCCACGCCCCGAGTATCCAACTCGAGAGTTACTCTCACTAGTTAACAAGCTCCATTCACCGGTGGAGAAAACCTTACACGTCGCTTATACTTTTACCGACACAAAGCTAGATGTCGAGTTCTTTACCAAGGGTACAACCACTCCCGTTAGTTCTTTTACAAGGGTACAACTACTCCCGATACACTTTGTATTTTGAGGACTAAAATACTAACCGATCACTACTGAAAATACATAATCAAATGAAGTGTAAACTACACAAGTCTACACAATGCTAAGCTAACAAGTCTTGCAACGTTGTGTTGAATACTTGTTACTTTTAGTAAGCTCGTGAATCTCTTTGCTACAAAAAGAAACATCACATATGAAATGTTAAGAGGTTAGATGAAAGAATGAATGTGTGTGTAAAATATGATGTAAAATGATAAGCCAAAATTCAACTTGTGGCTTGATATCTATAGCCAAACCTTCTGCAGGTCTGGCGGATCAGGCGGACCCCTCAGAAGGGTTCCACCCGTGTACCTCCAGGGTACCGCCGGGCTTGCAGTTGGTTTTGCAATAAATCTTGCAAACTAAACAAAGTCACATCTCATTACTCTTGCAAACCAAACAATGTCACATCACATAATATGAAATCAAACACTAAACTTGCAAGCAACATCTTAGTAAATCAAACACATATCTTTCCATAAATGTATAATGACAAAACTTGCCATAAATGTGATGTGAAAATTCTATTTTTAGAAAATAAAAAGTGTTGTGTTTTATGAAAGGTAATATGTAGCAAAAGTCTAGTTTATGCAAGTCTTTAAAACTAAGATTATGTTTTACTTAGAAACTAAAGTTTACATTTGTCATTAACAAAACTTAGAGAAGATCGTAAAATATAAATAACGTTTTTAGGCGATATTTGTATTAACAATCTCCCCCTTTTTGTTGATGACAAAACATAAACTTTGTTTTTAAGTAACTCACAAAATCTTGGTTTTTAAGACTTAAAAAAATTAATATTAAACTTGTTTTACTTAAGTTATGATAATCATATTAAGTTTTAAAAGTTTAATATATTTCTCCCCCTTTTTGTCGTAACAAAAAGTAGAGTAGCGAAGCGGAAAAATGCACTTGCTCCCCCTTACTTGTTACTCCCCCTAAAAGGAGTGCCAAGATGGGAAACATGGATTTTGGATCCTACAAAAAAAATGGTTAGTTGGTGATATATATCGTCAAGCTTGTAGTTACCACACACATTGCAACCACAATGACAACACAAAAGTGATCAACCAACGATGCACGAAAGTAAGTAGAAAGAACTAGCATTCCAAGTAAAATTTTGACTTATAAAAGTCAAAGGACAAGAAATGGGTAAAATTCTTCTACTTTTAGGTACCGCCAGATCCGCCAGAGCTTCAGAAATGGGCAGTCCGCGTTTTTGACCCGCGAGACGATTTTCAAAATTTTCGAAAACTCCTAAAATCAAAAATATAATGCATATCTGGTTAGGAAATGCAAAAAATGAACATGTAAATACTCATATCATATGACTTTGACCGGAGGCTAGCGATAATCACTAAACTTAGTGAAAATGTTATAAGTTTGAAAATTTGACAACTTGCTAAAAGTTGTCTTCCTACATCAAAGTTAGATGAAACATGTTCCAAATAGTATCAAACATTGTACCAACCTACAAATACATCATAAGCATTGTTTAGACAACCAAATTTGTTCAAGTAGCACCTAGTGCCAAACACTCCTACACACCCGCACTCATTGATGGTCAATCTTGTTCTTGAGCTTTCCAAGGAATCTTCCAAGATTCTTGAACATCCCCTTTGTTTGCTTGAACTCCGCCGACTCATTTAGAATATCCAGAAGTTGGGATAGGTATTCGAGAGGTGGGAGCCTAGAGTTTGGCAAATTGTCATCTTCACTTATTGAGGAAGATGATGATGAGGTAGGAGGATGAGGATGTTTTCCTTGGGCTTTGTACACTCTCTTATCACTAAGTGGGACAAAGGTGTGTGGAATGAGAGTGTAGTCAAGATGAAGACCATTTGGAGTTGGTGGAATGGGTGAGATGAACCTAAAGAGACGGGTCAAGAGCATTCCATACGGCATAGCCGTTGTGCCATGCATGGGAATGTCGGCCATTCTCTTGGCCATGTAGTAGGCAAGGTTGAAGGGTTGCCTAACGGACAAGGAGTAGAGCATGTAGCAAAGGCAAAGGTTGATATGATCTCGGTTTCCTATTATGCTAATGACATTGGCTCTAAGGACTTCCTCCTATTTCTTGAATTGGGGCTTAAGTTCATTCATTTCCATTCCATATGGGTCCTTATCGACCTCATTTCCCGAACGGGTTCTCCTAGTGTTGGTGGTCCTAACGAAGAGGTGGTCACTGAGTACATCTTTTGAGACAAGGGGTGTGTCATAAGGATGGATATGGTCTTGGAGGTTGTCAAGAGTTGAGAGGGAGTGCTAGTCGGAATAGAGGTAAGTACCACGGTTTGGGACACCTATGATTTGAGCAAACTCCTCAAGAGTGAAGGAGTATTGATGACCACTAACCCTAAAGTTGATAGACATATGACCATAATCATCCGTGGAGAGGATGGAGGATGCATAGAACTCTAGAATGAACCTAGGACAAATAGGCTCGTCGATATTCAAAAGATACTCAAAGTTGATTGTGGCAAATTCGGCGTAAAGGTTTGTGCCTTCTAGGAAAGACGGGTCAATGGTTCTACCCTCATGGACATAGTGTTTTTCTAGGGCTTTGAAAACGTTTACTTGGTTTGGGGTAAGGCCTTTGGTTTTGTGGTGTTTTGGTAGGTACTTAATGGTGTCCTTGTGGTCGTAGTGGGTTAGAGGAGGCATGATGATTCCTAGAACAACAAAATTTCATATTTTAGTTTACGCAAACCACTATTATAATGTAGATGTTCTAGTGTGTGCCTATTTGAAAACAATGTGGAGGTGCGGTTATCTTGACTCATTTTGATGCTTCAAAATCGTTTTATGCAAGTTTTGTTATAAAACAAAAGATAACCCAAACGCTCGTAGTTCAATGTAGCTTCATTTGAATGTACCCGAAAATACATATTGATTATGTATTCCCTTTAGCATTCAAGAGACATTATGCAAGTGATGTTTTAAACATAACGTTTTGATTTTGTATTCTCAATGCGAGACGAAAAAATATTTGTCCTACTTGTGAGAAATTTTTGGAAGGATTTGACATGGGGTGTTTTAGCAAACATGTTTATACTAATTAAGGATGCAATTCCTAACTATGGGAAACATGATTAGTTTTATTAAACACCTAATCTTATGCATGTGTTTTTCAAGTTAATGCATAACCCCAAGTTTTTGTTTTTGTGCAAGAAATAGAATTCCTAGACTCAGATCAGGATTGTAATCATGTTTAGAATACTTACAATGATGATTGATTTGCAATGTAAATGAATGGAGGACCAAGAATTCGTAGGTATGGATGGATGGTAAAGTGAGTAGTAGCAGTTTGGAAGTGGTGGTATGAGATAATGGGTGTTTGGTTTAATATAAACAAAGATTCTGGTTCTGCAGGTCGGCGGATACGGCGGACCCCTGAAATGGGTTCCACCCGTTATGTCTGAGGGTTCCGCTGACCCTGCTGAGAAAAATAGTTATGGATTTGTTTTGATTTTTGTGATTTTTGTCTAATGTCTAGAACTATAATGTAGGTTCCATGAGTCCTAAGCCTAGCCTAAGAAGGCTAAAAGGTTCACGTTTAAGGGGTTTTGTGAGAATGTCGGCTATGTTGTCTTCGGAAGAAACTTTCTCAATTGAGATATTTCCTTTTTGAACGTTGTCGCGAAGGAAATGATGACGGATTTCAATATGTTTGGTACGAGCATGTTGAACCGGGTTTTTGCTAAGATCAATGGCACCTTTGTTGTCACAAAGAATAGTGATGTCGTTGAGTTGAATTCCGTAGTCGACAAGAGCTTGCTTCATCCAAAGAGCTTGTTGACATGCCTTTCCGGCCGAAACGTACTCGGCTTCCATTGTTGAGATAGCAAGAGCTGTTTGCTTCTTAGAGAACCATGAGGTGAGACAATGTCCAACAAAAGTACAAATACCACTTGTACTTTTTCTATCGACATAGTCACCGGCATGATCAGAGTCGGCATACACTATGGTGTCTATTCCCGTTCCTTTGGGATACCATAAACCTAAATGTGGAGTGCCCTTAATATACCTAAAAATCCTTTTAACGGCTTCGAGATGGGTAGTTTTAGGATCTTCTTGAAAACGAGCACATAGACAAACACTAAACATAATGTCGGGTCTACTAGCCGTTAGGTAAAGTAGACTACCAATCATACCTCTATATTTAGTGCTATCTACGGATTCACTTTCCTCATCCTTGGTGAGTTTAGTTTCCGTGGACATGGGAGTTTTGATAGGTTTCGAGTCTTCTAGTCCAAATTTCTTAAGCATGTCCTTAATATATTTAGATTGGTTAAAGAAGATACCATCTTCTAGTTGTTTAATTTGGAGTCCTAAGAAAAAGTTGAGTTCTCCCATCATACTCATTTCAAACTCGTCATGCATGATTTTTGAGAAATCCACACATAATTCTTGACAAGTTGATATGAATATAATGTCATCAACATAGATTTGGACTATGATAATATGTGAGTCTTTCTTCTTAGTGAAGAGAGTATTATCAACTAAGTCCATGGTATACTTATGGTCAACTAGGAATGTTTTAAGTCGATCATACCATGCTTTTGGAGCTTGCTTAAGTCCGTAAAGAGCCTTTTTAAGTTTGTAGACATGATTTGGTTTTTCAAAATCGATGAAGCCCGGTGGTTGAGCAACATACACTTCTTCATTAATGACTCCGTTTAGAAATGCACTTTTGACATCCATTTGAAAGAGTTTAAAATTGTGTGCACATGCATATGCAAGTAAAATTCTAATTGACTCGAGCCTAGCAACCGGAGCAAAAGTTTCATCGTAGTCAATGCCTTCTTGTTGGTTATATCCTTGTGCAACTAGCCTAGCTTTGTTTCTAGACACAATTCCATTTTCATCCATTTTATTACGAAGTACCCATTTTGTTCCAATTATAGTTTGACCCTTTGGTTGAGGAACTAATGTCTGTACATCATTCCTAACAAATTGGTTTAACTCTTCTTGCATTGCAATTACCCAAGACTCATATTTAATGGCTTCATTAATATTTTTAGGTTCAATGGTTGACACGAAACAAAAGTAGTTGCTTTCATTTTGAACTTTTGACCTTAGTGTTCTTTCGTTAATATTGCCAATGACACCATCTAATGGATGACTTTTTGATTCTTTGACATTGACAAGTTCTTTGTTAAATAGTTCATCTTCATTGTCATCACTTAAAATTTCTTGATTTTCTATTGCTTGGCTTTCAACTAAGTCATCATCTCCAAAGGTGATGTCTTAGAGGGAGGTTGACTCTCGTCAAATGTTACGTTCAACGATTCCTCGACTCTTAAGGTTTCTTTGTTCAAAACAACGTATGCTTTACTATTTTGTGAATATCCAAGAAATACACCTTCATAAGACTTTAGATCAAATTTGGTGAGATAATCCTTGGTGTTAAGAATGAAACATTTACTCCCAAACACTCTAAAGTATCCTAATGTAGGCTTTTTACCTTTATATAGTTCATAAGGAGTTTTATTCAAAAATGGTCTAATTAAGACTCGATTTAAAATGTACGTTGATGTGTCAACGGCATTACACCAAAACTTTTGTGGAATGTTTTGTTCATTAAGCATTGTTCTACTCATCTCTTGTAATGTCCGGTTTTTACGTTCTACTACACCATTAGATTGAGGAGTACGTGGAGCCGAAAAGTTATGAGTTATACCATTATTATCACAAAAGTTTTCAAATTGAAATTCATTATCAAATTCACGACCGTGATCCGTTCTAATAGACACAATATTAGACCCTACTTGATTTTGAATTTTCTTACTTAGAATCTCAAATTTATCAAAAGCTTCATTTTTACTTTTCAAAAATTTTGTCCAAGTATATCTTGAGTAATCATCAACTATGACCAAAGTGTAGAAGTTACCTCCATAACTTTGTATAGCGGATGGACCAAATAAATTCATATGCAAAAGTTCTAGACACCTAGATGTAGAAACCAAGTTTTTAGCCTTATGGCTATTATGGACTTGTTTACCAAGTTTGCATGCATCACAAAAGTGTTGGTCATATTTCAACTTAGGTAGGTTTCGAACTAAGTCTTTGGAGGAGAGGTTTTGGATTAGTCTTATGTTAGCGTGTCTTAAACGTCTATGCCATTAAGTTGAAGATTTATCTAATGAGGTAAGACAAAGTTTGTCTCTAGATGATGGATCCATCTTCATGACATATACGTTGTTCTTAAGGACACCTTTGGCTATGGTTATACCATCTTTAAGTATTTACTTCCGTTTTCACTAAAAAGAACATTATACTTATTACGAAAAAGTTGACTAATACTAAGGAGATTAAAACCTAAGTTATCAACATGAGCTACATCATCTATAAAAAGGGAGTCATGAGAGATTGTACCTTTTCCGATGATTTTGCTCTTAGCATTACTACCAAACGTAACATTACCTCCGTCACATTTGTGATAAGACGTGAAGAGGCTTTTGTTACCCGTCATGTGCCTTGAACAACTGCTATCTTTAATCCATTCATCCGGTTCCAAACAAACTTTGAGGCACACCTATTTTATGAAAAACACTCAAACATTTGGTCCCCAATTTCTCATGGGTCCATTTTGGTTAAGCATACCATTAATTTGTTCCAAGTATGAAAATAGAGCATAAGGGTTCCATGGCATGTGGTTTGGAGTTTGGTAATGTCTAGGAGTATTTTGGTTCCAAACATGTTGGTAGTTTAGTCGAGCGTTGAAGTTGCTCTTTGGAAAGGGGCGTTTGGGAATTGGAGTCTTAGGTCTTGGTTGAGTAGTTTTAGCTCTAAATTCATTTTTACTAAATCCTACTCCAGTTTTAAACACAGGTTTTGTTCAATTTTTGTATGTAACTTTAACAAATTTTGAACGATCCGAAGTGGATGGAGTTACTGCTGCAGCAGACCTGGCGGAACCTTCGGGACCAACGGGCGGAACCCTAAATTGGGTTCCGCCTGATCCGCAGGCTGCTGTAGCAATTTTATTTGTTTCTTGTGCAATCTTTTCTTGTTTCATTTGACCCTTTGAAGTTTCTATTTTCGTAAATCCTAGTCCTGTTTTATCAAAGGGTGACTTTTGAAGTTTCATAATTTCATCCGCACAAGAAATGCTCTTATCGAACTTCTTAAACTTTGTGGTTTGTTTTATTAGATCATTTTGAGTAATTTTGAGTTTCTCAACTTCTAGTTTAAGCTCTTCACATGATTTGCAAGGTGTGTCAATACCTTTACTCTTTTATAATCTCTTGGCTTTTTCTTTTAACTCATAAACTTAATTTTCTAAAAACTCCTTTTTAGTTTTCAAAAATTTATTTTTGTTTATGATTTTTAAGCTCAATTCAAAAAGTTTGTTATGTTCGTTTTGTAAAGTGTCATCATCAATAGAGGAGTAAGATGAGTCGGATAATACCTCATTTGGGTTGTGAGCCATGAGAGCAATATCGTCATTCTTTGGCTCATCGTCATCTCCTTCATAGTCACTCCAAACACCACCCACAAAAGCTTGTTGAGGTTTGCTCTTGGGTGGTTTTGGACATTCTCCTACAATATGACTTGTGTCTCCATACCTATAGCATTTTCTTTCAACCTTTCCTTTCCTATCATCACGATCTTTTCAGAAAGTTTTCTTGTCATCTTTAGGTTGCCTTACAAACTTTCCTCTTCTACGAAAGAACTTCTTGAAGTCTCTAACGGCCATAGCATATTCCTCATCATCACTATCCGAAGTAGATTCTTCATCATCACTTGATTGGACTCTAGCTTTCAAGGCAATGGACTTAACTTTTTATTTCTTGCCTCTAACTAGTTCCGAATCTTTTTCCATTACCATTTCGTGAACTTTGAGGTTTCCAATTAGCTCATCAAGTGACATGCTTGAAAGATCTTTGGATTCTTCAATTGCTGTCACTTTTGCTCTCCACTTCGGATGGAGTGCTCTAAGAAATTTCCTGACAAAGTTCTTACTACAAAAAGATTCGTCAAGTGCTTTAAGTGAAGTAATAATAGTATTAAATCTAGCAAAAGCATTATCAATAATCTCATCTTCGGAGATAACAAATTGTTCATATTGTTGACCAAGAAGATCAATTTTGTTATCTTTAACTTGTGAGTTTCCTTGATGAGTGACAATTAAAGATTGCCAAATATCTTTGGCGGTTTTACACAAAAAGACTCTTTCATATTCTTTCTTAGGTAAAGCATTGTAAAGCATCATTTTAGCTTCATTATTTTTACCTATTAATTTCTTTTGATCATCATCTTTAATGTTAGTAACTACGTTATCACCATCAATGATTATATACCACAAATATATATCTTTAGATTTCACGTAAGTTTCAAAACGGTTTTTCCAATATATAAAACCATTTGCATAGATTGCCCTTCTTTGTAATTTTCAAAATCCATGGATCGTTTCAAGTTTTAAAACACAATATATTTTAAAAGCTTGAGTAACGTAGCTCTTGATGCCAATTGTGGAAAACTAGAAGGGGGGTTGAATAGTTTACCGATTAAAATCTTTTTAACTTGTTAAGTTAGCTTTGAAACTTTCTGTTTGATCAAAGATATATACACAAACACAATATATAACATGCAACTAAGATTATGTTTTACTTAGAAACTAAAGTTTACATTTGTCATTAACAAAACTTAGCGAAGATCGTAAAATATAAATAACGTTTTTAGGCGATATTTGTATTAACACACTTGATATTGCAAAAATGGTTGAAAGTATGAAGAATGTTGCAAAACTTGATGTTGAACTTTCTGTGAAAGAGCGGAATCTGATTTTAGTTGGGTACAAGAATGTCATTGGGGCAAGGAGGGCCTCTTGGCGTATCATGTCATCCATTGAACAAAAAGAGGAATCAAAAGGAAATGAGAGCTATGTCAATCTGATCAAGGGCTATCGCAAAAAGGTTGAGGAGGAGCTTTCCAAGATTTGCAGTGACATTCTTGATATCATTTATAAGCATCTGATACCATCTGATGGCAAAGGAGAAGATATTGTTTTCTACTACAAAATGTGGGTCACATTAATCTACAATTTGGTTATTTTTAACTATCTGATAAACATGCGAACGACTACTGTTTTGACTATTGCTATTAACTTTTCCGTTGTAATTAAATATTAAAATTTTCATATATAATAGACATTTAGCGTAAGTAGAATATACATTAAGCTTTGAACTTTATAACCTACTTACACATCTTTCTTAAAAAAATGGTTTTCTTATATTGTTTTGATGTATACTAAAACAGGAAAGGTGACTACTTCTGATACCTTGCTGAGTTCAAGACAGGTGAGGAAAGAAAGGAAGCTTCCGATCAATAATTGAAGGGCTACAAGGCATGCGTTTTTAGTTCAATAACAGTATTTAAAATGTTGAAAAGACGGTTAAATTAGATAATCTATATATGTTACATTGATTTTTCTAAGCATTATTTGCAATAAACCATTGCAGGCTGCTTCTGTTTCTGCAAACATAGAGCTCCCTTCAACCCATCCAATTCGTCTCAGATTGGCTCTCAATTTCTCAGTCTTCTACTACGAAATCATGAATTCACCTGAAAAGTAAATCCTACGTACCCTTTTCACATGTTTGCTCAATACTTGGACACGAACTTTGATGTTTATTATCACACTATGCTAAAAGATTAACTAACAGGGCCTGCCATTTAGCAAAAGTAGCTTTTGATGAGGCAATTGCCGAGTTGGACACCTTAAGTGAGGAATCATATAAAGACAGCACCTTGATCATTCAGCTGTTGAGAGATAACCTTACTCTCTGGACTTCTGATTTGCCTGAAGATGGAGGTAATATTTCACATATTCAAATATTATGTTGGTTCCAAATAATAATTTGGAATGTCCCAAAAAGAGTAACATTTTTGTATTAAAAAAGTGTAAAGTATCTATAGTCTAGACCATGAACAATTGAATGCGATCTTATTGATCAGGATCTTCATTCATAATAAATTTTACACAAACAGATGCGTACTCACTCCTATTAAAATCATATGATGCCCAAGTAGACCTATAATTAGTTTAATCGAAGTGTTTAAAGCCATAATCAACTATCTAAATACCCATTAATACATAGCTTTATAGAAGTGTTGTATTATAATGTTTTATGGTAATTGTGGATTGAAGCTGTGTAGAAAAAGTAAAATGTTTCATCTATATTAGGATATGGTTTTATGTATATGTGGAATCTATATAAGTATATAACGGGTTTCATGTTTTATTGTAGGAGATGAGAACCCTAAAGGCGAAGAGGCAAAATGCAGCCGAACCAGAGGTAAGCACCTTTATATTTGTGTTAGCGTGTGTGTTGATGTGCTAATTGCGACCTATTTACTTATAATAGCTCGATTTACTTATAATGGCTCGATTTGTGTTAGCCTGTGTGTAAGCACCTTCAGTTGATATTGATAAATATTGGATGTTAGTTCAGACATGTATAGAATTTATGTTCGCCAATGAAAAACAATTCTAAGTATTATTCAACTTTATAAGTATGAGTTTGTTATTAAACTTTGAAGGAATTGGATATTTTTAGACATAATCAAGTAAATTGGTTAAGGAAATATTTCGATGTCCCAAAAAAAGGTTAGATGGTATTCATTGACTTAAACTTATTATCGGTATCTTCCAGACTTTCCTGATTGTGAAATGTTCTCCTTTGAGTCATTAATTCGTCTAGATTAGATGACTATATGAAATTTAACTATACATGTTATTTAGTGGTGACCGGATGTTTGGACCAACATTTAGCTGGTAATATTATTTTTAAGAGTATGTTTGTATTAAGTGTCAACATGGAATGTACGAAGTAGTAAAAACTAACCACTGGGTGAAACAACACTTAAGATATTTGGACTTTGGTTGGAAACCAAACTACTTTTAAGTATCATTGTTATATTTTTGAGTTTATAGGCATTCGGTTATACATCATTAAGTTGTCAATTGCTAAACCATGTTTCAACCTTTGGGCCGACTAATACATAACGCTTGAGCTCACGGTCACACAACTTTAAATAGATAAAGCATTCCACTTCAAGAAAATTGGCATGCCCACTTTTCACACAAGGCACTTTTGATATGTGGGCTAGAGTTTTAGACATTAAAACGATTAAATTATCATCACCAATTAGGCTTTTGTTTTGCCACATATAATAGATTCTATATCAAGGATATAAATTGAATGTATATGGTATTTGAAGATAGTTATCTGAGAATCAACTAGATGCTAACTCAAGGAAAGCCGTGAGAAACATTTGCCCTGATTATTAGCACCAATATTGAATAAATGTTACAATTTTGGTCATGTTGAATACTTGAGTTTATTTCACATGGTTTTAGTAGAATTCGACCAGGGTTTATTTGATCAAGTTTACAGGTGCCTTTGGTGTTACAGATTCGTTAAGAAACTTAGAGAAATCATTTATGAGGTACTTTCTATCTTTTCCATCTGTTTGATATTCTTTTTTTAACATTGGTTTCCAAACTCTTGACCGGCTACTTAACGACGTATTTTTTACACAAAATCAAGTTGATGATTGGCTTTGGAAACATGACAAGAAAGGGATGTTGAGGCTTTCGTCTCTCTTAGATGATGTTTTGCTGAAGGTTACTCTAAGGGTTGCATTAATTAAATCGATGTGTAGGGTTCCTGAGAAGGTAATTATATCTATGTGGTGTTTGACATGTGATCGTTTGCCTACTAGAGTAAATTTGATAGACCGTGACGTGAATGTGGATTTTTTTTCGTCCTATGGGTGGTGAAGGTTCAGAAGATCGTGACCATCTATTTACATGTCATCTTGTGGTTCCAGTCTAGCGAGGTATTTTAAGTTGGTGGCAGGTGGGCGCGCTAGCCCCATGTGGTGTTGTCAATGTCATCAGCTTCACAAATTTTGATTGGGGGACCAGCTGAGAAATAAAATATATCCAGCAATTCGGTATGTGGTGTCATGGTTGGTATGGAAGTGGTGTAATGACCTCATTTATGCTCTTCCTAATAAACGCTCAGCCATTCTCAATAAAAATTTGGTGGTCCAGGTGAAAGTCCTCTCACAACTTTGGATTATAAATAGATGCTCAAAGTTCTGCTTCTTGGTATAGCTAGAAGATGTATCCAAGATCAGTTCTGTGTGGTTTTAAGGTGCTTTTAGGCTCTATTTTTCTTAGTTTCATTGTTTAGGTGATCATTCTCTTTTATTTTGCTTCAACTTCAGTCTCTTCCTTTGAGAGAATGTTTTGGGTGTAATTTCATCCATCTGTTTAATGGTAACAAATTTCATTTGAGGGATACTTATAGAGTTATAGATGAGGTCATTTCTTCTACTGAATAAGCTATCTAAACAACATTTGTTGCCACTATAACATTCAATTTGTTAATATTCTTTTTCGCCAACACTATAAACTTATAAAGTAACTATGCTTGAGCCTTTTCTCATTATCATCATAAAGTCCTCCGACGAACATACTGTAAAGACAGCTATTTGACTCCACTTTCACATTGTGGGTTAAGTTTCTTTAAGAAACTCAATGGCAACGACTGTTAGAGAATGACATAATCACTAATCAAAATGATATACATACAAAGTTCTTCAAAGAGGTTCTTTACGGTCTATGATCACGTATCGAGAGGTATGTACCAATTAGAATATGATGTGATTAATGACTTTACATATATTATCAATCACACAAAATGTTTTACTTACACTTTCTTCTTATACTTATTAGGTTATCAACAAATGCTCATTGCCTTACCAAGGCTGTCAAGATTTGCTTTTCATCTACATTGTCAAGATTGGAGCACGCGTGCATGGCTGTTTATTACATTCTTAGTTACAAGCATTGTACTCTATACTATCATTGACTTATTAGTTGACATTCCTTTCGAATAAATGATTCATCATGTTTACTTTGTGGTTTTTGCTAACTTTGTTTACACACACTATTTTTTTTGCACGATCTCATCTAAAAACCCGTGGGTTACCACGGGTCTATAAGCTAGTGTACAATATAAGTAAGCTTTCAAAATATTAAGCTTCCATCCTTTCATAAAAAAAATACTCTATTAATACAATTAATACACTATTAAAAGCACTCATTTACAAAAAAATACAACTTTTTAACCACAATATACAATATAATTAAGCTTCCAAAATATTAAGCTTCCAAAACAAAAATATGAGATCCAGCAACCCGAAACAATAATTCGAGATATTCATCGACACAAATTTTATTACAGGGTACCCGCCGCCGCATCGCGCGGGTACCCTGCTAGTAATGTAATTAATTGTAAATTCATTTACACAATCTTGTGTGGTTTGTAGATCTATTAAAGGAAATGTAATTGAAATTTCAAAAAATGATATAGTTACCCATTAATGTTTGTGATTTTTTGTGTCTGTCATATATGTTAATAACGAGTGGGCGCACCCGCGCGTTGTGGCGAGGTTTTTGCTTTCGTTTTGTGTCCATATTACTAAGAATTTTTTATAATATTTTGTTACAAAGCATGAATATTTATAGTTTAGATGGTTTTATGTAAATGTTTTATAGCATAAGGGATTTTTTTGTAAATATTTTATAGCGTAAAGGGTTATATGTAAATATTTTATAGTGTAAGGATTTTTTTTAGATACTTTATAGCGTGTGTTTGTGTGTGTTGGGGGTGGGGGGTATTAGATTTTTATAGTGTAAAAGGGTTTTTGGTAAATGTTATATAGCATAAGCGTTTTTTTTTTTTTTTTTTTTTTTTTATATAAATGTTTTATAGCCTAAGGAGGTCTTTTTTTTTTCTTTTTTTTAGTTACTATTTATAGTGTCACATCAAAACTGATGACGTATAATACGGATAGGAGGCCTACTGGGCCTAGATCTTATTATACACAACTGGGCTCCGGCCCAACAAAAAAATAATGATGCATCATGCGGATAACATGCCCACTGGGCGTGGATCGCATCATATACAACTAGGCCCCCGCCCAACAAAACAAAAATACCGGACAACACCAAAGCCCAGACCCCGAGCAGGGCACGATCCGGATTACTAGCGACGTGCGCGGATCGTGTAAGCAACACTTCTGATTAACCTTACGGACCAGCACATGGTCCGGTAGATGATCCATGTCCGCGGTCCTGATTAAGCTACGGACCCTTGCCCGACAAAAAGTCCCACTCCGGCCACTACGATAATATGCGAAAAATTAGGAAACCCTAGCATTCCCATTGGGCCTGGATCGCATCATATACAACTAGGCCCCCGCCTAACAAAACAAAAATACCGGACAACACCAAAGCCCAGACCCCGAGTAGGGCACGATCCGGATTACTAGCGATGCGCGCGGATCGTGTAAGCAACACTTCCGAAGTGAGCTTATGGACCAGCCCATGGTCCAGTAGAAGATCCACATCCGCAGTCCTGATTAGGCTACGGACCCTTGCCTGAAATGGGTCCTACTCCGACCACTACGATAATATGCGAAAAATTAGGAAACCTAACATTTCGACCAACTATAAAAGGAAATCTCAATAGACATTCGTGAGGTACGATCTTTTCACACATCCCAACACATTAAAAATTCCTCTGACAAAATGGGTACTTAATCTCACGCCGGAGCTTAATCGTGGGGTCCGTCCCCACGGTAAGGTTAACGGTTTACTTTCATTGGTGTAGGTACTCAATCCATTACTTTGATTTGTGCAAGGCTTACGCAACGGACGGTCCAGCAAAGACGGCCCAATGCATACCAAACTCAACCTTAACCTTTCCACACTTTTTGCACTAACAAGTTGGCGCCATCCGTTGGACCTAGTGCATAACTGCGTTCTCAAAAATACTCGCCATGAGCCGTAACACAAACCCTATCACTCCCGAACCCACGTCCGTCGTGCAAAATACGGGGGTAAGCGGCAAAGAAACAGTGTTGGAAGATGGAGATGGGCCCGCACCTGACACAAATCTACAGGATTACTGTGAAAGGAACTATGAAAAGATACTTGTAACAACGCACTAACTTCCCCTTAGGTTAGAAATGCCTTAATAACTTAACTTAGGCCCTCACTAAGCACAATCTAGGATTAGAAATGCCTTTGATGCGTGGGAATTGCACCAGGCTTTACCTCTCGAGGGATCTCGAAAAGCTTACAACCCCCACTAGGCAGTGTACCTGATCGTTGTAGTATAGTATAGTGACAAGTACCGGGGGATTGATCGTTCAATTCAGGAATAGTGTCGCTAGGATTAGAAAACCTAAAAACTAGGTCTAGAGGTAAGGGATGATTCTTTTTGTATTTTTATATTTTTATGAAAGCAAGTGAAATCTCGGTTTTTGGAAGGAGGGGCGGAATTAGTTGCTAGTCAACTAACCCAATTACTAAGATGCAATCAAAATAAAATAATAAAAATGAAAATAAAACTAATTAAACTAATGTGGTGTGAAGAATATATGGGAGAATTGTGTTTACTTAGATTTCACTACTCCCTAGATATCTTTTACAGGTTAATTACTTGTTACAGTTGCGTGGATGACGGGTTATATTCCTTAATACCAATCATGGGGTGGCGTACTTACTTCCCCAATTCTATAAGCTCCTACTTCATTCCTATGTCGAGCCTGCAAGAAGCTCCTAACATGGGATCACTAGAATTCACTCATGCATTAAATACAACCATAAAAACCTAGTACACATCGGTTCATGTTTCTTAAGACGTTCAAGCAAGTTACACAATGGAGATCTGCCAGTTTTCTTAAGCCTAACATTGAAATCATTCATCCATTACAACTATAAACAAGCAATCAACCTATAATCAACATCTAGGTTTCATTACATCTAAGCAAACACACAAAAGATCTATCCTAGCATGTTAAAATTAAGACAAACATAAGATATATTCAAACAACACATAGACATATTGAATGAATCGAAAAAAAACTTATCTTAATTGAACATGAAGGGTTTCAAGGGGTGAAAACCCTTGAAAATACTGTTACAAACGAGCTAGGGTTTATTAGGTTCGGCCCTAGAATTCTCCACACAAGTTCCTCTCTTAATGAATGAAAATTAGAAAAGTATATATAGATTTCATGAGGTGACGGCGTCAAGAGTAAAATTCTGACGCCGTTATCTCGCCGCTAATAAAGTTCTCGGACTGCCTAGATCTAGATCTGACGCCGTCATGTGTAATCTTGCTTCAGGTCGTCACCATATTTACTCTTGATGCCCTTGTTCTGACATCGTTACGTTTTCTCTGGGTCGTCATCCATTTTGCTCTTGATGCCGTCATCAAATCCTTCTTGACGCCGTCATCTACTGTTCCCAACAAGGAAAATTAAGACTTTGCCGTTTTCTTCACTTTTATGCTCCAAAAACATCCAAAATGCTTCCTTTTCCCAAATTCACTCCCAATGTACCTAAAATCACAAAAGGAATGATTTAGGGCAATATTTGAACGAAGGCGGTCCCATTTTTACCTAGTTTAAATTTCTCATATTTTTCTAGGAGGGCACTATAGTAGGGAGCACGGGCTAATACATCAATGACAGGGCGTTCAAGGTGAAGCTTCTTGAATTCATCGTCAAGGTCTTGCGTAGGAGGTGTTTCAATTATGATTTTGACCGGTTTTATATCGGGTGTTTTATTTGATTGGTCCTTTTGAAGAATTTGGTTTTGTTTGAAACATGTGCTCGTTGATTTAACCGAGTAGTATTGCGGACAAGAAGTGGGTGACGAAACTGATGATATGGAATTAACGTTTAGTTTTGGGTTCTTGACCGTGTCGCTTGGTAGTGCTCCCATTTCTCGGTCATTGAGAGCTTTCAACAATGTGTCAATTTTGGTAGTCATCTCGCTTTGCTTTTGTTTGAAATCGGCTTCAAACTTAGATATGCGAGCTTCTTGAGATGCCATAAACTTGGACATCAATCCTTCAAGATTGTTGGTACTACCATAGTTATTAGATGGATTGTTGTTGAAAGTACGGTTGAAGGGTGGACCGTTGGGTTGGTAACGATTAGGCGGATTGGAAGAATTGTTTTGGTTTTGTTTCCACCTAAGATTTGGGTGATTTTTCCAAGAAGGGTTGTATGAGTCACCGTATGGGTTTGGCTCGGGTTTGAAAGTGTACCACTTATCTCCCACTTCGTCGGTACGCGAGGACGCGTAGTCTGCAAAAGCTGTTCCGGGGAGTTCCACACAATCACGAGTGTCATGGGGAACACTACATAATTCGCATGAAGAAGTGATTTTATTCACTTGGCCTGAAGGCTTAGGAGCTTCGTAAGATTTCATGAGAAACTTGACTTGGTCCTCAAGTTCCATGATCCTACGGTCGAGAGTGCCAGAATTGTTCGAAGGCAAAGATATTGCCTTGACCGTTTTGTTCAAATCACGGGGATCATTCCAACTTTCGTTGTCATAGAGAGCAAGATATTCTATGAGTTCCCATGATTCTTCCGCACTTAGATCATGTAGCTTGCCACCGGCCGATTGGTCAATGGTTCGCCTTGTGGAGAGGTCGATATGGTCATAGAAGATTTGGACTTGGAGCCAAAGATCTATGCCATGATGAGGGACTTTTTGGAGTAAGTCCTTGAAACGAGTCCATGCTTCATATAGAGTTTCACCTTGACGTTGTTGGAACATCAAGATATCATTTCTAAGCTTGGTAGTTCTTCCCGGTGGGAAAAATTGAGCAAGGAAACGAGTGGTGAAATCATCCCATGAGGTGATGGATCCCGCGGGTAAACGTTGAAGCCATTGACTAGCTTGATCACGTAGAGAGAATTGGAATTGGCGCAATCGGGTCGATTCTCTAGTTGTAACATCAAGGTCTATAGAATCTATGATTTTAAGGAAGTCCTTGAGAAGTTGATTAGGATCTGCTGAACAAAGTCCATGGAATGCACATCCGGTTTGCACCAACCGGATGGTGTCGGATCTCAAGGATGACACATTGGCTCCTTGGTTGAGCTCAATGGTGTTTCGATAGCCTTGGTGGCTAGGTCAGGAATACTCTCCTAGGGTTCGGGGCCTAAGAGGTTGGTTTGCTAGTGGTGGGTTTTGTGGGTGGTCTTGTTGTGGTGGGTTGATGGGTTCAAAGATGTTACCACCTTCCATGATGTCGGATGGTAAGGATTACGAACAAAGACACAAAGAAATAAGATAGACTAAAGAAAACCTACAAATAAAAATAAAATCTTACTAGAAAGGAATCTAGCAAGTAGACCTAATAAAAAGAAATCCTAACCTAGACAATAACTATTCCCCGGGCTGCGGCGCCAGCCAAAAACTTGATTAGTGGGAATTGCACCAGGCTTTACCTCTCGAGGGATCTCAAAAAGCTTACAACCCCCACCAGGCAGTGTACCATATCGTTGTAGTATAGTATAGTGACAAGTACCGGGGGATTGACCGTTTAACTCAGGAATAGTGTCGCTAGGATTAGAAAACCTATTAACTAGGTTTAGAGGTAAGGGATTATTCTTTTTGTATTTTTATATTTTTATGAAAGCAAGTAAAATCTCGGTTTTTGGAAGGAGGGGCGGAATTAGTTGCTAGTCAACTAACCCAATAACTAAGATGCAATCAAAATAAAATAATAAAAATGAAAATAAAACTAATTAAACTAATGTGGTGTGAACAATATATGGGAGAATTATGTTTACTTAGATTTCACTACTCCCTAGATATCTTTTACAGGTTAATTACTTGTTACAGTTGCGTGGATGACGGGTTATATTCCTTAATACCAATCATGGGGTGGCGTACTTACTTCCCCAATTCCATAAGCTCCTACTTCACTCCTATGTCGAGCCTGCAAGAAGCTCCTAACATGGGATCACTAGAATCCGCTCATGCATTAAATACAACCATAAAAACCTAGTACACATCGGTTCATGTTTCTTAAGACGTTCAAACAAGTTATACAATGGAGATCTGCCAGTTTTCTTAAGCCTAACATTGAAATCATTCATTCATTACAACTATAAACAAGCAATCAACCTATAATCAACATCTAGGTTTCATTACATCTAAGCAAACACACAAAAGATCTAGCCTTGCATGTTAAAATTAAGACAAGCATAAGATATATTCAAACAACACATAGACATATTGAATGAATTGAAAGAAAACTTATCTTAATTGAACATGAAGGGTTTCAAGGGGTGAAAACCCTTGAAAATACTGTTACAAACGAGCTAGGGTTTATTAGGTTCGGCCCTAGAATTCTCCACACAAGTTCCTCTCTTAATGAATGAAAATTAGAAAAGTATATATAGATTTCATGAGGTGACAGCGTCAAGAGTAAAATTCTGACACCGTCATCTCCCCGCCAATAAAGTTCTCGGACTGCCTAGATCTAGATCTGATGCCGTCATGTGTAATCTTGCTTCAAGCCGTCACCATATTTACTCTTGACGCCCTTGTTCTGACGCCGTCACGTTTTCTCTGGGCCGTCATCCATTTTGCTCTTGACGCCGTCATCAAATCCTTCTTGACGCCGTCATCTACTGTTCCCAGCAAGGAAAATTAAGACTTTGCCGTTTTCTTGACTTTTATGCTCCAAAAACGTCCAGAATGCTTCCTTTTCCAGAATTCACTCCCAAAGTACCTTAAATCACAAAAGGAACAATTTAGGGCAATATTTGATCAAATAAATTCGAATTCCGGCTTAAATGACCCCCTAAAACGGATCATTTTTCGCCTCATCAGCCATACTAACTTAACTTAGGCCATCACTAAGCACAATCTAGGATTAGAAATCTCTATAGGATTCTCCCGAGCTAAATTTTTTCTTATTATATCCTTATGACCTAACTAACCTCTAGACAAGCTCACGTATCCACCTATGCCAACCACTACTATGTTTACTTGATGTAAACATCCCGGTATGTCAATTCAAGGTTACAAACATATTTTCATGAAGAAAATTACCACTCTAGTACACCATACTTGCTAGAAAACCCTAAATGCACCTATGTGTTCCCGGTTAGCTTTAAAATCCTAATTGCTTATCTGAACTAACTTGAAAGTGTTTAAGGCTTAGGTATGACGTAAATTAGTTACCTTAGGATATATTAGATCCCCTAGATCATAATACAACTCTCTATAACCAAGGTACAATTCTCTTAAGCATAAAACCCTAATTAGGTTATAACTTCCCGAAACAAGGTCTAAACTATCCCAAATCTTTACCATAAGTTATCACCAGTTAGTATAAGCCTCTTAGGACATTATATTAGTTACTAAACACCCTTAGGACCATGAATTAAGCACTAAAACCTAGGCAAAACCTTGAACTCTCACTAGAAAAAACTAGGTTAAAATTTGACCTAAACACCTAAACTAAGATACTTAAGCACCTCAAATCAACCAAGCAACCACCCTAGTACCTCCCTAATAGTAAGCACACACCCTAGAACCTCTAACCACCCAAGAAAGTAGGTGGATCACCTACTTGTCACCACCTTACCCAAACCGCCTCTCTCGGCCAAAAACTCACCACAACCGGCCTATGGCGCCCCCTAGCTACCTCCTAGCTCGTCCTCATCATCCTGTAGACTTGCCACAACCCTCCATAGCTCAGCTTAGTTGACCTCCCCCCCAACACATGGCATCCCTTTTCTTGCTCGCTACTCCTTCGCGGGCTATAAATACCCCTCCCCTCCTCTCCATTTCTTTTCACACCTTTCTCTCCTCTTTACCTTAAAATTATCTGTAGTGTAGGACCCTAAGAAGCCATATAAGTCTAGTGTAGAAGCCCAAGCCTTGTCGAGTTGTGGTTTTGGCAGAGAGATACCCTAGAAACCCTAGCACCCTCGTTACCCTTCCCACGACATAGGTAAGCCTTAAATTTGAATCCAATAGACTTAGAATAGACCTAGGACTCTTAGAACATGTAGTAGAATAGCCTTGAACCTTTTCATTTTAAAGTTTCCATTTTAAAACCCTAGAAATAGAAAATTAGGTGGTTACATGGTTAATTGCTATATTATGTGCTATAATGTGAATTAGATGACTTATTTGAACTTAGATTAGCTAAACATAAGCTTAGAAACCTAGTTGTTTTATAAAAATATAGTTTACTAGAATTTAGGACTAGTTTTGCAAAATTTTACATGCATAGGGGTATATATCGTAAATTCCTAAAACTATAAAGTCTAGGGACTGTTTTTGACATTCCTTAGAAGTTATAAGTACAAGGACTCTTTATGCAAAGTTTTGAAACTTTAGGATAGAAATTAAAACAAGTTATAAACTAAAAAGAACTAGTTATGCAAATATTATAAAGTTAAGGGTAAAAAGGGTAAATAACGAAAGTTGTTATAACTTAGGGACTATTTTTGTCATTTCTCTAAAATATATAAGTATAGGGATTAAATGTGCAAAAGTTAGAAAGTTATATGCTTAATTGTTATAAGTTTATAAGTATAGGGTAGAAAACGTAAATATATAAACTTGAAGGGTAAAAACGGACTATTTCACATAAATATAAAACCTATTTAAGTTAGAAGCATAACACAATAGTAGGGAGCTTCATAGGAGGAGTACTATGTGGATATTTCGTTTTGACGAGTTTGCTGGGTTTATGAATTAAAGTGCCCTGGCTCCTCAAATGATTATTGCATATATTTCTGAGTTATGATGGCCCAAACGGTGTTATGTTATAACTAAACCTTAATAACAACATAACTCAATAGTAGGGAGCTTCATGTGAGGAGTATTAACTTCTAAATTATGATGGCCCGAACGATATTTTGTTGATAACATAATACAATAGTAGGGAACTTCATGTGAGGAGTCATATACTTCTGAATTACGATGGCCCGAACTGTGTTATATTATATATATATATATATATATATATATATATATATATATATATATATATATATATATATATGATACGTGGGAATCGCACCAGGCTTTTCCTCTCGAGGGATCTCGAGAAGCTTACAACCCCCACCTGGCCGTGTACCTGATCGTTGTAGTATAGTATAGGGACAAGTACCGGAGGATTGATCGTTCAACTCAGGAATAGTGTCGCTAGGATTAGAAAGCCTAAAAACTAGGTCTAGAGGTGAGGGATGATTCTTTTTGTATTTTTATATTTTTATAAAAGCAATTAAAATCTCGGGTTTAGGAAGAGTGGGCGGAATTAGTTGCTAGCCAACTAACCCAATAATTAAAGATGCAATCAAAATAAAATAACATAAATGAAAATAAATCTAATCAAACTAGTGGTGTAAACAATGATGGGGAAAGTTGTGTTTACTTAGGTTTCATTACTCCCTAGATATCTCTTACAGGTTGATAATTTGTTACAATTGCATGGATGACGGGTCGTATTCCTTAATACTAGTCTTAGGGCTGTGTACAATATTCCCTAACTCTATAGGATCCTACTTCACTCCTATGTCGAGCCGTTAGAAGCTCCTAACATGGGATCATTAGAATTTTCCTACGCATTAAATACAACCTAATATCGTAGTACACCTCCGATCAAGTTTCTTAAGAAGTTAAATCATGTTACCAATGAAAGTCTGCCAGTTTTCTTAAGCCTAACATCGAATACAATCATCCATAACAACTATAAACAAACAATCAACCCATAATTAATATCTAGGTTTCACTACATCTAAGCAAATACAAAAGAGATCTAGCCGAGCATGTTAAATTGAAGACAAGTGTAAGATATATTCAAGCAACACATAGACATATTGATTGAATTGAAAGAGTACTTATCTCAAATTGACATGAAAAGTTCAAAGGGTTGAAACCCTTGAAAAAGCTGGAAAAATTTGACCTAGGTTTCTCCCTCAAAGTTGCACACTAATGAATGAAATTTAGAAAACTATATATAGATTATACAGGGTGACGGCGTCATGAAAAATCTGTGACGCCATCAACTCGCCACCCATAATGAAATCAGATTGCCTAGATCCACTTTTGACGCCGTCATGTGTGATTTTGTTCTGGGCCGTCACTAATACTTGGACCATGACGGCCTTGGGTGACGCCGTCATCTCCTATGTACAAAACTTTCTGGATCGTCACGTGTATCATCCGCTTCCACCTCTTGTATTACTCTTGACGCCGTCATGTAGAAGCATGTGACGCCGTCAGGTACTATTCACAACAAGGAAAATTAAGACTTTGCCGTTTTCTTCACTTTTATGCTCCAAAAACGTCCAAAATGCTTCCTTTTCCATATTTCTCTCCAAAAGTACCTAAAATGACAAAAGGAATGATTTAGGGCAATATTTGACCAAATAAATTCGAATTCGGGCTTAAATGACCCTTTAAAAACTGTTCATTTTTCGCCTCATCAATATATATATATATATATATATATATATATATATATATATATATATATATATATATATATATATATAAACCCTAAGTGTGATTAGTTAAGAAAACCTAGAGTAAGACTTGACATACACACACCTACACTACCCCTAGGATACGTGAGTGAGTTGTCTAAACCCCTACTTTACTTACCTTAAGACCCAGGTGAGTTTTCATAGCCTCACTTTTAAATGTTTTACAACCCTGTGAGGGGGATACATGCTTTAAACCGAATACAAGTCTTTTTCTTTCGTTATTGCACAAGTAAACTATCTGCCACCACTACATAACTAAAATTCATGAATCAAATCGTTTGGGATATTTTACCCACGCGAACGCGAATATAGTTGATAAATCTATTGGAGTTTGACAACTCACGTTGATACTACATCTTACTGGATGGTATCAATAAGTACTATATTTGAACCCACTGAAGGATTAACTTTGGCAAGTTATCCTTCCCGTCCCCTCTTTGTTTGGTCTGCAGACCCCATGACCCGGACTGTTAACGTGTGGTTCATGAGCTTAGTGCAATATACCTTCTATCAGTAAAACCTTTTCACACATAGGGTTTAAGGTGAACCCTGTGGAACATGTATTCATACCCTATCTACTTAAACCAATGACTCTCACTCAACATTCGTGTTGACTTTTAAGCATGTTATCTTAGGTAATTAGGCACTATAGGAACCTTGGCACGGAGAAGTATTGGGCATGAGGACGTCCAGAATAGTTATCATTCATTAGTTTTGTGTCATAAAACGTATCTTTGGGACCTCTCTTTTGGTAAAAGTACATCTTTTACTGTAAAAACTTTGATGAATAAATGAATGATAACATCTTTTTGAAAAATGTCTCTTTTCGAGTCGTTTTCTATTATCTTGTCTTTAGTGTTTATACACTAGCACCTACAAATAGCGTTTAGATACTCACATCTCTCGGGTGTAAAAAAGTATATATCACAATAAGGAAATGGAAAACATCTCTCACTACCTATCATAGCAAAATAGATTAGCATAGGCTTGGGAAATGATCAAACCTCCACCACTTGGCGTAAGCACCTAGGACAAACTATCAAAGAGGTCTTTTAAAGGGTTATAATGTTAGGTGTAGGGATATGGAATACACGGTTTTGTTGGATAAAAGCAATATTTAATGTGACGAGTTAATCATCTTGGTTAATTACATGTACAATATGGCGTTGTTAAGCCAAGACTTGACTCGACTTAAGCTAATAAATGAAAAATACAAAAACACAAAATAAACATAAAATGAAACGGGATGGCAGTCTGTATGGTTTTTTTATTTTTTTATTTTTTATTTTATTTTTTTTGCATACATTCTTACCCTACCATCCAAACAATACATCATACGGAATGTACATTCCCCTAACACTTGAATGTTTACATACTTTACAATAAACTGATCTGATGACTCGAATTAAGTTAATCAAAACACTTGGAGTACTTTTAAGATTAACGCACATATGGGGGTAATAAATGATGTTCTTCCCCATTAGTCCATAATATTGGTACTTTACCCAATCGTCCCAAAACAATATGTACAAGATATGACTCGACTTAGCAACCATGTAATCAATTAGATAATTAACTACGGGTTTAAATAAATAACAATAATACACTAAAGATGAGTGCATACACGGAAGGTTAAGGCGATTTGGGTGTACATTTGAGTGGGTTGTAACAAATTCTTCCTTTAAGTAATATGCTTAAAGTTAAAAATGAAAAGATAGGCTCGGAGGGGTGTACTGGGGGTTTCGTGTACTAAAAATGAGTACAACGCTAAGGTGTGGGAAAATTAATTGACTTTGCTTGCCAAGTAATATGACATAAATGATCAAGTAATTATGATACGGGTTTAACACAAGGGTGATCCTAATGCCTCTTATCATGTAGTAAATCCTACTACACGAATGTAGTCTCACTAGCGGTCTCGGGATGCATCACTAACGCAAGTTCTAGAATCTAAATGCTAATAGTACACTTATAAGCACTAATAATGAATGCTTTTCCTATCAAATCTAAAGGCGAACCTCACATATTTGTGTGGAAATTTTTTCTGAATGGTACGGTTTTGTGGTAGTCATACGACTCCTATCCATGAGACGCTTGCTAAGGCTAAAGTTTTACTCCTAATTCTTGTAAAAAAATTTAAATTTGGCGCTAAAATTGCACTAACAAGTATTTCTCTTAGTTTTATTACACACCTACCATCAAACAAACAAACTCAAGTGCACTAGTATCCTATAAAGTATCATCATTTACCATCCCCTTACACTTAGGATGAACATTGTCCCCAATGTTCAATTAAAGGATGTAAAAGTGATATAGGTAAAAGAATGATAGCAAATACTCTCCTGATTCGTTCGGTGTGGATAGTGTGGTAACAAGGTTAGATCTTCCTCCAAGAAAATGAACATTCAAAGCTTCCCTTCAAGAAAAATAAATAATCTTCTTGTCATACATAACCTGTTAAACCTGAGAAAAAAACAAGGCAACCTTGCATAAAATCGGCGGTAATCTATATATACTAACAAGTCTGATGCGTGGGAATTGCACCAGACTTTACCTCTCGAGGGATCTCGAGAAGCTTACAACCCCCACCAAGCAGTGTACCCGATCGTTGTAGTATAGTATAGTGACAAGTACCGGGGGATTGATCGTTCAACTCAGGAATAGTGTCGCTAGGATTAGAAAGCCTAAAAACTAGGTTTAGAGGTGAGGGATGATTCTTTTTGTATTTTTATATTTTTGTAAAAGCAAGTAAAATTTTGGGTTTTGGAAAAGTGGGCGGAATTAGTTGCTAGTCAACTAACCCAATAACTAAAGATGCAACCAAAATAAAATAATAAAAATGAAAATAAACTAAATTAAACTAGTGGTGTGAGCAATATATGGGAGAATTGTGTTTACTTAGATTTCACTACTCCCTAGATATCTTTTACAGGTTAATTACTTGTTACAGTTGCGTGGATGACGGATTGTATTCCTTAATACCATTCATGGGGTGGCGTACTTAGTTCCCCAATCCTATAAGCTCCTACTTCACTTCTATGTCGAGCCGGCTAAGAAGCTCCTAACATGGGATCACTAGAATTCGCTCATGCATTAAATACAATCATAAAAACCTAGTACACATCGGTTCATGTTTCTTAAGACGTTCAAGCAAGTTACACAATGGATATCTGCTAGTTTTCTTAAGCCTAACATTGAAATCAATCATCCATTACAACTATAAACAAGCAATCAACCTATAATTAACATCTAGGTTTTATTACATCTAAGCAAACACATGAAAGATCTAGCCTAGCATGTTATAATCAAGACAAGCACAAGATATATTCAAACAACACATAGACATATTGAATGAATTGAAAGAAGACTTATCTTAATTGAACATGAAAGGTTTCAAGGGGTGAAAACCCTTGAAAATACTGTTACAAATGACCTAGGATTTATTAGGTTCGACCCTAGTATTCTCCACACAAGTTCCTCTCTTAATGAATGAAAAATAGAAAAGCATATATAGATTTTGTGAGGTGACGGCGTCAAGAGTAAATTTTTGATGCCGTCATCTCGCCGCCAATAAAGTTCTCGGACTGCATAGATCTGGTTCTGACGCCGTTATGTGTAATTCTGCTCCAGGCCGTCACCAAAATAACTCTTGACGCCCTTCTTCTGACACCGTCAGGTTTTCTCTGGGTCGTAATGCATTTTACTCCTGACGCCGTCACATTTTCCTTCTTGACGCCGTCAGGTACTGTTTTCAGCATGGAAAATTAAGCCTTTGCCGTTTTCTTCACTTTTAAGCTCCAAAAATGTACAAAATGCTTCCTTTTCCAGAATTCACTCACAAAGTACCTAAAATCACAAAAGGAACGATTTAGGGCAATATTTGATCAAATAAATTCGAATTCGGGCTTAAATGACCCCCTAAAAATGGTTCATTTTTCGCCTCATCATATTCCCTTACACTTGAGATTCGCTTGTCCTCAAGCAAATGCGCTTTTATTCTAATCAAAATACAAGTTAGGGGTCATTTAACACTAATATAAAAGTAATTACAGCAAATAATCGTTCCCCTAAAAACTAAAGACAAGCACGGAGGTCATACACTAGCACCTCACAAATAGTGTTTAGATACTCACATCTCTCGGGTGTAATAAAGATATATCACAATATGGAAATGGAAAACATCTCTCACTACTTGTTATAGCAAAATAGATTACCATAGGCTTGGGAAAGGATCAAACCTCCACCACATGGCGTAAGCACCTACGATAAACTATCAAAGAGGTTGTTTTAAAGTGTTGTAACGTTAGCTGTAGGGATATAGATTACACGGTTTTGTTGGATATTGGCAGTCTTTACTGGTGGTGAGTTAAAAATCTTGATTAATTACATGTACTATATGGCGTTGCTAAGCCAAGACTAGACTCGACTTAAGCTAATAAATGAAAAATAACAAAAACATAAAATAAACATAGAATGAAACGGGATGGTAGTCCGTATGTTTTTTTTCTCTTTTTTTTTTTTTATTTATTATTTTTTTTTTCTTTTGATTTTTTCGATTTTTTTTTTTTTTTTTTTTTTTTTTTTTTTTTTTTGCATACACTCTTACCCTACCATCCAAAATAATACATCATAGGGAACGAACATTCCCCTTACACTTGAATTTTTACATACTTTACAATAAACTAATCTAATGACTCGAATTAAGATAATCAAAACACTTGGAGTACTTTTAAGATTAACGCACATATGGGGGTAATAACATGATGTTCTTCCCCATTACTCCATAACATAAGTACTTTACCCATGAGTCCTAATCGTCCCAAAACAATATGTACAAGGATATGACTCAACTTAGCAACCATGTAATCAAATAGATAATTAACTAAGGGTTTAAACAAATAACAATAGTGCACTAAAGATGAGTGCATACACGGAAGGCTAAGGCGATGTGGTTGTACATTTAAATGGGGTGTAACAAATTCTTTTCCTTTAAGTAAGATGCTTAAAGTTAGAAACGAAAAGATAGGCTCGGAGGGGTGTACTAGGGGTTTCGTGTACTAAAAATGAGTACAACGCTAAGGTGTGGGAAAATTAGTTGACTTTACTAGCCAAGTAATATGACTTAAATGGTCAAGTAATTATGATACGGGTTTAACACAAGGGTGATCCTAATGCCTCTTATCATGTAGTAAATCCTACTACACGAATGTAGTCTCACTAGCGGTCTCGGGATGCATCACTAACACAAGTTCTAGAATCTAAATGCTACCGGTACACACATAAGCACTAATAGTAAATGATTTTCCTATCAAATCTAAAGGCGAACCTCACATATTTGGGTGAAAAATTTTTCTGAATGGTACGGTTTTGTGCTAGTCATACAACCTCCTATCCATGAGACGCTTGCTATGGCTAAAGTTTCACTCCTAAATGTTGTAAAAAATTTTAAATTTGGCGCTAAAATTACACTAACAAGTATTTCTCATTGTTTTATTACACATCTACAATCAAACAAACAAACTCAAGCGAAAGTGTATCTGTAAGGTATCATCATTTTACCCTCCCCTTACACTTAGGATGAACATTGTCCCCAATGTTCAAGTAAAGAATATAAAAGTGAAATAAGTAAAAAGAATGAAATCAAATACTCCCCTGATTCACTCGGTATGGAATATGGTAACCAGGTTAGATCTTCCTCCAAGAAAATGAACAATCAAAGCTTCCCTTCCAGAATATAAATCATATTCTTGTCATATATAACCTGTTAAACCTGGGAAAACAGACAAGGCAACCTCGCGTAAAATCGGCGGCAATCTATATATGCGAACAAATCCTAGAAAACAAAATAAGATATAATGCTTGTGGAATGATGTTTGCAGATTTCCTGGAGATTATAAAACTAAAGATTCAACAAAAACTTTAAGACTCCGTTAGAAAAACAAAACTGGTAAAATTTCTAGAATTTTACACGTGACGCCGTCAGGAGTTTCTTCCTGACGCCGTCAGAAGTGACCTGCAGAAATTCTTATGTTAAGTTTCCGGAAAATTTCTGTAAAAACTTCATCCTACTTCCTGGAAAATCCTGCAAAACATCATTATGACTCGATACAAGCATTTGACTCTAACAAATACGAATATACATGTTCACATAATATTGTGGAAATTCATGATCGAGTTTGTTTCTTAAAAGCATATTTGGGGTTTCCCCTTACACTTATCTTTTGCGAAATACCTTTGGATGAAGTTAAGACTAAGCCAAACATCAAAGTAAAGTATTTTCACCATTTTAGTTTTAAAACATGATCTACCAACAATAAAAATCAAAATAAAAATCACACAAAACATGGGTTGCCTCCCAAGAAGCGCATTTTTTTATTTACGAGTCTTGTAGCTAGACTCAAGGTCATGGGTTACTACGTGACATGGGTGAGTTCCTCATTGAGGACATCTTTGGGATCAAACTTAGGTTTCAACTTCCTATCGGTTTTCTTAGTATGGTATGACCTTTCAAACTTTTCTCCATCCGGATCATACAAAATCATCTTCATATGCCATGATTCGTCACCTTCCTTAGGTGGCTTGTCCCACCTCCATTTACAATAATCCCCCTCTATTTTCTACTTGTTCATTTCTATATTAATAGGCATTACGCTTAAGAACTCAATCATTTTCCTAAAGACTAGGGGGTCCTCAAAAGGGTCTAGCTCTTCATCTCTAGCTATGAGTTGTTCCACCGAATGTGTCTTATCGATGAAATCTTTTTCTAGATAGAATGGGCGTTGAGGTCCTATAAAGTTTCTTTCTATCCAAGTTTCATATCTAGATGGTCTCCTATTCATCTCTACCCAATGTGGTGTCGGTTCATCCTCACAATCATAGCTATGTTTCTTAACATCATATACCGACCAAGTATCGCCCTCACCTACCGCTATCTTAGACTCCTTACAATCTATCATGGCGCTAGCAGTTGCTAAAAATCCTCTTCCTACTAATAGTGGTCATGTAGTATCACTAACCATATCTAGGACGTGAAAATCCGCTAAAATAGTTAACTTCCCTACGTGAACAACTACATCCTTAATCATCCCAACAGGGTGGGCAATACTCCCATCCGCTAGACCAACTAATACCTCCGTCTCCTCTAACTTTCCTAGCTTGAGAGTGGTGAAAAGGGATAAGGGAATCAAGTTGAGGCTTGACCCTAAATCGGCTAGTGTGTCGAAAGCTTCGGATCTTCCTATCTTACAAGGCAAAACAAATATACCCGGATCATTAAGCTTTTTAGGTAACTTGTTTTGAACAAAGGCGGTCCCATTTTTTACTAGTTTAAATTTCTCATATTTTTCTAGGAGGGCACTATAGTAAGGAGCACGGGCTAATACGTCAATGACGGGGCATTCAAGGTGAAGCTCCTTGAATTCATCGCCAAGGTCCTGCGTAGGAGGTGTTTCAACTATGCTTTTGACCGATTTTATATCGGGTGTTTTGTTTGATTGGTCCTTTTGAAGAATTTGGTTTTGTTTGAAACACGTGCTCGTTGATTTAACCGAGTAGTATTGCGGACAAGAAGTGGGTGACGAAACTGATGATATGGAATTAACATTTAGTTTCGGGTTTTTGACCGTGTCGCTTGGGAGTGCTCCCATTTCTCGGTCATTGAGAACTTTCAACAATGTGTCAATTTTGGTGGTCATCTCGCTTTGCTTTTGTTTTAAATCGGCTTCAAACTTAGATATGTGAGCTTCTTGAGATGCCATAAACTTGGACATCAATCTTTCAAGATTGTTGGTACTACCATAGTTGTTAGAAGGATTGTTGTTGAAAGTATGGTTGGAGGGTGGACCGTTTGGTTGGTAACGATTAGGCGGATTGGAAGAATTGGATTGGTTTTGTTTCCACCTAAGGTTTGGGTGATTTTTCCAAGCGGGGTTGTAGGAATCACCTTAAGGGTTTGGCTCGGGTTTGAAAGTGTACCACTTATCTCCCGCTTTGTCGGTACGCGAGGATGCGTAGTCCGCAAAAGCTGTTCCGGGGAGTTCCACACAATCACGAGTGTCATGGGGACCACTACATAATTCGCATGAAGAAGTGATTTTGTTCACTTGGCATGAAGGCTTGTGAGCTTCGTAAGATTTCATGAGAAACTTGAATTGATCCTCAAGTTCCAAGATCCTACAGTCGGGAGTGCTAGAATTGTTCGAAGGCAAAGATATTGCCTTGACCGTTTTGTTCAAATCACGGGGATCATTCCAACTTTCATTGTCATAGAGAGCAAGATCTTCTATGAGTTCCCATGATTCTTCCGCACTTAGATCACGTAGCTTGCCACCGGCCGATTGGTCAATGGTTCGCCTTGTGGAGAGATCGATATGGTCATAGAACATTTGGACTTGGAGCCAAAGATCTATGCCATGATGAGGGACTTTTTGGAGTAAGTCCTTGAAACGAGTCCATGCTTCATATAGAGTTTCACCTTGACGTTGTTGGAACATCAAGATATCATTTCTAAGCTTGGTAGTTCTCCCCGGTGGGAAAAATTAAGCAAGGAAACGAGTGGCGAGATCATCCCATGAGGTGATAGATCCCACGGGTAAACGCTCAAGCCATTGACTAGCTTGATCACGTAGAGAGAATTGGAATAGGCGTAATCGGGTTGACTCTCTAGTTGTAGCATTAAGGTCTATAGAATATACGATTTTAAGGAAGTCCTTGAGATGTTGATTTGGATCTTCGGAACGAAGTCCATGGAATGCACATCCGATTTGCACCAACCGGATGGTGTCGGATTGCAAGGGAGACACATTGGCTCCTTGGGTGAGCTCAATGGTGTTTCGGTAGCCTTGGTGGCTAGGTCGGGAGTACTCTCCTAGGGTTCGGGGCCCAAGAGGTTGGTTAGCTAGTGGTGGGTTTTGTGGGTGGTCTTGTTGTGGTGGATTGATGGGTTCAAAGATGTTACCACCTTCCATGATGTCGGATGGTAAAGATTACGAACAAAGGCACGAAGAAATAAGATAGAATAAAGATAACCTAAAAATAAAAATAAAATCTTACTAGAAAGGAATTTAGCAAGTAGACCTAATAAAAAGAAATCCTAACCTAGACAATAACTATTCCCCGGGTTGCGGCGCCAAAAACTTGATGCGTGGGAATTGTACCAGGATTTACCTCTCGAGAGATCTCGAGAAGCTTACAACCCCCACCAGGCAGTGTACCTGATCGTTGTAGTATAGTATAGTGACAAGTACCGGGGGATTGATCGTTCAACTCAGGAATAGTGTCGCTAGGATTAGAAAGCCTAAAAACTAGGTCTAGAGGTGAGGGATGATTCTTTTTGTATTTTTATATTTTTATAAAAGCAAGTAAAATCTCGGGTTTTGGAAAAGTGGGCGGATTTAGTTGCTAGTCAACTAACCCAATAACTAAAGATGCAATCAAAATAAAATAATAAAAATGAAAATAAACTAAATTAAACTAGTGGTGTGAGCAATATATAGGAGAATTGTGTTTAGTTAGATTTCACTACTCCCTAAAGATATCTTTTACAGGTTAATTACTTGTTACAGTTGCGTGGATGACGGATGGTATTCCTTAATACCATTCATGGGGTGGCGTACTTACTTCCCCAATCCTATAAGCTCCTACTTCACTCCTATGTCGAGCCGGCTAAGAAGCTCCTAACATGGGATCACTAGAATTCGCTCATGCATTAAATACAACCATAAAAACCTAGTACACATCGGTTCATGTTTCTTAAGACGTTCAAGCAAGTTACACAATGGAGATCTGCCAGTTTTCTTAAGCCTAACATTGAAATCATTCATCCATTACAACTATAAACAAGCAACCAACCTATAATTAACATCTAGGTTTCATTACATCTAAGCAAACACATGAAAGATCTAGCCTAGCATGTTATAATCAAGACAAGCACAAGATATATTCAAACAACACATAGACATATTGAATGAATTGAAAGAAGACTTATCTTAATTGAACATGAAAGGTTTCAAGGGGTGAAAACCCTTGAAAATACTGTTACAAACGACCTAGGGTTTATTAGGTTCGACCCTAGTATTCTCCACACAAGTTCCTCTCTTAATGAATGAAAAATAGAAAAGTATATATAGATAATTGTGAGGTGACGACGTCAAGAGTAAATTTTTTACGCCGTCATCTCGCCGCCAATAAAGTTCTCAGACTGCCTAGATCTGGTTCTGACGCCGTCATGTGTAATTCTGCTCCAGGCCATCATCAAAATAACTCTTGACGCCCTTCTTCTGACGCAGTCAGGTTTTCTCTGGGTCGTCATGCATTTTACTCCTGACGCGGTCACATTTTCCTTCTTGACATCATCATGTACTGTTTTCTGCATGGAAAATTAAGTCTTTGCTGTTTTCTTCACTTTTATGCTCCAAAAACGTCCAAAATGCTTCCTTTTCCAGAATTAACTCCCAAAGTACCTAAAATCACAAAAGGAACGATTTAGGGCAATATTTGATCAAATAAATTCGAATTTGGGGCTTAAATGACCCCCGAAAAACTGTTCATTTTTCGCCTCATCAAAGTCCTAGAAATCAAATTAAGATATAATGCTTGTGGAATGAATGTTTGCAGATTTCCTGGAGTTTATAAAACTAAAGAATTAACAAAAACTTTTAAGACTCCGTTAGAAAAACAAAACTCGCAAAATTTCCAGAATTTTACACATGACGCCGTCAGGAGTTAAGCCTTGACGACGTCAGAAGTGACATGCAGAAATTTTTACGTTAAGTTTCCGGAAAATTTTTGGAAAAACTTATGTCCTACTTCCTGGAAAATCCTGCAAAAAATCATTATGACTCGATACAAGCATTTGACTCTAACAAATACTTATACACATGTTCATTTAATATTGTGGAGAATCATGATCAATTTCGTTCTTAAAAACAAATTTTGGGGTTTCCCCTTACACTTAGCTTTTGCAAAATACCTTTATATAAAATTAAAACGAATTTAAACAACAAAATAAAGCATTTTCACAATTTAGTTTTGAGACCTGATCTACCAAAAATAAAAATAAAGCATGCATACGGAAGCAAATAACAATCAAACAATTAAACATGCATAATAATAAAAATAAATAAAAAGTATCCAAGGCCAACAGAAGCCACATCCTAAATTATTACAAGACAAATTGTTTCAAATCATACAACCGTGAATAAATTGTCCAAAGATCACAAACATCATGACAAATCACTGGGGAGGGGGACCATAGCGGTAATCATAGCCAGGAGGGAGGTGCCCAGTGTACCCGTAGGGAGGGTAGTCCATCTCGCGTCCAGGGAATGGGTCGATCTGCAATAGAGGCTCAATGTGATCACAGGTAGAAAGATGCTGCATCTGGCGGATGGTGTGATCATACATCCAGTCAAATCTCTGGTCAGTGGTGGTTCACCATGCGTCAACTCAGGAATAGTGTCGCTAGGATTAGAAAGCCTAAAAACTAGGTCTAGAGGTGAGGGATGATCCTTTTTGTATTTTTATATTTTTATAAAAGCAATTAAAATCTCGGATTTTTGAAGAGTGGGCGGAATTAGTTGCTAGCCAACTAACCCAATAACTAAAGATGCAATCAAAGTAAAATAAAAGAAATGAAAATAAATCTAATTAAACTAGTGGTGTAAACAATGATGGGGAAAGTTATGTTTACTTAGGTGTCATTTCTCCCTAGATATCTTTTACAAGTTGATAATTTGTTAAAATTGCTTGGATGACGGGTCATATTCCTTAATACTAGTCGTAGGGCCGTGTACAATATTCCCTAACTCTGTAGGATCCTACTTCACTCCTATGTCGAGCCGTTAGAAGCTCCTAACAATGGATCATTAGAATTCTCCTACGCATTAAATACAACCTAATATCGTAGTACACCTCTGATCATGTTTCTTAAGACGTTCAAGCATGTTACCAATGGAAGTCTGCCAGTTTTCTTAAGCGTAACATCGAATACAATCATCCGTAACAACTATAAACAAACAATCAACCCATAATTAACATCTAGGTTTCACTACATCTAAGCAAACACAAAAGAGATCTAGCCGTGCATGTTAAATTGAAGACAAGTGTAAGATATATTCAAGCAACACATAGACATATTGATTGAATTGAAAGAGTACTTATCTCAAATTGACATGAAAAGTTCAAAGGGTTGAAACCCTTGAAAAAGCTGGAAAAATTCGACCTAGGGTTTCTCCCTCAAAGTTGCATACTAATGAATGAAATTTGGAAAACTATACATAGATTATACAGGGTGACGGCGTCATGAAGAAATTTGTGATGCCGTCAACTCGCCGACCATAATGAAATCGGATTGCCTAGATCCACTTTTGACGCCGTCATGTGTGATATTGTTCTGGGCCGTCACTAATACTTGGACCATGACGACATTGGGTGACGCCGTCATCTCCTATGTACAAAACTTTCTGGATCGTCACGTGTATCATCCACTTTCACCTCTTGTATTACTCTTGACGTCATCATGTAGAAGTATGTGATGCCGTCAGGTACTGTTCACAGCAAGGAAAATTAAGACTTTGCCGTTTTCTTCACTTTTATGCTCCAAAAACGTCCAAAATGCTTCCTTTTCCAGATTTCTCTCCAAAAGTACCTAAAATGACAAAAGGAACGATTTAGGGCAATATTTGACCAAATAAATTTGAATTCGGGCTTAAATGACCCCTTAAAAACGGTTTATTTTTCGCCTTATCAATATATATATATATATATATATATATATATATATATATATATATATATATATATATATATATATATATATAAACCTAAGAGTGATTAGTTAAGAAAACCTAGACTAAGACTTGACATACACACACCTACACTACCCCTAGGATACGTGAGTGAGTTGTCTAAACCCCTACTTTACTTACCTTAAGACCCATGTGAGTTTTCATAGCCTCACTTTTAAATGTTTTACAGCCCTGTGAGGGGGATACATGCTTTAAATCGAATACAAGCCTTTTTCTTTGGTTATTGCACAAGTAAACTATCTGCCACTACTACATAACTAAAATTCATGAATCTAATCGTTTAGGATATTTTACCCACGCGAACGTGAATATAGTTGATAGATCTATAGTAGTTTGACAACTCCCGTTGATACTACATCTTACTGGATGGTATCAATAAGTACTATATTTGAACCCACTGAATGATTAACTTTGGCAAGTTATCCTTCCCGTCCCCTCATGGTTTGGTCTGCAGACCTCATGACCTGGACTGTTAACCTGTGGTTCATGAGCTTAGTGCGATATACCTTCTATCACTAAAACCTTTTCACACATAGGGTTTAAGGTGAACCCTGTGGAACTTGTATTCATACCATATCTACTTAAACCTATGACTCTCACTCAACATTCGTGTTGGGTTTTAAGCATGTTATCTTAGGTAATTAGGCACTATAGGAACCTTGGCACGGAGAACTATTGGGCATGAGGACGTCCAGAATAGTTATCATTCAGCAGTTTTGTGTCATAAAACGTATCTTTGGGACCTCTCTTTTAATAAAAGTACATCTTTTACTTTAAAAACTTTGATGAATAAATGAATGATAACATCTTTCTCAAAAATGTCTTTTTTCGAGTCGTTTTCTATTATCTTGTCTTTGTTTCCATGAGTAATACCCCAAACACTTAATCCGCTGTGATCAGTGAAAAAAGGGGGTGTTACAATACTGCCCATCATTACTGAGAAGGTTCGTCAAGAAAAAAAGCAACAAAAGCTCAAAGAAGTCAAAGCTCAACTCGCGTTTGAAGAAGTGTTACAAAAATCCGAGTCTAGAACACCCAACCGGAGGAAGGATCTCAGGAAGAAAATCGAAGCTAAGCGTGCCCAGATCGAAACCAAAAGCCTCGATCCGCGGAGCGATAGGTCAAGATCCCCAAGGGGAAGGAATCCGGACAGAAGGAATGTGTTCAAGAGATTAGAAAAGGGTGTATTCCATTGACTTGGAAGAATGGAAAAGATCATCTCCGTGTACTCGCAAGATCACCGACAACAATCTCATAACAATGATAGAAGAAGGGAGGAGAGCTATTACCAAACCTTCTGTTCCCATGATTCAGGAAGACACCACAACCACGGGGGGTCTTCCTGGCAGAGGGATGACTTCTTAGAAAAAGATGACCGGGGTCACAGAGGTGGAAGATCAAGATCGAGGAGGCGGAGATCCGACGTCTATGATGATGACCTAGCAACCATCGGGACTATGACCCGTTTACCACCCCCCCCCCCCCCCCCCCCCGCATCCGGCTCCGCTACTTTGAATTGCCAAAACGGATTCGCTTACCGACTCAGGTCAAGATGTATGATAGAAGTGAAGATCCAGAAGACCACCTCAAGATCTTTCAATCTGTAGCTAAAGTTGAGCGTTGGGCCATGTCGGTCTGGTGTCACATGTTCAACTCCACGCTAACTGAGTTCGCCCTGGTATGGTTTGACGATCTTCCACCAGAAACTATAGATAGTTATGATGAACTAAAAGAGGCATTCCTGGAAAACTTTCTCCAGCAAAAGAAGTGCATCAAAGACCCTATAGAACTCCACCACATCAAGTAAGCGGAAGGAGAATGTACAGAGGATTTTATAGAAAGGTTCAAGAAAGAGAGCTGGGATGTGAAAGGAGTACCAGAAGTGCTGAAAATATCAGGATTCATGCACAAGATAACTAACCAAGAGTTGATCAAACGTTTGCATGATAACATCCCTAAGACCGTTGATGAAATGATGAGGGCAACCATGTCCTTCCTCCGGGGAGAAGTGGCGGCCAGAAATCAAGAATGGAAGAAATCATTCTCACCATGTAGACAACAGGATGGGGGCCAGAAGCAAAATTTTTGGAAAGGGAGATTTAAGAGTCAGCAAAGAATGGAAATAAAGCAGGATAGGTTTACTCTCCTCTCTAAATCCCCCAAGAAAATCTTAGCTCTGGAGAAAGCAAAGTTCAAGCACCCTCCCCTAATGACAACTCCGATAGAAAAGTGAAACATTAATAAATTTTGTGAGTTTCATGGGGAAGTTGGACACAACTCGGATGAGTGCATGCATCTGAAGAGACAAATAGAAGAGTTGTTAAGAACTGGGAAACTATCGCACGTGATCAAAGAGCTAAAACAAAATAGCGGAAAAGATCAACCAAAACCAGCCAAGAAAGCAGAAACATCAACAAATGACAAGGCACCAGCAATCCTAATGATACGGGAATGGTAGAAATCAGCAAGACAAAAGATCATGCAAAGCTTCTCTCCCGACACAGAAATTTCATTCCCGCCCCTTGGGGATGATGAGGGGGACGAAGGCCCCATGATAATAGAGGCGGAAATTGGTGGACACTTCGTACATCATATGTATGTAGATGGAGTATCACCTTCCAAAATACTGTATGAACACTGCTTCAACAAGCTCCGGCCTAAAATCAAAAGCCTGATGGTTCCGGCCACGACCCCTCTGTAATATCTCGTAAATTTACCAAGTCATTAAGTATTGTAAACACGAAGTAATTCAATTTGAAAGATTAATTAACCATTTTTCACGTATATATTTTTGTATTTAAACGATAACTACGAATTATATTTGTCAACTAACTACGTGGCGTAGCTCTCATTTCATTTCAAACGAGCCCGCGCGCATACCGACACTCTAATAATTAAGGCATTAATTAATTAAAGTCATCAACGAGTCCACATTATTATTTTATATCTCTTTTATAAAAGTACACGCGAAAATGTGTTTAAACATGCTTGTCCAAATAGATCAAACTGGGACACCGCGACTCCTATTTAAACTCAGCAAGACACGGGATACACTCTGTAAAAATCATAGCTCATTTATTCTTTCTTTAAAACTACAAACTTCGTCCTTTTTTTTTCATACAACTAGAGCACATAACATATTAAATCAACCACTTAACATCTGACTTAGTATTTAGCACTTTTGACTTCATTGTCCAAGAGTTAACTATCTTATCCAACGAATAAAGGTATTTTAAGACACCTCAAGTACAAGGTACTCCCTCTCTGTCTCCTCTTTGTTCGGCAGCCACACCAAAACCACTCACATATTGATGGTATTCTTACTAAACAACCATGGTAAAGTACTAAGTAGTTGTGCTAGTACCAAATTGTTTAATGCCCAACCTTAAACCTTTGGTCATTAGCTTAAAAGCTTTCCTTTTGCTCCATTTATACCACCGAGACTCACACACACATACATATACATTTTCTTGCAAAATATCTTCCCTTGTGTTGATTCTAATCACATCAAAAGTACCTAGAGTCACATCTTGCTAGCTCCTAGCCTTCTTTACCCTTAAGTTAAACCTTAAACCCACCATAAGTCAACTAGCATGGAACTTATCACTTCTCTTTCCCTATAGCTCGGCAGAGCTAAGGAGGCATAGGGGACCCCTTTTGAGGATTAGAACTCAACTACACACATCGAAATACATACATTTATACACGTCCGTGTATACATACAAACATATTTAAAAGTTGGTTATGTTTAAAAACTTGTGTGGCAAATCTTTGGCTTCGTTAAACACATAAACTCCTCGAAAAGAAACTAGTATTCAAGTTGTTTCCAAACCGACATACACTATCTAATGTTTAAACTATGAACGAGTGTTAACATGAGAAATCGTAATACAAACTTAAGTCTTGGTTCTTCGGTTAAGTTTTTACAAAACATACCCACTGCCTGTTTGTCTCAGTTTATTTAAATTTTTTACTAGTTCTAAATAATTACTTACTAACACACAAACCATTTCACTTATCGGACTTGTATCATGAATCCAAATCAAACCCTTTGTCGGGCCATGAGGCCCAACCCATGACCCTCTAGCTTATAAGTAAGCTAAATTACGAGAAATACTTATCGCGACACTTAAACAAGCCCTTTTGGAACTTACACTCAATCGGTTTAAAGGCCCTTGAATGAATGGGGTTTCTAGTGGGTTTTGAGTCGGAAAATTCCCATAAGTCGAATGACTTATGTGAACTTGTTGCAATCCTCTCTTGCGTTAACTTAGGCTCATAAAAACTTTTTTAAACTTTGACTTATGTGAACTTGTTGCAATCCTCTCTTGCGTTAACTTAGGCTCATAAAAACTTTTTTAAATTTCAAATTTGTATAGGCTAAAACTAAAACGAAAACCCATCTCCATGCACGACATGCTGTAAGATTTGTATAAATAAAACACTGGACCAGAAGACCATTTAGATAAATAGTTTAAGTAAACCAACAACAAAAAATCAGTTGGTCTGTTGGTTGGGACGCTTGAGTGTGAACTTGAGGTTAGGGGATCGAACCTTGCACTTGGCCTTTTTGCCAATTTTACACAATTAATCCTTGAGTTATTAAACATTAATCAATGTTTTCTTTTAAGAAGTTATACCAATAAGGTTTAATTAGTTAAACTATAATTATAACTATATATGGACAATGGGATATTTTTGTGACAAATGGTTTATAAATGGAAAACTAATATTATGGATAGGACATGTCCGATTTTTGTCAAGTTCTTATACTTAGTCTATTTTCACAAACTCGACTAAACTACGAAAACTAGGTAACATAATTTATAGAAAATATATTATAGACTTTTTTCCAACTTATCATCTATTAACTAAACATATACACCTTATCAAATAACCGTTACTAATATAAATACTTAGCGTAAAGTATTTAATACTATTTAACTGAGCGTTTATTTCTCACAAACACTTTACTTGTGAATACTTTCCGTATGAAGTCTTTCTCACAAACCCTCGATATCTTTTACCGGTTGATTAGCTTGTTACAATTGCATGGATGACGGGTTATATTCCTTAATACTAGTCGTAGGGCCGTGTACAATATTCCCTTACTCTATAAGCTCCTACTTCACTCCTATGTCGAGCCGACTAAAAGCTCCTAACATGGGATCATTAGAATTCACTTATGCATTAAATACAACCATTGTTTCTTAAGACGTTCAAGCAAGTTACAAATGGAAGTCTGCTAGTTTTCTTAAGCCTAACATCGAATACAATCATCCGTAACAATTATAAACAAACAATCAACCAATAATCAACATCTAGGTTTCACTACATCTAAGCAAACACAATGAAAACCTAGCCTAACATGTTAAAAGAAAGACAAGCATATGATAGAATCAAACAATACATAGACATATTGAATGATTATTTGAGAACTTATCTTTATTAAAACATGGAAGAAAGAAGGGTTTGAAACCCCTTCACTAAGCAGGAAATTCGACCTAGGGTTTGTGTTTTAGTATTCCACAACTTGTTCCACTTGTTCCATACTTTACAATGAAAAATTGGAGAAATATATATAGATTAAGCATCCTGACGGCGTCATGTAATGGCTTCTGACGCCGTCAACTCACCACCAAGTTAAAAGTCGTATTGCCTAGATCCAGTCTTGACGCCTTCATGTGTAAATCTACTCTGAGCCGTCATATGTATTTTGACCCTGACGGCCTTGGTGACGCCGTCAGGCCAATTACATTGAAAATGTTCTGGGCCGTCACGTTGTAATATCCACTTCCACCTCTTTTATCACTCTTGACGCCATCATGTGTTAATCCTTGACGTCGTCAGGTACTGTTCCCAGCAAGGAATTAGAGACTTTGCCGTTTTCTTCACTTTTGTGCTCCAAAAACGTCCAAAACGCTTCCTTTTCCAGATTTCTCCTCAAATGTACCTAAAATGACAAATGAAACGATTTAGGGAAATAGTTGATCAAATAATCACGAATTCGGGCTTAAATGACCCTTTAAAAGCGGTACACTTTTCGCCTCATCAAATACCCTTACACTTGAGATTTGCTTGTTCTCAAGCAAATGCGCTTTTATTCTAATCAAAATACAAGTTAGGGGTCATTTAACACTAATATAAAAGTACTTGCAACAAATAATCGTTCCACTTCAACCAAAAACAAGCACGGAAATTATACACTAGCACCTCACAAATAGTGTTTAGATACTCACATCTCTCGGGTGTAATAAAGTATATATCACAATAAGGAAATAGAAAACATCTCTCACTACCTATCATAGCAAATAGATTACCATAGGCTAGGGAAAGGATCAAACCTCCACCACTTGGCGTAAGCACCTAGGATAAACTATCAAATAGGTCTTTTAAAGGGTTATAACGTTAGGTGTAGGGATATGGAAAACATGGCTTTGTTGGATAAAGGCAATATTTACTGACGGCGAGTTAATCATCTTGGTTAATTGCATGTACAATATGGCGTTGCTAAGCCAAGACTCGACTCGACTTAAGCTAAGAAATCAAAAATAACAAAAACTTAAAACAAACATAGAATGAAACGGGATGGTGGTCCGTATGTTTTTCTCTTTTTCTTTTTCTATATATATATTTTTTCTTTTTCTTGATTTTTTTGATTTTTTTTTTTTTTTTTTTTTTTTTTTTGCATACACTTTTACCCTACCATCCAAAATAATACATCACAGGGGATTTAGATTCCCCTTACACTTGAATTTTTACATACTTTACAATAAACTATTTTAATGACTCGAATCAAGAAAATCAAAACATTTGGAGTACTTTTTAAATATTAACGCATATATGGGGGTAATAATTTGATGTTCTTTCCCATTACTCCATAACACTAGTACTTTACCCATGAGTCCCAATCATCCCAAAACAATATGTACAAGATATGACTCGACTTAGCAACTATGTAATCAATTAAATAATTAACTAAGGGTTTAAACAAATAACAATAATGCACTAAAGATGAGTGCATACACGGAAGGCTAAGGCGATTTGGTTGCACATTTGGGTGGGTTGTAACAAATTCTTCCTTTAAGTAAAATGCTTAAAGTTAGAAACGAAAAGATAGGCTCGTAGGGGTGTACTAGGGGTATTGTGTACTAAAAATGAGTACAACGCTAAGGTGTGGGAACAAGTAATATGACTTAAATAGTCAAGTAATTATGATACGGGTTTAAACACAAGGGTGATTCTAATGCCTCTTACTATGTAGTAAATCCTACTATACGAATGTAGTCTCACTAGCGGTCTCGGGATGTATTACTAATGCAAGTTCTAGAATCTAAATACTACCGGTACACTCATAAGCACTAATAATGAATGCTTTTTCTATCAAATCTAAAGGCGAACCTCAGATATTTGGGTGGAAATTTTTTTCTAAATAGTACGGTTTTGTGCTAGTCATACAACTCCTATCCAAGAGACGCTTGTTAAGGCTAAAGTTTCACTCCTAAATGTTGTAAAAAATTTTAAATTTGGCGCTAAAATTGCACTAACAAGTATTTCTATTAGTTTTATTACACACCTACTATCAAACAAACAAACTCAAGTGCAATTGTGTCTTATAAGGTATCATCATTTACCCTCCCCTTACACTTAGGATGAACATTGTTCCCAATGTTCAATTAAAGAATGTAAAAGTAAAGCAAGTAAAAAGATGAAAACAAATACTCCCCTGATTCGTTCGGTGTGGATAGTGTGTCAACAAGGTTAGATCCTCCTCCAAGAAAATAAACATTGAAAGCTTCCCTCCAGAAATATAAATCATCTTCTTGTCATATATAACCTGTTAAACCTGAGAAAACAATCAAGGCAACCTCGCATAAAATCGGCGGCAATATATATATACTAACAAATCCTAGAAAAAAAATAGCATATATATCTTAATGTTGCTTTCTAGGATTTAAAGGGATCTAATGCTTATGGAATGAATGTTTGCAGATTTTCTGGAGTTTATAAAACTAAAGAATCAACAAAAACTTTAAGACTCCGGTTTAAACAAAACTCGCAAAATTTTTCAGAATTTTGGTACCTGACGCCGTCAGGTTGTAACTCCTGATGCAGTCAGAATGTTCCTGGAAAAATCTTATGTTAAGTTTCCGGAAAATTTCTGGAAAAACTTATGCCTTATTTCATGGAAAATCCTGCAAAACTTTATTATGACTCGATACAAGCATTTGACTCAAACAATTACTAATATACATGTTCACTTAATATTGTGGCAAATCATGATCAATTTCGTTCTTATAAACAAATTTGGGTCTCCCCTTACACTTAGATTTTGCAAAATACCTTTATATGTAATTAAGACGAAGTTAAAAACAAAATAAAGCATTTTCACAATTTAGTTTAAAACATGATCTACCAACAATAAAAATAAAACATGCGTACGGAAACAAATAAAATCAAACAAATAAAAACACACAAAACATGGGTTGCCTCCCAAGAAGCACTTTTCTTTATTTACGAGTCTTGTAGCTAGACTCAAGGTCATGGGCTACTACGTGACCTCATCATTGGTCACATTCTCAAGGTCATCCTCAATCTTAGTTTTGTATTCCGGACCCGATTGTAAATGTTCTTTATAAAGATCAACCACCTTTTTCTCGATTGCTCCTATAATCCTATTGGCAAATTCCCTATCAACTTTATATTTTGGCCCTAGAGTTAAGCAATCCTTATAGAAAAGTCTCTTCTTCTCCCATACATAGTCCATGCCCCTTTTCTTGTCCTCTTCATTGATGTCCTCAAGAGCACCAATGTTATCCATATCAAATCGAGGCACAAAACGAAATTCCTTCATTCTATTAGGCATCCTATATGTGATCCTATCAGTTTCACTAGTAAATCGGATCGTCCCTTCTATCCCATCATGTTCTAACTTGGACTCTTCAACAAATGGCTTACCTAATACAACATGGGATAAGCAAAAATCTATAACACTAGCTAAGTCTTCAACAACCATAAAGTCAATGATATAAGTAAAGTTCCCAACGAAGACATGTAGACCTTTAATTCTCCCGACAAAGTTACAAACTCCACCGGGGTATTTGCGATCTTTTCTAGGTCCGAGACTTGTTTTCACTATATCATTATAAACACTTGAGGACACAATGTTGATTGGGGATTCAAAATCAATGTAAGCATTGTCAATGTACTTATTCCCAATCATACATGGTATCTTAACATTCTTAGGATCACCTCTCTTTATCTTAGGGTCAATTCTAGCAAAAGGAGGTCGAGGATTATCAACAAGATTATTATAGTACGCAGTTTCCTCCTTAGTGGGATATAGATTGAAATAATCACCCGGTTTCGGATCTATCTCCCCTTCCTCAAGTTCCTTCACATCCTCAACAACAACCTCGAAGTCATTAGATCCTAGGTCCTTATTGAATACAAGGCGGTCGCTAGGTCACTAAATGCATGATCGAGCTCAATATTAATCAACCTATTAAGTTCCCTAAGTTCCCTAATCTCATTCTCAATATGTTCACGCAACAAAGCAACTTCACAAGGGGAAAGGGGTAGATTCGCGTTTTCCATAATGGCCAACGGAATAGTCAATGAACTTAATTTACTAACAAAGGCACGAAGAAAAAGATAGACTAAAGAAAACCTAAAAATAAAAATAAAAATCTTACTAAAAAGGAATCTAGCAAGTAGACCTAATAAAAAGAAATTCTAACCTAGACAATAACTATTCCCTGGGCTGCGGTGCCAAAAACTTGATACGGGGGATTATGCCCTCGCAACAGGTTTTACCACTCAAGGGATCTTGAGAAGCTTGCAACCCCCACCAGGCAGTGTACTTGATCGTTGTAGTATAGTATAGTGACAAGTACCGGGGGATTGATGGGGATTGATCATTCAACTCAGGAATAGTGTCGCTAGGATTAGAAAGCCTACTAAACTAGGTCTAGAGGTGAGGGACGATTCTTTTGTATTTTTTATATTTTATGAAAGCAATTAAAATCTCGTGTTTTGAAGGAGTGGGCAGAATTAGTTGCTAGCCAACTAACCCAATTAACTAAAGATGCAATCAAAATAAATTAAAAATGAAAATTAAACTAATATACTAATGTAGTGGAAACAATAATGAGAAAGATGTGTTTACTTAGATTTCATTACTCCCTAGATATCTTTTACTGGTTGATTAGCTTGTTACAATTGCATGTATGACGGGTTATATTCCTTAATACTAGTCGTAGGGCCGTGTACAATATTCCCTAACTCTATAAGCTCCTACTTCACTCCTATGTCGAGCCGACTAAAAGCTCCTAACATGGGATCATTAGAATTCACTTATGCATTAAATACAACCAAAAATTATAGTGCACCTCCGATCATGTTTCTTAAGACGTTCAAGCAAGTTACCATTGGAAGTCTGCCAGTTTTCTTAAGCCTAACATCGAATACAATCATCCGTAACAATTATAAACAAACAATCAACCAATAATCAACATCTAGGTTTCACTACTTCTGAGCAAACACAATGAAAACCTAGCCTAACATGTTAAAAGAAAGACAAGCATAAGATAGAATCAAACAATACATAGACATATTGAATGATTATTGGAGAACTTATCTTTATTAAAACATGGAAGAAAGAAGGGTTTGAAACCCCTTCAATAAGCAGGAAATTCGACCTAGGTTTTGTGTTTTAGTATTCCACAACTTGTTCCACACTTTACAATGAAAAATTAGAGAAATATATATAGACTAAGCATCCTAACGGAGTCATGTATTGGCTTCTGACGCCGTCAACTCGCCACCAAGTTAAAATTTGTATTGCCTAGATCCAGTCTTCACGCCTTCATGTGTAAATCTACTCAGGGCCGTCACATGTATTTTGACCCTGACGGCCTTGGTGACGCCGTCAGGCCAATTACACTGAAAATGTTCTGGGCCGTCACGTTGTAATATCCACTTCCACCTCTTTTATCACTCTTGACGCCGTCATGTGTTAATCCTTGACGTCGTCAGGTACTGTTCCTTAGCAAGGAATTAGAGACTTTGCCGTTTTCTTCACTTTTGTACTCCAAAAATGTCCAAAACGCTTCCTTTTCCAGATTTCTCCTCAAATGTACTTAAAATGACAAAAGGAATGATTTAGGGCAATAATTGATCAAAGAATCACGAATTCGGGCTTAAATGACCCCTTAAAAGCGGTACAGTTTTCGCTTCATCAGTGTCTTACTATTGGATGATTTATATCCACTTGTTTTTGCTATTTACTATAAGTATTATTCCATATAGTTATGCTTACGTATCATACTTATCACAGCATTACGCCTTTCTTCTTCGTAATCTCATCATTCGACCTTGAGTTTGGACAGTTGTCTTAGCCTTTCAAAACAAGTTTCTAAAGGGCATATTACTAGTATAACTGAGCCAAGTATTTTAAAGTTCATTGAACCTCGGGTGAATATAGACTGATCACCTATATTCAACTAGGGACAATGGGACATAGTCTGATCACCTATGTCCAAATCAGAGGTGAATTTTGTGATACTTGGAGTAGTTATAATGGGGTTATGTTCGGTTGATTTTCTATTTGATTTCCGAGAACGCTATAATGTCTGCCTATGTTCGTGAGCATTATATATCATAAAAGGTTTACTTCTACACACAACACACTGACATCACAATACTTTCTCACTATAATACTTTATCTTTTAAATGGAACACTTTACTCATTGCAATACTACACTCTCAAAGCAGACCATTCTACATTTTATTACTATATGCCCCGTGACTACACTTTACCACCACTATGCATGGAGATTTGCTTATCAGATGATGCATAACCATTTAAACATTACTTAGGGCCTGTTTACTTTTCTTTTATTCCATCTGAATCACTATGGCATGTACATAATATTATTTCTTTTTCAATTTTGGGCCCACCATTTCCTTTATTTCATCTGTAGTGGTAGAGTGTAAAAAAGGAATGTCTCCTCATCCAGAGGTTCTAACAGATGGGGGACCCACTACCTTTCTAAACCTCTTAAAAAATAAACGCCCCCTTAACATATATTAATGACTTATACTTACTATTATGAATTATGTTACAGTCACCTCTACCCCAAACCCAGCAATCAGATTTCTTAGTAACGCTTAAGTAAGTTGAACACTTGCACCCATGAGTTTCGCCTGATACTAAATATTGAACCATACTCGGTCTTAACAACTAGACTCTGACCTTAGACGTTTAAAACATATGTAGGCGTACATACTAGACTGCGTCTCTTTTCTTGATACTCTCACTTTTAAGGACTTTTCTCTAAATGCGTCTATTTCAACCATAAAACTTCTAATAGTATTTCCTGAAATACCTATTTTGATGAGTTAAAAAATGGTCAAACCTTATCGAACTTGTGCTGAACGTTATGAAAATTTTCTTTTCTCAACACATCAGATGACTTTAACTGAACCACGAGGACATGATTCCTGTTTAACAAGTAGGTACTGTAATATCCCGTAAATTTACCAAGTCATTAAGTGTTGTAAAAACGAAGCAATTCAATTTGAAAGATTAATTAACCATTTTTCACGTATATATATTTTTTACTTAAACGATACAACTACGAATTATATTCGTCAACTAAGTAAGTGGCGTAGCTCTCATTTCATTTCAAACGAGCCCTCACGCATACCGACACTCTAATAATTAAGTCGTTAATTAATTAAAGTCATCAACGAGTCCACATTATTATTTTATATCTCTTTTATAAAAGTACTCGCGAATACGTGTTTAAACATGCTTGTCCAAATAGATCAAACTGGGACACCACGACTCCTATTTAAACTCAGCAAGACACGGGATACACTCCGTAAAAATCATAGCTCATTTATTCTTTCTTCAAAACTACAAACTTCGTCCTTTTTTTTTAATACAACTAGAGCACATAATATATTAAATCAACCACTTAACATCTGACTTAGTATTTAGCACTTTTTGACTTCATTGTCCAAGAGTTAACTATCTTATCCAACGAATAAAGGTATTTTAAGACACCTCAAGTACAAGGTACTCCCTCTATGTCTCCTCTTTGTTCGGCAGCCACACCAAAACCACTCACATATTGATGGTATTCTTACTAAACAACCATGGTAAAGTACTAAGAAGTTGTGCTAGTACCAAATCATTTAATGCCCAACCTTAAACCTTTGGTCATTAGCTTAAAAGCTTTCCTTTTGCTCCATTCATACCACCGAGACTCACACACACATACATACACATTTTCTTGCAAAATATCTTCCCTTGTGTTGATTCTAATCACATCAAAAGTACCTAGAGTCACATCTTGCTCCCTCCTAGCCTTCTTTACCCTTAAGTTAAACCTTAAGCCCACCATAAGTCAACTAGCATGGAGTTTATCACTTCTCTTTCCCCATAGCTCGACAGAGATAAGGAGGCATAGGGGACCCCTCTTGAGGATTAGAACTCAACTACTGATCAACTACAAACCTTTTAATGTCTTCCTATACAATACCTCAAACTCATCCTTTGTCATTCACCACAAAAAGCAAAACACATTTCCTTTCTTGCTCACCCACACACCACGATAGTAAGCACAAATGGAGAAGAGAACTTTTTGGGTTATTAGCAAATTAGAATTTTATTGGGTTATATTTGGTTTTAGTTCACTCCTATTACTCGACTTCCACTTCGAACCTACAGTAAGGATTCGAGTTACTTTACACTTTTGTTTCATTCTTGTTTTAAAACTTCTTTTCGCATGTTATGTTGTACGAAACCATTGAACATACATATGTATATAAATATACGATCCGTCATACACACATTTTACTTCCATCTCATACAAGTTTACAAGTGAAACAAAGGGATTTTGGAAAGCTAAAGGAATTTTCTCAAAATATTCACACATCGAAATACATACATTTATACACGTCTGTGTATACATATAATCACATTTGAAAGTTGGTTGTGTTTAAAACCTTGTGTGGCAAATCTTTGGCTTCATTAAACACATAAACTCCTCGAAAAGAAACTAGTATTCAAGTTGTTTCCAAACCGACATACACTATCTAATGTTTAAAATGTGAACGAGCGTTAACATGAGAAACGGTAATACAAACTTAATTCTTGGCTCTTCGGTTAAGTATTTATAAAACATACCCACTACTTGTTTGTCTCAGCTTATTTAAATTGTTTACAAGTTCTAAATAATTACTTACTAACACACAAACCATTTCACTTATAGGACTTGTATCACGAATCCAAACCAAACCCTTTGTTGGGACATGACGCCCAACCCACGACCCTCTAGCTTATAAGTAAGCTAACTTACGAGAAATGCTTATCGAGACACTTAAACAAGCCCTTTTGGAACTTCCACTCAATCGGTTTAAAGGCCCTTGAATGAATGGGTTTATAGTGGCTTTTGAGTCGGAAAACTCCCATAAGTCGAATGACTTATGTGAACTTGTTGCAGTCCTCTCTTGCGTTAACTTAGGCTCATAAAAACTTCTTTAAATTTCAAACTTGTATAGGCTAAAACTAAAATGAAAACCCATGACCATGCACGACATGCTGTAAGATTTGTGTAAATAAAACACTGGACCAGAAGACCATTTAGATAAATAGCTTAAGTAAACCAACAAAAAAAATCAGTTGGTCTGTTGGTTGGGACGGTTGAGTGTGAACTTGAGGTTAGGGGATCGAACCTTGCACTTGGCCTTTTTGCCTTTTATTTATTTTTGACAATTTTACACAATTAACCCTTGACTTATTAAACATTAATCAATGTTTTCTTTTAACAAGTTATACCAATAAGGTTTAATTAGTTAAACTATAATTATAACTATATATGGACAATGGGATATTTTTATGACAAATGGTTTATAAAGGGAAAACTAATATTACGGATAGGACATGCCCGATTTTTGTCAAGTTCTTATACTTAGTCTATTTTCACAAACTCGACCAAACTACAAAAACTAGGTAACATAATTTATAGAAAATATATTATAGACTTTTTTTTTTCCAACTTATCATCTATTAACTAAACATATACAGCTTATCACATGACCGTTACTAATATAAATACTTAGCTTAAAGTATTTATTACTATTTTACTGAGTGTTTATTTCTCACAAACACTTTATTTGTGATTACTTTCCGTATGAAGTCTTTCGGTTATTCTCGAACCGGAAACTTATCCATCTTGAATACTATTGTATATAAATCTACTTGTCCACTTCGTCCAAGAGCCAATACTTACAAAAACTTTGAAATGATTTAAACGAAAACTCTACCACACAAGCAACATTTAACACAACCACTTGTAAACACTTAATTTATTTGAACACTTTGAGTCATAAACAAACATGTAAACTAAGACTTGCGATACTAATCTAGGTCGCGTGATTGAGTCGTTCACTTGCACCATCTGATACGATTTCATCTAGACTACCGTACTACTAAAGTGAGTCATAGCCCTTCTCTTTTCTTATTTTGAACTCTTTGGGGGAGATACATGCTCGTTTTACTTATAAATCTTGCTCGTTATTTCATAAACATTCTACATGATTTATGAAACACTCTATTTGTTTACTGAACTTATAACATGCTGAACACAAGTACTTTCTGTATGTTATCCTGAATTTTTATTGCCTAAGACACACTTTTGCCACTGAAAGTCTCTCATATCCTGAACTTTAGTCACTTGCGAGTGAACGCGAATATAGTAAATAGATCTATTGGCTGTTGACGCCCCATTTGTGTTAGTCGGATAGGTAACCAAATGCACTTTATTTGAAGAACAATACGATGTTGGCAAACTCCTACACGAGGGCCTTATTACTTACATTATGATGTGAGTAACTTACGTCATCTTTATGACGTCACACATGTTAAGGGTTGCGTTCATGAGACTTAAAGCAATAATACGGTACTGTAATCATGATATGGTACTGCCACTACTGAATTTATGGGTACAACAACGTGGCCTACTGTTTATTAATCTTGAAACTTGTGTTCAACTGATTTTTATACAAACACCATGGATTTACTCAACTATCGACCTGAGTAGGGCAATCAAACAAACAAACTATAGGCGTATAACGACGTAGCCCACTTTGTACTTTATTATTTCACAAACTCGAAACACTTTCAATGCACTGTTTTACTTATAAACTCTATGAACTCTGCAACCTTTGTGTTGACACTTTTTAGCATGTATGCTCAGGTTCCTAAAGTGATGACTTACTTTTGGAGGTGCTTGGCAAACGGCATGGCATGGTCATAGATGACTCTGATAATCATTTGTGACCACTTTATTTCTCTTATGGGCCTGTATTGCCGCACTATTTTGAACGATATAGACAAAATACTCTTAATTTATGAAATTTCTTCTAAACGAATGAGGTAAAATTGTTCTTTATACTTTGTGTTGTGATACCAATTGAGTAACACCCCAGTAACATTATCTTCTGCTGCAAAACATTTTTGGGGGTGTTACACCCTCTAATTGGATTCAGTGGCGAAGTGATGCGTGGGAATTGTACCAGGCTTCACCTCTCGAGGGATCTCGAGAAGCTTACAACCCCTACCAGGCAGTGTACCTGATCGTTGTAGTACAGTATAGTGACAAGTACCGGGGGATTGATCGTTCAACTCAGGAATAGTGTCGCTAGGATTAGAAAGCCTAAAAACTAGATCTAGAGGTGAGGGATGATTCTTTTTTGTATTTTATATTTTATGAAAAGCAAGTAACAATCTCGGGTATTGGAAGAGTGGGCGGAATTAGTTGCTACTCAACTAACCCAATAACTAAGATGCAATCAAAATAAAATGACAAAAATGAAAATAAAGCTAATTACTAATGTGGTGTGAACAATAAATGGGAAAGTTGTGTTTACTTAGATTTCATTACTCCCTAGATATCTTTTACAGGTTGATAGTTTGTTACAGCTGCATGGATGACAGGTTATATTCCTTATTACCATTCATGGGGTGGCGTACGTACTTCCCCAACTCTATAAGCTCCTACTTCACTCCTATGTCGAGCCTGCAAGAAGATCCTAACATGGGATCATTAGAATTCGTTCATGCATTAAATACAACCATAAAAACCTAATACTCATTGGTTCATGTTTCTTAAGACGTTCAAGCAAGTTACACTATGGAAGTCTGCCAGTTTTCTTAAGCCTAACATCGAAATCATTCATCCGTAATAACTATAAACCAGCAATCAACCCATAATCAACATCTAGGTTTCACTACATCTAAGCAAACACACAAGAGATCTAGCCTAGCATGTTAAAATCAAGACAAGCGTAAGATATATTCAAACAACACATAGACATATTGAGTGAAAGGATACTTATCTTAATTGAACATGAAAGGTTTCAAAGGGTAAAAACCCTTGAAAATACTGGTAAAATCGTGCTAGGGTTTCTCCAAGTTATCCCTCTAATTGTCCTCCTTAATGAATGAAAATTACAAAACTATATATAGATTTTCCAACGTGACGGCATCAAGAAGAGAAATCTGACGCCGTCAACTCGCCGCCCAAAGTAATATCGGATTGCCTAGATCCAGATCTGACACCATCAAGAGCAAATTATCTCTTGGCCGTCACGTATAATGGGACCATGACGGCCTATGGTGACGCCGTCATGCCCCTTAGTGTAAAACTCTCTAAACCGTCACGAACTCTATCCACTTCACCTCTTGTAATACTCTTGACGCCGTCATGTAGAACTTGGTGACGCCGTCAGGTACTGTTCCCAGCAAGGAAAATTAAGACTTTGCCGTTTTCTTCTCTTTTATGCTCCAAAAACGTCCAAAATGTTTCCTTTTCCAGAATTCACTCCAAAAGTACCTAAAATCACAAAAGGAATGATTTAGGGCAATATTTGATCAAATAAATTCAATTCCAGGCTTAAATGACCCCCTAAAAACGGATCATTTTTCGCCTCATCATATACCCTTACACTTGAGATTTGCTTGTCCTCAAGCAAATGCGCTTTTATTTTAATCAAAATACAAGTTAGTGGTCATTTAACACTAATATAAAAGTAATTACAACAAATAATCGTTCCACTAAAGACCAAAGACAAGCACGGAGGTCATATACTAGCACTTCACAAATAGTGTTTAGATACTCACATCTCTCGGGTGTAATAAAGTATATATCACAATATGGAAATGGAAAACATCTCTCACTACCTGTCATAGCAAAATAGATTACCATAGGCTTGGGAAAGGATCAAACCTCCACCACATGGCGTAAGCACCTAGGATAAACTATCAAAGAGGTCTTTCAAAGGGTTATAATGTTAGGTGTAAGGATATGGAATACACGGTTTTGTTGGATAAAGGCAATCTTTACTGGTGGCGAGTTAATCATCTTGGTTAATTACATGTACAATATGGCGTTGCTAAGCCAAGACTAGACTCGACTTAAGCTAATAAATCAAAAATAACAAAAACATAAAACAAACATAGAATGAAACGGGATGGTAGTCCATATGTTTTTTGTTTTCTATTATTATATATTTTTTTTCTTTTTCCTAATTTATTTTTCGATCTTTTTTTTTTTTTTTTTTTTTTTTTAATTTTTACATACTTTACAATAACTATTCAATTGACTCGAATTAAGATAATCAAAACACTTGGAGTACTTTTAAGATTAACGCACATATGGGGGTAATAAATGATGTTCTTCCCCATTACTCCATAACACAAGTACTTTACCCATGAGTCCCAATCGTCCCAAAATAATATGTACAAGGATATGACTCGACTTAGCAACCATGTAATCAATTAGATAATTAACTAAGGGTTTAAACATGTAACAATAATGCACTAAAGACGAGTGCATACACAGAAGGCTAAGGCGATTTGAGTGTACATTTAAGTGGGTTGTAACAAATTCTTCCTTTAAGTAAGATGCTTAAAGTTAGAAATGAAAAGATAGGCTCGGAGGGGTGCACTAGGGGTTTCGTGAACTAAAAATGAGTACAACGCTAAGGTGTGGGAAAAATTAACTGACTTAACTAGCCAAGTAATATGACTTAAATGGTCAAGTAATTATGATACAGGTTTAACACAAGGGTGATCCTAATGCCTCTTATCATGTAGTAAATCCTACTAGACGAATGTAGTCTCACTAGCGGTCTCGGGATGCATCACTAACGCAAGTTCTAGAATCTAAATGCTACCGGTACACTCATAAGCACTAATAATGAATGCTTTTCCTGTCAAATCTAAAGGCAAACCTCACATATTTGGGTGGAAAATTTTTCTGAATGGTACGGTTTTGTGCTAGTTATACGACTCCTATCCATGAGACGCTTGCTATGGCTAAAGTTTCACTCCTAAATATTGTAAAAAAATTTAAATTTGGCACTAAAATTACATTAACAAGTATTTCTCTTAGTTTTATTACACACCTACCATCAAACAAACAAACTCAAGTGGAAGTGTGTCCTATAAGGTGACATCATTTACCCTCCCCTTACACTTAGGATGAACATTGTTCAATTAAAGAATGTAAAAGTGAAATAAGTAAAAGAATGAAATCAAATACTCCCCTGATTCGTTCGGTGTGGATAGTGTGGTAACAAGGTTAGATCTTCCTCCAAGAAAATGAACAATCAAAGCTTCCCTTCCAGAATATAAATCATCTTCTTGTCATACATAACCTGTTAAACCTGAGAAAACAAACAAGGCAACCTCGCGTAAAATTGGCGGAAATCTATATATACTAACAAATCCTAGAAAAATAACATATGTATCTTAAATTGCTTTCTAGGAATTAAAGGGACATAATGCTTGTGGAATGAATGTTTGCAGATTTCCCGGAGTTTATAAAACTAAAGAATTAACAAAAACTTTAAGACTCCGTTAGAAAAACAAAACTAGCAAAATTTCCAGAATTTTACACATGACATCGTCAGGGATTAATTCATGACGCCATCAGAAGTGATCTGCAGAAATCTTTACGTTAAGTTTCCGGAAAATTTCTGGAAAACTTATGTCCTACTTCCTGGAAAATCCTGCAAAACATCATTATGACTCGATACAAGCATTTGACTCTAACAAATTCGAATATACATGTCCATTTTTTAATATTGTGGAGAACCATGATCAATTTTGTTTCTTAAAAACATATTTAGGGTTTCCCCTTACACTTATCTTTTGTGAAATACCTTTGTATGAAGTTAAGACGAAGTCAAACAACAAAATAAAGTATTTTCACCATTTTATTTTTGAAACATGATCTACCAACAATAAAAATAAAGCATGCATACGGGAACAAATAACAATAAAGCAAATAAAAATCACACAAAACATGGGTTGCCTCCCAAGAAGCGTTTTTCTTTATTTACGAGTCTTGTAGCTAGACTCAAGGTCATGGGCTATTACGTGACCTCATCGTTGGTTTCACTCTCTAGGTCATCTCCTATATTAGTTTTGTACTCCGGACCTAGTTGCAAGCATTCTTTGTAGAAACCAAGTATTCTATTAATAACATATTTTACTCCTCTACGTCTATCCTCATAATTCCTATAGTAAACCGCTTGTTTGTGTTCCTTTTCTATGTTTGATAGGAGGCGGTATTGTTCAATCTTATAGGGCATTTGGTAAGCAATCTCATCACTCTCTTCTTTAAATCTAACTATCCCTAGAGTCGGATCATAACTCATCTTAGAGGCCTCAACGAATGGTTTTCCGAACACTACTTGACTTAGGCAATCATCTATCACCGGACGAGTATCCTCCACTATCACAAAGTCGGTTTCATAAGTGAAGTTTCCAACAATCACATGCAATCCTTTCACTCTTCCTACAAAATTACTTATCAAATTCTTGCTGGGCATCATCCTATAACCAAGTTGCTTCTTCATTGCCCAATTATAATAAGTCCTAGTCATGATGTTTATAGGAGACCTAGGATCGATATAAGCTTTCCATACATGCATATACCCAATGTTGCATGGTATGTTGATGTTAGAGGGGTCACCTACTTTAATAAGGGGTGAACCAAGGATATATGGCGTCTCGGGATCATTGAATAAATCCTTGTGATATTCCCATTTTTCCTTGATGGGAAACTTATCAAAGTATTCTTCTACGGTTTCTACTTCCTCTAACTTTTCTCCCTTATTAACCTCAACTTCCTTAATTTCATCCCTAGTCTCGGTTTCTATTCCAACTTCATCGTTGTCACTTTCTTCTATATCCTTATCTTTTGGCTTAATAGTGACAACATTGACAAAGTGGACGTGTTTGCATGACGAGGGGTCCTTAATTTAGATTCTGCTATTGGTGTCCGTAGTGTCCTTTCTAGGTGTAGTTAGCGCTTGGTTGTTGAGGGTTTTCAACAAATTGTCAATTTTATTGGTCATCTCCGTTTGTTGTTGATTGAATTCGGTTTCAAACTTAGCTATGCGAGCTTCTTGAGATGCCATAAACTTGGACATCAATCCTTCAAGATTATTGGTACTACCATAGTTATTAGAAGGATTGTTGTTGAAAGTGCGGTTGGAGGGTGGACCGTTTGGTTGGTAACAATTAGGCAGATTGGAAGAATTGTTTTGGTTTTGCTTCCACCTAAGGTTCGGGTGATTTTTCCAAGAAGGGTTGTAGGAATCACCGTAAGGGTTTGGCTCGGGTTTGAAAGTGTACCACTTATCTCCCGCTTCGTCGGTACGCGAGGATGCGTAGTCCGCAAAAGCTGTTCTGGGGAGTTCCATGCAATTACGAGTGTCATGGGGACCACTACATAATTCGCATGAAGAAGTGATTTTGTTCACTTGGCTTGAAGGCTTAGGAGCTTCGTAAGATTTCATGAGAAACTTGACTTGGTCCTCAAGTTCCATGATCCTACGGTCGGGAGTGCTAGAATTGTTCGAAGGCAAAGATATTGCCTTGACCGTTTTGTTCAAATCATGGGGATCATTCCAACCTTCGTTGTCATAGAGAGCAAGATCTTCTATGAGTTCCCATGATTCTTCCGCACTTAGATCACGTAGCTTACCACCGGCCGATTGGTCAATGGCTTGCCTTGTGGAGAGATCGATATGGTCATAGAAGATTTAGACTTGGAGCCAAAGATCTATACCATGATGAGGGACTTTTTGGAGTAGACCCTTGAAACGAGTCCATGCTTCATATAGATTTTCACCTTGACGTTGTTGGAACATCAAGATATCATTTCTAAGCTTGGTAGTTCTCCCCGGTGGGAAAAATTGAGGAAGGAAACGAGTGGTGAGATCATCCCATGAGGTGATGGATCCCGCGGGTAAACGTTCAAGCCATTGACTAGCTTGATCACGTAGAGAGAATTGGAATAGGCGTTATCGGGTCGACTTTCTAGTTGTAACATCAAGGTCTATAGAATCTACGATTTTAAGGAAGTCCTTGAGATGTTGATTAGGATCTTCGGAACGAAGTCCATGGAATGCACATCCGCTTTGCACCAACCGGATGGTGTCAGATCGCAAGGGGAACACATTGGCTCCTTGGGTGAGCTCAATAGTGTTTCGATAGCCTTGGTGGCTAGGACGGGAATACTCTCCTAGGGTTCGGGGCCTAAGAGGTTGGTTTGCTAGTGGTGGGTTGCTGGGTTCAAAGATGTTACCACCTTCCATGATGTCAGATGGTACAGGTTACGAACAAAGACACGAAGAAATAAGATAGACTAAAGAAAACCTAAAAATAAAAAAATAAAATCTTACTAGAAAGGAATCTAGCAAGTAGACCTAATAAAAAGAATTTCTAACCTAGACAATAACTATTCCCTGGGCTGCGGCGCCAAAAACTTGATGCGTGGGAATTGCACCAGGCTTTACCACTCAAGGGATCTCGAGAAGCTTACAACCTCTACCAGGCAGTGTACCTGATCGTTGTAGTATAGTATAGTGACAAGTACCGGGGGATTTATCGTTCAACTCAGGAATAGTGTCGCTAGGATTACAAAGCCTAAAAACTAGGTCTAGTGTGAGGGATGATTCTTTATTGTATTTTTATATTTTATGAAAAGCAAGTAAAAATCTCGGGTATTGGAAGAGTGGGCGGAATTAGTTGCTAGTCAACTAACCCAATAACTAAGATGCAATCAAAATAAAATGACAAAAATGAAAGTAAAGCTAATTACTAATGTGGTGTGAAAAATAAATAGGAAAGTTGTGTTTACTTAGATTTAATTACTCCCTAGATATCTTTTACAGGTTGATAGTTTGTTACAGTTGCGTGGATGACGGGTTTCTTCCTTAATACCATTCGTGGGGTGGCGTACGTACTTCCCCAACTCTATAAGCTCCTACTTCACTCCTATGTCGAGCCTGCAAGAAGCTCCTAACATGGGATCATTGGAATTCGCTCATGCATTAAATATAACCATAAAAACCTAGTACGCATTGGTTCATGTTTCTTAAGACGTTCAAGCAAGTTACACTATGGAAGTCTACCAGTTTTCTTAAGCCTAACATCGAAATCATTCATCCGTAACAACTATAAACAAGCAATCAACCCATAATCAACATCTACGTTTCACTACATCTAAGCAAGCACACAAGAGATCTAGCCTAGCATGTTAAAATCAAGACAAGCGTAAGATATATTCAAACAACACATAGACATATTGAATGAATTGAAAGGATACTTATCTTAATTGAACATGAAAGGTTTCAAAGGGTAAAAACCCTTGAAAATAATGATAAAATCGTACTAGGGTTTCTCCAATTTATCCCTCTAATTGTCCTCCCTTAATGAATGAAAATTACAAAACTATATATAGATTTTCCAACGTTGCGGCGTCAAGAAGAGAAATCTGACGCCGTTAACTCGCCGCCCAAAGTAATATCAGATTGCCTAGATCCAGATCTGACGCCGTCAAGAGCAAATTATCTCTTGGCCGTCATGTATAATGGGACCATGGCGGCCTATGGTGACGCCGTCATGCCCCTTAGTGTAAAACTCTCTGGACCATCACGGACTCTATCCACTTCACCTCTTGTAATACTCTTGACGCCGTCATGTAGAACTTGGTGACGCCGTCAGGTACTGTTCCCAGCAAGGAAAATTAAGACTTTGTCGTTTTCTTCACTTTTATGCTCTAAAAACGTCCAAAATGCTTCCTTTTCCAGAATTCACTCCAAAAGTACCTAAAATCACAAAAGGAACGATTTAGGGCAATATTTGATCAAATAAATTCAATTCCGGGCTTAAATGACCCCCTAAAAACGGATCATTTTTCGCCTCATCACGAAGTCATATGGCCAATAGTGCAGATCACACTCGAGGTGACAATAGGAGACGAGGAGTATGCTACTTCCGCTTGGATGAAATTCCTTATAGTCAGGTCACAATCACCTTATAACGGAATCATAGGACGGCCTGGGGTACGAAAAATACAAGCGGTGCCATCAACAACACACGGTATGCTAAAATTCCAAGTTGGAAGGGGAGTACTTACACTGCAGAGCAGTAAAATCATCCCGATTGAATGCACAATGGTTTTCGAACCAGCAGAAGAAACCCCTACAGTCGATCCACCAACGGAAGAACAAATCAAAGTCACAATTCACCCAGAACATTTGGAGCAGACAGTGGCAATAGGCTCTATCCTCACCGAGGAAGGTTGAAAGAAATTATGTGACTTACTCCAAAAAACCTGGATGTGTTTGCCTGGTGCTCGGCAGACATGACTGGGGTCCCGCGGGATATAGCAGAGCACCGTCTAAATATCCGTGAAGAATACACCCCAGTGAGACAAAAGAAACGCGGCCAGGCTCCGGAAAGAAGCGGAGCAATATGTGAAGAAGTCAAAAAGCTGGTCGAAGCAGGCATCATGAAAGAAGTACATTACCATAGCTGGCTAGCCAATCCAGTAATGGTGAAAAAGCATGATGACAGCTGGAGAATGTGCGTCGATTTCAAGGACTTAAACAAAGCTTGCCCGCAAGACTGCTACCCACTTCCGGAAAAAGACTGGAAGGTGGAATCCCTTTTCGGATATCACTTCAAGTGTTTCCTAGACGCATACAAAGGTTACCATCAAATACAAATGGCAAAGGACGATGAAGAAAAGACAACGTTCATAACTAACAAAGGAAAATTTTGTTATTCTAAAATGCCATTCGGAATGGAAGAAGGGATGTGGAGGAAAAGTTCCGCACGTTAAGAAAGATAAACATGAAACTAAACCCTAAAAAATGTACCTTTGGAATGGAAGAAGGGATGTTCTTGGGTTACAATATTAGCACCAAAGGTATAAAAGTTTTCCAAGATAAAGCAGAAGTTGTAATAAACCTCCCATCCCCCAAATGTCTAAAAGAAGTGCAGAGGTTGAATGGAAAGTTAGCCATTCTAAACAGGTTCCTTGCGAAATCGACAAAAAAGTCACTACCCTTCTTCAAAACACTCAAAAAAATGCAAAAAAAAGACTGACTTTTATTGGACCAAGGAGGCGGAAGAAGCTTTCCAGCAAATGAAGAAATTAATAGCAAACCTCCCAACATTAATAGCACCGATAGAAGGAGAAGAGCTGATAATCTACCTCGCGGCCGCAAGAGAAGCTGTCAGTGCAGTACAAATGACGGAGAGGGAGGGTAAACAAATGCCCATTTACTTTGTTAGTCGCGCCCTAAGAGGCCCGGAAATCAACTACGCACCCATGGAGAAACTAGTATTAGCCTTGGTGCATGCCACAAAGCGTTTGAGAAGATATTTCCAGGCACACACCGTGGTAGTAATCACAGACCAACCAATAAAACAAATATTATCAAGACCAGAAGTAGCAAGAAGACTACAAAAGTGGAGCATTAAACTAGGAGAATATGACATACATTATCGACCAACAGTCTCCGTCAAATGACAGATTTTGGCAGAATTCATAGTGAAACGACCAAAAGATGACTCCGCCAACGAACCAATGGAGATAGAAGAAGAATTACTGGAACCCTGGACATTGTTCACGGATGGGTCATCATGCGGGGACGGTTCTAGGGCAGGGCTGGTACTCACCAGCCTAGATGGAACAGAATTCACTTACTCTCTAAGGTTTGCCGTTACCGCAAGTAACAATGAATCAGAATACGAAGCCCTATTAGCAGGGTTGAGGATTGCAGATCAAATGGGCGTCAAGAATCTACAAGCAAACATCGATTCACGCCTAGTTGCAAACCAAGTCAACGGGTCATATATCACAAAAGAAACATAAATGATTCAATACTTGGAAAAGGTGAAGGAACTCATAAGCAGCTTCAAAATGTTTTCAATTCAACAGGTGTCGCGGAGCGAAAACAAAAAAGCTGATGCCTTGAGCAAAATGGCATCTACCACCTTCGCGCATTTAAACAAGCAAGTACTGGTGGAGGAGTTAAATAAAAAAAATCAATAGAAGAAGCACAAGTGTTAGCCATAGTCGAAAAAGGAGACACGTGGATGAATCTGATATATGAATATCTAACAAAAGACTTAATACCAGCAGAGCCGAAGAAAGCTAGCACGGTTAAAAGGAAGTCACAACGCTTCGCTATCATAAATGGGATCCTCTACAAAAAAAACCTTCCTTGGACCATGGTTACGTTTTATTGGGCCACTCCAAGCAGACTACGTACTTAGGGATATCCATGAAGGATCATGCGGCATGCATGCTGGCACGAGATCCGTGGTCGCAAGAGCTTTACGAACGGGGTACTATCGGCCTAGCATGCACAAAGATGTTAGACGGGTAATATTGGCATGCCACGACTGCCAGGTATACAAGCCTGTATCAAGAAAACCCCAACACAAACTAAATCCTATCACCTCTCCCTGGCTATTCTACATGTGGGGAATAGACATAGTTGGACCCTTTCCAGAGGGACCCGACAAAGTCAATCGTAGCTATCGATTACTTCACTAAATGGATAGAGGCAAAGTCAGTAGCAACCATTACTGGTCAACAAATAAAGAAGTTTGTATGGGAAAACATAGTGTGCAGATTCGGACTCCCAAGAGAAATCATATCTGACAACGGAAAACAATTTCTCGATAACCCATTCAAAGATTGATGCGACAAACTATGCATAAAACAGCACTTCGCATCAGTCAAACACCCGCAAGCCAATGGACAAGTCAAGAGAGTAAACCGAAGCTTAGGGGAAGGAATCAAAGCACGTACGGGTGCATAAAATAAAAACTGGATAAAGGAACTGCCACATGTCCTATGGGCACACCGAAAGATGATCAAATCCGACAACGGGAATACCCTATTCGCATTAACATACGGAACGGAGGCTTTCATCCCAACTGAAATAGGAGTGCCCACATGGAGAATGGCATACATAAATACAACACAAAATGATGAAGCTTTAGAAATCAAATTGGACATGCTAAAAGAATGAAAAGAGCAAGCAGCAATCCAAGAAGCAAAAATCAAATAAAAAATGGAGAAATACTACAACTCCAGGGTCTGCAGTATGAGCTTTAAACCAGGAGACTTAGTGTATCGTAATAATGATGCAAGTCACACAAAAGAGAGCGAAAAGTTGGGACCCAAATGGGAAGGATCATATGAGGTAACAGAGGCAATTGGAAAAGGAGCATATAAGCTAAAGGATAGAGATGGAACACCGATACCAAGAACATGGAACATTTGTATCCTCAAGAGGTGCTATATAAACCAAATGTAGGCAAGCCACTCATGCGGACCCCGCAGTGGTCATTTATCCTTTTTTATACTATCTTATCTATTTTACTACGTACCTTTAAATTTCTAATAAAAAAGTGAAGATTAGCTACCTTCACTAGTTCATTTTAACAAAATGTTTATCTTTTTACTTTGAAAAGTCATTAACATATGTGAGTAAGACGCGCACACAATTAGGCATGCCCCACAAACGTTATTCCGTATAACAAATGATGAGTAACCTCACAACTAACTCAAAGTACATAAGAGGTATTGCAAACCCAGTACGGGAGAATAACCTACAAATATTCAAAAATCCTATTAAATAAGCGTACCAGTACGATCTTAGAAAAATAGCACCAAATAGATATCATGATACAAACATCGTAAGCCATTACGATCAAAATCAGACGTACAAGGAGAACATACACACTATTCAATATAGTACGCAAACTATAAAGATAACCTTAAACGGTTACAAATATAAATTAAAAATACTCCTGTACCTTAGTGGCCACGGTCTTCTCTTCAACAGAAGAAGGAACATGAGCACAAACACTATCACCAGCTAGGGGACCATCCCCATGAACAACTTGGACATCCGTGCCCATCACCTCACAGGCCTCCGACAAAACAGGAGCGGAAGGTCCACTTGTAAGGAAGCGGTGGCCTCAGGAACATCCGAACCATCACCCAAAACAGCTGGTGCATCAGCAGTAGCATGAATGGGCACTGTTTCAATGAAGGATGCAACACGTTCAGTAAGCGCAGCTTCAGTAGCCGCAATACTTTCCTTAATCTTCGCAACTTGCCACTGACACTTCTCCAAGGCAGAGGATAAAGGCTCGGCCCCCACGGGTGAATTATCCCCAACATGCCATATAGGAACAAAAATCTGCCCCAAATTCGGTTGCACATCAGCTACTTCAGGAACATCGGCAAGCGGGCCATTAAGGTGAAGAAGATTCATAACATCTGCAATACGGACATCCTTGTAAGCTAATAAAGCAGAAAACAAGGGAAACTCAAAATCACGAACAGCTTCCAATGCAGACTGATAATCAACCTCCGCAGAAGGACAATGGGCGGTGACACTTGAAAGATCCATCCCTAACTTGCTATGCGCAAGAACGGCTACTAACCCTTCCTATATCCCTTTAACAACAGCGGAACTTATAAATTTCCTGGATGCCGCAGCATAGTCGGGAGAATTCAGACATTTGAATACAGCAAGCTTAATACCATTCATCACCAACCAACGACGATCAGCTACAACGGCAAGAAAACGAGGATATAACGTCTGATAAAGATGCAAGGACAACTTTTCAACGTTATTCTCTATATAAGCTATCCTACGGGCAAGCACACCTACCTAAGCGTCCTAAATTTTCTTAAACTTATTCTCCAAATCATCAAAGGCCAACAATCGGATGTGTGACTCGGCACATATGGACTCAAGTTCACGTACCTAACTGGCAAGAGACTCATTATCAGAGGTCAATAAATGATCTGGAGAAGGAGCTAAAGACTAGAGCTCCGCCACCTTAGCATCAAGTGAATCTCGCTCCCTCTAAAGAGCTTAACTCTGTTCAACCAAGGAGCTCTCTTGTAACAACCGTGATTTTAGCATGTCAGTTTAATTGATAGTCTTGACTCGGTTGACATTTGTTTGGTGTGTCTTAGGTGATTGAAGTGATATATGCGTGATATATGTATGACATGAGTGTGGGTTGGCACTAAATCCCTTTGTATGGTTTTATCGTGGTGAGTTGAGTAATATTGATTTTGGGTTAAGTTCATTTTTGTCACCTTGGTGGTGTAGAAATGACTTGTGTAGTTTTGGTGTTTTCTGGTTTTGCGTAACAACTTTTCGTTCAAGTATTTGAGCGTTAGTAAGTTACGTGGAGTTTGGTTTTATGAGTTAATTTTATAAAGAGTGTGGAATTCTATTTTTGGAAACTTTTTTTTGAAAATAATAATTTTTCGGGTTGTCGTAAAAGCAAAGGTTTATCGCGTAAGACGTTATGTTTCATTATGGGTTCTTATAAAATATCTAGAGTACAAGGTTTTAAGTGTAATATTTAATTAATAATATATATATATATATATATATATATATATATATATATATATATATATATATATATATATATACTTAGACTCCCACGCGAAGGATTTGCAATAAAAAGTTGTACAAGTATGCTTGTTTGGTCAAAACTTTTTGGTGTGCGTTCAGATCCGAATCTAGATAGTTTTTATGTTTGATTTTTCAATGAGTACTTGTGTATGTTTTTAGTGCATGGCCTTCTGAGGGAAGCTTGTATGCTCATGAAGGAACATGGTAAATTTTTGGTATGAGTTGTTGAGCTTTTAATGGTATGATTTAATGTGGGTAGAAGTACCCCAAAAAATCTGCGTTTTCTGGAAAAGTGTATGCAAGGGATTTAGTGAGTGCTAGTGTTTGGTGATGGTTAGTATGGAGTCTAGGAGATCCATGGTGGGTTATATGAACCTTAGACATCCATCATATGTGTGTTACATGGACTATAGCTTTTAGCTTGGTCGCGTGTAATGTGATCTTATTTTGTTGTATAGATTTGTGATTGATAATTTAGAAGCTGCAAAGTTTGAGGTGAGTTTCATAGTCCCATTTTTACTTTGTTTTTTAACTTGGGATGGGAATGATGCTTGTGTTAAATTATGTTTTAGGTTACTGTGATTATGTGGTAGTAAATGCATGGACTTGTAAGTGTTGTTATACGTGTATTGCATGTTATGAGATTACTGTGTGGAGATTCTGTGTGGTCCATTTGGAGGGTAGCTATGCTCCCATTATCTAAATGGAGAGTAGTAATTCTACTCACTATTATTCTATATGGTCTGATCAGAGGGTACGATTTACCCATTATTGTGAACTTGGATCGGTGGGCACGTTCCGTCCCAATTGATGTTTGATATTTGGATCGTGGGCACGTTCCGTCCAAATTGATGTTTGATATTTGGATCGTGGGCACATTTAGTCCCTTATGTTGCTTATGTTGGTTGGTTGATTGAGATTGCATGATATCTAGTATAATGACTAGTCTTACTGTCCTTCTATATTTTATAATCACAGTGAACTGGTTGCCTGAGATATATTGTGTGTCTTAAACCTATGATCCTCACCAACATTATGTTGACGTTTTAAGCATCATTTTCAGGTGAGCATTATAAGGATAAGATAGAAGGAAGCGACTAGAAGAGACTTTAGTTGCATTGAGATTGAATTATCTTTATGTTTGGATATGAATTTGTTTGATTTTGATTGAGATACTATTATGTCTTTCGACTAGTATTTTTATCTTTTATTGGAGATATATTTTGGAGATTTGTTTTCGTTGTTTTCTTTCAGGTATTGTTATGACACTTTGTGTCTATACTTTGCCTTATTTTATTGCATGTAGAAATTCTCTATATAGACACCATGTGTTGTGATGATATCCATGATATTGCACTCGCGTTTCTGCCTTGGCGAGGTGTGACAGATTCGTATCAGAGCCTTGGTTATAAAGAAGTAGGTGGTTGAACAATGAACCTAGACTATAACCTAGGAGTCCCTCATATAATTGCATGTAGGGCCTATGTATAAGTATGGTATTTTATACGTATATTTTTCCTAGATTCATGAGATATTTTTGTCGAGTTTTGTACGTCTATTTGATCCCTATACTTAGTATAGTATATGTCAGTTTTAGTATGTTACTTCCCTCGCGTAAGAAGTTTCGTTGGGCTATCATTTTGCTATCAAGAGAAGTGGTAGGATGAAGCAGAGTAACCTCATAATCCGAGTTCCCGTTAGCATGTATCCATGTTTGGACAAGGAGAGGATGTTTATGGAAAATGTTGGTGGAGAAGAAGTGGAGAGGTTTGTAACCACGGTGACTGCTGGAGATGGAGCCGTTACCAATGTTTAGAAAGGCTCAAGGCGCACTAAGGCGCAAAGGGGGTCAAAGAGCCTTGAGTCGAGTCGCAAACCAAGGAGCGGGATTCATAAATACGAGGCACACTATATATTTAGGTTTTTTTATAATATATGTGACAACTTATGCAGCTGAAATAATACAAAAATATCAATATTTGATGCATAATGCCACTTAATGGTTATTAAATCTAACAAAGCTTGCATTTAAACCCAAAATATCAAGCAAGCAACATACCAGAATCCATAAACTACCTTAAATCCCTGAATATACATTACAATATATGAGTTTATGACTTATAAAATTTAACAAATTACCATGTATCTCTATCAACTATCAACAGCAAAAAATCTATAGTTGTTTGGTAACACTTAACAATAAAGAAACAATATTTGTATCTATTAATAAGCTATTATTCTTAGACATTAGATTACAAAAAATATGTATTTCTTTGTTTATTGTGTGTTTTAGTTATTTTCTAAATATTAGGGTTATTAGATACTTTATAACTTAAAAGGCCCAATGTATATAATATGTAAGCCTAAAATGTATCTTACTATTAAGAAAAAAAGGCCAAAACCCCATTACATCTTCTAGGCCCAAAAATCCCCAAGGCGCAAAAGCGCAATAATCCCCAAGGCGCTACGATTTTTACGGGATTCATGCATGTTGTGAGCCTCGATCTGAAAAAATCCCAAAGGCTGGAGCCTCATGGGATTTAGGGAGTAGGCGTGCCTTAGGCGCACTTTTTAAAACATTGGCCGTTACCAAGTACCAACTAACACAGAACAAGTGGATTTCGTCACAGAAGGAAGTTCACCGGCAACACCGACGTCTCTATTAAGCTTTTTGGCAGGAGGTTCAGTAATCTTGCTTAGAGAAAGAGGGGAAGGGGAAGTGTTATCAGCACCTTCAACAACATCTTGTGAACCAGAAGCTTTAACATCAGACAAACGAGAGCCACTTGTCCATTAACATCCCCTGTTTGCCCCGAGGAATCTCTTTTTCTGACAGGGACAACTTCACCAAGATTTGGAAGATCCACAAAAACATCCATTGATAAAAGGAATTCAAGATCTAACTCAGAGCCTTGAAAGGAAAAATAGCAAAAGCGATAAAAATGGTGCAAGACGAAAGAGCGAAGAAAAAGAAGAAAGAAATGCAAAAATTGAATATTTATACCCTTTTGGGCGTTTATTCCGAAAATGCAAATAGAAGATAAACAGTTTAAAAACTGTCCACGCTCCCACGATCTTATCCGTTGAACAAAAAAGACGCTTCACAAAGAATCTTCATATATGGATAAGCGCAACTAGAAACTTAGTCTAAGCACATTCACCGTACGCTACAAAAGCATACGAACAATGAACGTACTAGACTGGGCAGACTTGATGACGTATAATACGTATAGCAGGCCTACTGGGCCTGAATTGTATTATACACACTGGGCTCCGGCCTAACAAAACAAATAACGATGTATCACGCAGATAACAGGCCCACTTGGCCTGGATTGCATCACATACAACTAGTCCCCGGCCCAACAAAACAAAAATACCGAACAACACCAAAGCCTAGACCTCGAGTAGGGCATGGTCCGGATTACTAGCGACGCACGCGGATCATGTAAGAAACACTTCCGAAGTAAGCTTACGGACCAGCCCATGGTCCGGTAGATGATCCACGTCCGCAGTCCTGATTAAGCTACGGACCCTTGCCCGACAAGGGTCCTACTCCGGCCACTACGATAATATGCGAAAAACTAGGAAACCCCAGCATTTCGACCAACTATAAAAGGAAATCTCAATAGACATTCGTGAGGTACGATCTTCTCACACATCCCAACACATTAAAAATTCCTCTAACAAAATGGGTACTTAATCTCACGCCGGAGCTTAATCGTGGGGTCCGTCCCCACGGTAAGGTTAACGGTTTGCTTTCATTGGTGTAGGTACTCAATCCATTTCATTGATTAGTGCAAGGCTTACGCAACAGACGGTCTAGCAAGGACGGCCCAACGCATACCAAACCCAACCTCAACCTTCCACACTTTTTGCACTAACAAAAACTATGATAAATATGTGTATATATTGTTAATGTTAGGGCCCATTTGATTTGTAGAAGGATTTAGAATAGGATTTGGATTCGGTTTAAAGTGAAAGAAAATGAGGTGAGAGAAAAAAATGATATTTTACTAAAAAAATTATGTTAGTAGTTGACAAATAGTTTACTTGAGAGAAAGTGGGGTGATTTTATTTTTTAATAATTAATTTATGTATATATTATGATGGGAGATATAAATGTATGGCCCATAATAGATTTTGATTTGCAAAAGACACATAAATTACCATGAATCATTCATTCATTTCCGGGCTCACTTCAATTTCATAAAACTTGAACCAAACAATTAATAATATGATTCAATCCATTACTTTATTGCCACACCCTCATACCAAACGCACCCTTAATTGTTAATAGCTAAACCGATATAAATATCAATACATTACTATAAAAAAACGTGGCTTAAAAGAAAATACTACAAACACATTCTAGCAACTTAAACGATAATTTTTGAAATGTCAAGTACAAAAGGTTCATCACCATGATCAAACACAAATGCAGATTACAAAGTGCTTAAACACCCAAAAAGACATATAACAAGTTCTAATAACAATGCTACCGATCATTCACACACATTACAAACTTCAACACCCAAAAAAGTTTTACTAACGACACTATAGATCATTCCCGCACATTACACTAGTCAAACTCATTCCGACAACATGAGACGCACCCACTCCTCCCTTTCGTCTTCTTGCAAATCCTAAAAGGTCAACACGCTGGCATGTTTACTTTTGAACTTTCTAATTGCTCAACCTTTTCCACTTTAGTCAATGATTCTATTTTTTGAAGCTCATAAGTGATGAGGTTTGTTTTATTTTTTAACCCAACTTCATTTACACCTTCACTTAGTTCTGCTGATGAATCCTTAATTGGATCTCCAAATAATTTAGCTGCTTCACTTCGCACCTTGGCTAAAGAAGCCACGATGCCCATGCTTTTCCAATTTATTGAACGAACACTAGAAATTTCCCCAACACCACTCATGTTTGTACGTGCATATGGCTTACTTCCATCACTTCATCAAATGCATCATTTGAGTTTTGCTCGTACTCTTCATTGTTCACTTCATCTACCATTTTAGTAACAAGTTTTGATTTATTACCTTGAGCCCGGTCTATTTAAAAAATAAGAGATAATTCTAGATAATTAGCAAGCTTTTGGTCCCTCAACTTGGGCGCTCTTGGAAGACTATATTTCACATGTCAAAAGTAAAACAAAATACAGAACATCAGAACTTTAGCAAACTTTTAACACATTATTAACACTAAAGTATATTAAAACAATAATAACGTAAAACCTTACCGAGATATATGAATCCCATACACCCGGAGCATTTGTGGCAGCACAATTGTTTTCTTCATCATAACTAAACCCACTAGAATGCAACATGTCATAAACAGCTTACCAATATTTTTTCATAGTTCTTATACGTGATTAAATGTGCGGCTTACCCAGGATACCTGAGTTGGGAAGTGATTCTTTTAGTGCAGCTTCCAAAATTTGTAAATATCCTGATTTAAACCCATTATTAGCTTGGTATACTCCTGTAAGTAATGCCTCAATAAGCTTTTCATTGTCACTGCTTGTCCACCCATGATAGTTTCAATTTGCATATCTCCTACCTTGATTAGCGCATGTCCTGCTTTGATTAGCACTTATTGCACCTTGATTAATACTTGTCACACCTTGATTAACACTTATCCTGCCTTGATTAGCACTTGTCGCACCTTGATTAGCACTTGTGATTCCTTGATTAATACTTTCCATACCTAAATATAAGTAACAAATATGAATATAACAAGTGCCAACTAGATTAGTGTAAACAAGAAAAATATTCAAAGTGCCAAATAAACCAATATTATGTCAAATGGACACAACAAGCTCACTAATAAATATAAGATTCCAGATAACAATCAAGTGCTAAGTACTTGTATATAAATTGTTGCAAATGTCTTAATGAAAAAGGTACACCACATGTTTTCCCAAGTTACATAAATTTTTAGTTGGTAGCACTCCATAAATCAAACATACTTTGTGCTAAATTATTTCCAAATTTGGTCCATTCATTTGAAGTCCCAAAAGAATGTATATTATCTTCAGCTTCTACTATGTCTCCGGTTCCCTGATCTGATTCATCTTGAGTCTCAAATGGGTCAATTGGCATTTCTTGTCTTCTAAAGTTATGGAGGAGACAACATGTCACTATGATCCTATTTTTTAAAGTCAGATAATATGAGTTGTCCTTCAAAACTCCCCACCTTGCCTTCAAAATACCAAAACATCTCTCAATGACGTTTCTTGCGGATGAATGTTTCATGTTATATAACTCTTTTGGAGTACTTGGTTGGTACCCATCTCGCCAATCATTTAAATGGTACCTTTGACCTCTATAAGGGGCAAGAAAACCCTCTCTATTTATATACACGACATCTACCAAATAATAATCCGGCCATGCAACTTTCAATCCATTAGGCCTATGAAGAGTATCACGAAGTACTCTACCATCCGCAGTTGACCCTTACCAACCCAGTAACATAAAAATAAATTGCATATCTTGTGAACATACCCCTAACACGTTTTTTGCAATATCACATTTTCGTGTTCTGTATCTAGGCTTCTCTTCGAGTGGCACTAAGCACTTTATGTAAGTTCCATCTAAAGCTCCTAAACAATTCTAAAACCAAAAAAGATGAGAAAAGTTATTTTTACAAGTAAGGTTACTAGTATGAATACCAAAAATGAATACCAATTACATATACCATGAACAATTTCCACCTATGGTCATTTGAGTTCTCGGAAACAGGTTGTGGTTTCTTAAGCAAATGTGAATCCAACTTTATCAGCGCACTATAAACTCGAGAAAAATATCTGCTAATCGTTTCCCTCCGTCAATGAAAACGACATATCATCACTTTGTTCTTAATGTTATGAGCTATCATGTGCAGAAAAATAGCTACTTGTTCATCAATATCCATATTCCTACTAGCTTTTAATCCTCCTAATGTTTCAAGCATACTACACAACTTTATAAAACATACTTGAGTCATCTGAATTTGGGATATGGACATAGTGTCAGTCTCATAAACGTACCTATGTAATATAAAATAACGATCGATTTTTTTGAAGAGTATCGAAACGTAGCTTATCCATGTCGTATCTGAGTACCAACGTGAACATAGTGATAACAAACCAAACAATAATTGCAGTAACTTGGTTCCACCATGTCAAAACACGTGTTTGTCTTCTTTCCTTACGTTTGCGAGTTGTTAAACTAAGTCGGGTTATTTCTTGATACATAGGTTCAAACTTAAAAGATGGAACTCAAACAATGATATATGTAACAAAGAACTAACAATAGCCCTATAACCATAACAAAAAGATACATATATAATTCACAAGAAAATATATAGATGGGTGGAACCTAACCTTTTTTTACCAAAACAATTGAAAAACAAAATCTAACCTTTTTATAAGTAGTGGATATGAGTAGGTTCATAGAAATTAAAGAAATCAAGATGAATGATGAAGATGATTAATCGTGATTAAATATAAGAACCGAACCCAGAAAGTCGGTAAGAAGCATATGAAAGGAGAGACATGAGAGGTGAAAGTGAAGATGTAATGATACGGCGAAAGATAAAGAATAGGGTTTGTTATGCGTTTGGGTTATTTTTGTAATTTTGTGTTAATTCCTTTGTAATGTTGAAACTTTCATTCACTTAAGTGAGGTAATTGAGACTCCATCAAAAAAAGTGGACATAATGTAATTTGGAGAATTACAAATCCGCCCATTAACCAACCAAACACCTTACGTAATTGAAATTCGAATTACAATTACATCAAATTACAACTAATTCGGCGAACCAAACACCCCTTAGAGCCGGAAAGCCTCGGAGATTTTCTTTCACAAATCGAATCCTGATGACGTAGGTCTATACTTGGATTTATCCAATGTATTAATAACTTTCCTTAACGGGATTTAGAGGCTGATTCGCCTGACCAAAGTGAATGGAATCAATACATTCATCAGTAAACAATCGTAGTGGAACAATTCTCTAAGAAAGGGTCCATGATGATCGATTGGCCTGCCATTATTATTATCTACATTTTATGTAATAGGTAATGATGAATGTTGCCGCTCCTGAAACACTACCATATACATCAACATCTCAAAACTCCACATACTCATACTCAAGTGAACGTTCTCAACGAGTTCAAGACAACAATAATCAAGACAAAGAGATACATCAAATTCAAAGTCAAGATAAGATACAAGGAAAGTAATAAGAGTAAAGATCATAATATAAAGACCTACAAGAGGTTTATTATGTCGGAGTAAACACAACAATATATCAAGTGAAGATGTTGATCGAAGGAAAGACGAAAGATCAAAAGCATGAAAGGAACAAAGAAGTCTACCAAACAAGGTTCAAGATCAAGATACAAGTGCTGAAGATTCAAGATCTAAGTTCAAAGACTAAAGATGCATCATTTATAAATGACCACCCCTTAGGGAAAGATTCTTAGCTTTATAAAAATGATGGTCATTTATCATGATGAACCTTTTATCATTCTAAGAACTATTATTAGACTTATTAGTGGGCTTGAGGACTTGGTTAAGTAATTGGTTAATAGTTTAGTCTTTCATGTATCCAATATCAACCAATCCAAGTCTATAACCAACCCAAGCCCCCAAAGACCCAAAACAAAGCCTCCTATGTATTTACTAATTCATCACTTTCTCTTTCTAAAACTTCTAAAGCATAATTTATGTGATTGAAACACTATGTAAGTGACTTTACCATTACAACCATCCACCACCACCCACCACCATTACATCCATCGACCACCACCCACCACCATTATTACATTTATCACTCTTTTTCTTCTTCTTCATTTTTTTTTTATTCCGTTTCATATACTTTTAGAACAAAATAAAAAACATCATTATCTTACCTCATTTCTGGATAATTACGAATATATATGCTAATGAAACGAAACAAAGAAAACAATACTAGATATCATGTGCCCTAAACCTAAACCATTTCCTAACCACTATTATCTTATTTCATTTCTCTTAATATTCTCACAACTCCCAACCACACAGCTACACCCTTTGCGATACTACTACTCGGTCCAATACAACTTTATTAAAGCTAATACCTTGCACTACTTATAACATAACCCTAATTCTCTTATCCACTTTTATACAGCCACCAATGCTTACTATCCTCTCATTTCTCCCAACATAAACCACAAACTCAGCCACCCAGCTTTTATTTCTTTCTTTCAACTGGTTATCAAAAATGCAAACTCAGCCACTCATATTTGTTTCTGCTAGTACAACCGCAACATAAATACTCTTGAGCATTTTTCTGGTTATACGAACCATAGATCACAAGGGTAACCCCTGTTTTTTTTACCCAGAAAAATAAGGAGGAACAACAACTCCTTTGAAACTTTTTTTTTTCTTCTTGTAACGGTCAATAAAAAACTAAACTTACAAAACCTTTTCATATATTTGAAAGATGCTAATCGGCTGGGGGTTTGTGTCTTGTTGTGGGGTTTGACTTTCAAAAATCTTGAATGATATTAATGTTAGCATCGTATTTTATTTATAAAAAGTGTCGGTCATTAACGTATTGTTATAGGTTGCTTTAGAATATCATTATGATGAAGTTTAGGCTTAGTATTCATGTTTTGTGAAAGTCTAAGGGCCATTAGTGTAATAATGTATAAGATAGATGATGCCCTAGACTTCATGTATAAATACTCTTGTAAACCTCATTTGAGAGGTTGGTTCTCCTAGTGATTTATTTAGTAATATCAAGGTTAATATTCCGCACACTAGAGTTCCCATCCACTCTCTCTCTCTACTTACTTTCTCTCTCTAGGTTTAGGCTTGATTCAATAGTGATTTAGGTTGTTCTACGGTCCTACAAGTGGTATCAATTGCCTAGGGATAATTATAGGTTGTTTTAGGTTTGATTTGGTTGAAAAACTTGGTATAAAAGAGAATTTTGCAACATTCAGTTACTGTTCATCAGTTTGTTTTCGAGTTAGGTGAAAAATTTCGAGTTAGAAAATTTTTTTTCGAGTTAGGTGAAAAAAGTTATCGAGTTAGAAAAGGTTTTCAAGTTAAGGTTCATGTCTATCGAGTTAGGATAAAATTCTTATCGAGTTAGGACAAAAACTTATCGAGTTAGGTTTTTGGTATATCGAGTTTGGATTTGCTTATCGAGTTAGAACTGGTGTCTATCGAGTTAGAGCTTCTGATTATCGAGTTAGACTATTTCTGTTCTATCGAGTTTGGAATTGGTTATCGAGTTAAGTACAATGGCGAGTTAGCCTGTCTTACCTAATCGTTTATCGAGTTAGGTTTATCGTTTATCGAGTTAGGGGAAACTCTGCCCAAATTTCATGGACTTATCGAGTTAGAACTATTTTCGAGTTAGACATCAAGTTACCGAGTTAGGCACCAAAAAAAAAAAGAGTTTTTTGGCAGGAAAATTTGAGTAAAATTTATTTTTCACACGAGACTTAACGTTCAATTTTTACGCGAGATTCAAATTTTGGTATAAGGTTGAAAATTTTGGCCCGAAATTCAAATTTTTAGGCCAAAATTCAAAATTTTTCGGTAAAATTTGGCGGAAAAATTTTCAAAACTCAAATTTTTCTAATAACCTTAGAATTGCATTTCATAGTGATTTTCAAATTTTGAGAAAGACAATTTTCATACTCAACTTTTGGCGGGAAATTACGTATTCAATAAGATCAACCGAGATCGCTTTTCAACATCACCAAAACATCTAATCTACAACAACAACCTTTGTTATCTTTCAAAAGATCCTAAGAACAACTTTTCACTTAGAAGTCAATCCATGGCAACACAACAAGATATTCATGCTGCCGGTGCTGAAAACCGACCTCCCATGCTGTCAATGGGTGGATACTCACAGTGGGCTAGTCGTATGATGCGTTATCTTAAGAGCAAAACAAATGGAAGTCTTCTCATCAAATCCATTGTGGATGGACCCTTCAAACCATCACAAGTACTAGACCCTGGTGATCCAAATGGTACCCCCCCCCCCCCCCCCAGTACAACATACTACAGAGAACAGAATGAGACTGAATACTCTGTGGAAGACAGAAAACAGATTGAAGCTGATGATCAGGCATTTCATTACGTCGTTCTTGGTTTACCTGAAACCATCTATGCTACTGTTGACAGTGAAGTAAGTGCTCATGCAGTCTGAGAAAGAGTCAAGAGGTTAATGTATGGGACAGACATCGGGAAACAGGAAATGGAAACACAACTGCTTAAGGAACTTCGCAAGTTTACTTCAATTCCTGGTGAATCCATAGAGACGTACTACCACAGATTCTGTAAGATCATGAATGATTTATCAAGACACAACCTCAGTCAGACAAATATTGCTAACAACACCATTTTTCTGAATGAGTTACAACCAGAATGGGGAAGATATGTCACTATTGTTTATCAGACAAAGAATTTGCATGAAGTTACTTATGATCAAGTGTATGACTTCTTGAAGCAAAATCAAGATGAAGCTAATGAAGTAAGAGCTGAATTACTAGCTAAAAAGCATGATCCTCTAGCATTAATTGCTACTACACCAACACAGTTACCAGTGAACACACAACAACCATCATCATCTTCCACTCACAACTACATGCAAACATCATGCATTCAACAACCAACACCGGTCTACCAACAACAGTTCTATCCACAACAACAACAAGTTATTCCACAACAGCAATACCCACAATTCCAAGAACCGGAATTCACTGACAATGATGAAGCTACTGCAGCATTGTCCCAAGCATTTGCTTTTCAATCAAAGGCATTCCAAGGATGTTATTCTACACCAACAAACAACAACCAAAGGATCTCATCGAACACTCACAACAAGCAGTTTGCTCAGCCGAGTTTCAATATGGGCAATGAAGGCCAAATGGTTGGAGTTTATGGGAATCAACAGGGATATCAGAATATGCAGAATACAGGTCAATATGCAGGGAATCAGAATGCAGGTCAGTTTGCAGGGAATCAGTATGGTCAGTATGCAGAGACTCAGTTGGGTCAGTTTGTTGGAAATCAGAGGGGTCAGAATGTTGGTAATCAGGCAATGGGTAATCAGAATAGAAATGTTGCAGCTCCAGTTGTTTGGAATTATGGAAATATGAATCAGGGTAATCCGGTAAAGTGTTTCAACTGCCAAGGAGTAGGTCATATGGCAAGGAACTGTCCTACTAAGCCGAACAAGAAAGATCTAGAGTATTTGCAGAAAGCAGTACTGTTGGCACAAAAAGAGAAGGCAGGGTTTCAGTTGAATGCAGAGGAACATGATTTTATGGCTCTTATGGATGAAATGGAAGACAGAGAGGATATCGATGTGAACTGCATATTTATGACGAATCTTCAGGAAGCTAAGTATGACACGGATTCTGACACACTTCCTGTTTATGACACCAGTGCACCATCTGAGGTATCAAATTTCAACACATGTCATAATAATGATATATTTGATATGTCTCCTCATGAGGAACAGCATTCTGAGAAGCAAGCACCCACTTATGATACATACCTGGACACGCCAAGTAGTAGCAATACTTCTTCAGCAACTCCAGATGTGAATCATAATGGAGGCTTCGTTTCACAGCATGCTGAGAATGATGAGGAAACACGTGCTTTATTTGAATCATTATTAAATAATTGTGGTATTGAAATCGAGAAAGTGAAAAAGGTCAATCGCGATGTTAAGGCCGCGAATGAGAAATTGACCACTGAGCTTGAGAGATACAAGGAAAATGCAAAAAGTTTTCAAATTCACAAAGAACGCGAGTCAGAATTTGAAATTGGTTATAAGAAGTTACTTGTTAAAGATAGGGAATGGAAAAGCAAGTTTGCTAATCTTGAAATAAGTTCAACAAAAACCATTAACTCCTTAAAACAAGAAATTTCTGAATTAACAAACCAACTTTCAAAACAAAAAATAGCTTACACCAATCTTGAAAAAGAAAGGGATGAGTTGAAAAAGGACTTTGCAAAGAAAGAAGATAAACTTTTGGAAGAAATCGTAGAGTCAGAACACAAGATTGCACATCTAGAAGAATTAGTGGTTAAGTCGGGTCAGTCAAGTCAAACAATGAAAATGATTTCAAACCAAACTAATCCGATTTACCATACGAAACACAAAATGGCTCTTGGTAACAACAATCCTTGTAATCTCAAGAAAGCTCAGGAAGAACAAAACGTCTTGTATAATGGTAGTGTTTTTTACACCAAACATGATCCTCCCGTCGTTCGGGATTCTGCGCAAATGATAGAACATGTCGAAGAGAGCATTTCTAAAATGAAACAAAAGGATTTGAAACCCATTGATTACAACAAATTGAACAAACTTTTGGGAATTACTTTTGTTCCACAAAAAGAACCATCTGTGTTTTCCATAAAACGACCATTCTCGAAAATGTTTTCTAAGAAAGTAGTTGCTTCCAAATCACTTTCAAACATGGAACAGATGTCTTCCACCAACACTTTTAACTCAAGTGCTGCCAGAGGATATCTTGATGATCTTAAAACAAGAGTTGGGCAACTTAAAACGACTTTAGAATCTAAAACGAGACTTAATGAGATTAATTGGAATTCCACGGTTCATTTACAGCTTAAAAAGATTCTCGAAAATGAATTTGCTCCTCAAATTAATAACATCCATGCTCGAGTAATTCATTTTGAACAAGCATTTTTGAAAGAAACAGCTGACTTTGTCACGGATCACAAATCCCTGATAAAGAAGGCAAATGAATCTTTTGAGCAAATCAATGTTTTGGAAAACCTAAATGATTCTCTCTTCGAAGCTGTTATGACCACCGATATTATGTCCATCATTTTACAAACATATTATGTTCAAGACGATGAAAGACTGAGAGCTGAGACCTCCGCAATTGTTTCAAAATATGAAAATGCTCTTATAAAGCTTGAAAAAGAAAATGTGTCATGTTTTAAACAACTTGATCGAAAAAAAGAAGAATGCAAGTATGACAAATTGTCGTATGAGCATGCCTTCAAGAACATGAAAGAGCAAAATGATCTTTTGAGGGCTCAGCTTGAAAATCAAAAAGGGAATGGTGAGGAAACTAAGTTTGCAAAACCATCGACTTCGGAGAAACCAAATGTTTCAAACACGGTTCAAAAACCAAAAATATCAATTTCACGGTTTGCTCCAAGAATCGATGAGAATAAGGATTTGACAAAACCAGTCACTCCAACACCCTTGCCCCAGCAAAGTGAAAACGAAAAGATTCTTGATAAACAAAAATTGGTTGTTGAAAGAGACACAAATGTTTGTTCACCTGGCTCTTCTAGAAATAATACACCGAATGTGACCATAAAAACTGTTAAAGAGTCTGTCGGTTCTAATGACATGGTCCAAAGTCACCATCTAGAGGAAGCTAGGAAAAAGACACAACTTCGAAAAGACGGAATTTTAGGTGTAAAACCTAGTGTGATGAATTCTACAAGATTCCAAAGCACTGCTAGTAGTAGTAAACCATTACCTAGGAACAATCAACAAAATACTAGGGATTGGCTTGCATCTAAGAGTAGTGGCACAAAAGAAAATGCTAGGAATGTAGAATACAACACACGGAATTCCAAGGTCTCATCAAACAACAAAGAATTTCCAAAAGACTGTAGTGACAAAGTTAAAATTGCTATGATAAACAAGAATGTTGAATTTGTCGGTCCTACATGTCAAAAATGTGTTTTTTCAGCTAATCACGATGCATGTATTGCACAATTTCTCACGAAAGGAAAATCAAGTGTCAAGACTCAATCCACCAAGACACCAAATAGAAACAAACCCGTTGATATGAAACAAGAGGTTAAGAAACCTAATAGGAGGATACCGAAAGGATGTAGTTTTTCCAAGACTGAGACTTCCGCTGCATCTGATAAGAAAACTACGTCTAGATCTTACCTTAGGTGGATTCCCACAGGAAAAGTTTTTAAAACAGTTGGTCTTAGATGGATTACCACAGGAAAGATTTTTGACAGTTGCGCCAACACAAATAATAGTGATAATCATCAGGAAAAGGAAGTAGAAACCATTACACCCGTTGATAGTCAACACCCTCAATGTGAGGAAACATGTACTTCTAACACTGTTATTTGTGCAAAGTCTTCTTCTGTGGATGCAGGTACTAGTGAAAATGATGAGAGTTCATACACCCAATGTGGTAAAAACGAAATTTACGCCAACATCGCATGTGGACATCCTTTTCTAATTCCACTCTCAACTCCACTTTTATTTGTTCATGCTTAATTTTTTTTCTTTCCTTCTTTATATATATTTTTTGAAAAACAAAATACAAAATTTGAAAAACCATCAAAAACAAAATACAAAAATATAAAATTTCAAAAAATTCAAAAACAATATAAAATCAAAAATTCCAAAAATATTCTTCTCACGACATGTCTCTCGTATAAATCAATATTCTGTACGTTTCTAGAAATGTCATTCAACAATGATACGGACATGTACAGATGCTTGAGCGGGAGTTCTTTTTAATGTTTTTCTAAAAACATGTTGTTTCTCAAAAGTTTCTTCACTATGGCTTTCGTATACTTCAGTACGAAACCCGGACTTCAAAATAATGGCTTCTGGACACATCAGTTCAGGACCCGCGCTTCAAAGAAAGGAAAGTGCTTGATCAAACAAAGATTTCAATTTTTTTTGAGCACTTATCCTAAAACAAGAACATAACACTTATCTGGCTTGCGTTCTCTTTAGAAAAACTTTCAAAATCTTTACGTTCAAGACCATGATTGTTGATCTAATGATAAATTAGATTTTCAAAATTCTCTTACATTTTGAGCACCACCTTTTCAAGATTTTTCAAAAAGATTTTCAAAATCTATCAAAATCGGTGCTCATCATCAAAATGACTTGTGTACACCTTACAGTACACAACTCAAGTTTTTCAAAGAAAGGAAAGTGCTACGCAAAAATGATTTTCATCAACAAAGTGCACTTATCCTAAAAATGGACACTGTTGTACGCCTCAGTGCGACATTCCTATTCAAACAAAGAGAAGTCTTTGTTTTTCAAAAAACCTTGATGCAAAATTCAACAAATCTGAAACTTCTTTATCTTTCAGAATTTTGCTTCAAGACGACTCCTTCCCTCTAAACTTTAAAAAGTTTAACATTTCTCAAAAACATATGCGAGTTTTGAGGGGGAGTATTTCTAAAACAAAAATAGTTCCGAATTCATGCAACAACAAATCTGTCTATCTTTCCAAAAAGCTTTTTCTTAATCAGTTGATATCAAAAATATCACGATATGCTATTTTTGAGGGGGAGAAGACATGATTAAAATGTGATCAAAGATGTTCAAAGCTTGTGACTGAATCTCAAAAGAGCTCGACTCAGAATGTACCAATGAATTGACGAAGCTTAAAATGTCAGTAATCGAAAAGACTTGTCCTGGACGGGTAATAATTTCAAGCTAGTCTAACTAGTGATGTAAGCGTGTCTCGAATAGGACTTGTCTGAGTAGAATGTACCGTATCGAGAGACTTTCTTTGGACTTGACCAGGACGGGTAATAACTTCAAGCTAGTCTAACTAGTGATGTAAGCGTGTCTCGAATCGGTCATGTTCACTAAAAGTGGATCAATTCAAAAAGTGCAAACTCCTCACGCATGTGCAAATTTCTTAAAAAATTCATGAGCACATGTGAAGGGGGAGTCCTTCAAAAGAAACAAAAACTCTCAAAGTGTCAACAAAAATGTGTTTATATTCATAAACACTTTGAGAGATTTTTTCAATCAAAGGTTTCATGGCAATTATAGGATTCATGGAGTTATAAGGTGACTAAGGTTAGGGAAAACCGTCCAATGATCCGCCAGATCCGGAGGAATCTACCCAAGGACAATTCCAATAGATTAGAATTAGAAGTCCTTAGGTATGATTGAAAAAAGGAGAAAATGAGAAAGGAGAAAGAAGGGGTTGAAGAATTAAAAAGAAAAGTTGTGAAAAAGGGTGAAAAGAAATAGCCCTCCATATGTTCAACCTTAGGGTAGACACAGGGTTCAATTCATATGCTACTGGTTGTTACTAAGGTGACACCGGTATTAAAGATAAAGACGTCATGGACCCAGTGACGCACTGCACTAAACCTTCTAGCTACTCAAGTTCTCTTAAAAGAGCTTGTTTCATTCTCACGGGGAACCGGCGTAATCTATCGACATGTCTCTTAGAGATGGTTGATATTGAAGCAGGAGACCTCTCCCTAATCTCCGCATAGGAAACCAAGTGTGCACTTATCGAGTCTAGAGCCCCAAGATTCATCAAAAGATCTCATAGGAACACATGATATCTCTACACTGGTTGTTTATCATTAAGGACACCAGATGTAAACCTAAGAGTCCTTCGCAGATCTTAGCAATCTGCCGAGAACATTTATGAGAGAATTTACTTATGTAGTTTCTCAATGATTGAACGGAAATTCCTGCCAGGGTCAACATCAAGCAGCCCTGACAGCAGGTCACTTCGGTAATTCTTTATGGGTTACGCTTAGTGTTCGCGGTGGTTTCAAACGGTCTACAGTCGTAGAGTGATCCCCAGCGACTCACCCAGTCATTGAGCTACTTAGTAGGTCTCGTAAGCTCTTTCGGGAGTATCTGATATGGGAACGGCCATGGTAAGGGTTAGAAGGAGTCTTCACACTATGCTGTTGACGATCTCTAATTCCTTATCTGTAAGTACCGGTTGTTTATTGCTAACTGTTTACCTGCAGCTATACATCATCTCCATGGCGAAAGATTCCACATGCTCATACATGCATCAACAAAGTCAAAGGAAAGTTCTCACAAAGATCAAAGGATAGCAACAGTCAAAGAAAGATTCTACGCCAAAAAGAAGAATCTAAAAAGTAAAGTAGATCAACGTGAAAGAACGGGAATAACAAATGTATGTATGACAAAGACTTAAGACGTATGAGCATGTTGGAATGGCAGACAACCACCACAAACACAGAAGTGACGAAAGGCAGATGACATCATTGGATCATATCAGCATCAATGAACAAAGAACAATGAACAAAGTACTATGACTCATCTAATGATTCTTAAAGACGTCAAGAGCTATGAATGTTAAAGTATGAAGACAAAGATGATGACGTCGCGCAACCTTCAATGACCAACACTTAGGGGGAGATTGTTAGCATCGTATTTTATTTATAAAAAGTGTCGGTCATTAACGTATTGTTATAGGTTGCTTTAGAATATCATTATGATGAAGTTTAGGCTTAGTATTCATGTTTTGTGAAAGTCTAAGGGCCATTAGTGTAATAATGTATAAGATAGATGATGCCCTAGACTTCATGTATAAATACTCTTGTAAACCTCATTTGAGAGGTTGGTTCTCCTAGTGATTCATTTAGTAATATCAAGGTTAATATTCCACACACTAGAGTTCCCATCCACTCTCTCTCTCTACTTACTTTCTCTCTCTAGGTTTAGGCTTGATTCAATAGTGATTTAGGTTGTTCTACGGTCCTACAATTAAAAAACCCGAGATCTTTATTTCTTTCTCTTAATTTTCATTTTGTATTTGAAGTTGGTGGTTTGTTGTTGTAGTTGTTGAGGATTTGTGACATATTCTTATGAAGTTAGTGTTGTGATGTTACTTTTAATAAATTAATTAACATAACTCGGTGAAATGAGCAACATAGCCTCATGTACAAGGCACGTAGGGGACATAACGGGCGCCTATTGAGGGATGAAATGAGATCTATCAAAAACAAGTAGCATGTAAAGTACATATAATCAAATCTCAACCATCCAATCCCCCTCCATCTAATGGCTTAGATGAAACCAAAATATACAAAGAAGGGCAAGATAGTAAAATCATAAAACTTAATAAAAACACAAAAAAACTGCCATATAACGCTTGATTTCTCTCTCATCAAAACTCGGATCTCAATTCATATCACAAAAACCCAGATCTCACACCGGAAAATATGAATCTCACCGGATTAATCATGAATCCGACGGATTCATTCACAACACCACCGCCGCCGACGGAAATCAGATCGGAATCATCATCAACCCAGTCGGAAACATCAATAATCAGATTGGAATCATCAACAAACCAATCGAAAATCATTAACAAATTCAACAAAAACACCACCGCCGCCATCGAAATCATCAATAATCAGATCGGAATCATCAACAAACCCGCCGGGTTCTTCAATAAACACGTCAGAAGATGATTTGATTACAGAAGGTGATTTACCAGATGAAGATGCTACTGTTAAAGAAGTTCATGGTAAATCCTTTCAAAATCTAATTTTTTTTGTTTAATGATTTAAGAGAAGTATAAATCCCATGGGATTCATACTGAATCCTATGGGATTCATTGATGAATCCCATTTGATTCATTATTAATCATTTGATTCATCAATGTGATTTTATAAATGTATCACAAGTAATTTATAAAGAATCTCATGGGATTCTGTGTGAATCACATGGGATTCTGTGTGAATCCCATGGGATTCTGTACAATAAATTTATAAATATCACAAGGAACTTATAAAAGTCCCATGGCATTCGTTAAAAATCCCATGGGATTCATAAAGAATCCCATGGGATTCGTTAAAAATCCCATGGGATTTATAAAGAATCCCATGGGATTCTTTAAAAATGATTCTTTATAAATCTCATGGGATTGACAAATGAATCCCATGGGATTCTGTGTGAATCACATGGAATTCTGTGTGAATCCCATGGGATTCTGTACAAGAAATTTATAAATATCACAAAGGAACTTATAAAAGTCCCATGGCATTCGTTAAATATCCCATGGGATTCATAAAGAATCCCATGGGAATCATAAAGAATCCCATGGGATTTATAAAGAATCCCATGGGATTCTTTAAGATCCCATGGGAATCTTTATGAATCCCATGGGATTCTTTATAAATCCCATGGGATTCTTTATAAATCTCATGGGATTCATTGTTTGCAGAATTCTTAATCTCTTGAGATTCTGCTGTTTATATACAGATTCTATGAAATCACCAAGACCAACTTTATATGAATACACTGAGACACCGGGCGGACTGGAATATTGGGAGCCTCATGTAGAAGGAATCCTATACCAGAAGAAGGAAAATTCTATAACACTCTAGATGAAGCTATAGAAATGTATGATAACTACGCTGAAGCCGGAGGTTTTCAAATTAAAAATGCAGGACAAAAATTAACAAAATCTGGAGCGGTGCAACTCAAATACATCATGTGCAATAAAGAAAGAGCTCCAAGACATATTAATATCGACACTTTAGATGCTAAAGACAGTGACAAACAAAAAAGAATACAATGATGCATGTGACAGGTAGTAAAGCTCTCTAATATATTTATAAGTTTCTTTCTGAATACCATGGGATTCTTTGTAAATCCCATGGGATTCTTTCTGAATCCCATGGGATTCTTTGTCAATCCCATGGGATTCTTTCTGAATCCCATGGGATTTGTTTTTGAATAACATGTTTTTAAAATATTTTTTTATATAACAGGTTGTAGAGCTCGTATAAGGTTAGAATTGGATCTTGTTTCTCAAAAATACCAGATTGTTAAGTTTATTGCAAAACACAACCATATGCTCCTACCAAAAGAGTACAAATATTTTACAAAAAAGCAAAGAAGAATGACACAAGCAGAAAAATGTTCGTTGTTAAAGCTGCAAAGAACAAGATTGGTCCAACACGGGCTCATAACTTGTTAACGAGTATGAAGGGAGGGTATGAGTATGTTCATGGGACAGTTGATGATTTTAAGAATGAAATGCGGGATGTTAATATGTTCATTGGGTAAAGTGATGCACAAATGCTTATAAATAAAATGGAAAACAGAAAGATATATGTGCTAAACTTTACGTTTCAGTATAAGGTAGAAGAGAGTGAGTTAGTGGCTTTGTTTTGGGCTGATGAAGTTGCGAAGTGCAATTATAAGGAGTTTGGAGACATAGTCTCATTTGATGCAACATTCAGATGTAACAAGTAAGTTTTACAAGAGATTGTTTATGAAATCCCATGGGATTTAATGAGAATCCCATGGGGTTCTTTATGAAATCCTATGGGATTATCATGAAATCCCATGGGATTCTCATGAAATTCTATGAGATTCACAGATTATATCCCATGAGATTCACCCTTTTAGATTGTGTGTGTAATTAACAATTATGTTATTTTTAGGTACAATATGGTGTTTGTACCATTCACCGGTGTCGATAATCACAGAAAGTGTGTCACACTTGGATCGGGAATGCTATTACATGAAGACACTGAGTCATACACGTGGCTTCTAAAAGCATTTACGACGGCTTTCAAAAAAGAACCAACAATGGTGGTAACAGATCAAGATGGAGCAATGCAGAGAGCCATTGAAGCCGTTTTCACTAAAGCAAAGCACAGACTTTGCATGTGGCATATTGACCAAAAGATTCCAGCAAAGGTAACTTATCGAACTTATAAAAAATGTTATCACATATGATACTATGAATCCCATGGGATTCTGTATGAAACTATGAACCCCATGGGATTGCCTAATAAATCCCATGGGATTGCATGATGAATCCCATGGGATTGCATGATGAATCCCATGGGATTGACTGATTAATCCCATGGGATTCACATGAATCCCATGGGATTTATTTGTAAATCCCATGGGATTTACATGTTTAAATCATCTTATTTATGCTGATAACATGATTCTAAAACTATCTTTATCAAAAACAGATTTGTAAAGAGATATATGTAGAAACAGATTTCAAGAAGCGTTTTAAGAAGATTGTTTGGAATATGTACATGGAACCGTTGGAATTTGAAGAGAAATTGGCTAAGTTGATTGAGGATTTTGGTTTGCAAAATCACAAATGCATGACCAAGATGTTTAACCTACTAGAAATGTGGATTCCAGCTTTTTTCATCGACTCGCCATTGTTTGGTTTGATGAGAACCACATCAAGATCCGAAAGTGAAAACTCATTCTTCAAAAGTTTCACAAGCCCAGGAGCAACGCTAGTTAGTTTTATGATGTCCTATGAATCAGCGATGGAAAGACAACGATATAGGCAAGAACATTTGGACTTTAAAACATTTGATGCGGCTCCAAAATGCCTAACAGAATTAGAGATTGAACGTCATGCAGCAAAAGTGTATACTAGAACGATATTTCTGCTGGTTCAAGCTGAAATATACGAAGCATGCTGGAATTGTACGATTCAAGATTTAAAGATAGAAGAAGGTTGTGAGATTGTAAAGATAAGAGACAAAAATCCGTGGGTTTATAGAAAAACTAAAAAGGAAGCTGCAAAAGAACAAGCAGAGGAAGACAATATTGTGGAGAAGAAAAAGTTTATAGACTATAAGGTGTGTTGCTTTTTATTCACTGTAAATCCCATGGGACTCACTGTGAATCCCATGGGACTCACTATGAATCCCATGGGATTCACAGTGAATCCCATGGGATTAGTTATAAATTATGGTTTTCAGTATGAATTTAAAAAAAAAAAAGTAATTCAAAGTAATTCCAATCCCATGGGATTACTTATAAATTATGGTTTTCATTATGAATTTAAAAAAAAATGTAAATCAAAGTAATCTTTTTCTTATTTTTCACAGTGAATCCCATGGGATTCACTCCCATGGGATTAGTTTTGAGAATGAATTTGTTACAGTCATGTTATCAGCATAAAAACCATGATATACACATGTAAATCCCATGGGATTGAGAAATGAATCCCACGGGATTTACAGTGAATCCCATGGGATTGTATGTGAATCCCATGAGATTAGTTATGAATCCATGATATTCAGTATGAATTTTAAAGAAAAAGTAATTCAAATTAATTCTTTTTTTATTTTTTGTTTAAAACAGGTACTGCGTACAATAGAAGATGGGTCGGTGGTATGCAGTTGTAGACATTTTGCTCGATATGGTTTTCTATGCCGACACATATTCTTTGTCTTCAAGAACCGTGATATTAACGTCATTCCAAAACAGTATATTTTGAGGCGTTGGACAAGGGATATAATACCACCTGAATTGAGAAGGAAAATAAACAGATATGGGGAAAAATGTGGAAGTTGAAAGACTTACAAACGAAGCAACTTCTGTGGTGGACGATTGCTTATTCAGGTTAAGCAATAATGTAGAGAAGATGGGTGAGTTTGTAGAAAAGTTGAAGACTTTGAAAACAGAAGTGGAGGCTGAGGTTCCAAATCCTCCTTCAAGTAAAACTGCAGATGTGATTGGTGAACATTATGCAATTTCTAATCCTGAGGAAACAATAGTCAACAATCCAACAAATGTAGGAAACAAAGGGAATATTACAGAAAAGGAACGCAATAAAAGGCGAACGAGTGAGAGAGAAAAAGCACTTGGAGTTAAAAAGAAACAAGAGAGGAACTGTGGCTTTTGTGAAAAAATACCAACTTGCACACAAAAACAACTTGTCCGGATAACCCAAATAGGCGAAAGCCGATACCAAAAGTTTCTTGAACAAACTTATTTGGATATTTAGATTATTTGCAAAGGAAATTTCTGAATTTGTTAGTTATTTTCTTCTTTAATTGGATATTTAGATTATTTGAAAAGAAATTTCTGAATTTGTGTTATTCTAATTTTTTAATTGAATATTTATAAGAATCCCATGGGATTATCAAATGAATCCCATGGGATTATTTCCCTAATCCCATGAGATTCTTTGAAATTCATTTATAACAGAAGTCATTGAAATTTCTGAATTTGTTGTTTATTTTTATTCTTAAATAAAATATTCATAAGAATCCCATGGGATTAGAAAATGAATCCCATGGGATTATTTCCCTAATCCCATTTAAATTCGTTAAAACCAATTACTTATAACAAAAACAACATAACCCAAATTCAAGGCGAAAGCCGAAACCAACAGTTTCTAGAACAAACTTTTTACTTGATTATTCAGATGATTTAAAAAGAAAATTCTGGTTCTTTTTTAATTTTCTTCTTTATTTGAATATTTATAAGAATCCCATGGGATTCATTTGCTAATCCCAAATGAATCCCATGGGATTATTTTATAACTTCATTTAAAATTTCAACCATCAACAAGAAAATGTAAATAAAATATCATCAAAATCAGATAATAGCAAGAAAATCTATAAAAAATATCATAAAATCTGATAATAGCATAAAAGAAAATCTGTGTAAACCAATTACTTCAACAGTTATAGTTCTACCATTAACAAAAGACGAACTTCTAGAATTTGCAGTCACGTGCATCCCTATTCCTAATTGCTGAAAAAATTATAGACAGCTTTTCACGAGAAGGAAGTTTATCAAACTCCAATGCTAATTCATACATCTTACCCGCATGAACATTAATCTCGTGTAACAAGATGTTGGTAGCAAACTTGAATCTCAATAACCTCAATTGGGCAGACTGCTCTTTAGACTCAGCAACCAAACCACAATCCCATTTTTCAGGAGCTTCACCAATGTAATTATCCATATGTAACATTAGCAAAAACACCACAATCCTTGAAGTTGTTCTTGGTCTTCCACTTGAGGCTTGCGATTATTGGCTTGACTTTACGAATGCTAGCATGTCTATTGTATCCATACAACTCCAGATGACGGGCAAATAATGTTTTCTACAAAAATTATTAAAAAAAGAGAGCATAAATAACTATAATTATGTTTCAATCCCATGGGATTTAGAATGAATCCCATGGGATTCAGAATGGGATTCAGAATAAATCATAAAAGTACTTACAAGAAGTTCACATGAATCTTCATACTTTTCCTCATACGTTGCTCCACAATTGCTGTTATCCAGTATCGTCATTGTTATAACCCTTTTAGTAAGGCTGAAGACAACAACAAAGAAATGGCCCGATTTGCGAATAGGAAAAAATGTCTGTTTAAACAAAACAAAAAAACATAATAAAAATGACAAAAATTAAAAACAAAAATAAAAAATTAAAACAAAAAAATATAATTTTACTAATTCAATGCCATTGAGAGATATGCCACCAACATCATCTTTAAAATGATCCGAAAGTTCTTTTTCAAATTCTTGAAATTTATCATCATCAGACTCCAATGTTCCATCAAACATAGTTATCGGCTGTATATGCGATTTTACAATATCATGTTACAATATGAATTGAAAACAGTTTACTAAGCAAAATAAAAAAATAATTACTTACAATACACCCAGTTGGGAAAAAGTGTGGCGATGGACACCCAGCACCTCTAGAACGATTTTCATGATTCAAAATTGCAGCTAAACAATCAATTACATTAGCATCAACCTCCAAACCGGGTGCAAATGTCTCCATATTCAAACGAACTGAATATGTCTCCCCAGAATGTGTTTCAAAAACTGGTTCACTATATAAGAAATAAAATCATTTAAGAATCATATCATATAATTGTAAATCCCGTGGGATTCACATACAATCTCATGGGATTTACAAATGAATCCCATGGGAACTCCGGCCTAGTTAGTTTAAGTTGAACCTTTGTCTTCTTGTTCATATATGGAGACAATAAATAGGAAGACGGTTTCACCAAATGCTTTTCAGGACTCAAACTTACATTGGAGGCACGAGTAGCCATATTTTGAGGAGTAATGGCACCTGGATTCACATCGCCACCCATTGGCTCCACAGTACCTTCAGCGACTGACTTTAGCTGAATAAAACAAAACAAATTTAATTAAAAATAAATAAATTAAATTAAAACACTAATATTATACAAGAATATTACATAATCGAACTCAGCAGTTGCATAATTAAACCACTCTTCAATCAGCTCTAAATTGTTTTCGATCCATTGAGTTAAAGAGAAAGGTTTAGCAACTTGATTCACGGGAACTGCATCATCTCGCTTCTCGACATCTTTATCATCCCCATTACCATCATCACATTCTTCTTGTATTTGAGATGGATCAACCACTGTTGAAATAACTAAAACAAAACTTATGAGGTTTACACTTTGAACATTAGGCAACAAAACTTCTGGGATTGACAAATGAATCATATTGAATTAACAGATGAATCCCATGGGATTCACAGATAAATCCCATAGGAATAAATAAAAGAGATCCAATAAAAGGGAAAGAGATCCAATAAATTAACCAATGTCGGAAAGAGATCCAATAAAATGGAACTACAACAATTATAAATTTAACAAATTTATTACATAAATTCGACAGTTTCAAGTACAAAAGAGAACCACAACAGCCTATCGGAATTAAGGATCGGTACCAGATAGGCGTTTATCAGTTACAGTATCAACATCTCCCTCAGCACCTCCATTATCATCAGCTCGATGAAGATCTTCACCATTCAATGAGATAGGATGCTCGAGGATATGAACACACCTTTGATGAAGTTCAATGAGCTTTGGATCGGCAGGAAAGTCTACACCGCCTATAACACAAAATTCTTCAACAGCAACTCTTTCATTGCTTATAACAGATAACTTTTCTTCAATTTTTTAAGCAATTTCTGGAGAAAAAACAAACAGGAATATTCATAATGAGATAAGCACATTGAATCCCATGGGATTCATACACAATCCCATGGGATTCACAGTTAATCCCATGTAAGCCCATGGGATTAACTGTGAATCCCATGGGATTATGTATGAATCCCATGGGATTAACTATGAATCCCATGGGATTGTTTATGAATCCCATGGGATCCTAAACATGCTCATACATAAAGAAGTATCACAATAAAATAAAACAAGGAATTAAACAAACCTCCTTGTAAGAACTCTCAGTAGAACAACCAGCAATAAAACCTTCCGTCTCCGGAAGCTCAGATTCATCATAAACATCTAACGTCCCCATAACCTCTTCTTTCAATTCCATGTCCTCCTTTTTTGACATTAAGAAAGACGACCAATGTTTGATGGCCGGACGTATGCGGACATAAGAAAGCTTGTTGTACTTAGTGGAATCTAAATACAAAAGCTGTAAACAAAAAAACAAGGAACGAAAAAGTGTAAGAAAGATACAACAACTATGTCACAGTTAATCCCATGGGATTCACAGTTAATCTAATGGGATTTTTATGAATCCCATGGGATTTTGTATGAATCCCATGGGATTCACAGTTAATCTCATGGGATTCACAGTTAATCACATGGGATTCACAGTTAATCCCACAGGATTCACAGTTAATCTCATGGGATTCACAAAAACATGATATAAACATAATATGTCAACAAATATGTTACACAAACATAAAAACAATTTAAAACTTTGTATAGTTTAAAACTTACAGCAAGAAAGGTATATGGCCCCGTGTATTTGTTTAGAAGAGTTGTCGGTTTTCTACTGACTTTAAGACAATGAAAGATGTACTCACACTAATCAATACTACGAATATCAGTATCTTCACGAAGACGCTTAACAACATCAAAGTTTATTTCCCCCTGCAATCCAGCAACCATTCCCATTGTATTCGTAAACAAGGTAAGAAAGTTGACTTTAAAAAGGAAGTCAACTTCCTTATAACTCAATCAACTTGCTAGCAATATCATTCACTCTTATTTGCTTAGCAGATTTTGATCCAAACTGACCACCCAAACTTTCTCAAAATCATCTCCCACTGGTCTGGTTTCTAAAGATAACAAAGTCTCGCCGCCAATCAGAATACCTAGCAGCTCATGAACTTTGTTAATAGTGGCCTGAATTGACTTCCCACCTTTCAACTTCAACTTGCAAGTCTCAGCATCAAAATTATCAACAACATACCTACCTAACCTTGACGGAATTTTGTTTATATCAAACTTGAAATACGAGCTAAACCCTATCTCCTCCAAAAACTTCTCAATATCAACATTTTTTATGCCATGGATGGCAGTATGAAGGGCGGTAGGAGCTGATCTAGCCTGAAGAATGGAAATTTTTTTCAGATAATCTTGATGGCGTTTTTCTTCTTCTGTCAACACCTTTTCTTTCTTCTTGCCTTTCTTATTCGGCTTCGATTCATTCTCCTCATCAGTTTCTACTTTAACCATTGAATTCTTCAACAAAGTCTTCATCAGCTGCTTCATCACATTGTCAGGTACAATATCTTCTTTAACTTCTTCTTTACCGGTATCGTCCTTCACTTTCTTCCCCTTATCTTCTTCTTTAACAAAAACGGAAGAATCGCCCCTCTTTCTCTTTGATATCTTCTTTTCAACAACATCTGGAAAAAAAAAATAATAAAATAAAATAAAATAAAATAAAAAAAAAAAAAAAAAAAAAAAAAAAAAAAAAAAAAACACTACTTGATAACAAAGAGATTCACAATGAATCCCATGGGATTCATAACAGAATGCAGTACACTATGTGGCACAGGATGCAATCAATTTATCATAAAAAGTGCAAAAGCTCTAACACAAGTTTCCAACTAAATCTACTAATTCAGATTATACTTAATACAAAGCAGTGATGAGATTTAAAGACTACTTTGACTTTCAGCTAATATACCTACTGATTTTATGCCTAAATTATCTATTATTATCCTAATGCAAACTAATTGTACCAATATCACAGCAAAGCAACAACAAGATCAACAAGTAACTTACAAATCCAAACAGTCCCTATAAGTCTAGATTACACTACACCTACTGATTTTAGACCTCAAATCTTTCAATCAATGCTCAATCTAAGTCACAAATTACTTACATGAACTAATTAAACTATGAATAACCACAATTAACTACTAAATAACAGATCCACAGGATGATCAAATAAATCTCAACAACAACTTAGTTCAAGCAACCAATTGTACAGAGAATCAAATAAGCTCAAGTATAACTACTATAACTAAAATATCATGGGATTCACTAGGAAATCCCATGGGATTCACTGGGAATCACTGTCAATCCCATAACTTTTAACATAATATTAAATTAGATAAAAGACTCAAACAGAAAAACTTAAAGCAATAGAGATGAAATAAAAACAATTTTCATGGATTTGGGACATACCTATACCTTTTGGAACCTTGAGCTTTTGTTTCTTTGAACTCTCATCGACTTTTGCTAATACTAATTTCCGTTTCTTTGGAGTTTCCTCCTGAACCAGCTTCTTGGATCTCAAAACAGGAGCTTCTGATATTACTTTAGTAGACTTCTTCTTCGGAGTCATCTTAACTGGCTCCGTCACCTTAATACTCTTCTTAAGCTTCTTATCATCAACAACCGTCACCTTAATATTCTTCTTAAGCTTCTTATCATCAACAACAACAGAACCCTTGTCCGTTGACTTATCCTTAACAACAGACAACTTCTTACCCTTTTTTGATATATATGTAACCAACTTCCCACTCTCCTCATTCTCACTCTCCACCACCTTCTGAATAACATTCTCCTCACTCTCCACCACCTTTTGAATAACATTCTCCTCACTCTCCACCACCTTCTCAATAACATTCTCCTCCTTCTCCTTCTCTCTCTCCTTCTCCATCTCAGTCTCACTCTCCTTCTCACTCAACAACTTCTTCTCCTTCTCCTTCTCACTCTCCTTCTCCAAATCAGCAACAACTGCAGCAATAACAACACTACTCTCCTTTCCCTGATCAACAATCGCCTTCCCTGAACATTAACCTCAAACTCTACTGGTTTGGCAGCCTCACTAACATCACCCGTTGGTTTTTTCTTTGACGGTGATTTGTTTTTTTTTTTAACATCAAACGGATTGAACCGAGGCTGCTTCACCGGCGATGTTTTCTTTCCCAAATTATCGAATGGATTGAACCTAGACAACGGTGTTGGGTTCAATACGTTGCCTACATAAATTATAAGATGAAAAGAATAATATTAGTTATAAGCAACTAAAAACAGCAAAAACTAATTAATCACAAAGACCTAAAACTAACAAACAAAACAGAAAACTATAAATCTGATTCCTGAAAGCTAATACAAACACTCATTATATGTTAATCCCATGGGATTCAGTGATAATCCCATAGGATTATTCTTAAACACTGATATTTGCCATAATTTTAATTCTATGTGAATCCCATGGGATTCAGTGATAATCCCATAGGATTATTCAGTGAAACAAAATCCCATTTGCTAATCTACTTATATCACAAACCACTGATATTCCGCAATCCCTTCACCTCGACTTGTAACACCCCTCTGATCGTTCATAGTTAAACAAACACTAATAGATTTTTCAACTGGACTTGTGATACAGATGGAATACCTATGTGCTATCAATTAAAAAGGTTGCATAATCTCAACAACCTAAGCGATTAATTCACAGATTGAAGTGCTGCAACAAGCATTATATCCCGTAAACAAACTGCAATCGCTTATTTGAAACTACTTTTGCTTAATAATAAGTAATCAACCACTTATCTTATTTGAATAACAACACCGTTTTCATAAAACCGAACACTATCTCATCCTACATTGCTTTAGTTACGCTATTTCCCAAACACTCCTTACAAGTACATATATCGCACATACAGGCGTAAATCAAGCAAAAGCATACAAAAACAATACAACGACGTACATAACGAATTTGCTAAACACTCAAACTACAACCGCTTATCTGATTATGCCATATTTTTCTAGCCAAATATATCGCATATATAGCTTACATCAAGCAAAAACAGATCTAAATAGTCCGTAATTCTCAAAAATAAAAATAAAAATAAAAATAAAAAAAAAACAAAAAAAAAAAAAAAAAAAAAAAAAAAAAAAACAACAACAACAACAACAACAACTCAAACACAATGTACTCGCTAATCTACTTATACATCACAAACCACTAATTCTTATGTGAATCCCATGGGATTCAGTGATAATCCCATAGGATTATTCAGTGATAAGCAAAATCCCATTTGCTTATCTACTTATGCTTATCACAAATCAAAAAATAAGCAAAAATAAGCTAATCCTAAACAGTCATTACATCAAAAAAAATTAACTAATCCTAAAATCTAATCTAATCGCTAACATAAACTAATTCAAACACTCATTCAGTAACAAAAAAGCTAATAAAACCACAAAATAAGCTAATAAATTCAAAAAAATAACCTAATCGATAACAAAAATTCAAAATAATAATTGATTTTAAAAAATGAGACAAAAACATACCATATTTGACATTATCAATGGGATCCGACAACAAACGCTCTTTAGATTGTGCTATTTCAGCACGTAGGTCCATTTAAATGGCGATTAATGACGGATTGATGACGGATTAACGGCGATTAAACGATTTAGGGTTAGGGTTTGAATTGGAGGAAATGAGGAGAGAGTGTGTGTTTTACTGTGTGTGAGGGTGAGGGTGAGAAAAACACGTGAAATGTGTGATACGGGTGAATATTAGAGTAAGTATGGAAATTACAAAAATGCCCCTCCTTTTTTTTGTGTAATAAATATAAACCGTTGGATGAAAGGGGAATGGATGGAAGAGATCTTTTAATTTGTACTTTAGCTAAATGTAGTTTCGTATAGAACTTTTCTCATTGAGGGATAACGACAAAAAAAGACCTTAGATGATGAAAAACATAAAATTATGGATTTTAGGTGACAATTTTTTATTATTTATTTATTTTTCCAAATTCATCGTTATGTTTTGATACATGCTCATGTACAAAGAGTGTATTTTACTCATTTCACTTTTAAGGGCCCGTTTGTTTTGGGTCATTTGTCATAGGTTTAGGTTTTCAAATATTAAAACCCATGTTTGGTTAAAAAGGTACTTTAAATAATTGGGTCTCAATACCTAAAATTTTCTTTCTTCAAAAGTATACAATTATAGCAGGTTTTCTTGAATTGGTGGACTTTTTTTTTTTTTTTTTTTAAACTTTTTTTCTATCCTATATTTATTATATCATTCTTATAAAATAATTATTTTTAATAATTTATAATTTTTTTTCTCTCCTCATATTTTATAATAACTAATCTAAAAATCCTAAACTAAAATTTAGAGGGTGCTTGATTAAGGGTTTTAGATGGTAAGTACTTGTAATAATATTTAAAGATGGTGCTTGGTTTTTTATAATGTAATGGTCCATTACTCCAAAGTAAGTAATACTCAATTCCTTCACAATTTGAGTATAACGAGGTTTTTAACCCGCGCGTTGCCGCGGGGTGAATTGAGATTAGGTTGGTGCGACATTCTCTTTGTCGTAGCACTTATAGTGCCGGTCGCCTTGTAGGAAGCTGATTTGTACTTGCCAGTATGCAGGTAAAATTGTTATAACTATTTGGCCATGCATATTAACCAATACCATATGAATATTTATTAGCACGCAGCAATAGTTCTTCAGTGTCAGGGGCTGGTGATTTTATTGCCATTTGCTAAAAAAAATGTAACCTATGTAGTCTGCAAAGGTATTATGCAAATCTGAAAGTGTGGGACAATAAAAGAACAATAATTGTTGATTGAGAATACCTGATCTGTGGTATCATTTAGTCACATGATATTGAGCATACTTTTTTTTATATAATCAAGACACATATAATCTAATTATCGTATATAATCATCATTTTTAGCAACAACTTTGTAAAACTTGTATAGTAGTTTTATAAAGCATATATATACAGAATTATAAGAATTTTTAAGTGTTTAGCTCACATATACCAAAACAGTACCCAATATAATCATATAAGCTCAATCATCTACTAAAAAAACATATCCAAACAGCCTTTATGATCAGCCCTCATTTGCCTTTGTGAATAAAATTGCGTTTTCATAATGTAGCAAGTCCTTAAACTTTTTACTCAACTAACCTTCTCCATTATTCTGCTGCATCTAAGCTGTTCCAAGACGTCATCCTTTTCATATGTTCCAGGAAGTTGTTTGGCAGTTGGTTTAATGCAGTTTATGAAATGCAGCTTTGAATATCTAACAGCTGAAACATTTTAAATAGGAGATCCTACACGCAGCCAAAAACTCATCATCAAAACTTGCAACATGTATGATTTGAAACATGCCAATTATATTTGGCTATTCACATGTAAACTTGGAAAACAAAGATGCCCCAATTAGAAAAAGTTTCAACCCATATTATAAAAAAGGGCCAATTTGGATTATATTTTATAGTGAGTAATTAAAATTTGTTCATGTGAAATAGATACACCATCCTTGGTTGCATGGACCTGGTTCATCAAACCCGAAGCAGAGCAGGCCAATAAAGATGCTCGATTACCTCAATTCTCGCGTCGTGATCTGAATTCATTTGTGGACGAAATGTTGCAACCTGTACCTTCACGCCAAATCTCGTTTCCTAGTTCACGTCTTGCTTCATCTGGTACATTCGTATCGGCTACATGGAACAAATAAAAACCTCAAAGGTTAATCCTAACTTTCGTAGTACATGATTTTGTGAGGACATATATGCTATAATGTATAAGCTATGTCTTACTGTTTTTTCTTTGTTCGTCTCTTGGTACAGGCCACCGGTTGCTGAAGTGTAATAAATTAACTGATATACCACTTTAAACATTGTGTGTTGGTGAAACAAATCAATGGTAGATATAGCTTAGGAGCTATCCATACATGCAAAGCAAGATATAGCTTAGGAGCTTATGTGATGAAAATGCAAAATCGACATAACCTCAAAATCTAAGAAATCAAACCTAAAACTTATATCAAATTATAAAGTTTTTCAAGTCACGGTAACCCCTTTGACCGATAAAAAACCTACCCATTTTGACCTATTGCATAACCTAGCAGCCCCACCCATGTCAACCCCGCTTGCAACAGTCAATCAAGATATAAGCAAACCCTAGTTAAAGATTAGAAGTAAAAACTTACATGGTATGGGTGTTGTTGCAGACTCATATCGCTAAAAATTACAAACATTAGAAAAAGGATTACTGCGAGCATGTTGTCACTAAGCCCATAAGAGGTCAAAAGTTCATGGATGTGTGTATTAACGTGTTATACTTTTCTGATGATTAAAAAAATATCAGTTGTCGATGCAAAAACAGAAACAACCTACTAAACCTACTCCCCTGAACCTATACTCTGAACCAACTCCCTGAACCCACCCGATGAACCAAACCCCTAAACATACCCATGTACACAGCTCCTGAACCAACAATTCTATATTTATACTTTTGATGTCGAATAAAGAAAAAATGTATATGAGTAAGAGATACTTACACAGAGTTGAATTGAGGTACACGTCATAACAAATATTTCGCATGTGCAAGCTTGACATGAGCCCACTCTGGTCCTTGATGACAGAATTTAAATTTTATCACATACATATAACGAAAAAAGTACCCCCCCCCCCCCCATATGGTTTAATCGAGACAACATAAGGATAAAAGTAGAATTTTCATTACCAGTAATATGTGTATTTTCCAGAATGACATAATGCTAGCCATGAGTCGAAATTCATTAAAGAAACCTTCCTGGTTAGAAAAATGTTCTTTCGCTTCTTCAATTTTGGCAAGACTGATAATCGCAAATTCTGAGATGGGTCATTTTGTAATGTATCATTTACTTCCTCTGCGAGTAAACTGAAGCCAAGGTGGTTTAAGAGGTTTGTTCGCGTTGTCCCATCATCTTCAAACATAATCTTCAAGAGTTCCCATGTTCCTCTTTCATCTTCAGATCTGTTCAGACAATTCAAACAAAACCAAATAATCAGATTTAGAGGCGGCAAAATGGGTGGGTGTCCAGGTCTAACAATTTTGAATCTTATATGCATTTGGAGAAACCTAGAATGATTTTCAAGGCGTTTGATTGTTGTCTTTTTAATTAAATATCTAAAATGAATGCTCTTGACCCTTTAGAGATAAATATAACCAAGCTTGATCCACCATACGTACATGGATAAGCACAAAGGTTAAAGCCAAATATATAGAAAGCTCACTTACCATTGATACCGGCGACGACTGATAGCACAACGTCCTTTGCTCCATCCAGGTACACCTGACTTGTGTAGCAACCGCAGCAGAAAAGTAACACAAAAAAATCAACATCAAAATCCTAAAAACAGAACCTTTAAACCATCAAAACAACACCCACATAACCAAACAACGTGAACTGTAAAAACTAATGAATACTCAGTTCATAAAAGTACAATATTAATTCAAAAGATTTCAGACGCGCCGAAATGGCCTATGTGTGCAGGTGTGTAGAAAAAGCAAAGAAAATAGTAATTACATGATATCACTTTGTGCGGGTTTGGCCTTACCAATAACAAATGGGCCAAAAAGAATTGTTCATGAATCCACGCTTAAAAAAATTGCAAGAAAATCATACCTTTAAATGAGTTTACAACAAAGTCGTACCAATTTACCAAAAATGACCACACAAAAAATTGGACAGTACAAACTCTGCAAATGTATCATGTATCTTTTTTTAGTCAAATACCGACCAACATAGTTTTTAAGCAGCGTAGCAGCCTAGGCTGGGCCATATTTCCTTATGAATTTGGCTCAGACTTGGGAGTGTGTAACCGTATAAAAGGGTATCCGATCCGTCATGTCTGCAAACACGAAGTCTTGCTGCCTCGCCAAGATACGGATCAGTTTCACCCACCACGGTTCAACAGCTTATTGTAGCTGAAAAATCATACACTCACAGCAATAGTATCATCATCGCCATATGTCTACCATGGCTGCAAACTCACCAAGCCTACCCTGCCATGGTGAAATACTATTTTAGTAAATCCCGGATCATCCCAACGTGGTTCACCTTTTTCCTTTCAACACACACAGGTGCCAAACTCAGTAGGATATGCCTGCCATGGCTGCAAGATACTGTCACCCGATGGTCCAACCCACTCCGATCCAACACCGAAAGATCGATAGTGATATTTGTGAGTGTAGCTACAGAACCTTTGCATCTATCTATGGTTAAACGCACTCCACCACTGATTTTAGCCTTTTGTGAATCTGAGTAAGCCGACATGCATAAAACAGTTACAAAAGATGGCGTAAAAATTTTTTGTGGTGCTGGTAACATTTATGAAAAGAGGCTCAGATCTTCACTTCATTGACTGACTTTACGCACCCGCCATGGCTGCAACCACACAAATGCCCTGGCTACCCTGCCAAGATACGGGAATCCGTGATTCATACTCATGAAATAGTTAACACGTAGAAATTTCATCATCTCCTTTTGCAACCAACATTGCAATCAATAGTTTCAATAGGATTCGACCAAGAAAACGAATGGCAGCACACCAGCAATCAGTGCACTTTTCACTTTTTGTGGGCCAAAAAACACCCGTCATACCTGCCCACCCCAATGCTGCCTGAAATAGAAGGCGGCGTCAACATAGGAGTAAACATGAGCTAAAATATTTACTAATCCATTTAAAGAGACAAAGAAGTGCATACCTTTTAGTAAAGCATGTGTCGCTGAGTTAGGACATACATCAAGTAATGCTGTCACAACTCATAAATTCTGGTCTTTTCCCGAACTTTCACATTTACTATTCATTGGTTACTATTCATCAATCACTATTCATCATTTTACTATTCATCATTTTTGAGGTCAGTTTGATATTCTGAGAAGCGTTTTAAATTTTTACTATTCATAAAACACTATTCACCTCCGGAGAAAATTTGTCATTTATGCGTGAGTTGCGTCATTTCTGTATACGTACGGTTATCTAACTAATAAACGTTATCTTATGAGCTATTATTTTGGATAATTGATCCGACAATCCCAACTATGGTCCTAACACAATTTTATACTCATAATAATAATATAAAAATTATATTATTAAATTTCCCGGTGTTTTCAAATCAACTGTTACGTTTTCCGGTCGAAGCTTATAACTCCGTCGGTTTGCGATATTTCAACCCGATAATTATTTTAACACCCGATTATCATCAGGAATAATATTTTTCAACTTCATTATATTTTATTTCACCTCGTTAATATTTATTTTTAATTAACTCGGTACCCGATAACACCCAATACACAACCAAAACTAACTAATACTTGCACATGTTAAACAAACTTATTAATTAGCCACCAACAAGTCTCCACCTTTTGCTCCTTGTGCCCCCCCTAGCCCCAAAAATGTGGATCTTGTCTATACATTTAATATATATACATTATTTCCTCACATTTCTTCATTTTCACATCTTACACCAAAACACCTAGCAAAAACTCATCTTTCCTTTCTCCCTTTGTGTATTTTCGATCCACCATCAAGAACAAGGAAGAAACCATGGATTTTCCAAGATCAAGTGTTAATCTTGTCCCTTTAGTTGTTCTTGTTTGAGTTTTGTAATAAAAACTCAAGGTTTCTTTGGTTTTACTCATCCAAGCTCTATAATCTTTCTATGTAAGTTGTCAAACTCTTGTTCATAATTTCTTCATGTTATTTTTATGGTCATATGATTTCCATTCAAGATCTACATGCATATGTTAGTGATACCACTCATTTATATATATATATATATATATATATATATATATATATATATATATATATATATATATATATATATATATATATATATATATATATATATATATATATATATATATATATATAACTTTTGATCCCTAGAAATGGATTATAGTTAGATCCTTGTTAGATCCACTTGATTTATGATGTTTAGGAACCCATGACACCCTAAGAAGGTGTATGGTAAGATTAGACTAGATTTGTGGTGATTGAAAGTGGTTTGGTTGGATTAGAAACTAGTTTGGAACATTAAAAATGGATTTAAACATATAAAAATACCTATTGTCCCTATTTTTATTTCGTGGGAAAATCAGTGGTTGATGGTTAATTTTTGACCAAATATTTAGAAAATACTTTTAAAAACGAAACTTTTGGCGAAAGAACGGATTAAAACGAGCTTATAACGAAGGAGATATGATTTTTGTAAATTTAACGACGAAAACTATTTTCTGAAAAACTGCATGCTGTTTGACAGTTTTCGACGGGCAAATAGAGACGTTAGACATAACCTAGAGGAGCCGAACTACAAAAAATATATTAGTATATACTAAAACGAATCCGTGGATGTAAAGAACGTAGAAAACGAGCTTAAAACGACCAAGATATACACTTTTGAAACTAGGCGAACTATATATATATTTGACAACCTCTAATAGCACATATTCTCTTAAGTTATGGAAACACTATAAATCAACGCCAACACTTATTTTCAAACTACGAGTGGTATTGGCTTCATGTGCATGTACATTCATCGCATCCCCTCATAATTTAAGTAGATCGTATCATTCGTTCATTATAGGTCGCGGTTAGAGATCGAACCTCATTTCTGTGTATCCACTTTTGTCATCGTAGCTATCGCACCAGGTGAGTCATAGCCCGTACTCTTTTAAATTGTTTTGTTAACTTTTTGGGGGAGAATACATGCTCGTTTTTACATGAATTACTACTTGACTCTTTGAACTCATTTGACCTTATAACTTGTTTTTGAACTATTGAACTTGACTTAAACTTTTGACCTTAATGTACCATACGTACTATGATCTAAAGTCTCGCCATTTTTGGTGGAGCGTGCAAAGTCTCACCTTTTTGGTGGAGCGTTCTTGATCTAAAGTCTCGCCTTATTGGTAGAGCGTGCTAAGTCTCTCCTGTTCAGAGCATCTTTAATAATTCTCGCCATGGTGGAGTGACTAATAATTCTTCACCAAGTCGGTGGAGTGACTAATAATTCTTTGCCTAGGTGGCGGAGTGACTTCAAGTCTCCCATGTTCGGAGCAACATTATAAAGTCTCCCTTGTTCGGAGCGGCCTTGACTTATTTTATATGTGGTGCTTATATTGTGACTTATTATTGACCACGGGTGCTTGACTATTAGACTTAAACTATTTAGCAGTGGGTTGTAAACACACAGGTTGCAAGTCTCTTATGGCGGGATTTGCAACTGAGTGGATTTACGATGCCTTTGCTGTGTGATCATTTTTTCTATACACTTTATTTGTTAAACAAACTCTATGAACTCACCAACCTCGTGTTGACACTTTAGCATGTATTTTCAGGTTTTAACTTATGGCACGCTACAGGAGGTTTTGGCAGGGCATGGCATGGTCATAGAAGATTCTGATTATTTATATGGGGACCGTTTTAAACTACTTTTAAGGGCCTACTTCCGCACTACTTTTAACGATGTAAATTTAACATTTTGATTTAACGATTTTATTCTAAATAATTAAAGTGAAAACCATTTTTGAACTTGTGTTGTAATACCAATTGAGTTACACCCCAGCTACACGTATGCTTCCGCTGGACCCGATCTTGGGGGTGTGACAGATTGGTATCAGAGCTTTGGCTATAGCGAACTAAGTGTTTTTAAAACCTAGACTATAGCTACTTTTATGAAAAACTTAACCCTATGACCGTCACGTGCCTGCCTGCCAAGCTGAAGCCTCATTGTGGTTTGTTGCTGACTTAGGTGATGAGATTTGTGTCTCATTATCTGGTATATTATGTTCAATTATTCTAGTTGATTTCTATCATTGTCTTTCACATAAGCATGTTCACGTATCATATATGTCACCGCGTTATGTTTTTCCTTGCATAGTTTCATCATTTGACCTCGAGTTTGGTCACCTGCCTTAGTCTTTCTGAACGTCTTGGTATTTGTGAAGGACATAGTATTAGTATAACTGGGCTGAGTATTTCAAAATTCATGGAACCTCGGTGGAATATAGATTAGTCACCTATATTCAACCCGGGATAGTGGGACATAGGCTGACTACCTATATCCGACTCAGAAATGAATTTTGCAACACTGAGAATGGTTATAATAAAATTTTGTCTGGATTAAATTCTCTACTTAATTTCCGAATGTTTCATTTTGTGTGTGTATACCCTCGTTGTCAGAACGCTTATACTTTTCCTCACCTTGTGAACCGCCGCCTGGAAGCACGTCAACTGGTCATTTCATCTCATAAATCTTCACCTTTATAACACTTCAGAGACCAACGTTAACTGAACTTCGGGACGAAGTTCCCTTAAGGGGTAGAGACTGTCACAACTCGTAAATTCTGGTCTTTTCCCGAACTTTCACATTTACTATTCATTGGTTACTATTCATCAATCACTATTCATCATTTTACTATTCATCATTTTTGAGGTCAGTTTGATATTCTGAGAAGCGTTTTAAATTTTTACTATTCATAAAACACTATTCACCTCCGGAGAAAATTTGTCATTTATGCGTGAGTTGCGTCATTTCTGTATACGTACGGTTATCTAACTAATAAACGTTATCTTATGAGCTATTATTTTGGATAATTGATCCGACAATCCCAACTATGGTCCTAACACAATTTTATACTCATAATAATAATATAAAAATTATATTATTAAATTTCCCGGTGTTTTCAAATCAACTGTTACGTTTTCCGGTCGAAGCTTATAACTCCGTCGGTTTGCGATATTTCAACCCGATAATTATTTTAACACCCGATTATCATCAGGAATAATATTTTTCAACTTCATTATATTTTATTTCACCTCGTTAATATTTATTTTTAATTAACTCGGTACCCGATAACACCCAATACACAACCAAAACTAACTAATACTTGCACATGTTAGACAAACTTATTAATTAGCCACCAACAAGTCTCCACCTTTTGCTCCTTGTGCCCCCCCTAGCCCCAAAAATGTGGATCTTGTCTATACATTTAATATATATACATTATTTCCTCACATTTCTTCATTTTCACATCTTACACCAAAACACCTAGCAAAAACTCATCTTTCCTTTCTCCCTTTGTGTATTTTCGATCCACCATCAAGAACAAGGAAGAAACCATGGATTTTCCAAGATCAAGTGTTAATCTTGTCCCTTTAGTTGTTCTTGTTTGAGTTTTGTAATAAAAACTCAAGGTTTCTTTGGTTTTACTCATCCAAGCTCTATAATCTTTCTATGTAAGTTGTCAAACTCTTGTTCATAATTTCTTCATGTTATTTTTATGGTCATATGATTTCCATTCAAGATCTACATGCATATGTTAGTGATACCACTCATTATATATATATATATATATATATATATATATATATATATATATATATATATATATATATATATATATATATATATATATATATATAACTTTTGATCCCTAGAAATGGATTATAGTTAGATCCTTGTTAGATCCACTTGATTTATGATGTTTAGGAACCCATGACACCCTAAGAAGGTGTATGGTAAGATTAGACTAGATTTGTGGTGATTGAAAGTGGTTTGGTTGGATTAGAAACTAGTTTGGAACATTAAAAATGGATTTTAAACATATAAAAATACCTACTGTCCCTATTTTTATTTCGTGGGAAAATCAGTGGTTGATGGTTAATTTTTGACCAAATATTTAGAAAATACTTTTAAAAACGAAACTTTTGGCGAAAGAACGGATTAAAACGAGCTTATAACGAAGGAGATATGATTTTTGTAAATTTAACGACGAAAACTATTTTCTGAAAAACTGCATGCTGTTTGACAGTTTTCGACGGGCAAATAGAGACGTTAGACGTAACCTAGAGGAGCCGAACTACCAAAAATATATTAGTATATACTAAAACGAATCCGTGGATGTAAAGAACGTAGAAAACGAGCTTAAAACGACCAAGATATACACTTTTGAAACTAGGCGAACTATATATATATTTGACAACCTCTAATAGCACATATTCTCTTAAGTTATGGAAACACTATAAATCAACGCCAACACTTATTTTCAAACTACGAGTGGTATTGGCTTCATGTGCATGTACATTCATCGCATCCCCTCATAATTTAAGTAGATCGTATCATTCGTTCATTATAGGTCGCGGTTAGAGATCGAACCTCATTTCTGTGTATCCACTTTTGTCATCGTAGCTATCGCACCAGGTGAGTCATAGCCCCTACTCTTTTAAATTGTTTTGTTAACTTTTTGGGGGAGAATACATGCTCGTTTTTACATGAATTACTACTTGACTCTTTGAACTCATTTGACCTTATAACTTGTTTTTGAACTATTGAACTTGACTTAAACTTTTGACCTTAATGTACCATACATACTATGATCTAAAGTCTCGCCATTTTTGGTGGAGCGTGCAAAGTCTCACCTTTTTGGTGGAGCGTTCTTGATCTAAAGTCTCGCCTTATTGGTGGAGCGTGCTAAGTCTCTCCTGTTCAGAGCATCTTTAATAATTCTCGCCATGGTGGAGTGACTAATAATTCTTCACCAAGTCGGTGGAGTGACTAATAATTCTTTGCCTAGGTGGCGGAGTGACTTCAAGTCTCCTATGTTCGGAGCAACATTATAAAGTCTCCCTTGTTCGGAGCGGCCTTGACTTATTTTATATGTGGTGCTTATATTGTGACTTATTATTGACCACGGGTGCTTGACTATTAGACCTAAACTATTTAGCAGTGGGTTGTAAACACACAGGTTGCAAGTCTCTTATGGCAGGATTTGCAACTGAGTGGATTTACGATGCCTTTGCTGTGTGATCATTTTTTCTATAAACTTTATTTGTTAAACAAACTCTATGAACTCACCAACCTCGTATTGACACTTTAGCATGTATTTTCAGGTTTTAACTTATGGCACGCTACAGGAGGTTTTGGCAGGGCATGGCATGGTCATAGAAGACTCTGATTATTTATATGGGGACCGTTTTAAACTACTTTTAAGGGCCTACTTCCGCACTACTTTTAACGATGTAAATTTAACATTTTGATTTAACGATTTTATTCTAAATAATTAAAGTGAAAACCATTTTTGAACTTGTGTTGTAATACCAATTGAGTTACACCCCAGCTACACGTATGCTTCCGCTGGACCCGATCTTGGGGGTGTGTCAAATGCTGACTGCAGCATCACTTGCACATGCTTTAAACCCCCCCCCCCCCTTTGAATCGTACACAGTTTGTCTCACATTCCCCTCTTAGTGAGAAACAGGTCGGTGGATCCGAATATGTATTTTGCACAACCATGGCTCAGATAGATTCGTCAAAAAATTGTGTGCACTCGCCATGGTTGCAACCCTAGCAGGTTACCATGCCAATAGACGGCCATCCTCAACTTTAATCAACTTTATTTACACTCATCATAGCCCAACATCATGCGATTATACAGCACCGGACAGTTTGTCACCGGTGTGGATGTATCAGCCGGACCAAAAGAAGTGAGTGAGTGATGTGTGGGAATCGCACCTTGCTTTACCTCTCGAGGGATCTCGAGAAGCTTACAACCCCCACCAGGCAGTGTACCTGATCGTTGTAGTATAGTATAGTGACAAGTACCGGGGGATTGATCGTTCAGCTTAGGAATAGTGTCGCTAGGATTAGAGAACCTAATTAATAGTTCTAGAGGTGAGGGATGATTATTTTTGTATTTTTATGTTTTTATGAAAGCAATTAAAATCTCGGTTTTTGAAGGAGTGGGCGGAATTAGTTGCTAGTCAACTAACCCAAAACTAATATATAATCAAAATAAAATAATAAAAATGAAAACAAACTAATTATACTAAGGTTGTGAGCAGTAATTGGAGAAATTGTGTTTACTTAGACTTCACTACTCCCTAGATATCTTTTACATGTTAATTACTTGTTATACTTGTATGGATGACGGATTGTATTCCTTAATATCATTCGTGGGGTGGCATACATAACTCCCCAACTCTATGAGCTCTTATCTCCTCCTACACCATGACCCAGCACAACTATAGGGATTGTAAACAGTGGCTCATGCATTAAATACAACCAATAAAGACCTAGTACGCCTCGGTTCATGTTTCTTAAGACGTTCAAGCATGTTACCATTTGGAGATCTGCCAGTTTTCTTAAGCCTAACATATAAATCATTCATCCAAGAACAAGAATAAACAAGTAATCAACACATAATCAACATCTAGGTTTCATTAGATCTAAGCAAACACAAGAGAGATCTAGCCTAGCATAATGGAATTGAGACAAGAACAAGAGATAAACAACCAACATATAGACATATTGATTGAATTAGAAGAACACTTATCTCAATTACAATGCAAGGTATCAAGGGTTTGGAACCCTTGAAAAACCTGTAAAAGAGGCACCAAATTCGTCTTTAGGGTTTCACCAAAACTTCTCTCCTTTTAATGAAAAAACTAGAAAACTATATATAGGAAAAGTAGGCTGACGGCGTCAAGAGTTACACGTGACGCCGTCACCTCGCCGCCATATACTTCCTCGGACGGCCTTGATCTACTTATGACGGCCTATGTGACGCCGTCACCGACCACGGTATTTTATTCTTGCCACTTTGACGCCGTCATGAAGGCGTTTGACGCCGTCATGACGGCGTTCGGTATTTTAATCTTCATGTCTGACGCCGTCAAGATATTACTCTTGACGCCGTCACCTTGTATCTTCAGCATGAAAATTTTGGTACTTTGCCGTTTTCTTCACTTTTATGCTCCAAAAACGTCCAAAATGGCTTCTTTTCCAGAATTCACTCTCCAAACACCTAAAATCACAAAAGGAACGATTTAGGGCAATATTTGATCAAATAAATTCGGATTCGGGCTTAAATGACCCCCTAAAAACGGATCATTTTTCGCCTCATCATATACCCTTACACTTGAGATTTGCTTGTCCTCAAGCAAATGCGCTTTTATTCTACTCAAAAGACAAGTTAGGGGTCATTTAACACTAATATAAAAGTAATTACAACAATTAATCGTTCCACTAAAGACCAATAGACAAGCACGGAGGTCATACACTAGCACCTCACAAATAGTGTTTAGATACTCACATCTCTCGGGTGTAATAAAGTAATATAACATTATGGAAATGGAAGATATCTCTCACTACCTGTCATAGCAAAATAGATTACCATACGCTTGGGAAAGGATCAAACCTCCACCACATGGCGTAAGCACCTAGGATAAACTATCAAAGAGGTCTTTTAAAGGGTTGTAACGTTAGGTATAGGGATATGAATTACACGGTTTTGTTGGATAAAGGAAGTTTTACTGGTGGCGAGTTAACAATCTTGGTTAATTACATGTACAATATGGCGTTGCTAAGCCAAGACTAGACTCGACTTAAGCTAATAAATGAAAAATAACAAAAATATAAAATGAACATAGAATGAAACGGGATGGTAGTCCGTATGTTTTTTTTTTTTTTTTCTTTTTTTCCTTTTTCTATTTTTTTTTTCTTTTTCTTGTTTTTTTCGATTTTTTTTTTTTTTTTTTTTTTTTTTTTTTTTTGCATACACTCTTACCCTACCATCCGAAATAATACATCATAGGGGTATAAACGTTCCCCTTACACTTGAATCTTTACATACTTTACAATTAACTAATCTAATGACTCGAATTAAGAAAATCAAAACACTTGGAGCACTTTTAAGATTAACGTACATATGGGGGTAATATATTATGTTCTTCCCCATTACTCCATAAAATAAGTACTTACCCATGAGTCCCAATAGTCCCAAAACAATATGTACAATGATATGACTCGACTTAGCAACCATGTAATCAATTAGAAAGTTAACTTAGGGTTTAACAAATAACAATAATGCACTAAAAATGAGCGCATACACGGAAGGCTAAGGCGATTTGGGTGTACATTTAAGTGGGGTGTAACAAATTCTTCCTTTAAGTAAAATGCTTAAAGTTAGAAATGAAAAGATAGGCTCGGAGGGGTGTACTAGGGGTATCGTGTAATAAAAATGAGTACAACGCTAAGGGTGTGGGAAAAATTAGTTGACTTAACTAGCCAAGTAATATGACTTAAATGGTCAAGTAATTATAATACGGGTTTAACACAAGGGTGATCCTAATGCCTCTTATCATGTAGTAAATCCTACCACACGAATGTAGTCTCACTAGCGGTCTCGGGATGCATCACTAACGCAAGTTCTAGAATCTAAATGCTACCGGTACACTCATAAGCACTAATAGTAAATGCTTTTCCTATCAAATCTAAAGGCGAACCTCACATTTTTGGGTGGAAAATTTTTCTGAATATACGGTTATGTGCTAGTCATACAACCTCCTATCCATGAGACGCTTGCTATAGCTAAAGTTTCACTCCTAAATGTTGTAAAAAAATTTAAATTTGGCGCTAAAATTGCACTAACAAGTATTTCTCGTAGTTTTATTACACATCTACTATCAGACAAAACAAACTCAAGCGAAAGTGCATATGTAAGGTATCATCTTTTTACCCTCTCCTTACACTTAAGATGAACATTGTCCCCAATGTTCAAGTAAAGAATGTAAAAGTTAAGAAGTAAAGAGAATGAAATCAAATACTCCCCTGATTCGCTCGGTATGGATTTTAGGTTGACCAGGTTAAATCCTCTTCCAAGAAAACGAACAATCAAAGCTTCCCTTCCAGAATATAAATCATCTTCTTGTCAAACATAACCTGTAAATCCTGACAAAATAGACAAGACAACCTTGCGTAAAATCGGCGGCATCCTATATAAGTTACTAATCCTAGAAAACAAAGTAAGATATAATACTTGTGGAATGAAGTTTGCAGATTTCCTGGAGATTATAAAACTTAATAATTCACAAAAACCATAAGACTCCGTTAGAAAAACAAAACCGGTAAAATTTCCAGATTTTTAACTCCTGACGCTGTAACAATTCACAATTTCAGGTTAATTTCTATTTCCGGGAAATTTTACTATTCATGTTACTATTCATTTCTTTCTGAAATTTTCCCGAAAGTTGATTTTTATTTCATATTATCGAGTGATAAATCATTTCCATGGCAAATTAAATGTTTGACACTCGTCAGATCATTTTCGTGAAAGTTATTAAGGAATTACACAGAATTACACGTTTTAGGGTAAAACGGCAATCAGAAATTCTACGCACAACGAAATTTGACCCCGTCAGGTGACCCCACATCAGAAAAATGTTTAACACACTTATGATTTATTTAAGAATAAATCATGACTGAGAAAAATCATGGCCAAAATAAACTTCGGCCGTGAAAAACTGGAATTTTCAGTTTTAAGCGTTTTTACTCAGCCGTAACCCTAGCCTATACCTGCACCGCATTTCTAAGATGATTTGAGCTTTCAACTTATTAAAATAAGTCAACATATTATTCCCTCCTCCATTGACCAAAAATCATCCCTTGATGTTATAAGTCATTTCGTGATTTTTAGGCTTACGGTTTGATGTCTAAAAGACATTTAATACCAACCGACACTAGACTGAGCCCAGTCTAGACATTATAAATCATTTTAAATCATTTTTATCATATTAGAAAAGTAACATTTTACTTTTCTCAATTTTACGCAATGTTCGTACATTTTACGTATTACGCGTTTTAGGCCCGTGTTTCCAGTTTTTAGCAGGGTTTACCACCCAAATGAAACTTATCACTCATTTTATATTTTATTATGGGACATATGGACATGTCTAACAATACTTTAAAGTTTCATAATTTTACGACACCCGGTTTTATGTTTTAAGGCCTAATCAGTTACGGTTGGCATTTCCCGGAGTCAAGTTTCATCCTAATATCTAGATATTATCAAGACCAAGCCACCTCACCCCTTATCCCCTTGTGAACCACCATAGGGGGGGGGGAGTCACACCCTTGTGTGGCTTGATCTTGTGTCTTGTGATCTAGGATGGATACATGTGTAGTTTTGCCAAAAATATCCTAAGGAAACTAACCTCCTCATGAGTGTATAAATACCCCTCTTCCCCCCCTTCCTTGGCCGGCCATCAACACACACCACAACACTCTCTCCTTAGCTTTATTTTCTTCCAAGTTCTTGCAAAGTTCAAGTGAAGTTCAAGATAGAAACCCTAGTTAGCTTTTATTTACCAAAAATCTTCCAAACCCTAACATACTTGGTGTTTTCTCTTGAGTTTAAATCCACTCAATACACCTCAACTTTCATTACATCTCTTTCAAGAATACCAAGGGTAGAAAGTTTGTATGAAGTGAAAAGGGTTGAAGCAAGTCTATCAAAGTCCATTTCCTTACTTGTTACTCCTTTCTTTAATTAGAAAGCCAAAAGTTGTAAGCCTAAACCTAACATGCTTCTTGTTAATTTCTCATGTTCATATCATTTACATGTTATTCTTGCTATATTATATCTTGTATGAATGTCCATGGTGTATAAAAATGAATAAAACATGTTGTTGTACTTGATTGTTAAAACAAGTTACTAAAGCAAGCAAACTAGTGAATTTCTTGGTAAGACCTGATCAAAATGGTAAAATTATGATGTTGGATTATTACATATTACATTAGAGGACTTAACAAGCAAACCATAGCAATTTGAACCACCTAAAAAGAGTAAACGAGTCAAAAGTTATGGCGATTTGAAGTTACCAAAGATTTCCGGCAAAACTGCCTAAAAGTTTCTGTGACAGAACCTAAAACACGCAAAAAGAGGCCTTTCTGGTCCGATTCATGAAAAAGTTAAAACACGAAAGTTGTCCGGAATCACGTTTTCCTTCAGGAACAAAGAGGCTCGAGCCTTGAAAACGCCTTCTGAGTGAAATATTTCTCAGTTTCTTAACAGCTATTTACATATTTTAAGTCACTATACTATTGTTATACTTTCAAAAGAACAAGAGTTATTATGACCTATAACCAAGACCACCACCATGGCTAGAGCCAAGGTTATGTCTCATGACCTTGGAACAAGGACCAAAGGTCATGGCTAGGCCATGACGAAATGACCATACCAACTTACATAGGCGTAAACATGAAACAATGAAATAGGCGATAACTTGAACAAGCAATTTGGATCTACTTCACTTAAAAGGAAACCATGAGATTTTACCAAAAGAAAATGGTCATTCAAGACTTATGAAGATACCCCTAATAACAATCTTCATGTACAAATAAACTTTCCTAAGTTTATACAAATATCGGACATGTAACTTTTTCGGATCAAAACCTATATCTATATATTTTATCAACTACTACAATAGTAGGGAGCCTCATGTGAGGAGTTCATTATGTAAGCCGTCGAGATGAGTTGTGGATTTACGAGTTAAAGTGTCCTGGCTCCTCGAACGCTTACTAACATGACTTCTGAATTATGTCGGCCCGAACGGTAGTAAACGATATACCAAAACATACATGTTTCATGAATTTTTCTTTCAAAGACTTACAAATATACATCATACCACATCATGGACTATAAATGCAAGATATATATATAGGCACTCCGTTATATTCTTTACACAAATCCTAAGTCGCAACATTCTATTATAGGTTGCTCGTAGAAACCTACACGATCAAACCATCACCTTCATTACTTGCTATCGTACTTAAGGTGAGTTCATAGCCCCACTTTACATTATTTCAATGTTTTACAAACCCTTGGGGGGAATACATGCTACTTTTAAACCGAACACAATGCTTTGAAACTGTATGCTGCCTGATTGTTTTATTATTACTAAGTACCTACCTTGCCAATCCTAGGCCCCATCATGAACCATTTAATCACTAGTATTAGTGAGCGCGAGTATTGTGAATAGGCCTATTGGGATTGACGAATCCCATTTGTTTGAGCAGATTAGTTCAACAAATGCACTATATTTGAAACATTAAGTATGACGGCAAAGTACTTACCGGGGCAACATAACCGCCGATTGATATTGGTACCCGTTAACGTATTGGTTGCATGAGCTTAGTACATAATAATAACTGTTTTGTTTTCTAACATGAGTATGAGTCTAATTAACTCTTACTACCAACATATTGTGTTCAACCGTTAAACAAACTCTATGAATTTCACTCAACCTTTGTGTTGACCTCTTAAGCATGTATTTCAGGTCCATGATAATCAAGAATGGAGCGGAAGGGCACGTACCGAAGGAAGAAGGCTATAAACTATTATGTCATCCAATAAAAACATCATAGACTTTATATTGATGTGTTTTGAAACAATGGATCATTTTGGGACCTTACTATGTAAACTTTGATATATTTGAATAATATGAATGACAACTCTTTTTATTACGATTCGGTTAGAGATCGTTTTCTATTATTATGACTGTTGTGCCGTCGAGTAACACCCAAGTTGAATTCCGCTGCATCATGAATTGGGGGTGTTACAGATTGGTACCATAGCCATGGTTATAGAGAAACGGGTCTAAGTGAGACCTAAACTATAACTACAATAACAAGCAAAAACATTTTTATAGCCTTCCGCTCTTCGTGCCTTCTGTCCTCCAGAAGATTATGGACTTATTACACATGTTATTCTACATGAACATATTTGTATATTGTCATATGCACATTTCCTTAGTTTGAGCATTTTCCATAAACATTTGATTATTTTTGACATCATAATACTAATTGTAGACATCATGTCCGCACCTCCATCTCCCGATCATCTTCCTGCTATGCCTGAATATTTACCAATTCTTCCCGGACCCGGTGATCCTTACTTTGAAGCAATTGATTATGACGATGAGGAAATACCTTATGAGGATCTAGACAATGAAATAGATTCGGACGAAGATCCTGAAATGGATATGGACATAAACATCGATGAGTACGAAGAGGATCCTGAAATGGATGTTGACATCGAAGGCATCGATGAGGAAGCGGAGGAACTATTAGTGGTGCCACATCTATCACCATTAACATCTCCACCTCCGGTTTCACCAATTTCATCCGAATCTAACCGTACCACTCCAGCTCAAGTTCCGAATTCTACTCACCAAACCGGCGGAACATCTACATCTACACATATGTTCGTGAACTCAGCTCAATACGAAATCTACTCTTTGAAACAAGCTCTCAACCTAACCCAACTCAAAGTTCAAAGTATGGCAAGTCAAATGCACGAATACATATCCAAGGTAAATTCTGCCAGAATGGATGCCATGAATGCTCGAGACGACCTATATTGGTTTAAGCTTGACATGAGCTACGTGAAGAGTGACTCGACTCATGTTGGGGAAGTAGTCTTAAATCCTTTGACGGGCTTGGATAATGTCAAGGATAGACTCACTTTGGTTGAGAGGGCCCAAGAACAGGATGCGGTTCAAATTCATAAACTACTTAACCGCCTAAATACCGCCGAAATCCGGTTAGATGTTGCAAACTTTGACAGGTATCAACTTAAGAATGATTTGTGTTGGATGCAAACTCAAATGAGTTCCATACAACAAAGGCTATACCGAAAGGATGTCAAAGAATACCGTCCAAATGAAAGTGTAGATGTGTTAGCAACACGCGGAAATAATAATCCGACCGGACCACAACAACCTCCCAACCGACGTTAGACTAGTGTTATAGTACTAGTTATCTTTAGTACAATGTTGTAATTACTAACTGAAAGTATCAGTTAGTAAGTTTTGAATGAACTTGTAATAAGTTCGATTTTGTAATCAACGTTATATTAATAAAACTCTTGTTTTATATACTATCATGTGTTATGCTTTTAAGTTTCAAACATTATCATCCTATCATTCTTATCAAACATTGTGCTCATCTCACAACTCTCTAATTACAATGTATCTTTTGAACAATAGAATCATGGCGCCAAAGAAAAAGACCCCACCAATGATGACACAAGCCGCCATCCGCAAACTGGTAAAGGATAGTGTCAATGCAGCACTTATCACAGAACGAGCAGCCGTAGCTGCAGCAGCTGCCGATGCCACCACAGCTGCTGGTGCTGCTGATGCTGCAGCAGCTGCTGATGCTGCAGCCGCTGCTGATGCTGCAGCAGCCGCAGAAGCCGCCACTGCTGCGGAAGCTGCTATAGCTGCGGAGGCTGCCAGAATTGCCAGTCTTAACCTTGGAGGACCTACCCCTCCGGTGACCAATGTTACTACAGTACCAAAGGGTTGTTCGTTCATTTCCTACCTGAAATGTGAACCCATCAAATTCAAAGGTACTGAAGGGGCTGTAGGTTTGACCCGTTGGTTCGAAAAGGCGGAGTCGGTGTTCTTGGTTAGTAAATGTATCGAGGGGGATAAAGTTCAGTATGCCACAAGTACTTTGTTGAATGAGGCGTTGTCCTGGTGGAACTCAATTGCTCAACCCATGGGCATTGAGAATGCCTACAAAATTACTTGGGCTAATTTGAAACAAATGATGATCAAGGAATATTGTCCACGCAGTGAGATGCAAAAGTTGGAAGTTGAATTCTAGGATCACGCGGTTAGGGGAAATGATATCATAACCTATAACCGTAGATTCCAGGAACTGAGGATACTTTGTCCAACAATGGTTTCCACAAAGGAAAAATTGTTGGAAAGGTATATTTGGGGACTTCCCTCAAGCATACAGGGGAATGTGACTTCGGCAAATCCCAAAGAACTTGATGAGGCTATGCGGATGTCCCGTAGCCTCATGGATCAAGTGGTACGTATGTCGGAAACCCGCAAGCAAAACAACCTCAACACCAACAACAGCAATGCCAACAACCCCAACAACTCCAACTACCGTAACAACAACAACAACAAGAACAACAACAACAAACGACCATATGATGGTAACCGTGGGAATAACAACAACAACAACAACAACAACAACTAAACCCGAAACAACAACCATCACAATCAACAGAACAAGAGACAGGAAGCCGCGACGGCTTATGTTGCTGCACCAGCTGGTGGTAAGTACGTGGGTAATCAACCACAATGTACCAAGTGCAATTACCATCACGAAGGTCCTTGCCCGGCCAAATGCCACAAGTGCCAAAAGCCCGGACATCTTGCCAAGGATTGTAGGGGCAAGGGTATAGCTACTGGGGCTAACACACAGCCCATAGTTACATGTTTCGGGTGTGGTGAAAGGGGACACTACAAAAACAACTGTCCTCAAAACCAAGGACCCCAAGGCGGAGGTGCTCGTGGTAGAGCCTATGTCATGGGAAAAGAAGAACCACACCAGGACCCGAACGTGGTTACCGGTACGTTCTTACTCAATAATATTCCTGTTAAAGTATTATTCGATTCTGGTGCTGATATGAGTTTTATATCTACTAGAATTGCGCCTTTACTTGATATTCCATCAATTACTTTAACCACTAGTTATAATATTGAGCTAGCTACCGGTGACTTAGTAAATACCAATACCGTAATCCCAAACTGTACCCTTAATCTCTTAGACCACCCCTTTGACATCAATCTTATGCCAATTGAACTCGGAAGTTTTGATGTAGTTATTGGCATGGATTGGTTGTCTAAACATCAAGCTAACATTATTTGTGGTGAAAGAGTTGTGCACATTCCATGTGACAATGAAACTTTGATCATTCGTGGTGATCAAAGTGGAACTCGAATAAACATCATCTCATGTATCAAAACCATGAAGTACATTGAGAAAGGATGTTATGCTTTCTTAGCCCACGTAACAGAAAAGAAAACCGATGAAAAACGTCTCGAAGATGTTCCTATTGCCCGTGAGTTTCCTGAAGTCTTTCCAGAAGACTTACCCGGACTACCACCAAATCGTCAAATAGAGTTCAGAATTGATTTAATACCAGGAGCGGCGCCAGTTGCCCGTGCACCATACCGGCTAGCACCTTCAGAGATGCAAGAGCTATCAAATCAATTACCAGAACTTGCGGACAAGGGATTTATTCGACCCAGTTCCTCACCTTGGGGAGCTCCAGTTTTGTTCGTGAAAAAGAAAGATGGGTCATTACGAATGTGTATTGACTATCGTGAGCTAAACAAATTAACCATAAAGAACCGATACCCACTACCAAGAATTGATGATTTATTCGATCAATTACAAGGTTCAACCTACTACTCAAAAATTGACCTACGTTCAGGTTACCACCAAGTTAGAGTTCGTGATGAAGACATTCCAAAAACAGCCTTTAGGACATGATATGGTCACCATGAATTCCAAGTGATGCCCTTTGGGTTAACTAATGCACCGGCAGTATTCATGGATCTCATGAATCGTGTGTGTAAGCCATATTTGGACAAATTCGTGATCATATTCATAGACGACATTCTCATATATTCCAAAAATGAAGAGGAACACAAAGAACACCTGAGAACAATTTTAGGACTACTCAAGGAAGAGAAATTGTATGCAAAGTTTTCCAAATGCGAATTTTGGATTCAATCCGTACAATTCCTTGGGCATGTGATTGACAAAACCGGTTTACATGTCGATCCCGCTAAAATTGAAGCTATCAAAGATTGGCCAACACCTACCACACCTACAGAAATTCGTCAATTTCTGGGTCTAGCCGGGTATTACCGAAGGTTTATTGAAGGATTTTCTTCAATAGCAAAATCTTTGACCAAGCTAACTCAGAAAAACAAGAAATACGTGTGGGATGAAGACGAAGAAAATGCTTTCCAAACCCTCAAACAGAAACTTTGTAGTGCTCCTATCCTAGCATTGCCAGATGGGATCAAAGATTTTGTAGTCTATTGTGATGCATCGCACCAAGGGTTAGGTGCCGTGTTGATGCAACGCGATAAGGTCATGGCTTATGCATCAAGACAACTCAAGGTTCATGAGGAAAATTACACCACTCATGACTTAGAGTTAGGAGCTGTGGTCTTTGCACTAAAAATCTGGAGACACTATCTATACGGTACTAGATGTACTGTGTACACCGATCATAAAAGCCTACAACACATTTTGAACCAAAAAGAACTAAACATGAGACAACGTCGTTGGTTGGAATTACTGAGTGATTATGACTGCGACATTCGTTACCACCCAGGAAAGGCAAACGTAGTAGCCGACGCCCTGAGCCGAAAGGAACGGGTTAAACCACTACGAGTCCGAGCCTTAGTTTTAACCATAAATTCAAACTTTCCTACTCAAATCCTTCACGCTCAAGCTGAGGCGGTGAAACAAGAAGATATCCAAAAGGAAAAGTTAGATGGCATGATACAAAAGAAATTCGAAACCCGTTCAGATGGAACTCTATGCTTCCAAGGTCGAAGTTGGTTACCACTTTATGGTGGCCTACGAGACTTGATCATGCATGAATCACACAAATCTAAATACTCCATACATCCAGGATCTGATAAAATGTATCATGATCATAAGTTACTTTATTGGTGGCCGAACATGAAAGCCGACATTGCAACATATGTTAGCAAGTGTCTTACCTGCTCCAAAGTAAAAGCCGAACACCAAAAACCATCCGGTCCATTGCAACAACCAGAAATTCCTACTTGGAAATGGGAAAGAATTATTATGGACTTCATTACCAAGCTCCCAAGGACATCAAGCGGTTATGACTCCATCTGGGTCATAGTTGATCGTCTCACAAAATCCGCACACTTTATACCAATCAAAGAGACTTACAAAATGGAACAACTAACCCGACTGTACGTCAAAGAAATAGTCTCAAGACATGGTGCACCGATATCCATCATATCCGACAGAGATGGTAGATTTACTTCCAATTTCTGGCAGTCACTCCAAGACGCCTTTGGAACAAATTTAGACATGAGTACAGCATATCACCCTCAGACCGATGGTCAGAGTGAACGAACCATCCAAACACTTGAAGACATGCTTCGAGCTTGTATAATAGACTTTGGAAAAGGATGGGATACTCATTTACCATTAGTCGAATTTTCCTACAACAACAGCTATCATACAAGTATTAAAGCTGCTCCATTTGAAGCACTTTACGGTCGAAAGTGTCGTTCACCTGCTTGTTGGGCTGAAGTGGGAGAAGTTCAACTCACTGGACCCGAACTCATCCGTGAAACAACAGATAAGATTGTACAAATCAGAAGTCGATTACAAGCCGCAAGAGATCGACAGAAAAGTTATGCCGACACACGACGCAGACCCCTAGAATTCCAAGTCGGAGATAGGGTTATGCTAAAGGTATCGCCTTGGAAGGGCTTGATACGATTCGGTAAACGAGGAAAACTAAACCCAAGATACATCGGACCATTCAAAATCCTAGCCAGGGTTGGCTCTATGGCGTACAGACTTGAGCTTCCATCAGAACTCAGTAGTGTACACCCCACTTTCCATGTATCTAACCTAAAGAAATGTTTGTCGGATGAATCACTCGTGATTCCACTCGATGAAATTCAACTCAATGACGATCTTCAATTTATTGAGGAACCCGTAGAAATCATGGACCGAGAGGTCAAACAACTCAAGCAAAGCCGTATTCCAATTGTCAAAGTTCGTTGGAACTCACGACGTGGTCCTGAATACACATGGGAACGAGAGGACCAGATACGTAAGAAATACCCACATCTTTTTACCAACGAAGCTTCTACTCCCAACGCAAACTGATCTCCGGGACGGAGCTCTCATATGGGGTGGAGACTGTAACAATTCACAATTTCAGGTTAATTTCTATTTCCGGAAAATTTTACTATTCATGTTACTATTCATTTTTACTATTCATTTCTTTCTGAAATTTTCCCGAAAGTTGATTTTTATTTCATATTATCGAGTGATAAATCATTTCCATGGCAAATTAAATGTTTGACACTCGTCAGATCATTTTCGTGAAAGTTATTAAGGAATTACACAGAATTACAGGTTTTAGGGTAAAACGGCAATCAGAAATTCTACGCACAACGAAATTTGACCCCGTCAGGTGACCCCACATCAGAAAAATGTTTAACACACTTATGATTTATTTAAGAATAAATCATGACTGAGAAAAATCATGGCCAAAATAAACTTCGGCCGTGAAAAACTGGAATTTTCAGTTTTAAGCGTTTTTACTCAGCCGTAACCCTAGCCTATACCTGCACCGCATTTCTAAGATGATTTGAGCTTTCAACTTATTAAAATAAGTCAACATATTATTCCCTCCTCCATTGACCAAAAATCATCCCTTGATGTTATAAGTCATTTCGTGATTTTTAGGCTTACGGTTTGATGTCTAAAAGACATTTAATACCAACCGACACTAGACTGAGCCCAGTCTAGACATTATAAATCATTTTAAATCATTTTTATCATATTATAAAAGTAACATTTTACTTTTCTCAATTTTACGCAATGTTCGTACATTTTACGTATTACGCGTTTTAGGCCCGTGTTTCCAGTTTTTAGCAGGGTTTACCACCCAAATGAAACTTATCACTCATTTTATATTTTATTATGGGACATATGGACATGTCTAACAATACTTTAAAGTTTCATAATTTTACGACACCCGGTTTTACGTTTTAAGGCCTAATCAGTTACGGTTGGCATTTCCCGGAGTCAAGTTTCATCCTAATATCTAGATATTATCAAGACCAAGCCACCTCACCCCTTATCCCCTTGTGAACCGCCATAGGGGGGGGGGGAGTCACACCCTTGTGTGGCTTGATCTTGTGTCTTGTGATCTAGGATGGATACATGTGTAGTTTTGCCAAAAATATCCTAAGGAAACTAACCTCCTCATGAGTGTATAAATACCCCTCTTCCCCCCCTTCCTTGGCCGGCCATCAACACACACCACAACACTCTCTCCTTAGCTTTATTTTCTTCCAAGTTCTTGCAAAGTTCAAGTGAAGTTCAAGATAGAAACCCTAGTTAGCTTTTATTTACCAAAAATCTTCCAAACCCTAACATACTTGGTGTTTTCTCTTGAGTTTAAATCCACTCAATACACCTCAACTTTCATTACATCTCTTTCAAGAATACCAAGGGTAGAAAGTTTGTATGAAGTGAAAAGGGTTGAAGCAAGTCTATCAAAGTCCATTTCCTTACTTGTTACTCCTTTCTTTAATTAGAAAGCCAAAAGTTGTAAGCCTAAACCTAACATGCTTCTTGTTAATTTCTCATGTTCATATCATTTACATGTTATTCTTGCTATATTATATCTTGTATGAATGTCCATGGTGTATAAAAATGAATAAAACATGTTGTTGTACTTGATTGTTAAAACAAGTTACTAAAGCAAGCAAACTAGTGAATTTCTTGGTAAGACCTGATCAAAATGGTAAAATTATGATGTTGGATTATTACATATTACAGTAGAGGACTTAACAAGCAAACCATAGCAATTTGAACCACCTAAAAAGAGTAAACGAGTCAAAAGTTATGGCGATTTGAAGTTACCAAAGATTTCCGGCAAAACTGCCTAAAAGTTTCTGTGACAGAACCTAAAACACGCAAAAAGAGGCCTTTCTGGTCCGATTCATGAAAAAGTTAAAACACGAAAGTTGTCCGGAATCACGTTTTCCTTCAGGAACAAAGAGGCGCGAGTCTTGAAAACGCCTTCTGAGTGAAATATTTCTCAGTTTCTTAACAGCTATTTACATATTTTAAGTCACTATACTATTGTTATACTTTCAAAAGAACAAGAGTTATTATGACCTATAACCAAGACCACCACCATGGCTAGAGCCAAGGTTATGTCTCATGACCTTGGAACAAGGACCAAAGGTCATGGCTAGGCCATGACGAAATGACCATACCAACTTACATAGGCGTAAACATGAAACAATGAAATAGGCGATAACTTGAACAAGCAATTTGGATCTACTTCACTTAAAAGGAAACCATGAGATTTTACCAAAAGAAAATGGTCATTCAAGACTTATGAAGATACCCCTAATAACAATCTTCATGTACAAATAAACTTTCCTAAGTTTATACAAATATCGGACATGTAACTTTTTCGGATCAAAACCTATATCTATATATTTTATCAACTACTACAATAGTAGGGAGCCTCATGTGAGGAGTTCATTATGTAAGCCGTCGAGATGAGTTGTGGATTTACGAGTTAAAGTGTCCTGGCTCCTCGAACGCTTACTAACATGACTTCTGAATTATGTCGGCCCGAACGGTAGTAAACGATATACCAAAACATACATGTTTCATGAATTTTTCTTTCAAAGACTTACAAATATACATCATACCACATCATGGACTATAAATGCAAGATATATATATAGGCACTCCGTTATATTCTTTACACAAATCCTAAGTCGCAACATTCTATTATAGGTTGCTCGTAGAAACCTACACGATCAAACCATCACCTTCATTACTTGCTATCGTACTTAAGGTGAGTTCATAGCCCCACTTTACATTATTTCAATGTTTTACAAACCCTTGGGGGGAATACATGCTACTTTTAAACCGAACACAATGCTTTGAAACTGTATGCTGCCTGATTGTTTTATTATTACTAAGTACCTACCTTGCCAATCCTAGGCCCCATCATGAACCATTTAATCACTAGTATTAGTGAGCGCGAGTATTGTGAATAGGCCTATTGGGATTGACGAATCCCATTTGTTTGAGCAGATTAGTTCAACAAATGCACTATATTTGAAACATTAAGTATGACGGCAAAGTACTTACCGGGGCAACATAACCGCCGATTGATATTGGTACCCGTTAACGTATTGGTTGCATGAGCTTAGTACATAATAATAACTGTTTTGTTTTCTAACATGAGTATGAGTCTAATTAACTCTTACTACCAACATATTGTGTTCAACCGTTAAACAAACTCTATGAATTTCACTCAACCTTTGTGTTGACCTCTTAAGCATGTATTTCAGGTCCATGATAATCAAGAATGGAGCGGAAGGGCACGTACCGAAGGAAGAAGGCTATAAACTATTATGTCATCCAATAAAAACATCATAGACTTTATATTGATGTGTTTTGAAACAATGGATCATTTTGGGACCTTACTATGTAAACTTTGATATATTTGAATAATATGAATGACAACTCTTTTTATTACGATTCGGTTAGAGATCGTTTTCTATTATTATGACTGTTGTGCCGTCGAGTAACACCCAAGTTGAATTCCGCTGCATCATGAATTGGGGGTGTTACAGACGCCGTCAAGAGCAATACTCTGACGCCGTCAGAATGGACCTGCAGAAATTCTTATGTTAAGTTTCCGGAAAATTTCTGGAAAAACTTCGTTCTACTTCCTGGAAAATCCTGCAAAACTTCATTATGACTCAATACAAGCATTTGACTCTAACAAATACGAATATACATGTTCATTTAAAATTGTGGAGAATCATGATCGGTTTGTTTCTTAAAAACATATTTGGGGTTTCCCCTTACACTTATCTTTTGCAAAAATACCTTTAGGTTGGAGTTAAGACTAGGCCAAACAACATAATAAAGTATTTCCACATTTTAATTGAGAAACATGATCAACCAACAATAAAAATAAAACATGCATACGGAAGCAAATAACAATCAAACAAATAAAATCACACAAAACATGGGTTGCCTCCCAAGAAGCGCTTTTCTTTATTTACGAGTCTTGTAGCTAGACTCAAAGTCATGGGTTACTACGTGATCTCATCATTTGAAATGATGTACCCCATATAGTTGCGATCATTACTGTTATGGTGGTAGTGCCTCAATCTGTCGGTACTCGCAATCACCTTCCCACCTAATTTGCTTCTCAAGTTAGCTACCCCATCTTGGCTCAATCCTTCGATTGTGAATGGCCCATACCACCAAGGACTTGGTTTATCGGGTGGTATTGTTGTTTCCGAGTGTCTCAAGAGTACCAAGTTCCCTTCCTCAAAAGGTGTATGATTTTCTTCATGTCGAGTATGTTCGAGTTCAATCAGAACCTTATTGCTTTTTCTTCTTTCATCCTTAGCTTTCTTATAGCTTTTGATCCTTGCCTCCCATGCAAGAATCTTATTCTGGACACGAATGGGTGTCGTGCCATTGTTATCTTTGATCATTCTCCAACTCAAATTCTCATGCCCACTTCGCTGGGTCATGGGGAAACTAATCTTTCTTTTTCCAGATTTAAGCTCAATCTTCCTACCTTCATACTTAATGACAGCCCTAGCGGTGGTGAGGAATGGTGCCCCGAGGATTATTGGCATGCATCCATCCCCTTTATCATCGATGATCATAAAATCAACGGGGTACATGAATCCTGCAACATTAACTAATACATCTTCTGCGATTCCTAGGGGGTATACGTACGAGTGTCCGACAAGGGATAACCTCACACGAGTAGGTGCTGGCATTTTTGACGTTAGTTGGATGTAGGTAGTTAGGGGCATAAGATTTACTTCCAATCCTTGGTCGGCGAAAGCACTAAGATGTTTCAAGTCCCCGATGCTCGTTGGTATTTCAAAGTTCCCACATGCTACCTGCTTAGTAGCCACCTTCTGTACCAGTAACCTCTCGAATACTGATCCTCCAGGAAGCGTATCATACTCATCTTCCTCTTCTTCCTCTTTCTTAGGAACCTGTCCGGAGGATTGGTTACGCCCATCACCCTTAATCCAGTTTGTTATGGTGTTTTCGTTTATATCATGTTTCAGGTAGTAACTCAAAGGTTGGGACTCTGGTTGTTTTTCTAAGGTTTGTTTAGCAGGAGTTTCTACCTTCTCGTTATCTTTATGGACAATGGTGATGGAGTTAACAAATTGGGTGGTGGGAGTGGCGCTTTCTTTCCTTAGTAGTATTCGTTCGGGGGTTTTCTGATTGGCATACTCCTCCAATAGACTCAACACCTCGTTCATTTTCTCCTGCATTTCTTCTTTCTGCTTATAAACTGCTTCTTCGAATCTAGCAAGCCGATCTGAGTGACTTGCCATATATTCTCTCATCCTAGCCTCAAATTCCGAGCTAAGCTCCTTGGGAGGGGAACAAGGTGGGGTATAGTTCTGAAAAGTCTCGGCGTTTTCCCTAGAGGGTGATTCAGATAATGGTGCCGACGTTGTTTTTGAGACAGAATTGACAGTAGCCCGTCTAGGACTCAAAGGTCGCCTTTGCCTTTCCTCAAAATAGTCAACCTTTGCTTCAAGTTCGCATAAGAGTTCATCGGGTACTTCGATGGTTCCTCCAGATGTCGAGACTGCATTGATGGCCGCTTCTATCGTATGTTTAAACTCCCACAATTCCTGATTGTCAGTGGCGAGCTCCTCGATAATTGCCCAAGACTCCTCGGCGTTCTTATCACGCAGTTTACCTCCCGCGGCCCTGTCAATGGTGCGCTTAGTGTGATAGTCAACATGGTCGTAGAAAATCTGGACTAACAACCAAAGGTTTATGCCATGATGAGGGAGCTTGTGGAGGAGATCCTTAAAACGGGCCCAAGCTTCGTAGAAAGTTTCACCCCGCTGTTGCTCAAACCACAAAATGTTCCTTCTGAGCATTGCAGTCTTTTCCGGCGGAAAGAATTGGGTAAGGAAGCTGTTGGTCCCTTTTACTTGGTTAACCGTAACTAAGAAGTTAAAGTAACCAAGTTATATGACTTGAACACAAATGTAGAAAATGATTAACAATAAAGAAACGTAAACAAAAGAGATAATATTTTCCAACGTTTAATTCTTTATTAGAAGTTAATCAAAAAGAATCGTACCCAAGTGTTTGCAGCATAACACTTGGGGTTGAATTGACAAGTGTGGTATGGACTCCTCACTAAACTCAACTAAGTTGAGTGACAACTTAAATTACCCACTGAGCTATCTCAGGGGCTTGTGTTGTTCTTTGGAGGAGTAAAAGTGGTTTGTGAATGCTTTGCATTAATTGCACAAACTTGTCAACTTTTACTCCTCACATTTGCTTCCTATTTATACACAAGTATAGAACAACTAAATATACATTGGATCTAAAGCTTCCTTAACAATATCTTGATAGATATTATTCTTCTGGCAAAGGAACCTTCATTGAGTTAGATCCAAAAGGCACTTTCTGATGACAGACTGGTTTTAACCATTTGGGGAAAGTCTAACATTAAAGTGATAAAGCACTTTAATAAAGCAGCTCAGACTTTCCCGCCCAGTCCCGCCAAAACTTCAGTCTTCATGTCATCAGTCTTCAGTACGTTTAAGTTGCTGAGGAGTCATTGGGGTTCAGTGAGTTATTGTCATCCTCACTGAACCCATCACCTTCTTCTTGGCTTAGATCACACTTCACTGAGTTCCGCCTCACTGAATGGAGAACTTTTCTTCTTAGGCTCGGTCTTAGCTCCCTGAAGGTGACTCACTGAGTTACTGTTCACTCAGTGACTTGTTTGCACTTAGGGGATTTTACGTTCAAATCCTTGTTAGAAGATTTGGGGAATTCAGTGACCCAACAGAAGCGATTGGCGAGATTGTCCCATGTGGTGATGGATCCCGCGGGTAACCGCTCAAGCCATTGATTAGCTTGATCCCTTAGAGAGAATTGGAATAGGCGTAAACGGGTAGTCTCTCTAGTTTCAACATCTGGGTCTATGGAATCTACGATTTTGAGAAAGTCCTTAAGATGTTGGTTTGGATCTTCGGAACGAAGTCCATGGAATGCACATCCGCTTTGCACCAACCGGATGGTGTCGGATCGCAAGGGGGTCACATTGGCTCCGGTGAGCTCAATGGTGTTTCGGTAGCCTTGATGGCTAGGTCGGGAGTACTCTCCTAAGGTTCGGGGCCTAAGGGGTTCTAGTGGTGGGTTTTGTTGTGGTGAGATGATGGGTTCAAAGATGTTACCACCTTCCATGATGTCGGATGGTAAAGAGTTACGAACAAAGGCACGAAGAAATAAGATAGACTAAAGAAGACCTAAAAATAAAAATAAAATTCTTACTAGAAAGGAATCTAGCAAGTAGACCTAATAAAAAGAAATTCTAACCTAGACAATAACTATTCCCCGGCAGCGGCGCCAAAAACTTGATGCGTGGGAATCGCACCTTGCTTTACCTCTCGAGGGATCTCGAGAAGCTTACAACCCCCACCAGGCAGTGTACCTGATCGTTGTAGTATAGTATAGTGACAAATACCGGGGGATTGATCGTTCAGCTTAGGAATAGTGTCGCTAGGATTAGAAAACCTAATTAATAGTTCTAGAGGTGAGGGATGATTATTTTTGTATTTTTATGTTTTTATGAAAGCAATTAAAATCTCGGTTTTTGAAGGAGTGGGCGGAATTAGTTGCTAGTCAACTAACCCAAAACTAATATATAATCAAAATAAAATAATAAAAATGAAAACAAACTAATTATACTAAGGTTGTGAGCAGTAATTGGAGAAATTGTGTTTACTTAGACTTCACTACTCCCTAGATATCTTTTACATGTTAATTACTTGTTATACTTGTATGGATGACGGATTGTATTCCTTAATATCATTCGTGGGGTGGCATACATAACTCCCCAACTCTATGAGCTCTTATCTCCTCCTACACCATGACTCAGCACAACTATAGGGATTGTAAACAGTGGCTCATGCATTAAATACAACCAATAAAGACCTAGTACGCCTCGGTTCATGTTTTTTAAGACGTTCAAGCATGTTACCATTTGGAGATCTGCCAGTTTTCTTAAGCCTAACATATAAATCATTCATCCAAGAACAAGAATAAACAAGTAATCAACACATAATCAACATCTAGGTTTCATTAGATCTAAGCAAACACAAGAGAGATCTATCCTAGCATAATGGAATTGAGACAAGAACAAGAGATAAACAACCAACACATAGACATATTGATTGAATTAGAAGAACACTTATCTCAATTACAATGCAAGGTATCAAGGGTTTGGAACCCTTGAAAAACCTGTAAAAGAGGCACCAAATTCGTCTTTAGGGTTTCACCAAAACTTCTCTCCTTTTAATGAAAAAACTAGAAAACTATATATAGGAAAAGTAGGCTGACGGCGTCAAGAGTTACATGTGACGCCGTCACCTCGCCGCCATATACTTCCTCGGACGGCCTTGATCTACTTATGACGGCCTATGTGACGCCGTCACCGACCACGGTATTTTATTCTTGCCACTTTGACGCCGTCACCACCTTCGGTATTTTAATCTTCATGTCTGACGCCGTCAAGATATTACTCTTGACGCCGTCACCTTGTATCTTCAGCATGGAAATTTGGTACTTTGCCGTTTTCTTCACTTTTATGCTCCAAAAATGTCCAAAATGGCTTCTTTTCCAGAATTCACTCTCCAAACACCTAAAATCACAAAAGGAACGATTTAGGGCAATATTTGATCAAATAAATTCGGATTCGGGCTTAAATGACCCCCTAAAAACGGATCATTTTTCGCCTCATCAGTGAGGAACGTCAGACAAACTTCATACATCAGGTGTGGGTTGGGCAAACAGCAGACATACCAACATAGTTGCCAACAATAGCCCACGCTAGTGAGACAAACTTTGCAGGATCCAAACGGGCACCAAATAACATATACCAGGTGTGGGTTGGGCAAACGCAAATAGACCAACATAGCTTGCAACAATAGCCAAGACCAAATGTATCTTATATATAATGCCTGCAAATCAAACACATAAAAAAGTTAGAAACTGCTTAAAATTGTTTCCAGCATCAGCACTACTTTCAACCAAACCACCACCCTTGAATACACAGCCTATACAAAAATCACCATCAAATCCCAACGGGCATAGAATAACTATAGTCTATTAAAAAGATAAAGCAACTTTGATGTCAGCCCAATCAACAATTATTCAATAATCATAACCAAAGAACCCCACACAAAACATAACCATCATACATTAAATCCCTAATAGAAAAACCTAGAGATGCAATTAAAACATCATAAACCATATGTATTCCAGACCCAACAACAACAATAACCTCGTTTAAAATAAAAGATCATAAGAATATCTAAAAAAACTTCATTACCTGTTCAAATCCAAAGGTTTCTAAAACCTATTCATCCAACAAAACACATAAACGATCGTAATCACACATTCGAACCTGCAATTAAACATAAAACGATGAATAAAAATACAAACTTTTATAAAAAAAAATTATCTGGAATTAAAGAAGAAAAAAAAAAAAAAAAAAAAAAAAAAAAAAAAAAAAAAAACACACCTAAAGTTGGCTGACCAAAAAATAGCTGTATGTGTGCTTTTGAAGAATCCAGAACCACCTTGATGTATCTCAATCAAAGGATGTGGCCAATAAAACCCCAAATACTATGAGTAGTAACAGATGGCAATCTCACAGCCTCAAAAGAAACTCCCCTCACAAACCCATAAAATATTATTTCCTCTGGTTCTGTACCAGTACTCACAGTGTGCACTGTGGATATAAATCAGTCGGATCGGGTTGATCAGGTCGATCGGTTTTTTTTCCGGTGTCGGACCTTGGAGATGAGAGAGGAGGGGAGATAGATTGTGAGTGGGATCCGAATACATGGCGGGCGTTTGTTTCGGGTTTGGGAAACCCGGCCAAAGTGGTTGCCTACCACTCTATGGTGAATAGTAAACGCCTTTTATATAATACTTATAATACTAAAAAGGGCTAATTATATTCCTTATTATTCCATATCCTTTTCCCATTTTAAACCAAACATGCCCTCAAATTCAAAACCAAATTTAAATTCAAATCAAAATCTTCGCAAACCGCCCAAAGAGCACACGGTAAGGTCACCCGGGTTAAGATTTAACACACTGCCACGTCAGCGTCACATCAGTTTTTACATTTTAACCTTAACTCTTGACTTTCCACCCCGGTAACATAACTCACATTTAACTCACATTCACCTAAATTATTATTTTCAATTTCAACCCCGTTAGAAGGGGTGAGATGATTTTTTTTTTTTTTAGCAAATAACTCAACTTAACGCACGTCAAGCTCTTCACTTCATGATTAACTTTTACCTTTGCCTTGCCTTTAACGCAGGTGATGGTAAGATAACTCACTTTCTTTTTGTCCAAAGTTAAGATTAACCTTGGTGCACGTTACCTTGCCCAAGCTCTAAAATCTTTTGTAAACCCAATTTATGATCCCAAAACGGCGTCGCTAATATATCATGCGCGCCAACACCTGCAAAAACTGTACGAACCAATTCCACGTGTCAGCCATCCATCTCCCCCATTAAATCAACGCCCCATATTCCATCTTCTTCATTTTAATCCCACTATCACACACATCACACCACCTGAAAAAAAACACACACAAAACACACAGTGACGTCATGAACCCAAACATCCGAAAACCCGACCCGGACACCATCCTCCGGGTCGCCGACCACTACCTCCACCGCCGCAACTTCTCCGACTGCCGCAAATACGCCCTCCAACTCCCCTCTCATTTCACCGGGGTCAAGGAGATACTCGCCGTTGCTGACGTCTTACTCGCCGCTACACGCCACGTCACCACTCTAACTGACTGGTATGACGTCATCCAGGTACCTCGTTACTGTACTAACACCGAGCTCATAACTCAGCAGTTTAATAAATTTTATAAGCTTTTAAACCCTAGTGTTAATAAGTATGCATTTGCTGATGAGGCGTTGAGTAGTTTGTTTAGTGCGTGGAATGTGTTGTCTAATAGAGTTAAGAAGTTGGAATTTGATGAGAAGCTTAAGGAGGTTTTAGGTGAGAAGGTGTTTTGGACGGTGTGTCCATATTGTTGGTATGTTTACGAGTACGATCGGGTTTATTTAGGGGTGTTTATGAGGTGTTGTAATGAGAAATGTGGGAGGGCGTTTACGTGTGTGGAGATTGATAAGCCACCTGAGGAGGTTTTGAGCGAGGGGGGTGGGAGGTATGTCTGTGGAGGGTTTTTGAGGGTGGGGGTGAGGGAAGGGGAGTGGAATCCGTTTGTGATGAAAACGAGTGGGGTGAAAGGAAGTGGGACGAAAGTGAGTGGGAGTGAATTTGTGGAGATATCGGATGATGACGACGATGATGGTGATGATAAGGTTGAGAAAAAGGGTGACGGTGATGGATTTTTTAATGTTGAGGTGAAAATGGAGGAGGAGGAGAAGGATGTGCCTGTGAAGAAGACGGAGAAGAGAAGGAAGAAGTCGGTGGCTAAGAGGACGAAGAAGGTGACTGGTGCGGGGAAGAGGGTGACAAGAGAGGGATTTATGAATAGGGAGGAAGAAGAAGAAGAAACAGATGTGTTTGGGTATGGTGCAGGGAGGATTGTGAATGTGGAGTATTTTTGAAGCGGATGATGATGGTTTTGTGAATTTGTGGATTGGTATTTGAAGAGAAGATGTTACTGGTTCGTGTTTGGTACAGGGGTTGATTGGTATCTTTCTATTTATAAAAAATTAGTCTGACTCGCGTTTTTGTCTTTAGAGTAAAGTTTTAGGCTATGGAGATATGCTTAAGCGAGCTTAGTTTTATGTTTTAGTATCTAAGAATATGGTAGAAATAGCCACTGAGAACACTTGGTTTTGTAGTGTACTAGTGTTCTCGTTCACGGAAACAATGAAAATATTACAATACTAGTAGAACATGCTATTCTGTTTTAGTTTCTTAAAAAATTATAATAGTGTACTCCGATGGTAGAGCTAGCAGCGGTCTTGTTGCTTGATTTCTGCACTTGCATTGATTTATTTTTGTTTTTGCTCTCAGTTTTGTGGCTTAAGTTTTAGAATATGTGATGTGTATGTGCACAAAATGTCTCAACAGATACAAACATATTAAACATGCTTATGCTGTATTCAATACGAGTGCTATGATTCAGGATAACATAGCAAATGAAACAGTTAAATATTCAATCTGTATAACTGTGCTTAAATTAGCAGCAGTCTTGCTGCATTACTGCTGCAGTTGACTCAGGCATTCTGGTTAACACTTTGATGTTATTTTATCCTAATTGCTTTATAATTTTTTAGCTAGAATTTAAGTATTTGGTGAGGTGTGTGAGCACAGAATATGTTGACAGCAGCAAAACATACTCGTGCTGTATTTTGTTTGATTCTTAGGATTCAGGAGATAATAGCAAATGAAATAGTTACTATTCCATCCCCTGGTGTTCATCAGCTAGTGGATGCTAAAATTCAATCAATTTTGCTGTAAATGAGGTGTAGGGGAGATATGTGCTTTGTAACAAGTTTGACTGTTTGGTTGATTATTTCAGACTTTCAGCATAGTTATATCACAACAGTGTCTCTAGAATTACCCAGATTGAGATCCCATATAAGGGTTTAGCATAACATAACCTGGTTTATATCTATCACTTGTATTGCAATATAACCATGAACTTATCAGTAAGTCCAGAAACAGTTAATCAGAAGTTGTTGGATTTTAGCATCTTACCGGGCATCAATGAGTACAGTAGCTATAAAGGACGATGGGTGTGCTGAACGTTAGGCATTGATATCAACTTTATTTGTCATCTCTTTTTGTAAGATGGTATAATGTTAATGTCATGGTTTACGCTTTACCCATCTGAACTATTGTCGTGTGTATTGTATTGCATTTCTGCATGCAAGTATATATGTTATGGTGTTCTCATCTGCTTTTGATATATGAATTACTCCCTTACTCTGAGTCTCTGTACAAGTGAAATCTTCTTGTTATATACAAACAGCATATTGGAAAGTGTTAGCTTAACTGAACATTTTGTCATATGGGTATATTTTGGGTTAATAGGTGTTGTAAGCATGGGTTAGAAGTTATGCGATCGTACACATGCTCTCACTACTCAGCTTGTTCCGTCTGTTAAAAGTTTCTTCTTCTACTGTCCCGCTTGGATTGTATCTTGTCTGAAGATATAAACGTTCTTAAGTTTATGCAGACGCATTTCTTAATTGACTGGGATTGTTGTTTGATGGTTGTCTGTGGCATGCTATAGATGAGTTTGGTTGGCAACAAGTCTGCAATACAGCTTAGGTGTCCCAACTCATTTTCTTTGATTTCATAAAGCTTCAGTGAACTAGATTAGTGTCTCGTCCCAACTATGTTTTTCTCCTATATCTGGCATGTGTCATTGTATACTCCAGCTCCTTGCAGTCAGGGATTGAGCACAGTTTGAGCATGTTTAAAGGCTCTCAGCTAGACTTTATCTCTTACCAAACAGATGTCAGTGGTCGTTTGTGACCTTTTGACCCTCTGTAAACCCAATCTAATACATTCAGTCAAGGAACAAGTAATCTGCTCTTGAAGCAGAAAGGCAGGCCTCGGCTTCCACCTAGAGGACAATAATGAAAAATAAATTGGGGTTCATTCTTCTCTTTTTGATGATGAGCTCGCGTGTATAAAAGTGTGAAAGATGATTTTTTGATTGTGTTCAAATTGGCCGACATATCTAGAGTTTTTTTTTAGAAATGCAATATTTCATTACGGAACCAAACAAGAACAAGACAGAAAAGAAATGGCAAACCACCTTGACAAGACAATTAAAAATGATGGAGCCTCAAAAAAAAATAAATAAATAAATAAAATATAACATACCCACTAGGAGAAATAACATATCCTGAGATTAAATGCACATAATCTTTTAGTTCAATTTCGTTTTAGTTGAAATATTCTTTTGGCTCTTTTAGGAAACAGTCATTTAAAAAAGGTTAACGGTAAAATTCTAACTTGTGTTGCTGTTGGAAGTAAAATGATAAAGGTAAATAATCCAAACGAATTGTGTTGCTATAGCGAGTAATATGTTACTCTTTGTAAGAATATGTTTTTCTACAAGAGCCGATTCCATATATACCTAAAATTAAACATCATAAATTCATAACGTCATATTTACTTAAAACATACTTTAAGCGCATTATACATCATCTTGTGAGGACATATACTTAAATCTCCCATTATTAACCCGTACCGAATATATGTAGGTAAGTAGGTTTTTAACAACCAAATGTTATGAAAACAAAAGTGCTATTATCATTTTAAAGTTATCAAAAAAAGTCAAATAATAAATAAATAAATAAAAATTGCTAATGGTTTTAGTTAGGAAATAGGCCAGATTAGTGGAAGCCCAACACGTAACATAAATTCCTTGAAAATTGGCGGGGAAATTTATAACCGAATATTAATTTGTGCTTAAGACTTGTTCTTCCCTTAAATACGTTGTATCTCCCCTTCCTATCCATCTAATCTCTTTCTTCTTCTCATATTTTCATTTCATTTCACTAAAACCATACCAATTCATTTGATGTTTTCATAACCTAATCGACGGCATGGATGAAGAATATGACGCCATAGTTCTAGGCACCGGTCTAAAGGAATGCATCCTCAGTGGTCTCCTTTCCGCCGTTGAAAATTATAAGGTATGCCCTCTTGCTACTCATTTCCTTTTTATATGTATGTAATACATGTTAAATGTAGTTAGCTCAAAATGTATCTAATTTCCCGTAAAAAAAATTAACGTGAATCAATCTATTTTTTCTATAAATGTCTAATCTTGTGCATCGATCTATTTTTTCAATAAATGTCTATCTTCTTATTGTGTGTATTGTTGCTAACGTGGCAACAAAAGTACACAAAATATGAAAGTTATGTCATGGATATGAGTTTTGATACTTTGATGTTGTGTTTAGATCACTTTTTATTCGCAACTGCTTTCTAGTGAACTTAGGATGTCACAGTTAACATTCTAGGAAATGGATCTAATGTGGTCAATGATCATCAACTCGATGTTCAACTCGTCATTTTAAATTATATCAAATCTATACCTTGGTCGAGTTCATTATTCTCATATCTCAAAGTCTACGGATACTTATCATCTTCGTAGCTAATGAAAACCCGGTTCCGGATACTATCTAAATTGTTATGAACCTCTTATTAACCTAAGCACTGCAGTATACTCGAGTACCTTTAATCAGGAATAACCAGCCTAATTACTCTACCAGGTCTAATTAAACTAATAAATTCATTATATTTCTTCTTGTTGACAGTTTCATTGGTAACATGATAAGTAGCTAAATATCGTCTTGAAAACTAGTCTTCAAGGGCGACAACTACAGCTATTCACGACACTATTCTCCCTGCTAGTTGTAACAATAATCAGAAGTCGTATGTGTAGTGAGGCATCCTCTTGTTTGTGTTTTGAGAAGTTTTACATTCTAAGGAAGCTTTCTTGTATGAGCACTATAGTATCTTTGTTCACGTTCTGATTAGGTCACTGATTAGAAGGACAAATGATAATTCGGTATGACCATTGCTTGGCTAATTTGTACAGGTACTACACATGGATAGAAATGATTACTACGGAGGAGAGTCAACTTCACTTCTTCTGGCGCAGGTATTAGAGCTGAATAATTCTTCCAAATATTTTACTATTATTTCTGTTATCCGTATGACATCAATATAAATCTGTATGTATAGCTCTGGAAGCGATTCAAGGGCAGTGGCGAGCCTCCTGCAGAACTAGGCTCACCAAAGGAATACAATGTCGATATGGTTCCAAAGGCATGTCTAGTCACAAACATGGGAATTTCATCAGCTTATATGAAATTGCTCTAATATTATTATATACATTTTTCTTTAATACTCATGTGATTTTGCAGTTTATGATGGCTAATGGTGCATTAGTTCGTGTTCTAATTCACACAAGCGTCACAAAATATCTTAACTTCAAGGCTGTTGATGGTAGCTACGTGTTCAACAAAGGAAAGGTATAAAATCCCCAAAAGCGTACGAGCAATTATTCTAACCTTTAAATTAAAACATTTTGCTTTGAAAAATCGGGATCTTCTATCAGGTTCACAAAGTACCAGCAACTGATGTAGAAGCACTCAAATCTCCTCTCATGGGATTATTTGAGAAGCGCCGTGCTCGCAAGTTCTTCATCTTTGTTCAGGACTATGATGATAACGATCCAAAATCACATGAAGGGATGGATCTTACCAAAGTACCAGCAAGAGATCTTATTTCGTACTATCTTAATCTATTCTCTTTTCTCATTGGTTGCTACCTGCTTAGATCATCAAATACATGTTTTCTTAACTAGCACAATATGATAACCAAGAATCATACAGATGACTCATCACAAAGTGGTCTATTAAGTTACATTCACGAAGGACAAACTCCAGATTATCAAGCTTCATTGCTTACTAGAGTATTTTTCTAAAGTTTGACTTGTTTTATTCAGGAAAAAATACGGACTAGATGATAATACAATTGATTTTATCGGGCATTCATTGGCGCTCTATAGGGATGACAGTTATCTGGATGAGCCAGCTATAGATTTTATCAAGAGAGTTAAGGTGAGAAATTTAACATGAAATAGAATCTCAGTTCTATACTGACCCTTCTTTAGCAGCTTTGAAATTCCTTTCATTTTTATATTATCTAATTTTCACCTTTTTTTTTTTTCTTTTCTTTTCTTGAATAGCTTTATGCAGAGTCATTAGCTCGCTTTGCCGGAGGCTCCCCATATATTTATCCCCTCTATGGACTTGGAGAATTACCTCAGGTACAATTCCATTGGGATCATTTATTTAGTTTGGTTTCTTATCTGTTTAACTTCATCCTATAAATATTTGATAGGCATTTGCTCGCCTAAGTGCAGTCTATGGTGGAACCTACATGCTCAACAAACCTGACTGCAAGGTAATCTACTGATATCCCTGAAAACTTGATAAAAAAAACTGCTTTTAGGAAAATCCATATCATATATGCAAGGTAATCTACTACATATGACAGGTAGAGTTTGAAGATGGGAAAGTAATTGGTGTGACATCAGACGGAGAAACTGCTAAGTGCAAAAAAGTAGTATGTGACCCCTCATATTTGCCTGACAAGGTAACCCCATCCGCTAAATTTCATTTTACTAGCTTTTATTCATCTCTTATACAATGAAGAGATACTAGACCCTATCTATTTCAACAGGTAAAGGCTGTTGGTAAAGTAGCCCGTGCTATATGCATCATGAGTCATCCGATCCCACACACTAACGAAGCCCATTCAGCCCAAGTCATCCTACCCCAGAAACAGCTAGGCCGCAAATCTGACATGTATGCATTCCAATATTTACATTTCAAAATTAAATAGATTTGGAAGTTACCCGAATGCCCTTTTCTTATATATTCCAGGTATTTGTTCTGCTGCTCATCACCTCACCACGTAGCCCCAAAAGGTAAATACATTGCTTTTGTTACAACAGAGGCAGAGACAGATGACCCTGAGACAGAACTGAAGCCAGGGATTGATTTGCTTGGACCTGTGGATGAGATCATCTTTGATACTTATGATAGATATGAACCCACCAATAACAGCGCAGAGGATAACTGTTTCATATCTACCGTAAGTAAATATATCAGCTATTTATTATATCATGATTAAGTGTGACGTGATTGATTCTTACTTTAACCAATTTGTCTCCTTCAGAGTTATGATGCAACAACGCATTTTGAGTCCACCGTACAGGATGTGCTTGCCTTGTACAACCAAATAACCGGAAAGGTAAGATTCATACTAAAACTGTTTCACCCGATTTATGTTTATAACAAATACTCTGTAAAAGTTTCTACACAATATGATTCATATATATGATGGTGCAATGTTGCAGACTCTTGACTTAAGTGTGGATCTTGATGCTGCAAGTGCTAGCAAAGAGCAGTAAACAACAGGATTACAGGAGTCTGTCATTCTATTTCCGAATTAAGAAGAGTTTCAAGAGAACATTGATCTATGCTCCTATCTTGGACCTCACCTTCTTTCGTTTCTTTCATTCTTTTTTATCATATACAGAAAATTTGAGTTACGGTTCCCTAGTTGGTTATTAGTGTGTATTTTTCTTTCCAGCCATAGTATGTTGATTGAATACCGATCTGCTTCAAAGGCTTTTTTATCAATAAATTTAGGCAATTTCTTTCACTACAAATTCCAATCGATGATCATATCTCACGCATAAATATTATCCGGTATCTAGCACTTTTGTGAGTTCACTTGCAATATTGGCACAAAACAATTATCTCATGCATAAAGATGTTGTGTATCATATGTAGCAGGCGACATTTATCTAAACAAGAAACTTATACATGAGTTGAGATTCAAATTCATTTCCATAACCACCATTAAACGCGGGTCATACAAATCTTATAAAACGACACTACTACATATACTCTATCTCTTAAACTAAAAACCTTAAAAGACCCACAACAACACTCACAACACAGATACTGAAATCCTATGTTACTTTTCACAAATCACAAAATACCCGAACATTTCTTTGAGACATTTCATCGAACACCCTTACGCGCAAAAAACACAAAATAGGATCACCACTACTACACCTTCAATGTTTCTTTCGTCTTCCAGGTAGCTTCTCAGTAGCTACTCTATATATCCAATAAACCTGTTTTTTTTAACACATAATTAGATAAATGATAATAATGTTTGAAATAATAATAAGTGATGTAATGATGTGAGTTAATGAAATATATACCAAAGCGAGGACGTGTGCAGCAATGAGAACAAGGACTATGAAGGGGACAAGTTCAAGGATCCATGGTCCACTTGGTGAGATTTGTTTTTCTTGGTTTGCCATTTCAAAGATGCTGGAATTGACGTCAGATTTGGGGGTGACTCTTTTCTTCTTGTAAAGGTTTTTAATAAGTGAAATTGTAATAAGCTCTTCCCAAAAACTATATTTTCATTTGTAGTCCCTTAAAGTTAATTATGTCCTAAAATTTACTCCCTATGTCTCTCAAACAAATTTAAGTAGCAATTATTTATAAAAATTGACCACGTTACTATTTATGTTTGTTTCAAAAGAAATATTCACTTTTTATATATGGATATTATTTATAACTAGTCTTTTATTTTATCATTATAAATATAATCAATACTTGCATAGGTGCTTTTTTTAATGAGTTAATTCTTTAAATACCCCAATAGTACACTTTCACTTACCTTATCTACCTTAAAATTTTCATTTTTTTTCAAATACTCCAGGAGCGACCCTCTCCCAAAAATTTTTGGGCAACTCTCACATAATTGTGACATGTGTCCCTTTAGTTGTCCCCACAATGTACTTTCATAGTACAAGTTACCCCACTATTTTTTTGGGCAACTGGGGTCTACATTCTTGAGCGACTTATCTATTTTGTCTTTTAGAGAGTAAATTACTAATATACCCTCATATATAGCTTCTAAACTTGTATATTTTAATTATTGTGTTCTCTTCTAACAACCACACACCGCCACCCACTCCGGCCACCACTCAATTGCTGAATAAACAAGTACAGATATGGTGCCTTTATCTTAACAAGATTCACATTATTTTTCAACAATAATCAAAATCAAATATATAGATCTACATATAATCACAAACCAAACAAATCCACTGATCCAAAACAAAATAAACAAATCCACATATCCAAAACAAAATCAAATATACACATCCTAAAACTTTCATCTATATTAGTTCATTACAGTAAGAATATAACAAAGAAAGTACAAGTTAAATCAATTATAGCATTGTAGCAAGTACAAATCCTTTCATGATCTTGGTTAAGTACAAGTTAAATCAATTATAGCATTGTAGCAAGTACAAATCTTTTCAAGATCTTGGTTAATGTAACTCATAAATCTAAATTTACAATAAAAACAACTTTTAATTCAAAAGTGTTACATGTGTTTCTGAAGCCGGTTAGTTTGATGGGTAAACAAATCAAGCCTTTGATGACCTCCATGAATTCTATCTTGAGGAACTCCATATCTTCACCAGGCTCCACACTCACCAACAATCTCACAAGAATCGAAAAAGTAATCTGTGTCACAATTAGTCATCTTGGTCACAAATCCAACCTACCAAACGGACCTCTTGGGTCTCTCGGCCACAAATCCAAACGGACCTCTAGGGTCTCGGCTACAATCCAACTGATGCGTGGAATTGAGCCCTCGCAAAAGATTTTACCTCTTAAGGGATCTTGAGAAGCTTGCAATCCCCACCAGGCAGTGTACCTATTCGTTGTAGTATAGTATAGTGACAAGGTACCGGGGGATTGATCGTTCAACTCTAGGAATAGTGTTCGCTAGGGTTAAAATTCTACTAAACTAGGTATAGGGGTGATGGATGATTCTTTTTGTATTTTTATATTTTAAGGAAAGCAAGTAAAATCTCGGGTTTTGAAGGAGTGGGTAGAATTAGTTGCTAGTCAACTAACCCAATTAACTAAAGATGCAATCAAAATAAAATAAAATAAACTTAAACTAATTTTTGGTGTAAACAATAATGAGAGAAAGTGTGTTTACTTAGATTTCATTACTCCCTAGATATCTTTTATCGGTTGATTAACTTGTTACAATTGCATGGATGACGGGTTATATTCCTTAATACTAGTCGTAGGGCTGTGTACGATCTTCCCTAACTCTATAGGCTTCAACCTCAATCCTATGTCGAGCCAACTAAAAGCTCCTAACATGGTATCCCTAGAAGTTACCTAAGCATTAAATATAACCAAATAATCGTAGTACACCTCCGATCATGTTTCTTAAGACGTTCAAGCAAGTTACCAAATGGAGGTCTGCCAGTTTTCTTAAGCCTAACATCGAATTCATTCATCCAAAACAATTATAAACAAACCATCAACCAATAATCAACATCTAGGTTTCATTACATCTAAGAAAACACGAAAGAAACCTAGCCTAGCATGTTAAAGAGAAGACAAGCGTAAGATATAATCAAACAACACATAGACATATTGAATGATTTGGTAAAGTCCTTATCTTCAATTGAACATGGAAGAAACAAAGGGTTGAAACCCTTCAAAAGGCTGGAAAATTCGTCTAGGGTTTTATTCCCTCAAAGTTGCACACAATGAATTAAAACTAGAAAACTATATATATATTTTACAATCTGACGGCGTCAAGAGTTAAGTCTGACGCCGTCAACTCGCCGCCAAATTAAACACGTATTTCCTAGATCCACTTTTGACTTCGTCACTCTATACAAGTTCTTGGCCGTCACTCTTTAAGATAACTCTTGATGGCCTTGGAATTTTTGTTCATGACGCCGTCAAACCTCCTTCACAAAATATTCTGGCGTGTCACGTGTATTTGATTTATCTACCCTTTTATCAACTCATGACGCCGTCACTAATACCTTGTGATGCCGTCAAAGGTAATTTCCAGCATGCTTTTGAGACTTTGTCGTTTTCTGCACTTTTTCGCTCTAAAAACGTCCAAAATGCTTCCTTTTGTAAAATTCCTCTCAAAAGTACCTAAAATGACAAAAGGAACGATTTAGGGCAATATTTGATCAAATAATCTCGACTTTGGCCTTAAATGACCCCCGAAAAGCGGTACACTTTTCGCTTCATCACCAACACAACCACAAACTCTTCAAAAATAAAAAATAATCCAAAAACCATTCGAATTAATTATTACAACTCGTTATATACGAGTTTTACACCCCCACCGTTATCACACGAGGTGAAAAACGGTGGGTCTTCCCTTTTTCTTCACGGATCTAGTCTAAGGAGTGGTGGTGATGGCGCGTAGTGGTGGTGGTGATGGTTTCTTGGGCGCGTATGGTGGTTAAACAAGCAAAGGAGGTCACGATGGAGGCTTTGGTGGTGGCGTTGTGGTGTCACAGTGGGCGGTGGTGGTGTTCGGCGGGGCGGCCGGTGATGGTGTAGGTGGTGGTGGCGGCTAGAGAGACAAGGAAGAAACCATTTAGGGTTAACTCTTCTTTTATGCACCCCAGATTTGGGTTTTGGTGTAATGAGAGAGAGAGTGTGTGTGTGAGTGAGTGAGGGTGTATTAGTAATTTACTGTAGACAAAAAAAAAACCCACCTACCAAAATGACACATGTCACAATTCTGAGAGAGTAGCCCAATTGAGAGAGGGTCGCCCCTGGAGTATTTGAAGAAAAGTGAAATTTTTTGGGTAGATAGGCTGAGTGGAAGTGTACTATTGTGGTATTTAAAGAATTACCTCTTTTTTAATTTCTATTTAGAAAATAAGGTAAAATGATTTTTTATCAATCAATGCATTAATTACACATATTATAATGTGTCATTTTTTTTTTTGTTAGTAGACACTCTTTTCTGGGCGGAGGGAGTATTAGGGTGTTTTTGGTATAAGAGTTTCAGAATCAAGGAATAAATTTGATACCCAATTATCCATTGATATTGTTTGGTTAGTGGATATGACATCAAAAAGTGAGTTTGAAACTCATAGCCTCATTTATAGGTGGAGGGTTGGTTTGAATGGTATTTGTGTGTGGGATCATATTTTATAGATTAAGGTTCGTTTGGTTATATCCGGGGTTAGGATTTGGTATTGGGTTGAAAGAAAAATAGAAAGAGAAAGATAGGGTTTTTGAAAAAAGATGTTTGTTTATAATTTGGTATAAGAACTAAAATTAATATTATATTGTATAAATTATTTAAAAAAAAAAAGTGAAAAAGTGTTGGGCCCACGAATACAAAACCAATGTCAGAAAACCATTACGTGGGGGTGGGGATTATAGATGCCCTCATATTCAGCTTTGATCCTAATGTCAAAATTTAAACCCTTTAACCAAATAACATATTTTACTTTAACTTCTAAATTTTGAATCTGAACCCCCCAAACAAACACTTCCTAAATCTCTTATTTTCATAAGAGATGTAGGTGAAGTTTGACACCAATAACATTGATCACATCTAATAACATTACAATAACTAAAACATTCTTCCTAACAGTTATAGGCGCATGTGCATCCCATAACACTAAAACTACCTCACTCACTCAAAAAAAAAAATAAAAAAAAAAAAAAAAACCTCGATGGCCCTCGTTAAATACTGGGCAAAGAGGACGAATAACACCAACATGGTACAGTTTGGCATGCCATTGTGCAAAAACAATTGCCAATGGTACACCATACATCCACTACACCGTTCACTCTAATTTTTTTACTAATGAGGGCCAATGCCAATGTGGTACTCATGCCTTAAACTTTATACGAAAGACAAACAATGAAATTGGTATACTTAATTCCGTTCCACCCTCTTCAAATCATACATATTGTTCCAAATTGCAAACCAAACACGCACTTAGGGTTCGTTTGGTAGGAAGGAATGAAATATCAAATGAATGAAATAAATGTTGTAACAGAATGAATGACGCAATGTAATTATTCATTACCGTTATTAATCATGTTTGGTTGGTAAGATAGGACTTAATAGAATCGATAAAAAAAAAGACTAAAATGGCCATTGGTAATAGGAAGTTTATTTAATGTGGTTAGTTAATGATGGACATTTATGTAATTTTCATTTCATTACAAGATGTAATGAAAAAAAAAAAAAAAAAAAAAAAAAAAAAAAAAAAAAAAAAAAAAACCTAAGGAATGCAAATGGTGTAATGAGTCATTCTTTGCAATGAATCATTACATTGTAAATGTGTAAACGAACAAGATTTTTTCATTCTACCGTAATAACCTTTTACATTCTCACTTTAATTACAAAATACCAAACGCTATGTTAGTTTCCAAATTTTAGTCTATCAAAATATTTTTGAGAAAGTAAAGACGGAATTGTACTGCGCATGATACGTGCTTATGTGTATAATTTGAAAATGAATATTTAATTTGAGATTTATTAACTATTAAAACCTTCGTAAACTCTCAAAAGGGTGTGTGGTGAGGTTTTTCCTCTCCGCATCAGCACTTTATTACTCCGTACTTCTTCTATCTTTCACTCATCTTTCCCTCAACTCCTTAAACATTATTAAAAATACATGTAAGACATATATCCCCATATAATACACACTCGCACAAAATACAAAAGACCTTATCTCTCTTCGAAAACTAATACAAACACCTTCTCTCTCTTCGAAAACTTGCGGGACTTTCTTGCGGTAGAGGGCCTTTCCCGCAACACACCTTCCACGCTCATAGTAAGAGACTCACACTACAACACTGGGATGAATGTAACGTTGTGAAATGGCATGAGTCGTGATCAAATAGAAAAACATAATTCCTTTATTTTTCAAACTTTGGTTTTATGTTTCTTTATTTCTCCTCATTGGCACTTTGTGTTATGCTCTGCAAAACTTAACTATGCGGTTTTAAAGAGAGGGACGAGAAATAATCTTACACAAAATGCAAATCATGTGTGAATACACCCAACACCCTTTGGCCAACGGCATATACTTAAATTTCTCAGTTTTTATGCATATGCTCCAAAACCCAGATTAGATTAGAAGACAATCGTAATGCTAAACTGGAAATCAACAAACATGAAAGGAAGATCACCAAGAGCTACTGAATTCTAAAGAGAATCTCTTTTACCAAGGGTAATTGATAAATTTGGAAAAATAAATAAATAAATCCTTGTTAATCTTATTGGTAGTTTCCGACTAATCATTCACACGTTTCTAACATACACAGTTTTCCATAGTAACGTAAACTTACTTAATCAGTAAACAATATTGCATTTCTGAAAAGTTGACCTTTATCTACTACAGGTTTTGTCTAACAAAAGAATATAGGCTACAAAGTTTTGCATTACAAGATGGAGCAGGCAGCCACAAACATACTAAACATAAAGATACACTTATGTAACCCACCACCGATAATTATACTCAAAAAGGAATTTGGGTAGGAAAATCAAGATTAAAGATTCATGAGTGTGTGTGTCATTTTTGAACATCACGCCTTTTTCGATTTTGATAGAGTTTTCTTTCTTTGTCCCAGCATGTAGCCATATAAGTGCGGAATTCCTGTAGCAAAGGATGTTCATTTAAAAAAAAAAAAAAAAAAAAAAAAAAAGCTGCTTAACAAAAAGATACTACAGGTCAAAAGTTATATAGAGTTCTAATGATATCATTAGGTAGATGCTAAAAAATTGGCTAGGCCAGGTGCGTTGGGTGACAAGTGAAAATGGGTAAAAATATTGTACTGGTTAATAGGGTTGACCCAAATCCTTTTCTCAGAAATTTCAAATTTTATAGAATTAGTAGTATGTCAAGTACGAGTATGAACAAACTAATTTTGAAAGTTGTGATATTTTATGAACTGACACATTTTACATGACTCTCAAATCTTTTGACCCGTTTCCGAATTTGACCTGTTAGAGATGAAAAAATATAGCATCACCATTTTCCAATTTTAATCATTTCATCCAAAGATGGTATTTTTAATTTTTTATGACTCTAACCCGATGATGTTCTTCAGTAACTTTACCTGGTACGTAAACCGCAAGCACCACAATTGCAGCATAGGAGTAATCAAATGAAAAGTTCCATTTGTTGGGCATCCTGTAGCAATACATTCCAGTTTCCTGAAGAAAACAAATGGCCAAATTCATATGATTATAGTTCTCATCCTTCTCCACCATATGCAATTCCTTTTTCAGTCAAATTGCACGCCATAAAATAATAAAGAGTGTATTTTGAACATACTTTGAATTTGAAATAATAGATTTAGGGTTTAAAATATAAAGAACACACATTATAGTGCCTATGTTTATAAGTTCCATGTCAGTACCCTATTGGTAATCTTGTCAACTCTTATACATGTTGACTTTAAAAGTATTTACCCAGAATAGAAATTGAATAAAAGCAGGTATTTTATACTATTACTGAAGTAATTATATCCCACCCACTCAACATAGTAACCACAATCATTGCGATATCATCATGACACGGTGTATATAGTGTGTACCAAATAATTACTCTACAAAATATTTAAGGTATCAGTTTAGGTCAACAAGCCTTTTTAGAACCAACTCTATTCATAAAAGGTAGTTATTTAGCAATAGGGATCGAGACTCATTACCTTCATGTAAGGTAGCGCAGCATAGATCATACCAATTTCACTAGAAATGCCGGTTGGATACAACACAAGGAAGGTGCTGTACCTGCAATTGTAACCGAAAAAGATTGCCAACGATACGATCACTAGCATTTCACATGTGTAACAATGAATTATTACCACTGGCCCATACATATTTCGTATATATCCATTTCTAAATTCAAATTGTAAGTGTAACCATTCCTTTTTTCAGTAAACTTTCATGTTAAACTAGAGGTCTTTTCAAATGCTTTATTTAAACAATATCTATCAGTAAATTAGAGGGTAAAAGTAAAACAATTATATGGATCAAATAAGTATGGAACACGGATGACCAAAGCATCAAAGTCAAACCTGAGCCATAACAGCCAGTATGGAGTAGATCCAAATGCTTCCTTTGTGCCAAAGAAAGAGTACCGAATGATCTGATAAGCAAGACCATGTATATTTGTTTAGGAAATGTTAGTCACTTTATTAAAGAAATAAAGAATCTAATCATCAAACTTTTACATTTATTTTTATTGGTCAAACCCTAAAAGGTAGATATGATTGCTTACCTCAGTGACAGACCAACTGATGAGCAAAGAGCAAATAAGAGGATTTGTTTGAACCTGTTACCATCAAGCCTTATTTCTCAATAAAGTCGTACTGGAACTAAAAAGATAACTAAAAGGAAGTAGGTAGCTTACTAACCTCAGGAAAACTGTATAGGATTCCCCACACGACATACAATCTTGAACTTATCTGAGGTAGTGTTGCTGAAATTGGGGACCTTACCAAACCTTTTATGCCAGAAACAATAACAAAAGTAAAAAACACTACTCCATACATTTTTTGAAGAAAAAGAAAATAACTTGAAAATGAAAACGTAAAGTATCAAGGAGATAAAACTCACCAACTATTCCATGCAGAATCTGTCCCAAAGGTAAGACAGCAAGCAAAAGAAAAGAAACGCAGATTAAAATCACCCACAGTAGAGTTAAATATACAGGAACATATAAAAGTAAAGAATCACAAGAACACGACGATTTATGTGGTTGAGCCATATTCGATGTAGCTGGCCTACGTCCATGGTCAGTAAAAAGGTCTCTTATTCAATGCACAACCAAGACTTAGTTGCATATAATTTTTAAAAATACAAACCCTATCTACATTTAGGCCTGGCCACATACAGAAACAGATACGAACACACTATTCTTTAAAACTTCTACTTTAGGTCGTGCTCCTAAGTGTCTAGCAGGGTCAAAACTTAGGTCCGGTTTCAGGTTACCAAGTGGTCCAAGTCACACTTAACACAATGAATCATGATTTAAAAATATGATCATTTGTTGATATAACTTATTGCACAACAAGTTACTTAACAGCGACCACATGCAAATCAGTACCAAAATATCTCAAAGGCCTAACTTCATTACCTAACATCAAGGTGTACCAGTTTTGGGCTTCACTCAATTGCGTTAGATGTATTTGTATGCATGATGATAATGATGTATCTATTTAATATTGCAATGTACTCTCAGGACCACGATTGACGATTCAAGTACTCCTCGGTGTTGTTGGATGAACTAAAAGTACATCACATAATCTCTAACCCGAGATCATACAAACTACCAAAATTCTCATGTTAAAAAAACAAAAGGATTACCGGGTTATCCCAATTGAAACAAAGTGGAAAATTTTAAATGAAGTCCAAAACTCAATCACCCAATATATTTCCAGGAATTTCCATTATAGGAAAAACCAAACACACACTTGTACAAAGTTGTTACCATCTTTCCAAGTACAAAGTTCCCACGAGTTCAAATAATAACTAAATCCCATAAATTGCCTTTTCAGTTTTTTGTTTGAATTCTTTTTAAATAAAAATTTTATCATAAGTCTTAACTTAAAGGGTGTGTGGGATTGCTTATATTTTCTGCTTATCTGCTTACTTTTAAGCAGATAACCGGTTTGGATCATTCATACTGCTACTACTATGCTCATTTGGGAGCAAAATAAGCAGTTTCAATAAGTAGGTTGGGATATGCTTATTTCAAGTGCTTATTTGAGATAAAAACTAAAAATACTTTTGTTTTACCATAGACAGACGCAAGTGATGAGTGTTGGGGACCCGTCCTTCTTGCTCAAGATGCCAATAATAAACGACACGTATGTGGACATAAAAGTGGCACGTTTAAAGCATCTGAACAACATTATCACTCTACGTTCAACGGATTAAACTTAGATGTGTTTTTTTTATTGGTCCTATCGCCATTTCATATGATAACAACTAAACAAATCCCAACACTATTCCTAAAGTACTTGCTCTTAAGCAACTTAACAATACTAATCTTAAACACAATTTCAAATCAATAGCCCATAAATTCAAACAAAAGGGTATTCATAATTTCATATCATACCTCCAAAAAAGCAGCAGATTGAGCTAATAAAAGAGGCTTCTCAACATTCCTATAAACATCTTGATACCCTGATTCCTTTAATGTTTTCAAAGTCAAAAACAATACTTGGAACCTAAACAACAACATTAAATAAACACAAATATAAACATTGTGTGTGATGTAACATATGAATAACAAGAAGTTAAAAAGAAATAAAAAATACCATCCAGCAAAAACAGCCCAGTTATAAGCAGTTAGATAAGATCTTCTAAGAAGAGACAGAACTCCAGACATTGTTGAAACCAAGATATGTGGGTATATGAGATCCAGAACAAAAGTGAGTCTATATATATATTTGTAGGGAGTGTAGCATATTTATTTTTTAATTAAGGAAATGGTTATGGCGAAGGAGGGTGTTGTTTGTTGACCGAATTAAATTGATTTAGGTGGGTAGATGGATCTATTTAGTTTCTGGGTACGAGTCACCTCACACCATAATAAAATGTACCACCTATGTTTTTCTGTTGTTGGTGTTTGTTTGGAAAAATTGTGTGATGTGATGTTATTTTCTTGTTTTTACCTAAACATAGGATTTGAAATGATATATTTTTTTTTTCTTGTTTTTACCTAAACATAGAATTTGAAATGTACCCTTTAGAGCATTCGGGGGTCTTGCCCACAATACCCATGTTATTGTGATATGGAGGCTGACGTAGAGCTTTAACTTGCTAAGTTATTGAATGTTAAGACACCATGATCCCAAGTTATTGCCAAGTTATTGAAAGTTATGACCCCACGTTATTGGAATAACTCCACGTTATTGTGCTTTGTTGCTTAAAAAAAATCACTTTAACCCAAGTTATTGTCAAGTTAACACACCGCCTACCAAGTTATTGCCGAGTTATTGAATAACTTGCTGAGTTATTGTGAGTTAAGACATCGCCGCGTTATTGAATAACTTGCCAAGTTATTGTGAAGGCTGACGTGAACAGAGTTATTGAATAACTTGAGGGCAATGTACCTAATGCTCTTATATTTTTATTTTATTACTCGTATTAGACAAAAGTACACCGTTGGTCCCTAAACTTGTCCAAAAACATCGTCATGCCCTCTAAGTTTGAAAAAACGTCGCCTTGCGTCCAAAAGTGTGGTTTTTTATGCCGATTGCGTCCCTTGACAAGAAATGGTGAGGTCAACGCTCATTTTTTGTTATATTTTCAAGGGCATAATAGTCCAACAGTTGGAATTATGATATCATGACAATCATATAAAATAAATCAAACACATCAAGAGAGCATAGCGGAAGCAATTATAACAAGATCATATAACGTGTAATTAATTAATTAATAATAAATAGTAAACGTACCGTAGTGATTCTAGCCCGAACAAGAATCAAATGCAATCTTCAACTCAAGAACCCTAATTAGGGTTTATGTGGATTATAAGAATTACCCCTTACCTCTTTTGTAATTCAATCCAAGAATCAATCAATAGTGTGATTGTATCACGTTCTTGTACATACGTACTATTAGCGATTCGATGTGAATGCTAGTTCTTGATCACAATAGATTTACCAAACACTTTGTAATGTTCAAGGTTACTCGCAAATCCATTTTCTTGGGGTTTCGCTCGTTGTCCTATGAACAAGAGAGGAAAAGAAGAAGTTTGGCCTTCTATTGAAATCAAGTGTACCAAAGGATGAATACATGGGGATGTATTTATACCTTTATGATAGATATCAAGTTTGCTATGGTTTCCGATGTGGGATTCCATAGTTTCGACCAAAACAAGCTCAAGAGAGGATTTCTAGAACCTTCTCTTGTCTTGTTTTACTTTCTTCGTATTCCGTTGACATTTACCAACCGTTAGTCAATTTCATTAATTACCTAACGCTCTTTAGTCGTTTATTGTGAATTAAATAATTAAATATAACATTTTACATTAATTATTTAAACATCGAGTCTCATACGTAAAGTGTGCAATCCCGTGATCTCGAGTTCGATCCTAACATACGACTACTAAAATAATGTCCATAAACTAACAGCTCCCACTTGGACATATTTTAATAGTGTAATCACATCGGTTAGCGTCTAGCAACACTTCGATGCCTCTAGTACAACTCGAGTAAGGCTCCTGGAAAAACCTTTTAATGATTTCTCATTATTTTTATCCTTTTGTTTCTAATACCACGTTAATAAGAATATGGATCAAAGTCATTCCTTAATTAACCATTCTGTTTCTCGTTGTTAGTGATTGATCAAGATTATCAAATCATCTGAACATATTCAGGGAAGATCTTGGGCACGGCCATGCAAACATCTTGACAACCCTACGAGGGGCCCAGCAGTATTAAACTCCAAAACTAAATTTGAAGGAACAAATTCTATCTTGACTACAAGCAAAACCCACAAACTTTGTAACACTTTTGAAAACAACCCTTATGATTACCAGTTACGTATAGCGTTAAGTTGTTCCACAAAAATGTACTACATTCATGACACTTATCTTGCATCTCAAGTCTGAGGATAACTTCTCATGATTTACTTAATAACAAAATCCATAAAGTAACATCATGTAGTTGGGATAAGTCCTATATTCGGTATCATTGAATATCATCTGAAATGGCATGACTACGCATCAATATACTTTAAGTATATTATACCAACCTTCAGATTTGTCTTGATTTAATAATATTCCCATATTATTAACTGACAACGGACAATTTAGAATAACATTTATTCATGGATTAAACATACAAATATAGGATACAATATATTATAAATTAAATATACCATGTATATCAATTTATCATAATAATTGTTTAACATCCCTTATCCAAATACTAAATAGATCAATGCATGATAACTCTTGTTGATGAATTATGTCTCAAGCAATGACATTCATACTTGTTGACAAGACATGAATCATCCAACTTTGATCTATCGGAATTTTAAAAATACTTATTTCAAGAATTCAACTATTGAAATTCTTATATGTGCATAGTCAACTATTTTGATAATACCATATTTCATAAAAATGTGAGACATCCTTAACCACCAATTTATGATAATTAAACTTCCAAACATTTTAAAGTTTAAAGTATTCTTATTCTCTTAATGTATAATGCAACTTATGCTTTTAGTAAGCACGACTAGTACATATAGCAAAGAACGAAATCCTTGCCATAACTAGTATTGAGTATCATCTCAATTTCAATAACATCACAATATACTATTAAAACTTTCCGTAAACATTAATATCTATTGTTTAATGTTTGATGCCCTTCAAACTTTCAAGTTTGTTGGCTATGACAATTTTCACAACAATTGAAAAATTATTCATCTATAGAATTTTGAAGCTATTCCAGATTTAGGATGTAGTTCTATAATCAAACATATTCTTTTAGAATATTATACAAGTTATCTAATAACTTTTAATTAGATATTAATATTTCCAAATCATCTTGAAATCAAGCATGATACAACAAAACATGATGTTCATGAAAAATCTTTGAGTCATACTTAAATTTTATTCATGTTGTACATATCCATTTAGACTTTCTAAATAATATATCATGTTATATTAGATTTATTTACCGCACATGTTTCAACAATAAACATTCATTCCAAGGTTGTATGTCTTATTTCCTAAATCTTTAAAGTTTCATTCCAAACTAAGACTTAACTTTTAAATTATATGGAATGTTACCTTTTATATGTTCTACAACATATATGATTTAAGAAAGTAAACATAATACTCCCACTAGCTTTTAGGAATACTTAGAAATTATCTTATTTCAATTATAAATCAAAACATGAATTTAATAATTAAACATAAGAGTAATCTTCTAGATGCATGCATTTATCCATCCATGGATTATTGCACTTTGTACACTTTCAAAGATTTATTTGAATTCATAAACTCCTTTTGATTACTTATCGTCCTCGCTCAAGTAATCACTCAAGAAAGAGTTTTGATATTCTATTGTCAATTTCATAAATATGACAATCATAATCTTTATATATTTAATGTGTTTAGAAAAGAATATTCAATCACAGTTAATTGCTTAAGTGTGATTAATAATCTTGTCATAAGACATGCATTAAATATGTGCACAATATTGTCCATATGATTTCTATACAAATATTTAAACCACAAGAGTTACCTAATCTTTGAAGAAACTCATCTTTATTTTCTAGTCTAACTATTAAGATAAACCAAGTTTCTAAAATTGATTATCTTTATGGACAACATCTTAATCATTCATATCATGTATACTTTACCCAACTTCATATTTGGTAATGTATCATAATGATTATCAGGTTTACAATAATCCTGTAAATCATAGTCCTCAGCATATTAATCAAATATCTGAGATATATTGCTATTCTATGAATGATAATTCCATCATCTTGAGATTTAAAATTTAAATGTCAACCTTTATTATCATGTTGAGATTTAACATTCAAATGTCAAACTTAATCATGATATTTACTAGTGTATTTTAGAAGATTATGTATCTTATAATTTTATCTTTTAAAGATCAAAACTCCCACTTGCTTTTAGTAATTTAAAGACTATCTTTAAATACTTAGCAAATAAAGAAACAATACAATGTTCTCTTTTGGGATATTACAAATACTTATTGATAATTTCTGACTTAACTTTGTTAATAACCTCTTTATAAGCAGTTAAACAAATTTAGAACTCCAATTTAAGACTTAATATGATTCATCACATTCCATCATATGATGATGTCTTATTAATCTTTTAGGTTGGAGTTTTATTAAATATGTCCAAGCCGTACTCAATATTTTAACCTTGATAACTTTTGGAAGAAAATAAATCATAGTCATCTTTAATCAAACAATTTAATAATAGTTTGATTTTCCTAATTGAACATACCATAAACATTTGGTATTTCATTAGTATCAATATTGCAAGACAATCTAATAATATTTAAGATAACCATATTCATTTTGACTTGTCTATTTACCAACTAAGTCATTTTAATGGTATAATGATATTCAAGCCAATTACATGCTTTATAACACAAGTACTTTTTACAAAGTCACTTCATGTCCATGTCTTTACAAGAAAACATAAACTGTTATAATCTCACTATACATTATAAGTCATTTAACAATTTAATAACTTCATGTATATGTCTTAATTAAAAAACACAACAAGATAACGTCTTACTTTATTATAAGTCTTGTAACAATTAAAATACTTTATGTTTATATCTTTACAATGAAACATAAACATGTTTAACTAAAGTAATTATGAACACCATCTTTTGGTTTCAATAGTAATTTCAAGTTAATATATTACTTCACAATAATGGAAACAACATTATTTAGTCATTTATTTATGTCATTCCAAGAACACTTAAATATTCAGATTGAAGCAGCATTAGATTACTTTATTAATTTATGTCATTCCATGAATTCATAAATATACAAATTAAAGTAGTCTTGATATCATATTGACACATGTTCTAATAGGTATCTAATTTAGAAACTGCAAATTCTCATAGTTCAATTACGTCAGTTGATCTGCTAGTAATGAAAATATGAAATTCACCTTGTTGTTGCAATTTAGTTAAGCTCTCACATAACATAAATTGTAACACCAAGTGTTTCTTGAATTAGCTTAGTATAATTCATATTAGAACATTATTCTAATTTAGAAACTGCAAATTCTCATAGTTTAATTACATCAGTTGATCTACTAGTAATGAAATATGAAATTCATCTTGTTGTTGCAATCTAGCTAAGCTCTCACATAACATAAATTGTAACACCAAGTGTTTCTAGAATTAATATTAGAACATTATTCTCTTACCTTGTAGTCAAGAGAATCCATTAAATCATATCTTTATGAGTTGTTTCTTGCACACATTAAAGATAACATTTCTCCCACTTGTGCATGGAACAACCTCATATAGTTGATAAACAATATGCCATGCATTTGTTTATGTGTTCAATATGATTGTGTCATAGATTTTAGCATAACAAGTATATGTAAAACAACAATGTCTAGTAAGGAAACGTACAAAACTATCCTTAAAAGTATGAGTGTCTACACTTGGAAAGTAATTATCTTTAGCTACCAAGATGTCAAAGCTTGTAACTTCCACTGAATTAAAGATCATTACAATAATTCCTTATTCAGTGATAAGTACACAATACTCCCACTGAATTTGACAACATTGTAAATGTTTCCTATCCAGTGAAAGAAAATAGTGTGCTTTTAACTTTCCTACACCTTTGAATATCCATATGTAACAATTACTTATGTACTATAAGTGTATTCTACTACGTAAATGATGGACTATCCACCAAATGCTATTAACTTGAAAATTGGGCATGCAATTTCTTCCTTAATAGGTCTACCATCCTACAATGTATGTAGCACATTTAAAATAGTTAAAACAACTAGTTTGTCTTTAAACATTTTGCGGTAATTAGTCTAGATTCTAATTATAATAACTCATAAAATGTCATACATAATTTTCTGTTAACCAAATATCATATTTGTTACTAAGAATTTAATCACCGAATGAGGATGATGAAATCCCTATGAAAAATGTACGCAATTTTCTTAACTATTAAAAATTTGCTACGAGTTATATTAGAATTTAGACACATCTAATATTCCTATTATCCTTTCTCATTCATGAAAAGGAATATGATTGTGTCTCACTCTTCCTTCATAGAAAGGAGACTTATTTTATCTTTTAAGTAAATATTTCTTAATCAAACATTTGTTTGAAAACAGAACTAGATCAATTTACCAAAGCCCAAAGTGCGTTTACGGTTTGAACGTTGCATTAATACATTAAAACGAATTACAAAATTCAATTTCAGTATTTTCAATAGTTAGGTCTTTAAGAAAACTAGACGAGTACCCGTGCATAGCCACGGAATTCCTAGCGGCAGATAATTAACGATTTGTGATATTGTGGTGAGTGTTTTGTGTAGCGTTCAAAACAGAATGTGAACCGATTAGAATGTAATTGCAAGCGGTTGTACTACACGATATTGGGAAACTTACGTTTGATTGATCTATATTCCTCAAACCTACGTTTAACACAAGCCTATGGTTTGGAACACCAAAAGAATTTCAGTCCGTTGAGAAATTCTGGTTAGAAAACAGGTTCATCTATGGCGGAGCCACGATCAGTTTTATCAATGTTGTTGCAGCTTAGATAAACCACTTCGTCACCGGGAAATGTCTATAGCAAGTGATCGTTTATAGTGTCAACTACTTCATTTCTCGGAGGGCCTTTTTTTGGAAGTATATTCTGCTGTTCTAACTAAGGTTATTTTAAAAACCAAATATCATTATCTTTTCTTCCTGATTTCTCTAGAAGAAAAACAATATATAAAGAATCAAACCAGTCGAATATCGGTTTGCAAACTTGAAATATACGTATATATTTTCACATGAGGCTAGCTTGTTAAAGAAGGGTATAAAATAGTTCAAGTTACATAAAAGATGTATATTTAGTTTAAATAATCTTTGAATAAATGATTAAAAAATAGTGTTTTATTTGTAAAACTGTTAGGTAAGTTTGATTACCGTTGATAACAAATTTTAAAGCATTTTTGTATATAACGTTTGTTTGCCTTTGATAACAAATTTTAAAGCACTTTTTGTATACTTTTTATATATAACGTTTGTTGTGACATTTGAAAGGTTGCCGCTTCTTTGCAAATAATTATATTGAATCCTTTTATGCTCTTAGCCCGAGAGTCCACAATGTTTGTTATGGTAATGCAATGAAAGAGGTAAAAAGTAAGGTTGTTTCTAATGGTGATTTTTATTTTTATTTATTTTATTTATTTATTTATTTATTTATTTTTTAATTTGAATCAATATTAAAACTCAAGATTTCAAATTAGTCATTTCATATCTCCATGGTTTTTGTATATATCCATGATATGTCATTGAAGCTAAGTGGGCTTGATATCCTCTTTCATTCGGTAACTCATTCATGATCAAAAGTTAGGCAGGCTTGAAGTTAAGTGGTTTTCATATATAAGGGTTCAGTAAAGTAGTAAACCACAAATCCCATTCATATTACTACACAATCTAATTAAATGAGCTATATTTAAACATCAATAATTTATAAAAACAAACGAACAAAAAAGAGTACAAAGATTTCAACTAAGAGCAACTCCATTTTACTTTAAACCGGTACCGTATTGGAGGTGCCGTTTTTTTTCTTGAGCTTAAAATTGTGTACCGGTGCCTTACCAGACAGGATTTCGGTAACGGTACCAGTTCTGGTACCCGTTACTGGTACCAGTTACCGGGAAAACAGTACACATTCGGTTTTTCCCTTTTTTTAAAACCAAAATAAACAAACCAACACAAACCCACCATAAATTTGAACATTAGAGACCTCGAATGATCCAGAGGGGCCTCCAAGTAGTCCAGTATCAAATATCTGAATTCGCAGTAAAGCATTGTCAGACTTTATAGCATGGACTTCTACAAAAAGATTCTATAGTGCAAAATGCAAGTGCCAAAAACTGTTTATACTTCACGAGCTTAAAATTTTTCCCATTAAGATAATGAGTATTTGACAAATTTAAAGAAATTATCATATCACATGATGAGTTACCCTTTCATATATTAGCTATGTTCCCAAAAAGACATGCTTCGAACGCAACTTTGTGAAAATTTTATGCGGAAGTGTTCAAGCGCATTGTTCATTATTTCTCAGATAATCTACTTAAATGTAACAATAGTATTTGACGGGCAGATATTGAGCACTAACCTGACCACCTTGCTCAGCATAGAAACTTGTGCTCTCAAGAATTATACCCACATCAACGCCAGCCTCAGCATGTTCCACATACTCACTACCCGTGTAAATGGCTTTTATCACACTTTTGTGGTCCTGAAATTGCTCAAGAAAATCAGGCATTGACTGCATTCATCATCATCACGGACTTCAAAATATTTTGAATTTAGCAATAGATAGAAACACATGGTTAACGCAGACACATTGCACAATGAACTTACCAATAACTACCAAAAAACTATCTTGATTACAAGTTAGCAAAATACACAAGTTAAAACGGCCCACATACATACCTCAAACCAATTATATTTGAAACTATCATCTGTTGTAGCCACCCCTCTCTTATGTAGTGCTGAGGTTGCGTCTGCATTCATCACAATCGAAACAGCAGATTGCTGCCACGATAATACGTCAATTAAGAGCAAATAGCAAACTGGCTACCCTTTTAAGTAAGATAACTATTTTTCTAGGGAGTTACTACATCTATTATGGTCATGAACCAGAGATAAATAAAGCTAGACAGTTAACCTTATTCTGAGCATTCCTTGATCTTTCTCTAGCTTCAGTCATAGCGAGATTAAAACCCTCAACATCAACCACATACTTTCTTTCTTCTGCCATTAACTGAAATTAGAACAACACATTAGAATACAATATAATTTGTGTGGAAAAAAAATTGTCAAAAGAACCCTCTAGATACCTGAGTTAGATCCAATGGAAACCCAAAAGTATCCCACAACACAAATGCATCCTGAACCAAAAGATCATTTAAAATATAAGAGTCAGAGCTTTGTGAACCGTAGATGGAAACAGAATAAACACATTTTATAAAGCCACTATATCAAAAATTAAAAAAGATTGATCACTTTGGAGAATGAATTGATATAAAGATCAACCGAATAATTATTGAATAAGTAATTATGAAAACTTCAAAAGAGAAAATGCAAATAAAAGAAAGCTTGCCTGTCCACTAATAATTTTTCCATGGGTATCTTGAACCGTCCTTTTAAACTTCTCAATTCCCTACAAAGAAAAAACATAAGCACTTAAGCGTTCATCCTTTGTATAAATCGCTCATTAACTTCTTTTAACTCTCTTTCATAAGACCAAGAGATATTTTTTTAGGAAGAATTGGTTCAAATTAGGATAGATTCAAAGTTCCTCAGTAGACCTACCAACATGCACCAAACACACAGGTAAATTGCTAAAATTAAATGAATCCAAAAGAAATGCAGGCAAAGGTTTAATCACTTAAAAGAAAAACACAGATTAAGCTAAATCAGTTCAGAACCTATATCCTTTTTTTTTCACTTATGCCCTATGAATATAAAGATAAGGCAGCATGAGTAAAGGCCAATCTTACATGAAGTAACGTTCTCCCAAAACTTGCTTCCTCGTCAGCTATAATCTCTCTAATGCGCGTCTCATGTTGCTTTAGCTCAGGAAAGACATGGCTCATAACATCCACCAAAACTTTTACCAATCTGATTCCATCATAACAAAAAGTTACCAAATAAGGACAAACCCAGACTGCAATATTTATTACAAAAACTGAGTGTGGGAAATCCCTTTGTAAACTACAATCTGATAAAGGAGAAAACACATATATTACAATGTACAATGTATTATTTAATTAAAGCAAAAATTGCATACATACCCGCTGAAAAATCCTTGCTCTGCTTTCAAAACTTCTCTTCCATAACGTACTGCACGGCGAAGAATGCGTCGTAAAACATATTCACGCCCTTCATTGCCTGTAAAACAAAATATTATGATATATTTCACAAATGATCATGCTAGTTGATAACACATATGTTCTAGATACTATCAAATAGTAAGATGGAGCAGAGCAGGTTTTCATATCAACCTGGACAAGAGCCATCGGCTATAGCAAATGAAAGAGTTCGAATGTGGTCAGCAACAACTCTGTATGCCATGTCAATGCCATCCTTGTCATCTGTCCCCACTTTGCCTGTATAAGTTCTGGCACGAGTTGCCTGCCAAAAATGGAGGTAACGAAATGCATATTGAAACTGAGTCATGTAAAAGACTGAAGGAGAGTGAACATATGTGTTTTTATATTACCTTTTGAATAGCATCAAAAATAGGTAGAAAGACATCAGTATCGTAGTTGCTCAACTTGTTCTGAAGAATTGATGTCAATCTTTCGAAACCCATTCCAGTATCCACGTGTTTGGCAGGGAGAGGTTTCAAAGAACCATCAGCTTCCCTGTTAAACTACGAAATAGAAACAAATAAATGCATAATCACCCATCAGAGCTGCCCTAAAGTTTACATGAGACAAAACATAAGAAAGTTACCTGAATAAAGACGACATTCCAGATTTCAATCAATGTGGGGTCATCATTGTTAACCAAATGTGCGCCATCACAACCACCAATTCTATCAAAGTGTATTTCAGTACAGGGTCCACACGGCCCAATATCACCCATCTCCCAAAAGTTATCCTGCCACACAATTTTACAATCGAATCAACAAAATTAAATAACTGTTCTTGGATACAGAGTACTGCTGTGTTGAAAATATAGTTGATCAGAGAACAGTTTAAAAATGGAAAGAACTTAGTAGAAAGCATACTTTACAACCAAAAGGCAAAACTCGTGCGGGTGGGAGATATTGAAGCCATAAGCGGGAAGGCCCAATTTCTCATCACCGCCAAAATAAGTAGCATATATTCGATCAGTTGGCAGCTTATAAACCTGTACATCAACAAGCAAGAACCAAATAAACATACCGAAGAAGAATCAACGTTGCTTATTGCAAAACAAGATAAAAGTTGATGTCATTACGGTTGTGAGAAGCTCCCATGCCATTCCAATAGCCTCCTTCTTAAAATAATCACCAAATGACCAGTTACAAACGCAATTCACCAAACATTTGGTGTGCATTAAAAACACACATGGAACATAAACTACAAATAATCATTTTCAACAATCCATATCATCTACTAAAAATTAAATTGAAGAATGAAAAGAGATAAACATGTCAAACCTAAGTAATATTCATCAATCACATTCTACCTACAAAAATAAATTATAACATAATCAATCGACATATATATCAAGGTGATTTCCCCCAAATTCTTTTTAGGGTTCTGATTAACATAATCAATTGAAGAATGAAAATATTATATAGTAATAAAATGGATGCTTACCAATTCGTCCATATGGATAGTGTACAAATATTTTGTGTAGTGATTTTGAACCGGGCATAGTCATAGAATGAATTGAATTGATAACTTGTGTTTGTGAATTGATAACTGATGTTTCGAGTAGGTGTTTTGATCGGCAATAAAAAATGAATTGAAAGAGCGATTATTTTTGGGATGATTTGTATAAGGCGCATGGTCATTAAACACAGTTGAAGCTTATGAAAGAAGCTGTTGATAAAAATCGTGTGAAAGAAGTAGGGAGAGGGGTAAAATGGGGATTGACCAGAATTTCAGTTTTCACTTTTCCACTTTGACCAAAAACTCTTTATAAGTAGTATAGATAATATACCCATTGGTAAATATTTATATAAACCGTAGTATTTTCTTAAAGCTAGGATCCAAATTGACATAGTACCATTACATCAGTTGATCTGCTAGTAATGGTAGTATTCAACAAGGTAATTGTCGAACAATAATTGCCAATATCATATTGCAATTCCTAGATTTATGGGATTTACAATCACAAAACTTTTGTATTGTAAGCATGTTTGATCCCCATCTTAATGCCTTGAGTCCAAGATCTCACTTCCTACTCAATTTAAGTCGTCTAACTTAAAAACTGCAAACTCACAAATCCATCATATCAGTTGATCTGCTAGCAATGAATTTATGAAATTTACCTCTCCATTGCAATCTCGTCAAGTTCTCACATGACGTAAATTACAACTTCAAGTGTTCTTTATTAGATGGCATTCGACTTAATTTTATAAGGGTATTAAATTTTGACATGATCAAAATAATGTATGAAGAAGCATGCATACAACTTCATAACATTGGTTTTACAAAACATTTTTATTACCAATTTGCTAAGAGTAAAACAACAAAATTTTGATTGAGGTATCGGGTTCACCAATTAAAGAATTACCAACAATTATCGTCCACTATATCGTACTTTTGCATAAGTCCTAAGGCTTAGTGTTTCGGATAATCATTGTAGAATTGTGGTGAATTCACCCTTAAGATGACAATGTACGTAATATAGTGATATAGGTAAGTCTAGGGTCGGCAACCAGGCAGTTGTAGAGAACCGGTAGGTACATGAGCTTTAAAAACCCCTCTCTACAAGTAAGTTGGATGGCAACCTTCGGTCCGCCTTTCGCACACTATGTACAAAAACATCAATCAACCAATCCTTTGAAATTTACTCTTAAAACCAAAACAATTTCGCCATTTATTTAGTCCGTATTATTTTTCTATTCAAAAATTTACCCTTTTCGTTTATAAACATGTCTAACATTATAATAAACAAAACAAGTAATATAAAATAAAAAAATAAAACAACTAAATAAACATATACATAACATAACAATTAAATATGTATAAAGCATGTAGCCACATGCAAATCTTATTCAATAGTCCTATTAATAATCAAATCTAGGTGTATAACGTATTTATTCAATTAAGGCTTTCTTCTTCTAGGAAAAAGAGCCACATGCATCGATAAATCGATTGCGTAAGCTAAAACTAAACAAATACCACATAGCACATAATTGATTACTTAATATTGGAATCTTTCCCAATTCGACATATATTTATAAATTTACATGTTCCGATATAACTTAACAATTAATTTATATTTATTTATCCAATTTAAACCATTTAAATTATCACACAATAAAATCCATGCAAATATGCACTTTTTCATGGATTAAGCTTAACAATTAACATATTGCACCAAGATCGTTTACTAAAACGCATAACAAATTACATGACATCCTAGGGTTTCTAATCATATTAAAAAACTCAAAACCAAAACCCTAAAACCCTTTAAGGTCTAAATCGACCCATAAAAAAATTAGGGTTAGGAATCTAAAAACCCTAAAAACATGTAACTAAACGAATCAAGATCCAATTTTTATGCGTTTCGATAATTAATTACACATTATAACGGCTCTGATACCACTGTTGGAATTATGATATCATGACAATCATATAAAATAAACCAAACACATCAAGAGAGCATAGCGGAAGCAATTATAACAAGAACATATAACATGTAATTAATTAATCAATAATAAATAGTAAACGTACCGTAGTGATTCTAGCCCGAACAAGAATCAAATGCAATCTTCAACTCAAGAACCCTAATTAGGGTTTATGTGGATTATAAGAATTACCCATTACCTCTTTTGTAATTCAATCCAAGAATCAATCAATAGTGTGATTGTATCAATAGATTTACCAAACACTTTGTAATGTTCAATGTGAATGCTAGTTCTTGATCACAATAGATTTACCAAACACTTTGTAATGTTCAAGGTTACTCGCAAATCCCTTTTCTTGGGGTTTCGCTCGTTGTCCTATGAACAAGAGAGGAAAAGAAGAAGTTTGGCCTTCTATTGAAATCAAGTGTACCAAAGGATGAATACATGGGGATGTATTTATACCTTTATGATAGATATCAAGTTTGCTATGGTTTCCGATGTGGGATTCCATAGTTTCGACCAAAACAAGCTCAAGAGAGGATTTCTAGAACCTTCTCTTGTCTTGTTTTACTTTCTTCGTATCCCGTTGACATTTACTAACCGTTAGTCAATTTCATTAATTACCTAACGCTCTTTAGTCATTTATTGTGAATTAAATAATTAAATATAACATTTTATATTAATTATTTAAACATCGAGTATCATACGTAAAGTGTGCAATCCCGTGATCTCGAGTTCGATCCTAACATACGAATACTAAAATAATGTCCATAAACTAACACCAACAACATTTATAACTAACATATTGTTAAATCTAACACGACACTCTATTAAATTCTATAAAACACTAAACTACCAGCAACATACATTCAATCTAAATAACTAAGAATGGCACAAAACGATAAGGGGAAGGCTTTGTACAATGGGTTGAGGAAAGGGGATTGCTCCAATGAAGACCGTTTGGGTGTGAAGAAGGAGAAGGAAGAGGCTGCCGACAATGTGTTACCAAAGTTTGATGATTTGGAAACAAGGATTAAAAGGCTTGAAGCTGTGTTTAAATATCTAAAGGAAAGGAAGGAAATGAAGAAAAATTGTGATAGGGAAAGTTGTGGGTCTAGCTAAGTGTATGTTTAGATGGTAGAAAGTTTGTAACGGTTGTCAACATGAAACCAGTCAATAAAAATTTGGGTTTTTACTAAATGATAGTGTTTGGCAATCAAAAGTTTGCATCTTGTTGTTAATTAGTTAGTTTGACTATTATAAGTCAATTTGGCAGTTTGACTATTAGATGTCTAAGTAACAAAACAATTTGCCTTTTTGAATATACCGGGTGTTTGGATTAGCATTTGCATATTGGAACTACATGTTCAAATAGGTAAAGCATTTGCATATTGGAATTACATGTTCAAATATGTAAAAGCATTTGCATTTTTAACGCATGTTACTGTGTACAATTACTGGGTATGGTTTGAACATAGGTTAATCAAATGTTAAATTGCCACTGTGTTTGGTTTTGCTAATACAAAGGTGCCACCGATTGTGGTCATTATACTAGCACATTTACCATTTGGTTATTTTGATTTTTTAAAGGTCAACCGACAATCTAATATGTACACAAACAAAATATAAGCTATAAGACAGATAAACACATATTGTAACATAACCAACCATTTAGAAAGTTGACTTATAGTAGTCAACTGGGGAAACATTGTCTTGTACAACATGAAAATGAATTATAGTAGTCAACTTGGGATACATTGTCTGATACAACATGAAAATGACTTAAAACATTGTCTGATACAAGGTTCTACTGATAATTAACTAAAATGGGGAAGATCATGCGGCCTCCACTGAACAACCTTCACCTGATGAACCTTCTAATGATCTACATATTGGAACTGGGTTATCAACAAACAAAACATTGAACCTTACACTGATGATCAAACTGGAAATGTGCTTGGAAAAATAGGTATACAAACACCAAATATTCAAGTTAGATAAGGTATAATTGATGTAACAAGGAATAAAACTCAAGCCATGCAATGCAATATTGAAACGTTACCTAGGATAGCTTGTTGGCTGAAAGGGCAAGAACGAAGTTGGTAATCTTTTCACTGCTTCTAAAACGTTTCTTAACACCACTGGGCACAATATCACCAGCACTACCTGCCCTTTTTTCAACACCATCACCATCAGCCATGTTTTCACCATCAAAACCAGGAAACTCAACCATTATAGCCTTCCCCTTCTCATCAAAACCTCGCTTATAAGTTTTCGCAACTTCTTTGCCCTTTTCCAATTGCAAAGCGTCCTCTTCCTGAAGTAGCTTACCCTTTCCCTTATTTTTTACCCTTTTGTCATGAAAAACACCTTCATCCTTTTTTATAACAACACCACCTTGCCCTGTTTGGATTTTGCTTACACTCGCCTGCATTTTGTTCTTATATATCCCCTACCATTTTAGTCTAGTCCTAAAAGGTCTTCTACTTGACATTCTAAAGTTAGTATTTTCCTCTACCCAACCCACAACCTCAAAACCAATGTTTTCCAAGTAAAATACTGCCAACAATTAGGGCGTATGAATAATAAAGATGTCAACTGACTCATGTGTTTCCGCAAACTCAAATAGCTTAAGAACATCCTGGTCCCTATAAATCTATTGTAAACCATTTTCTAGGGATTTTTTGGGAACACTGAAAAACACCGCCCATTTAGGTTCCTTAATCTTAAATAATATATTATCTAGGGTTGAACTAAAGATATCCCTATCAAAGCTAAAAGCACTAACATTAATAATGGTTCCTCCTTCATACCTGAGTGGGCTCAATTCAAATCTCCCATGTGTGTGAATCCGGAACAACACTTCTCCTCCTTCTTCTTCTTCTGGTTCTATTTCCTTAAATGTTGTCACAAATATGCTCCTTTCCATTTTACGAATGAGTTGTGCTATTAGTTGGATAAACGCGGTTACTTAGAACGTGGAATGATGGTTGTTTCCTATGTTTCGGGTATTATGATACTTTTGGGGGTTTAGTTGGTCGGGATTTTTTGGGTTGGGTGTATGGGGCGGGTTGATTGGGTCGTCACCCAAACCAAAAACTGAAAGCGTATTGGATAAGTTTTCAAATTTTGTAGCTGGTCCCTAATCTTGCCAGTCTTACCGTATGTATACTTAAATTTCCCGCCATTTAATAACTTTACTCTTTATGAAATACTAATGTCACATTTGGTCCCTGACAGTTCAGTTAGTATTTAAGGGTCCATACCCCAAAGGTTTTGCACATCCAACACATAATTAAGTCACTTCGCAAACCTAAAACACAAAAAAATGTCAGAATTCTAACGCCTACAGGAACTTGCAACTGCCGCCGGTTCTCACGAACTGTTTGCTAGCATTGCTCTGTACTATCAACGCGAGAACGACAAGGATATAAACCTTGCAAAAGGACTCCTAAAGTCTTATGTGGATTTGGTTCATGTGACCCACGAAACCCAAGAGTTTATGGTTGAAGTAGAAGGATGGCATACTTCCCTTATGTTATGGAGGCTTCTACAAGATCTTAAAAAGATTCAAAAGAAAAATGTCATCAAGGCTATGGCGATTAACAGGTTGATTACTGAAACCCATGCTCAGGTGTGGGACAGGAACAACTTCATTGAATTTCTTAGGAAAAACTTATTTTGTTATTGTAAATTGGTAATGGTGTGATGAGGCAAAAAATGAACCACTTTTAAGGGGTCATTTAAGCCCGGATTTGAGATTATTTGATCAAATATTGCCCTAAATCGTTCCTTTTGTCATTTTAGGTACTTTTGGAGAGAAATCTGGAAAAGGAAGCATTTTGGACGTTTTTGGAGAATAAAAGTGAAGAAAACGGCAAAGTCTCAATTTTCCTTGCTGGGAACACTACCTGACGGCGTCAAGAGTTACAAAAGAGGTGGAAGTGGAACATACACGTGACGGTCCAAAGTATTTTCAAGCCTAGGAGATGACGGCGTCACCTAGGCCGTCATGGTCCATTTGTTAGTGACGGCCCAGAAGAAATTCCTACATGACGGCGTCAAAATCAGATCTAGGCAATACGATTTCATTATAGGCGGCGAGTTGACGGTGTCACAAATTCCTTCTTGACGCCGTCACCCTGTAGAATCTATATATAGTTTTCCAAATTTCATTAATTAGTGTGCAACTTTGAGGGAAAAACCCTAGGTCAAATTTTCTAGCTTTTTCAAGGGTTCCAACCCTTTGAATCTTCCATGTTTTATTAAAGATAAGTACTCTTTCAATTCATTCAATATGTCAATGTGTTGTTTGAATATATCTTACGCTTGTCTTCAATTTAACATGCTCGGCTAGATTTCTTTTGTGTTTGCTTAGATGTAGTGAAACCTAGATGTTAATTATGGGTTGATTGTTTGTTTATAGTTGTTACGGATGATTGTATTCGATGTTAGGCTTAAGAAAACTAGCAGACTTCCATTGGTAACTTGCTTGAACGTCTTAAGAAACATGATCGGAGGTGTACTACGACTTTTGGTTGTATTTAATGCGTAGGAGAATTCTAATGATCCCATGTTAGGAGCTTCTAACGGCTCGATATAGGAGTGAAGTATGATCCTATAGAGTTAGGGAATATTGTACATGGCCCTACGACTAGTATTAAGGAATATGACCCGTCATCCATGCAATTGTAACAAACTATCAACCTGTAAAAGATATCTAGGGAGTAATGAAACCTAAGTAAACACAACTTTCCTCATTATTGTCACCACCACACTAGTATAATTAGATTTATTTTTATTTCTGTTATTTTATTTTGATTGCATCTTTAGTTATTTGGGTTAGTTGGCTAGCAACTAATTCCGCTCATTCCTTCAAAACCCGAGATTTTAATTGCTTTTATAAAATATGAAGATACAAAAAGAATCATCCCTCACCTCTAGACCTAGTTTTTAGGATTTCTAATCCTAGCGACACTATTCCTGAGTTGAACGATCAATCTCCCGGTACTTGTCACTATACTATACTACAACGATCAGGTACACAACCTGGTGGGGGTTGTAAGCTTCTCGAGATCCCTCGAGAGGTAAGGCCTGGTGCGATTCCTACGTATCAAGTTTTTGGCGCCACTGCGGGGAATAGTTATTGTCTAGGTTAGGATTTCTTTTTATTAGGTCAACTTGCTAGATTCCCTTCTAGTATGATTTTGTTTTCATTTTTTAGGTTTTCTTAAGTCTATCTTATTTCTTCGTGTCTTTGTTCGTAACCTTTACTATCCGCCATCATGGCAAATGAAGATCTCTCTAACCTTAGAGTTGCTAGGAGTCGTAGTTCCGTTAGAAATCTTGTTTTGCCATATGCAGAACCCGAAAGGGAAATGCATAAGTGTCACACCCCGCCACGGCGGAAACGCACGGGTGTAACTTCATGGATATCATCACAACACATGGTGTCTATATAGAGAATAACTACATGCAATAAAAATGGCAAAGCATAGACACAAAGTGTCATAACAATACCCGAAAGGAAACAACATGATAAACTCCAAACGCATAGATAAACCACTTCCAATGCAACTAAGGTCTCGTCTAATCACTTCCTTCTATCATAGCCTTAGAATGCTCACCTGAAAATGATGCTTAAAATGTCAACATAACGTTGGTGAGATTCATAGGCTATGATAGAAGGAAGTGATTAGACGAGACCTTAGTTGAATTGGAAGTGGTTTATCTATGCGTTTGGAGTTTATCATGTTGTTTCCTTTCAGGTATTGTTATGACACTTTGTGTCCATACTTTGCCATTTTTATTGCATGTAGTTATTCTCTATATAGACACCATGTGTTGTGATAATATCCATGAAGTTACACCCGCGCGTTTCCGCCGTGGCGGGGTGTGACAGATTGGTATCAGAGCATTGGTTATAGAGAATTAGGTGGTTGGACCTAGACTATAACTTAGGAGTCCCTCATATAGTTGCATTTAGGATCTATGTGTAAGTATAGTATTTTATATGTCTATTTTCCTATATTTATGAGATGTTTTATTGAGTTTCGGACGTCTATTCCATCCCCTATATGTAGTATTATATATATCGACTTTATTATATCGACTTCCGCGCGTAAGATGCTTCGTTGGACTACCGTTGTCGCTATTGGATGCGAGAGAAGTGGTCGGATGAAACTGATTAACTGCAGAATCCGAGTTCCCGATAGCATGTATCTATGTTCGGACAAGGAGAGGACGTTTATGGGAAACGTTGGTGGAGAAGAAGTGGAGAGGTTTGGAACCACGGTGACTTCTGGAGATGGAGCCATTACCAAATACCCTTGGTAGTGTCCCCACTTCACATAGGAAGGAGATGTGGTTTAGTCTAAACCTCGTGATTTGTATGCGCTTGTGAATCATGTAGAATTGGAAGAAAATAATAGAGATGGTTTTGCATGTTGTCGACTACCTCAACATGTAGGAAACATGAATGGGTGGTTGAGTAAAGATGAAAGGGAGTTAGGATGGAATGGTGTGGATTCGGATCTAGAGTCCACATCGAGTAGTAAGTTGAATTGATCTGAGAGGGGAGATAAGTGCGAGAGTGGAGTTGAGCCATTATGCGACGTCTTTTGTTTTGTGCTATGTTTTGGAATTTGTATATTTTCTTTTGCCGTTTGGAGCCATGTTGGAGCGTGATTACTCTTGGATATTGGATCAACCTTATCCAAGTAATTTTGATTATAGAGTTTACGTGATCGTTGGAATTGTTCCATGCGAGATGCTTGTTTGCGACGTCTTTTGTTTTTGTTTGCATGTTCGTTTGCATGATGTGTTGTCATAGGAGGGAGTACACTTGTGAAATGGGGCATAGATAATTATGGTGGCCAACATAATTATACATGTGTCACAACACAAGTTGACTTGCAAGTATGATGGCATGGGTTGCATGGTGTATTAGGTGCTATGTGGTTTATGTGCGTTATCATTGAGATGTGTGGTTTTTGAAGTAAGTATGCGTGTGGAATAAGCTTATAATTATGGTCGCGAACATAATTATAAGGGTATCACACATGTGGACTTGTGACCATTATTGCATTGATTGATGTTTGTTGTTATATGTTGTAGTAGATGGTATGTGATATCATGTTGGTGATGGCTGTATGGTTAGAGAAGTATTCTCTTAACCGTTTGGGCAGTCGTTATATGTTGGGGTGTGTAGGTGGTAAGATTCCATCCTACCTATCATATGTTGATACCTCAATTATCGGTGGGTACTTATGTTGTGGTATTTAAGTTGATTCATTTTCTAGACACTCCGTTTGTATACCTAATTCTTTGGTTGGCATTCTTATTCGTACCATGATGGTACAGATGCCATATTCTTTCTATTTGACGTCGTGATAAGTGTTGGGTATTCGTATTCGTTTTTGTTGGATACTGGTTCGTTCCTTTGGTTATTCCTTGCATTCATTTCGCGAATGAATAATATATTGTTCTTCGAGTATTGTTGGTTCGTGACGAGTTGGTGTGGATATTTGATCCCCCATTTACACACACCAATTGAATTTCGTGACATGTTTTGCAACCTGTTGGTATCGGTGTTTTTTCTATGATTTTGGTTTGATCATTGTACGAAGGAGTCTGTAAGTTCATCGTTTGGTTTGCATTGTATTTGCGTGAGTGTTCAATGGTATGAGATTCGTTTGATGATTATTTTGATTATGTGATTCTTCTGTGTTTTTCGTATCCAGTAAAGGGGTTGTGTTGGAGTCCTTATGGTATTTTAAAACTCATTTTGGGTATTTCAAGGTCATTTGTTAGAAACCATTATTTTTATGGTGAAAATGAAGTGTGAAAAAAAATGGTTATGTTGATGTCTTACATAAAATGGTTTATATATATTTTATAAAAATGTATAAGCTTAAGATATGTCTTGTAAAAAAAATGGTGTTCATTTGTTTTTGGGAAGGTTGAGTACGGGAATAAGAACTGTCTATGGTTCTCATTTACCAAACTTGTTATGTATTTAGTTCATTGAGTGTTTCTTTCGTTGAGGTACGCTTGTGGATGTTTTATGGGTATGTGTATTTTATATTTTCTTTGTATGGGTTTTCATGAACATTTTATCTGTGTCTACTTTTATTGGGAAAATTTTCTCATTGTGTTTTTCTAGCTTTGATTTTGATGTTTGTTACTTCGTTAGTCGGTAATTCGTACCCCTTTTGAGTTCGTTAATATACGTTTTAGTTCGACCGGTTTCATGGTTCACGTCGTTTACTTAGGATAGATTGTCGTTTTGATTATCAATTTGTTCGTTGAAAAAGAAGAGGGTGTTTGCCAAGTTGTTCAAGTGAGAGGTGTCGCTTTAAGATGTACGTTCTTCAGGAAAGTGGTCAACGATAGCGAGTGTTCGTGGACATTAGTAAGATAAAAGTGGTGAAGAGTACCTAAGACACCATCTGAGAGACGATTGTCCTTAGGAATGGCAGGTACTATTGGCGATTCATTTCTATCTTTCTATAGATTGCGTAGGCATCGCGGAGGTGGAAGATCCATAAGAGGAACTGTGTGATACATGGTTTAAAGTTGGGAAATAGAACTTGGAGATGAGATTTTTATGGACCAGGAAGTGTTATCTACACGGATCATAAGAATCTTTAGCATATATTTGACAAGAGGTTAATATATGTTGAAGAGAAGTTGGGTGTGGAATTTCTCAGTGACTACGATTTTCTGATTCGCCACCGTCAAGGAAGGGCGGACATCATGGTAAGAGCACTGAGCGGGAGTGAACGAGTGAAACTTAGATGTTGGTGAGCAATGATTATGATAATTCAGTTCGGAGTTACGGGGATGATGTTGACAGCCTAGAGAGAGTGGTTCAAGGATGAGAACATGTAAGAAGAATGATTACTTGGTTTAGACCAGTAAATGGAAAGGAACGAAGATGGAGGAATGTACTTTGGGGACCATCTATTGGTTCTATTGAGAGGAAGCGTAAGGACAGCAGTCATGCAAGGTATTTGATACATCCGAGAATGGATAAGACATATCATTACCTTTGCAAGAGATGTATGGAGGAGTAGGCGAGACTTTTCGCTCGGTGAGTTGGTAATGAGCCATGGGGTGTCACAAGAAACATGCTGAAATACTTAGTTCGCGATAGTGGTAAACGTGTTATGGAGTCTTGAGAACGCGTATGTAGATGAGTGCGACTTATCATTCTCTAATGAGTGAACTAAGTGAGCGTACAAATCAGGCGTTGGATGGTGAGCTGAGAGCATGGGTGTGTTTGATTTTGGGGGAAGCCGGGGTATACATTTACCCTTAGCTGAGTTCTCCAATGTCAACAATTATAATTCTAGTATTGAGTATGTGTCGTGTGAAAAGTCGTATGGAAGGTAATGTAGGTCGCCTGTTCTGTGGGCAAAGGTTGGAACAAGCCAACTAATTGGTCCTGAAATAGAACGAGAGACTACGAATAAGGTTTTCTGACTAAGGAAAGACTTAAGGCAGCAAGAGATCGCCAAAAGAGTTATGCGGATTATTGCTGTAAGCCCTTAGAGTTTGGTGTTGGTGATATTGTGAGGTTAAAAGTATCTCTTTTAAAAGGTGTTATGCGTTTCGGTAAGAAAGGCAAGTTAGCACCGAAATTTATGGGACCTTTTGAGATTGCGGAAAGGATTGGATTTGTGGCATATCGGTTGAAGTTAGCTGAGGAATTAAGTGGTGTACATGATACGTTTCATGTGTCTAATTGAAAGAAGTGTTTGGCGGATGCTAGTCTGCATGTGCCATTAGATGAAAGTAAGGTCGACAAACTCTTCGCTTTGTCACAAAAAAAATAAATCTGTTGAAAATATGGATTGAGATGTTAAGGGTTTGAAGTGTGGTGAGATAGTGTTGGTAAAGGTATGGTGGGATTCTAAGCGTGGTCCTGAGGTTACTTGGGAACGTGAGGATCCGATGAAATTTAAGTACCCAAATTTGTTTGCTGATGTGGTTGGTGAAGTAGATCATTTGTAGTTAGATTTTAGATCATGGAAGTTAGATGCGGGGTATTCATAAATGTTTGTTTTATGGGTATCTGTTATTTGTGAGTGCGTCTTGCGGTTACTATTTGGATTTTTCATTTGGTTCGGGGGTATCGTACCTACCTGTGAGAAGTCGTTTTGATCATTGGTGTTATTGATCGGGGAGTGTATCTATTTGCGTGTATCGTTTGAGTGACGGAATGTTTTCTATCGTGTGAATTTGAGTATTTAGTCGGTTCACATTTTTGCGATTCTTTCTCTGTGATTTTATGGTGTGGTATTTTTCCGCTTAAAAATCCATAAATTTTCTTTTGCTGTTGTGAGTGGTGACTATAGTAGTTGAAATCTCGGGACGCGATTTCCCTAAGTGGGGGATGATGTAACAACCGTGGTTTTGGCAGGTCAGTTTGACTGATAGTCTTGACTCGGTTGACGTCTGTTTGGTGTATGCTATGTGTTTGAAGTGATATAAGTGTGATATAGGTGAGTTTTAGCACTAAATCCCTTTGCGTAAGTGGTTTTATTGTGATTTGGAAAGTTTGGAATTTGGGAAAGTTCATTTTGATCACATTTCTGGTGTAGAAATGACTTGTGTAGTTTTTGGCGTTTTTGTGTTTTTGCGTAACGAGTCTTCGTTCAAGTATTTGAGCGTTATCAAGTTACGAGGAGTTTGTTTTTATGTGTTATGCTTATAAAAGAGTGTGAAAATCTATTTTTGGAAACTTTGTTTTGAAAACGATAATTTTCCGGTTTGTCGTAGAAATTGAGGTTTATCGCGTAAGACGTTAGGATTAGGTACGGGTGTTTATAAAATATGAAAAGTATGAAGTTTTGAGTGTAATGAATTAATTTAATAAAAATAATTAAAAAAAAATATATATAAGTATATAAAAATTCGGCTAGAAATGGATAAGGGGAAAAAGGAAACCCAATTTGAGTCCAAATATGACTCTTAGGCCCAAGGATTATCCATAATTAATATATATACCAACCCAAACACCCCTTGAACGTTTTTACTGGTTTTTGGTCATTCAAGAGAGGCAAAGGAAGGAGGATAAAATTAGGGTTTATAATTGTGAAGCAATAATCAATAATCAAGGTAAAATTCTTAAAATACATGTTCAATTATTTGATTAATTAATATAATTCATGTAATAATTATATGATGGATTAGGTTTTGTGTTAACTTCTGTAAATTAATGTTATTAAACATGTTGGGATCAATAATTAGTAATAGTATGATGTTTGGTTAAGAGAATTGAGTGTAAAACATGCTAGTTATTGAGTTAGGGTTTGGACAGAAAAGTAGTGCTGTAAAGATGTGAGTGTAATTAACAGATGGTGAGGAGTTAGGTCACTAATTTTTGGTCTAAATTGAAGTTTAATGAAAGATCTTTCCAAAAAGTCCAGCCAAGGTTGATTTCAAGGTCGGAAGTTGGTCTTTTGATTTTTCTTTGTTAAGGTGTCAAAGCTGTCAAACCGGGACAAAATTTGGGTAAAAGTTTGAGGGTGAGTTGTGGTTGTAAAAGTGGTATTTTGACTAGCCCTTCTGGAATAGTTAAGTATTAGGTTATAATAGACTACCACGAGAAGGATTCGCGATAAAAACTTGTGGAAGTATTTTATGTTAATTAAAACTTTTTGGTGTGCGTTCAGATCCGAATTTGAGTAGTTGACAAGTTTGATTTTCTTTTGAGTACTTGTGTGTGTTATTGGTCCATGGCCTTCTGGGATTCGCTTGTATGCTTATGAGAGACCATGGTAAATTTTTGGTGTGAGTTGTTGAGCTTTATTTGTCGTGATTTCATGTGGGCGAATGTACCCAAAAATTCTGCGTTTTCTGGTTTTATAAGTGCAAGGGATTTAGTGAGTGTTAGATTATAGTGGGGTTAGTATGGTGTCTAGGAGATCCATGGTGGGTCCTATGAGTCTTAGACATCCATCATATGTGTATTACATGGGTTGTAGCTTTTAGATTTACCTTGTGTAATGTGGATTATTTTTGTGTGCTATAGATTGTGAATTGTTTTTGTGGAAGCTGCGGAGTTAAAGGTGAGTTCATAGTCCCATATTTTTACCTTGTTTTAAACTTGGGATGGGAATGATGCTTGTCTTAAATGTTTTGAATTATTGTGATTATGTGTATGTGTGTTAAAAAGCTCGGACTTTTAATGTTATCGTATTTATGCTATATGTGATCGCTAATGATATGATGTGTGATTCTGTGTGGTCCAATTAGGAGGATGCTTACCCTGTTGCTCGTGCATATGACCTAATTGGAGAGTAGCATCCCTACTCACTTTTATTCTGTGTGGTCCGATCGGAGGGTATTAATTTACCCATTTTTTTTGGAGCGGGGGTCACGTTCCGGCCCGGTATGTTGTGAATTTGGATCGGTGGGCACGTTCCGCCCGATGGTTGCCTTATGTGTGATGTTGCCTTGTGAATACATGTAGCGTATATGATAACTGTAATTATTTGTCTAGCTATATTTTATAATCACAGTGATTTTGGTTGCCTAGCGTGTATGAGTCTTAAACCTATGAATCTCACCAACGTTATGTTTACATTTTAAGCATCATTTTCAGGTGAGCATTCTAAGGCTATGATAGAAGGAAGTGATTAGACGAAACCTTAGTTGCATTGGAAGTGGTTTATCTATGTGTTTGGAGTTTATCATGTTGTTTCCTTTCGGGTATTGTTATGATACTTTGTGTCTATACTTTGCCATTTTTATTGCATGTAGTTATTCTCTATATAGACACCATGTGTTGTGATGATATCCATGAAGTTACACCCGCGCGTTTCCGCCGTGGCGGGGTGTGACAATAAGCTAAAGCAATCTCTCTCAACACCCGAACCATCTAGCATAGGTATCAACTTTGATGAGGCCCTTTCTGAAGAAGATTCAGATAATCACCTCACACTGTCTAGCCCCCAATCCAACAACGATATGAGCACCCCCGAAATTCCCACCCCTAAGCGTCTTAAGGAGTACTCCTCCCCGAATCCTCGTGGCTTCTCAAATGCCATTGTCTTCCCAAACGAACACACCGATGAGGTCTTGCGTGCAAGCGATGTTTGGCTTGTCCAAAGTGTGTGCAAGTTTCGCGGATTACATAACGATGACCTAATTCAACACATCAGGGACTTCTTGAAGATAGTGGACACCCTCCATACGGATGGGGCCACTAGAAACACGTCCCGACTACGATTCTTCCCTTTCACTCTTTATGAAAAAGCCAAAGAGTGGTATGATAGACTTCCTTCCGAGTCTATCTTTACATGGGAGCAACTTATATCCAAGTTTTATGAGAAGTTCTTCCCAGTAGGGAAAACCTCAGTATTTAGGGATCGGATCCTCCATTTCCGAAAGGGAAAGGACGAACCCATCCATAAATCATGGATTAGATTCAAGGATTTAATAAGACAAGTTCCCCATCATGGCATCGAACTTTGGCTTCTGGTCCAAATCTTCTACGACAATGTCTCCTCAAATGACCAGAACGGAATCAACAATTCAAGAAAAGGGAGAATAGCTAATCTGAGCGCTGAGGAAGGGTGGAATAGGATTGAGGAATATGCTCAAGACCAGGATGATACTTGGGATGAACCTGACTCGACTACGAGCACATCTGAAATCACACCAACACCCTCAGATTGGCTGAGAAAAATTCACGAAAGGGTGGAATACCTTGCAGGGTCGCGAACAACTAAACAACTTTCAAATCCTTACTTGATCTTCGACTACTGTGGGGGCCCGCACGAGGTGGAGGAATGCGGAGGAGAAACCACGACCAAACATGCGTGTTTGTCAGGACATGACATCTACGCTGACCCCTCCCTTTTGTCTTTTTACCAAAACGATGATTATACCCTTTGGGGAAATCTGGTAAAAAGAAAAGAAGGAGAGGAAGGCCCTGAATACAAAATCAGGAGCACTTTTGAAGATGAACTTGGTCACTTTACTCAGGAAAAAGGTTTGCAATTGAAAGGTCTTGACGAGCTCATCGCTGAGCAACAAAATGACATGGAAAAATGGTTCAATAAGCTTAATGCCACCCTCGATGGCCATGACAGGCCACCAGTAAGCCAAAAAGATCCCTTGCTCGCGGTGACTACTCGAGCTAGAACAACAACCAAGGACCCTCCTTATCCGAGCTCGCATCCTGTCACCATTGAGCCAAACGATCCTCACGAGGAGGAAGGTAATGAGAGCAACGAGGCTCCAGAACAACCTCCCCTTGTGACCCCATCTCCACCAACTCCACCTAACCAACCTGCGAAAATCCCATTCCCATCCCGCCTAAAGAGCCAGAAGATTGAAAACGATAACAAGAGGTTCTTGTCATATCTAAAAGATTCAGTGGTCACCATACCTCTCCTTGATGCTTGCTATCACATGCCCAAGTATAGCTCATACTTCAAAAAATTGCTTGCCAACCGATAGAAACTCGAGGGTCTTGTGACCCTGGGAGAAGAATGCTCGGTGGTGACCCAACGAGGGCTACCAAAAAAGGTAGATGATCCAAGCAGCTTCACCTTGCCCTGTTCAATAGGATCTCTATCAATAAAGAATGCTCTTGACGATTTAGGGGCGAGCATCAACCTCATGCCCCACTCCATGTTCCTCAAACTAGGGTATTCCGGAAAAAAGCCTACCCGTATGAACATCCAGCTAGCCGATAGATCGGTCAAATACCCCTTAGGGATATGCGAGAATGTGCTAGTCAAAGTATGAAAGTTCAAATTTCCGATTGACTTCGTGATTTTGGAGATGGAGGAGGATGACCTGGTACCCATCATCTTAGGGAGACCCTTTCTTGCAACCGCTCGTGCAGTCATTGATGTTCACGATGGCAAGTTAACCTTAAGAGTAAGAACCGATAGCTTGACCTTTGATATTAAAGACACTATGAATCTATCTCTCGAAGCAGCTAACGACTCTATTTCATCGGAGAGGTCGATGAACTAACTGATGTCATTGACAACTGTGTTGATGAACAAATCGAAGAAGGCTGGTTACGAGATGAGAATTTCCTCCCCATAATAGAGAAGGGGAAGACGGAAGGCGTTAGCGCAGTCTCCTTCTATCCCAGACAAGATCCTACTGAACAGCTCGAACTCCGTAAACCCGAAAACAAGCTAAAGCCATCCATTATCGAACCACCTAAGCTAGAGCTTAAAGAACTCCCAAACCACCTGGAGCATGCCTTCCTCCAAGGAGAGGATCAGCTTCCAGTAATCATAAACTCTTCCCTTGAGCATGAACAAAAAGATAGGCTCATAGGAGTCCTAATGAAATATAAGGGAGTTCTTGCATGGAGTGTAGCCGACATTAAGGGGATTGACTCAACCTTTTGCACGCATAAGATTCTCATGGAAGAAAACTATAAACCAGCCGTGCAAACCCAGAGGCGGGTGAATCCCAACATTAAGGAGGTAGTGAAAAAAGAAGTTATCAAACTTTTAGATGCAGGGCTGATTTACCCAATTTCGGATAGCCCGTGGGTTAGTCCTGTACAGGTTGTACCAAAGAAAGGAGGAATGACTGTGGTAAAAAATGACAACGGTGAGATGGTACCTCACAGAACGGTTACTGGCTGGCGGGTATGCATCAATTATAGAAAGCTCAATGATGCCACCAGGAAAGATCACTTTCCCCACCCATTCATTGACCAAATGTTGGAAAGATTATCCGGGCACGAGTACTACTGTTTCTTGGATGGATTCTCAGGATACTTCCAAATCCCCATAGCACCTGAGGACCAAGAAAAAACCACATTTACTTACCCTTATGGGACATTCGCTTATAAGAGGATGCCTTTTGGGTTATGTAACGCTCCCGCCACTTTTCAGCGATGCATGACCGCAATCTTTCACGAGTTGATGGAAGACAGCATGGAAGTTTTCATGGATGACTTTTCGGTCTTCGAGGACTCTTTCGACCGCTGTCTTGCTAACCTCGAAAAAATGCTCAAACTTTGTGAGGAAACCAACTTGGTCCTGAACTGGGAAAAATGCCATTTTATGGTAAAAGAAGGGATTGTGCTAGGACATAAGGTCTCAGGAAATGGTATTGAGGTGGACCAAGCAAAGGTTGAAGCTATATCTAAACTACCTTATCCCACTACTGTTAAAGCAATACATAGCTTCTTGGGTCATGCCGGTTTCTACAGGAGATTCATTAAAGACTTCTCTAAAATAGCTCGGCCAATGACTTAATTGCTTGTAAAGGATGCCCCCTTCGATTTCTCTCAAGAATGCAAGGATGCATTCAATCTCCTGAAAAAGGAACTCATGCAAGCCCCAATCATGGTTACACCCAACTGGGAGTTACCATTCGAGATTATGTGTGACACTAGCGACTACGCTGTTGGGGCAGTATTAGGCCAAAGGTATAACAAACAGTTCCGACCAATATACTACGCTAGCAAAACTATGAATCCCGCTCAAGAGAATTATTCTACCACCGAAAAAGAATTATTAGCCGTGGTATTCTCCTTTGACAAATTCCGCCAATATCTTGTCCTTTCAAAGATGGTTGTTTTTACTGATCATTCGGCTCTCCGATATCTCTTTGCTAAGCAAGACGCTAAACCACGACTAATTCGGTGGATCTTGTTGTTACAAGAATTCGATGTTGAAATTCGTGATAAAGGGGGGGCAGAGAATTTGGCTGCTGATCAACTTTCTTGTCTCGAAAATCCCCTTTAGTGAGCTTGACAAAAGTGAGATTCGGGATTCGTTCCCTGACGAACAGCTCATGTCATTGACAGATTCTGAACCTTGGTACGCTGATTATGCTAATTATCTTGCAAGTAGGCTCATTCCGGAACACATGACTAGATACGAAAAGAAAAGGTTCTTTGCCTAACTAAAATACTACTTCTGGGACGAGCCTTTCTTATTCCGAAGATGTCCTGATCAAATAATCAGGCGCTGTGTTTCGGGAAAAGAAGCAATCAAGATTATGAAAAAATGTCATTTGGGCCCTTCTGGGGGCCATCATGGGATAAACACCACCGCACGAAAGGTTTTCGATGCAGGATTCTATTGGCCCTCAATATTCCGTGATGTAAAGGAGATGATACAAGCATGCGATGCATGTCAACGGTCCGGGAATATATCAAGTAGAGATGAAGCACCTCAGAATTTTATACAAGTTTGTGAGGTTTTCGATGTTTGGGGAATTGATTTCATGAGACCCTTTCCATCTTCAGGGGGGAATGAATACATTTTAGTGGCCATTGATTATGTTTCAAAATGGGTAGAGGCACAAGCCCTTAGGACCAACGATGCTAGGGTAGTTATTCATTTTCTAAAAAAGCTATTTGCTAGGTTCGACATTCCTAAAGCTCTCATTAGCGATAGGGGGACCCATTTTTGCAATGCGCAAATGGAAAAGGTCATGAAGAGGTATGGAGTTTCCCACCGTTTCTCCACCGCCTATCACCCATAAACCAACGGTCAAGTCGAAAACACCAATAGGGCAATTAAAAGAATATTGGAAAAAACGGTTAATCAAAACAGAAAGGACTGGTCATTTAAACTCGATGAGGCCTTATGGGCATTCCGAACTGCCTACAAGACACCTATTTGAACGACCCCGTTCCGCATGGTTTATGGCAAGGCTTGTCACCTTCCGGTGGAACTCGAACATAAGGCTTATTGGGCACTTAAGGCATGTAATTTGGATTATACGGTCGCTGGAATGAATCGGTTCTTACAACTCCATGAGCTTGATGAGTTAAGGCTAGAAGCGTATGAATCCTCCGTTACATATAAAGAAAGGGCAAAAAGATGGCATGACCAGCGAATTAAGAAACCTAAGGAGTTCTCAGAAGGGGACAAAGTTCTATTGTATAATTCTCGGTTAAGGTTATTTCCCGAGAAACTCAAGTCTATATGGTATGGGCCCTTTACAGTGAAAAGTTCCTCTAAAACTGGTGTTGTTGTGTTAATAGACGATGAAAATAGAGAGTTCACTGTCAACATACAACGCGTAAAACATTATCAAGAAAGTAGTAATGAGATGATTAGTGAAGAGGATATAACATTTGATGATGATGTCACGTAATAGCCCATGACCTTGAGTCTAGCTACAAAGACTCGTAAAATAAAGAAAAGCGCTTCTTGGGAGGCAACCCATGTTTTGTGTGATTTTTATTTGTTTGATTGTCATTTGCTTCCGTATGCATGCTTTATTTTTATTGTTGGTAGATCATGTTTCAAACTACATTGTGAAAATGCTTTATTTTGTTGTTTAACTTCGTCTTAACTTCATATAAAGGTATTTTGCAAAAGCTAAGTGTAAGGGGAAAACCCAAATTTGTTTTTAAGAACGAAATTGATCTTGATTCGCCCCAATATTAAATGAACATGTGTATTAGTACTTGTTAGAGTCAAATGCTTGTATCTAGTCATAATGATGTTTTGCAGGATTTTCCAGGAAGTAGGACATAAGTTTTTCCAGAAATTTTCTGGAAACTTAACGTAAAGATTTCTACAGGTCACTTCTGACGGCGTCAGGAGTTAATTCCTGACGGCGTCATGTGTAAACTTCTGGAAATTTTGCGAGTTTTGTTTTTCTAACGGAGTCTTAAAGTTTTTTTTTTTTTTTTTTTTTTTTTTTTTTTTTTTTTTTTTTTAGTTTTATAAACTCCAGGAAATCTGCAAACATTCGTTCCACAAGCATTATATCTTAAATTGTTTTCTAGGACTTCTTGTTTGTTTTCTCAGGTTTAACAGGTTATGTATGATAAGAAGATGATTTATTTTTCTGGAAGGGAAGCTTTGAACGTTCATTTTCTTGGAGGAAGATCTAACATTGTTACCACACTATCCACACCGAACGAATCAGGGGAGTATTTGCTTTCATTCTTTTACCTATTTCACTTTTACATTCTTTAATTGAACATTGGGGACAATGTTCATCCTAAGTGTAAGGGGAGGGTAAATGATGATACCTTATAGGATACAATTGCACTTGAGTTTGTTTGTTTGATGGTAGGTGTGATAAAACTAAGAGAAATACTTGTTAGTGTAATTTTAGCGCCAAATTTAAATTTTTTTACAACATTTAGGAGTGAAACTTTAGCCTTAGCAAGCGTCTCATGGATAGGAGTTGTATGACTAGCACAAAACCGTACTATTCAGAAAAATTTTCCACCCAAATATGTGAGGTTCCCCTTTAGATTTGATAGGAAAAGCATTCATTATTAGTGCTTATGAGTGTACCGGTAGCATTTAGATTCTAGAACTTGCGTTAGTGATGCATCCCGAGACCGTTAGTGAGACTACATTCGTGTGGTAGGATTTACTACATGATAAGAGGCATTAGGATCACCCTTGTGTTTAAACCCGTATCATAATTACTTGACCATTTAAGTCATATTACTTGGCTAGTAAAGTCAATTAATTTTTCCCACACCTTAGCGTTGTACTCATTTTTAGTACACGAAACCCCTAGTACACCCCTCCGAGCCTATCTTTTCGTTTCTAACTTTAAGCATCTTACTTAAAGGAAGAATTTGTTACAACCCACCCAAATGTGCAACCAAATCACCTTAGCCTTCCGTGTATGCACTCATCTTTAGTGCATTATTGTTATTTGTTTAACCCTTAGTTAATTATCTAATTGATTACATGGTTGCTAAGTCGAGTCATATCTTGTACATATTGTTTTGGGACGATTGGGACTCATGGGTAATGTACTTGTGTTATGGAGTAATGGGGAAGAACATCATATTATTAATCCCATATGTGCGTTAAACTTAAAAGTACTCCAAGTGTTTTAATTATCTTGATTCGAGTCATTAGATTAGTTTATTGTAAAGTATGTAAAAATTCAAGTGTAAGGGGAATGTACTACCATCCAGTTTCATTTTATGTTTGTTTTATGTTTTTGTTATTTTTGATTTATTAGTTTAAGTTGAGTCTAGTCTTGGCTTAGCAATGCGATATTGCACATGTAATTAACCAAGATGATTAACTCACCTCCAGTAAATATTGCCTTTATCCAATAAAGCCGTGTATTCCATATCCCTACACCTAACGTTATAACCCTTTAAAAGACCTCTTTAATAGTTTATCCTAGGTGCTTATGCCAAGTGATGGAGGTTTGATCCTTCCCCAAGCCTATGGTAATCTATTTTGCTATGACAGGTAGTGAGAGATGTTTTCCATTTCCTTATTGTGATATATACTTTATTACACCCGAGAGATGTGAGTATCTAAACACTATTTGTGAGGTGCTAGTGTATGACCTCCGTGCTTGTCTTTGGTTTTTAGTGGAACGAGTATTTGTTGTAATTACTTTTATATTAGTGTTAAATGACCCCTAACTTGTATTTTGATTAGAATAAAAGTGCATTTGCTTGAGGACAAGCAAATCTCAAGTGTAAGGGTATTTGATGAGGCGAAAAATGAACCACTTTTAAAGGGTCATTTAAGCCCGGATTCGAGATTATTTGATCAAATATTGCCCTAAATCGTTCCTTTTGTCATTTTAGGTACTTTTGGAGAGAAATCTGGAAAAGGAAGCATTTTGGACGTTTTTGGAGCATAAAAGTGAAGAAAACGGCAAAGTCTCAATTTTCCTTGCTGGGAACAGTACCTGACGGCGTCAAGAGTTACAAAAGAGGTGGAAGTGGAAGATACACGTGACGGTCCAAAGTATTTTCAAGCCTAGGAGATGACGGCGTCACCTAGGCCGTCATGGTCCATTTGTTAGTGACGGCCCAGAAGAAATTCCTACATGACGGCTTCAAAATCATATCTAGGCAATACAAATTCATTATAGGCGGTGAGTTGACGGCGTCACAAATTCCTTCTTGACGCCGTCACCCTGTAGAATGTATATATAGTTTTCCAAATTTCATTACTTAGTGTGCAACTTTGAGGGAAAAACCCTAGGTCGAATTTTCCAGCTTTTTCAAGGGTTTCAACCCTTTGAATCTTCCATGTTTTATTAAAGATAAGTACTCTTTCAATTCATTCAATATGTCTATGTGTTGTTTGAATATATCTTACGCTTGTCTTCAATTTAACATGCTCGGCTAGATTTCTTTTGTGTTTGCTTAGATGTAGTGAAACCTAGATGTTAATTATGGGTTGATTGTTTGTTTATAGTTGTTACGGATGATTGTATTTGATGTTAGGCTTAAGAAAACTGGCAGACATCCATTGGTAACTTGCTTGAACGTCTTAAGAAACATGATCGGAGGTGTACTACGATTTTTGGTTGTATTTAATGCGTAGGAGAATTCTAATGATCCCATGTTAGGAGCTTCTAACGGCTCTATGGAAAACTAGAAGGGGGGTTGAATAGTTTACCGATTAAAATCTTTTTAACTTGTTAAGTTAGCTTTGAAACTTTCCGTTTGATCAAATATATATGCACAAACACAATATATAACATGCAAGTAAATGAAAGAAACGATCAAACCACCACACGAGTATTTATCGTGGTTCGGCTACAAGGACTCTTTTTCCTTGCCCTACGTCTACGCCCCGAGTATCCAACTCGAGAGTTTCTTTCACTAGTCAACAAGCTCCTTTCACCGGCGGAGAAAACCTTACACGTCGCTTATACTTTTACCGACACAAAGCTAAATGTCGAGTTCTTTTACAAGGGCACAACTACTCCCGTTAGTTCTTTTACTAGGGTACAACAACTCCCAACACTCTTTGTATTTTGAGGACTAAAATACTAACCACTCACTACAGAATATACACAAACAAATGAAGTGTAAACAACACGAGTTTACACAATACTAAGCTACCAAGTCTTGCAACGTTGTGTTGGAAACTTGTAACTTTTCACGACCTTGTGAGCTTCTTTGCTACAAAGAGAAACTTCACATTAACAATGTTAAGAGGTTAGAAGAAAAGATGAGTGTGTGTGTGTAAAATATGATCTCAAGAGGTTAGCCAAAAATCAAGTTATGGCTTGGTATTTATAGCACATCAAACTACATGCTTGGCGGAACCCTCAGATGGGTTCCGCCCGCGTACCCCCAGGGTACCGCCGGGTCTGTAGTAGGTTTTTGCAATAACTCTTCAAACCAAACAAGGTCTTGTCTCATAACTCTTAGCAACCAAACAATGTCACATCACTTAAATCAAGTCAAACATGAAACTTGTAAGCAACAACAAAGTTAGTCAAACACATTTCTTTCCATAAATACATAATGACAAAACTTGCCATAAATGTGATGTGACAATTTCTAATTTAAGAAATAAACTTGTGTTGTGTTTTATGAAATGTAAAATGTAGCAAAAGTCTAGTTTATGCAAGTCTTAAAAACTAAGATTATGTTTTGCTTAGAAACTAAAGTTTACATTTTGTCGTTAAAAAAACTTAGCGAAGATCGTAAAATATAAATAACATTTTTAGGCGATATTTGTATTAACAGGCTCAATATAGGAGTGAAGTAGGATCCTATAGAGTTAGGGAATATTGTACACGACCCTATGACTAGTATTAAGGAATATGACCCGTCATCCATGCAATTGTAACAAACTATCAACCTGTAAAAGATATCTAGGGAGTAATGAAACCTAAGTAAACATAACTTTCCTCATTATTGTCACCACCACACTAGTATAATTAGATTTATTTTCATTTCTGTTATTTTATTTTGATTGCATTTTTAGTTATTTGGGTTAGTTGGCTAGCAACTAATTCCGCCCATTCCTTCAAAACCCGAGATTTTTAATTGCTTTTATAAAATAAAAATACAAAAAGAATCATCCCTCACCTCTAGACCTAGTTTTTAGGCTTTCTAATCCTAGCGACACTATTTCTGAGTTGAACGATCAATCCCCTGGTACTTGTCACTATACTATACTACAACGATCAGGTACATTGCCTGGTGGGGGTTGTAAGCTTCTCGAGATCTCTCGAGAGGTAAAGCCTAGTGCGATTCCCACGTATCATGGTGAAACATTTAGTGTGTTATGTTTGTTGTCTTTTGGGCCTTATGAAAAATTTATTTTGCTTAATCATCTATCATCATGTATCTGATCTATGTTATCGAATGAATGAAGATCTCTTTACCTTAATCCACTATTGTTTTTGTGTTTGTTGCTTGTATAGCTTAATGACATTTATGTTATATGTTTGGTCCTTAGTGAAACAGTGTAAACATACAAAGTTGGTAGTATTCATCCCTTACCACGTGTTATGGTTACCATAAAGCGTTATGGATATAAGTACGGTTGTCTTTTGACCACTAGTATACCCAAATTCAAATTCAAAAACAGTCTATTATTTTTCCGCTGAAATTGCTTATCAACGGGTAAATCTAGATCTCGTAAACAGATCAAATGCTACAATTGTCATACGGTTGGACATAATAAGAGAAGGTGTCACAAGGAACAAGTTCCACGACCCCCAAAGGAAAGTAACATACGGGGAAGAAAAAGGAATTTTGATGGCAGAAGGCAACAGGTATGCAAACATTTATCATATTATTCACTGATGATCTATTGTGTTTACATTGGATATGATGTATGCATATATTATTTTTTTTCAGTGGATGGATGAAGAGGAGATAAGGCAGACTACGGAACAAGAGTTTCTTGAATCTCTTTTTTTTTTCAAGAAGAACATAAAAGGTTGGATCAAGATGAAGAGCAGTTAAGGCTAGATGAAGAAGCATTCTAACAGTTTTTGGAAAAAGAGAGAATGTACACACAACTTGAACATGAAAGAGCAAGACAAGAAGCAATGGAAGAGCCAAATTTTTTGAGAGTATGGACTGGATGTAGATTACACAAGGTTTATTGAAAAAAAATGGTTGTCCTAAAAGGAGTTGTTTCTAGTAGCAAATGAATGTTTGTCGGTAGTTTGCAATAGTCAACAGTTTCAAATAGTCTTAGTTTTGACTCCATTGTACGCATTTACTCATGTCTTTGATCCTATCTACTTGTTCAACAACCTCATTGTACCTTTATCATCTTTTCCTGCATTATATAATACCTTTGTTATCATCAACTCTTTTTCAATTCAATTGCTTTTCACAATGGATCCACAAAATGGTTGTCAATTGGTCTGCCATAACTGTTGGGTTGAAAGGGAAAACATGGCTGTATTGATGTTTTTTGTAACACATATTTCGTGTGGTATGCTTGTCCATCGTGCCTTGAAAAAAGGGGAACCCCATCTTATATGTTACAGGGGAAAACACAAGTATAACCGATCGTGGTGGGTATGTGATTGGCTTAGGTGTTAATTATTCTAGTAGAGGTCATGCTAATGTGGGAAGTGGTGATGAACAAAGACAATCAACCAGTGAAGAACCTGCTACTGATAAACCAAGTGAAGAATCTGCAAGTGGAACACCTACCGAAGAACCTACAACTCATAAACCAAGTGTTTCACCTGCTAGTCAATTACCCAAGTGAATCACCAACAAGAAATGCTATGTTGTCTTTCAGTTTACATGTAATTTAACTGATTTGTTGTAATTCATATGTTATAACAATGCAGTTTGGTTTTGGTATATGTTGACTTTAATAGTCAATTTAAGTTATTCAAAACACTACACTATACTACATGCGCAATTGGAAACTAAAAACTATAAACATGTAAAGCAAAACTATAAATTCCAACTTTTTTAGTAGCCATCATCATCCTAAAAAATTTACATCTTCATTACATAAACCACTAAAAATAACAAGTGAACTTTTTGATAGGAGACTTGCTTTTGATTGGGGGACACTTGAGGTCCTTAGGAGGAGGCACATACCAATGTTTCCTCTTTTTGCTGGTGCTAACCGATTGTGCATTTGATGCATCAAACTCTTTTCCTTTATCTTTCATCACTTCGGCTTCTTTGGCAAATCGGCATAAATCTTCTTACATCTCATCAGACATTTCATCACTTTCTAACCAACTATCACCATATTTGGCATTCACATACTCTACCATCTTATCCGTCACTTGTGTCTTAGTAAGGTCCATGTCAGCCTTTTTTTAATGAAATAAATATGGGTAGCTAGTTGAGGGTTGTTTACATTAGAGGTAATAAATGACAATGTGTATGATAGATCATCGGGACTTACTCAAATGTCAATGGTTAGTTGTGGATTTATTGGTTTCCTCGCAAACATTAATAGGCGTAACAGAGAAGATGTGGTCAACTTGCATAGTTAAAAACTATATTACTACACAGTTGGTCCCTGAAGTTGAATGTCGTGTTAGATTTAACCATCTGATAGTTATAAATGTTGTTGGACTATTATGCCCTTGAAAATATAACAAAAGATGAGCGTTGACCTCATCATTTCTGGTCAAGGGGCACATTCGGCCTAAAAAACCAGACTTTTGGACGCATGACGATGGTTTTGCAAACTTAAGGGGCATGGCGATGTTTTTGGTCAAGTTTAGGGACCAACGATGTATTTTTGCCTTATTATTATTATTATTATTATTATTATTATTATTATTATTATTATTATTATTATTATTTTGAAACTTGAAATTTAAAGTATTAAATTTAAAGGTGTGTCTGTTTTTTGAAAAAATGTCTTACTAGACTCTTACTCTTACTGAATCCGAAGCAGTAAGAGGTGGTCAGACATTAGTGTTTTTGTTTTTTTCTTATGAGTCAGACCCGGTCAGACATATAACATCTTACTCAATAAGAGGTGGATGACTTGTCTTATTGCCTCTTACTCAATAAGAGATTGAAAACTTGTGTTAATATAATACATTTTTGATAAGGTTTATTAACTATGTTATATTTATTATAAAAAATCTTGTTTCATATTTATATAACTTATTTATTATGGCATTGCATTGGTTTAATAAATAAATTGCAGAAACGAGCACTTAAAATCATTCGGACAATTATACAAAAACAAACAATACTATTTCGTTCATATTTAAACTTTCTAGCCACCTCTTACCGGAAATATGTGGTAGTCAGATTCAGACCTAAAACATCTTAATGAAACAAACACACCCTAAATTAATTCAGTTTGCTTAAATTACCTCTAAATACTTCTTAAACTTGACAACTTTTTAAAAATATGACAACTTAAATTATGTTTTTTCTTAATTAATTTTAATTTAACAAATTTTCAAAAACACACATTATATTAATTTCAAAAAACACATGCTTTATATTTCAGAAAACACACTGTTTGCCTCAAGTATCGAACCAAAATCACGATTTTGCAAGTATAATTATTTGGCGATATATATCGTCGTTTTACGCGAGCTCGATGTCTTTATATTTTAATTTTATAAAATTACATGTGACTTTGTTACTTTTATTCGAGCGTGCGTCGTGAAAAATAGATGTGTAACCGAGCGTGCTCGAAGTTGACAAGCTAGAGATTATTAACTCATACAATATATTTTAGCTCAGCTCAGTTTAACCATGTTTAACCCAACTTTGAGTCAAGCTTCTAACGAACTCAGCACGAGCATCTTGGCTTGTTTACATTCTTAACAAATCACTTTTTGCCACAAAGATAATCTCGTTGATAGTAAAATTCATTTGAATGACCAAAAGTAGAGTTCGAGACATATGCTAAGAAATGGAGTTAATTTAGTAAAATAACATTTATGAAGTGTAGCTCTATTGTTCATGAAAAGTAAAGTTTACACAACTCAAAAACACCTTTTTTAAATTGGGTTTTCCTACTTTGTGCTCTATGGTACAAGATAAGAAGGTAAAAAGTATAAAAAAGTACCAATGACCCACTAAAACGAACTTTTAAGGATTCATAAAATATGTATTTTTTGTGAGTAATTACTTTTTGAGACATTAGAGGTGGCTAAGTGGTCGGATTAGGTCTGGTTGTGTCTTGGGTATTATATGGGTATAGGTCTAGATGAGTCACTTGGAAGAAAGTGGTCGGATTGGGTCTGGTTGTGTCTTGGGTATTTCATCTTTGTCCTTTTATTCATCATTAACTATTCGGGTTTTTTTTGTTTTCGTCAATTTTTTTACGTTTTCGCCCGCCTTTTTACGTTTTCGTCAATTTTTTTACGTTTTCGTCCGTTTTTTTTTTACGTTTTCATCTGTTTTATTACGTTTTCCTCAGGTTTATTACGTTTTCGTCCGATTTTTTATGTTTCGTCCATTTTATTTACGTTTTCATCCGGTTTTTACGTGTTCGTCCATTTTTTCACTTTTTCGTTATTTTTTTACGTTTTCGTCATCTTTTTTAAGTTTTTGACCGTTTTTTTTACGTTTTCGTCCGTTTTTTACGTTTTCGACCCTTTGTTTAACGTTTTCATCTGGTTTTTTTACGTTTTCGTCCGTATTTTTACGTTTTCGTCCGTATTTTTACGTTTTCGCCTCTATTTTTACGTATTTGTTCTTTTTTAAGTTTCATCTGTTTTTTTACATTTTCGTCATGTTTTTTTTACGTTTTCGTCAGGCTTTTTACGTTTTTGACTATTTTTTTAACGTTTTCGTCCGTTTTTTACATTTTCGTCAGTTTTTTACGTTTTCGTTAGGGTTTTTACGTTTCCAACCGTTTTAAATACGTTTTCGTCATATTTTTACATTCTGTCCGTTTTTTACGTTTTCGTCCGTTTCCTATGCTTTCGTCCATTTTTTTACGTTTTTAATCTTTATTAACGTTTTCGTCTGTTTTTCAACGTTTTCGTCCATTTTCACGTTTTTATCCGTGTTTTTTACGTTTTTGCCCTGTATTTTACATTTCCGTCCGGTTTTAATGTTTTCATCCGTTTTTTTACGTTTTCGTCATATTTTTACGTTTTTGACTCTTTTTCTACGTTTTTTTTCGTTTTCATCCACTTTTTATGCTTTAGACTCTTTTTTTACGTTTTCATATGTTTTTTCCGTTTTTGTATGTTTTTTTTACGTATGTAAACGGATGAAAAGGTAAGGTAAGGATGAAAACAGACGAAAATGTATGAAATAGACAAAAACGTAAAAAAACAGACAAAAATAGAAAAAAACATGCCGAAAATGTAAAAAAAAATGGACGAAAATGTTAACAAGAGTCAAATACGTAAAAAAATGGACGAAAAAGTTTAAAAAAAAAAAGGACTAAAACGAAAAAAACGGACGCTTACGTAAATAAAATGGACGAAACGTAAAGAAACGGACGAAAACGTAAAAAATAGACGAACACGTAAAAAACGAACGAAAACGTAAAAAAAACAAGATGAAAAGGTAAAAAAGAAGATTAAAACGGAAAAAAACGGACTAAAACGTAAAAAACAGACGAAAAAGTAAAACAAAAAATAGATAAAAACGTAAAAAAACAGACGAAAACGTAAAAGAACAGACGAAAACATATAAAAATAGATGAAAATATATAAAAATGCATAGAAACATAAAAACACATGAAAATGTATAAAAAATAGACCAGTTCGGTTAGTACATAGAGTATTATTTACTTTATTTTATTAATAGACTTATTTGTTTATAATAGTAGAACTAGCTAGACACACTTTATTATTTTAATAGAGGCCACTTAAACTCATTTAGACCCATCTAAATTATTTAACAATACCTAATTAGACCTATCCCATTGAAAATATTTACCCAACTTGATCCAACTTTTACCTATTGGTCTTAAATTGCCACCTATTACTTTTTTATCTTCTTATCTTTGTGCTCATAGAAAACAAGATAGAAAAACCCTTTTGAATTTAGGGCCCGTTTGGTTTGTAGGTGAATTTACGATTTGAATTTAGATTTGGATTAGAATTTTGATTTGAATTTAATGTAAGAGAGAGAAAAAATTAAAAAAATAAAATATGTATTTAATTAAATTAATAACCAATTTTTATAATTAATATACATTTTATTTTTAAGTAAGACCCAACAAATGAGAGTGATAATATATAATGGGGGCTACATTTAAATCAAAACCCATCAAAACTTGAGTAACACCATTTCTTTTAAAATTTGTGGGTCTAATGGGGATGAGTCCTAATTTTCAATCCTTATCTAATAATCAAACATGTTTTTTGTCAACCACTCCCAAATTCTAAAGAGATGGGTGGGAAATAAACGGACCCTTAGCAAACTCACAAATTGGCCTCTAGACCACATTAATTTAAAAACAACCACTTTACATTTAACAAAATGACAAACTAACCCCTAAACCTAATAAACTTTATAGTTTATAAATTTATATCTCATTAGGTGTTGTGTTAAATTGGTTTGTCTATATGTTATATTAATTGTATTTTTGAGTGAAAGGGTATTTAAAAAAAAATTATTACAAGTTTTGAGGTCATAATAAATTCAATGTTACAAGTTTTGAAATCATGTTATAAAAAGAATGAATGTTAGCTTAAAAAATTAAAACTTTCTTTTATGAAGTCTCAAATCTATACTACATATAAAGCATGAATGACTCTCTCTCCAAAATTTTAAGACTTACAAGAAATTAAGCATGGTTTACAACACTGTAGCGCACACTTTCAAAATTACAACAAAGTAAGCATATTGTACAACAAAATAAAGCGTGGTGTCATTTTAAGACCAAAATTTCTATCAAACAACATTAATGATATTAAAAACACCTCTTCACCAAAAAGTACAACCATTTAAGCACAATATACAATAGCTACAACCAATTTTTAGATTTACAACAAAATAAGCATAGTGTACAATAAAATAAGCATGATGTAATTTTTAAACTTACAACATTAATGCTATTAAAGTGGTCAATATTATTAATGACTATAATAACTACTATTTACAAGAAAAGAAGTATAGTGTACAACACTTTAATGCACATAATTTTCAGACGTATAAGACAAGAAGCATATAGTGTACAACAAGAAGCATAGTGTACAACAAAACACCACATTAATGCTATTTAATATAGTCAATTATTAAATACAATTAATACAGTTATTAAAACACTCCTTACATAAGAAATACAAATTATCAAGCATATTGTACAACCAAATTAAACACAATTCCTGCATTAAATTTCACTACTACAAATAATAAAACACATTATACAAAAATTCAAGCCCGAACGAGCAACGAGCCAAATGGGCTTGAGCCCGAAGAGGCACGGGCCAACGGGTTCGAGCACGAATGGGCACGGGCTATATCCGTAAATTTATTGTCAAAAAGAACATAATAAACTAAAATATATTATTCATCGAAAATTTTTATTTCAGGGTACCTGCCGCTGCAACGCGCGGATACCCTGCTAGTATATTATAAAGTAGTATGTATAGATAACTTACGTAGTTACGTTCATAACCCTAATTTATAACTTATGTACACAAGTTTTAAAGGGGCCTGTTAGTTGATAATTTGATATTAAATGAAAGCTCTTTATAGCTTATAAAGACTTCCATTAAATTTATATTGATGAGTTTTTGCTTTCCAAGTCTAAAGTAAATAGTTAATGATTTTCGCTTTTGTTGTGTTGTGAACTCTGATTTCAATAAATGAGACGTCAAGCCATCAAGGTCTTCATCCTCTTTAGTAGCCAGCCAATGTAGAAAAGGCAAAAAGGTTCTTTTTGAGACGTTAACAATCGATCAAGGGCGAATGGCAATGTCGAAACCTACAAACATTCGATCAAGGGCGAATGGCAATGTCGGAACCTACACCGTGAAGAACGAAATACAAATATCAAAAGTTTTATCAATATAAATTATCCCGATTTGACAATACATGCGAGAACTACAGAACATAAAACATGTTTTAAAAGACGAAAAGAAAATCATAAATTTAACTTTCTATTAAGTCGCGGCCTAAACTACAAATTAGAGTTTTTTCCTTGATGGCTAAATGATATATTCGAGAGAGAAGCAAAAAAAAAAAAAAAAAAAAAAAAAAAAAAAAAAAAAAAAAAAAGGTTATATGAGAGAACACAAAAGAAAAAAGAAATCAAGACAGGGTATATGAGAGAACACAAAAGAACAGGGTATATATCTCCTTTTTTGTTCATTCTTGTCATGGAATGTTTGCATATATCATTCCAAAGGGTGGTCGATGCTGATATGTTCATGGGGATTAAACTTGGTCACTCGGTAAATTTATCGCACATGTTTTACGCGGATGACGCGGTGTTTGTTGGTAAGTGGAATGATAAAAACATAAACACGCTTACTGACGTTTTAGAATGCTTTTTTCATGTCTCGGGGCTCCGTATAAATATGAGTAAAAGCAAGATCTTGGGCGTTCATGTGGACCGAGGCAAAGTGCATCACGCGGTTGGTAAACTTGGTTGCCTCATCCTTAATAGTCCGTTCTCTTATTTAGGCACTAAAGTGGGTGGTATTATGTCTCAGGCGGAGGCTTGGAAAGAGGTTATTGATAAAGTTCAATCCCGGCTCTCTAAGTGGAAATTGAAAGCTTTTTCCATAGGTGGTCGATTAACTTTATTAAGGTCGGTGCTTGGGTCGATTCCTCTCTTTTACATGTCCATTTTTCGTGTTCCGTCGAATGTATTACATAACCTGGAATCAATTAGATGTCATTTCTTTAATGGCCATGAGACGGGTAGTCGTAAAGCTTCTTGGGTGAAATGGAATAATGTTCTAGCCGACAAGGAGAAAGGGGGCTTGGGCGTTTCCAGTCTTTATGCTCTCAACAGAGGTCTTATGTTGAAATGGCTTTGGAGATTTTACGATCATAATAATTCTCTTTGGTCTTGTGTTATTAAAGCCATTCACGGTAACGATGGGAACATTGACCTGGTTCGTAAAGGAGGTGGACAGTCTTGTTGGACTACTATCATTAAGGAAATAAAGGTGTTGTCCAGCCAACGAGTGAATGTCTTTGACTACATACGTCTTAAATTGGGTAATGGCAATATGGCTTCTTTTTGGAATGACAATTGGTCCGGTGCTGGTATTGTTAAAGATCTCTTTCCTCGGTTGTATGCTTTAGAAAACCACAAGGAGGTTAACGTTCGGGTTAAACTATCTGATTCGAGTTTGACTATGTCTTTCCGTCGTCATATCAGGGGGGTGCAGAACAGGTGCAATTCGACGCTCTTATGTCTTTAGTAAGTTTGGTTAACTTGGTTCCTTCGATCGACATGTGGGTTTGGACCCTTGAAAGTACGGGCGAATTCTCGGTGGCCTCCATTCGCAAGATTATTGATGATTCTCGTCTTAAGTCTGATCAACCCAAAACAAGATGGAATAAATACGTTCCTATCAAAACTAATGTACTTGCTTGGAAGATAAAGATGGACGCGTTACCAACAAGACTCAATATTTCTAGACGTGGTATCGATATTCAATCGATATCCTGTCCCATTTGCGATGAAGGTATTGAATCTTCTCTTCATCTTTTTTTCCGCTGCAATATGGCAAAGCAGCTTGCTCGCAAAATCTCCTCTTGGTGGTGTATTGATTACGTGGATGTCAATTCTTATGGGGAGTGGTGTACTTGGATGTTGTCTCTCCGGCTTGCATCTAAAACGAAGGCTTTGTTTGAAGGCGTTTTGTATGCTTTGTGGTGGAATTTATGGACCTATCGCAACAAGCTCATCTTTGAAGATAAGGCTCCTTCGAAGGCGTTTATTTTTGACAACATTGTCTCTAATTCCTTGTATTGGTGTAAATTTAGAAGTAAAGCCTCGTTCAGTTGGATCGAATGGCTTAAAAACCTTTATTTGATTACTTTGTAAGTCTAGCTTCTTGCTAGTTTTTCCTTTTATAAATCGCCGTTTAAAAAAAAAAAAAAAAAAAAAAAAACAATAGTTAAGAGCATCCTCAATGCAAACATGACTTGAGATTTTCAAGTCATTCTTCAACCTATCTCTACAATGATAAAAAGGCTTTTGTATAAATCTTAACTTATTCTCTAACACATGTATGCTAATTTAGCTTAATCAATAGGTTGTGCAATCTCAACCTAGTGATCAAATAAGTCATTGTTAACCTTTTGCCTCAATGCATCAACCCACATTCAACACATTCTCAACCCTTTTTCAACCTCCCACTGAAGATGCTCTAAAATCGTATAAGCTCGCTCCTATTCTCCTAAGCCAACATAGAAAAGCTTAAACAAACACCCTTTAGTTGTAGGTCAGATGGATTAATTATTTCAAGTTTCAACTATACTAGCTTTTTAGCCTTTTAGGCCTCACTTTTATAGCCCATACATTTGGGCTATCATATCCCAACACTGTTCATTCTTCAAATATATGCGCAGTAACATCTTTAAGAAGACAACCAAAAATGAATCAAAACAATACTGACAGACTGACATTGACCCTTTACATAACTGTATAGACAAAAGCTTATGAGTTTTACAAACATTATTTTTGGAGATTGATTACTTAAAGTTAAAACTCAATAGAATTAATAGATTAGTTTGCATATGTAATATGACTTGATAGATATCATTTCAAGTTTCTTATGCTAACCATATGTTTATACACTAATAATTTTAAAGACAAAGGGAAAAAAATGTTTATAAGCACAATATTTAAAAGTTATTATTTTTGTGTAATAACTTATAGATGGAAAAAATCTAAAACTAGATACTTGTTAAAACAGAAATGTTATTCTATTTTCTTACAAGCTAGTCAAAATTCTTATATTAGAATCTTAACTACATTATAATGCATTTAGGCCATTCCTAGAAAGAAAGTCTTCAAAAAATAAGACCAAAAACATTTCTTTAATTGGAAGGATTTCTAACTAATCTTAACTACATATGAATAGGAGTTAAGTAACATTATGAATTTTAATGTCTTTAATTGTATGAGCCACTAATATTTATAAACCTCACTAACTTGCAATAGCCCATTTTTATTTTTATTATTTTTTATTTTTGTTGAACGGCAAATTTATTATAGAAAAAACTAGCAAGGCGCTAGTAGTTTACAACAAAATAAGATTAGGGTTTTTAAGCCACAATCCAACTAAAACTAGTTTTGCTTCTAAACCGAATCCAAAAGAAAGAACGAGAAACAACTTCATCAAACATAATTGCCTTTGGAGGAATCTCTTGACCGAAAATCGTTCGGTTGCGCCAATTCCATATGTACCACCACACAATGTAGCATACACCTTCGAACGCCAGTTTTTGTTTCATCGGGAGCCGAATAGACAACAACCAATCCAACCAATCATCATAAGAATTAAGCTCCTTGTACACCATATCCCACCATCGAGTGATCTTATAAATAATCTCACAAACTAATTGGCAAGAATAGAATAAATGCCTAGATGATTCAACCGTCCTCTCACACATAGGACATAATATAGACTCAATCTCCATACCTCTACGAGAAATATTGAATCTGGTAGGAAGACAATCGTTTTTAACTTTTCAAGCATGAACATTAATCTTGATTGGAACCGCCTTTATCCATCTTGTCTTTGAACTACCATTCGGAAGTAAAGTGTCATCGATAAGTTTCCTAACCGAGGATATCGAGAACTCACCCGATCCATCAAAGGACCACGACCATCTATCTTTCGAATTACTTAGAATACACCCATCTGTCTTTTCCTTTAACAACTCCAACTGAACCTGCTCTATTCCACCCCTAGGATTTCGACAAAGAGAAAACTCCAACCCTCCATGAGACAGTTTCAACGCAACCTCAATCCCTTTCATCGTTTCCAAAGCATAAATTCTAGGGGCCAAATCTTTAAAAGCAACATCACCACACCACTTAGTTTCCCAAAACGAAGTATTCATCCCATTACCCAATGTCGGAGTAATATATCTGAGAAGATCAATACCATACAACTTCAATGACTCGATTTCCGGAATTATACTAATCCATATAGACGGGTAGCTCAATTTAGCTTTCATACCAATTTTTCCACTTTCACCATGTAACGCTTTTATGACCCTAGCCCATAACGAATTCTTTTGGGTTATAAACCGCCACACCCATTTGAACAAAAGGGCCCTGTTAAGCGCGAATAAACTCGAAAGCCCAAGACCTCCTGTATCCTTAGAAGCCATCACATTTCTCCATCTGACCCAACTTGATTTTCTCGAATTTATCTCCATGCCATTAAAAAACCGCGCCCGGATTGATTCCATATTCTGCAGCACCTTCATAGGCACTTTAAAAATGGACATATGATAAATAGGAATCGCGCCTAAAACCTATTTAAGGAGAGTCAATCTTCCTCCTATTGAGAGTGTCTTTAATTTCCATCTAGATAGCCGAGAAACATATTATCAATGACCTCCTTCCAAGACTGAATTCGTGACATAAAATCTCCCACTCTAGATCCTAAGTATTTGAACGGCGTCTTAAGAACCACACAGCCAATCTTGACCGCAGCCTGCTTTACTTTACAAGAGTCTACAGATATCCCCATCAACCTATTCTTATTCATATTGATACGAAGGCCCGACGCACGATGAAAAATCTCCAACACACGAGTAATAGTTTCAATATTCGATTGGTTCCATTGCCCCATGAAAATAGCATCATCCGCATAAAACAAATAAGATATCTGTAAAGATGAACCCACCATAATCCCCTTAAATAAACCTGCGTCCACCACTCTTTGAAATGAAGTATGTAAGCTCTCCATGACCAAAATAAATAAGAAAGGTGACAACGGATCACCTTGTTTAAGCACTTTATAGAATTGAAACTCTTGCGTAGGGCTTCCATTAACAAGAACCGAACCCCTAGAAGAGTGAAGACAACTTTGTATCCATTTACACCATTTTTCTCCAAATCCAAACTTCTTTAGAATGTCGTCAACATAATCCCATCTAATTGAGTCATATGCCTTTTCGAAATCAACTTTAAACACCATAGTATGTTTCTTCTTCTTCTTGCACCATTGAACAAGCTCATTCAAAATAAATGGACCGTCTAAAATTTGCCTATCGGCCACAAAAGCGGATTGAATTTCATTCACAATATCACCCAAAACCGTAACCAGACGATTCGCCAAAATCTTAGCAACAATCTTGTATACACTCCTAATAAGACTAATAGGTCTAAAATCTTTAACCATATTAGCATTAGGAATTTTAGGAATTAAAGTAATAAATGAAGAATTACCTCCTTTCGGGATCCTCCAATTTTGAAAGAACCACTTAACAGCATCAACTACATCATCCTCAATTAGTTTCCAATATCGACGATAAAAACCAAATGTAAAACCGTCCGGTCCCGGAGCTTTATCAATGCCACAATCCCAAACCGCTATTTTGATTTCTTCTTTCGATACTTCACTTTCCAGCACCTCATTCTGCTCAATCGAAATACGTTTATCGAATTCCTTCTCTAACCGAATACCACATTGTTTAGGTTGCTCAAATCTATTTTTAAAATGTCCATAGAACTCCTTCTTTACTAGGCATGGGGATTCCAACCATATACCATCAACCAACACACCACGAATAGCAAGCCACCCTCTTTTTTTATTGAGCACACCATGATAAAAGTTAGAATTTTCGTCGCCCTTAATAGACCATTTAATTTTCACTTTTTGAGCCACTTCCATAGTTTCTGCCTTCTCCATCTCATGAATTAACCGCACTACTTCGTGCCTCCTTTTAACATCTCCTTCTGTTCCATATCCTTTATCAATATTTAAATCAAGAGTGACATGCTCGGCCTTAAGATTTCTCATCCCACCATTCAATCTCTCCTTGTATTGTCTATTCCATATCCGAATCTTGTCTTTTACAAATCTGAGCTTGTTTATAAATTTAGCGTTGGGGTTTCGCTCAGTAACCTGCGCTTCCTTCCAGGAATCCTCTACTAATTTATCAAACCCATCAATCTCAAACCAATAATGAAAAAACTTAAATGGAATCAGGCCATAATCATAATGAATCTCCCGCATTAAAATCGGCCGATAATCAGACAGATATCTGTCTAAATAAATAGCAGATATGTTAGGACACGAACACATAAGATTATCAGAGATGAGAAAGCGATCCAGTTTACTCATCTTAGTCGCCGATTTATGGCACCACGTAAACGAACAACCACCAAGAGGCACCTCCACTAAACCTGCATCGGTAATAAAAATATTAAAAGCCTCTGCACCTAATTTGTTAAAGACGGATCCAAACCTTTCACTACTATCACGAACTTCATTAAAATCTCCCATAATCACGACATCACCATCCCAATTTGTAATCACAAAAGATAAGTAATCCCATAACATCTTCTTCTCATTAAATTCTTGAGGAGCATATACCGACACTATAAGTAAACTTTTCCCACTAGGAACCCATACGCCTCTAACCATTGTAAAGTAATCAGACACCGTCACATTCATTTTCTGAAACATATTAGGATCCCAAACACCCAGGATCCCACCCGACTTACCAACGGCTTCACTATAAACATAATCAAAATCAAAATTTCCCCTACAACTTTTAATGCACCAAAGATCAATTTCTCCATTTTAGTTTCTTGTAAAGAAAGGAAATTCACCTTATTAGACACACATAACTCCTTAACCCAATCTTTTTTAGCCTTTTGGGCAAGGCCTTGAATATTCAAAGATAAAAAGTTCATCGATGAGCCTCATCCGCTCCTTGTGATTCGATAATTTCTTCCATATTTTTCATACACCCCTTCATATCATATCCCATAGTCTGTCCAACCTTAACAAGTTCTTCAATCAATGTTAATATAGAACCCCCTATACGCGGTGCTACTGATTTCTTAAAATGGCCCGAACAATACGATTCTTGAGCATCATACGAGAATTCTTTCCTCTCATGAGATTGTTTCTCCCCATAACCTCCACCATCGTGATTGATGCGTAGGGATTGCACCAGGCTTTACCTCTCGAGGGATCTCGAGAAGCTTACAACCCCCACCAGGCAGTGTACCTGATCGATGTAGTATAGTATAATGACAAGTATCGGGGGATTGATCGTTCAGCTAGGAATAGTGTCGCTAGGATTAGAAAACCTAAAGACTAGGTCTAGATATGAGGGATGATTCTTTTTGTATTTTTATATTTTTATAAAAGCAATTAAAAATCTCGGTTTTGAAGGAGTTGGGCGGAATTAGTTGCTAGTCAACTAACCCAATTACTAAGATGCAATCAAAATAAAATACTAAAAATGAAAATAAACTAAATTATACTAGTGGTGTGAGCGATATATGGGAGAATTGTGTTTACTTAGATTTCACTACTCCCTAGATATCTTTTACATGTTAATTACTTGTTACAGTTGCGTGGATGACAGATTGTATTCCTTAATACCATTCATGGGGTGGCGTACTTACTTCCCCAATCCTATAAGCGCCTACTTCACTCCTATGTCGAGCCGGCTAAGAAGCTCCTAACATGGGATCATTAGAATTTGCTCATGCATTAAATACAACCAATAAAACCTAGTACACATCGGTTCATGTTTCCTAAGACGTTCAAGCATGTTACACAATGGAGATCTGCCAGTTTTCTTAAGCCTAAAATTGAAATCATTCATCAAATACAGCTATAAACAAGTAATCAACATATAATTAACATCTAGGTTTCATTACATCTAAGCAAACACATGATAGATCTAGCCTAGCATGTTGAAATCAAGACAAGCATAAGATATATTCAAACAACACATAGACATATTGATTGAATTGAAAGAGGGCTTATCTCAATTGAACATGAAAGGTTTCAAGGGGTAAAAACCCTTGAAAATACTGTAAAATACGACCTAGGGTTTCACAAGTTCGGCCCTAGTATTCTCCACACAAGTTCCTCTCTAATGAATGAAAATTAGAAAAGTATATATAGTTTTTCTGAGGTGACGGCGTCAAGAACAAATCTCTGACGCCGTAATCTCACCGCCAAATAATTTCTCGGACTGCCTAGATCTGGGTTTGACGCCGTCATGTGTACTCCTTATGCAGGCCGTCACCAAAAATACTCTTGACGCCTTTCTCTTGACGCCTTCAGGTTTTCACTGGGTCGTCACGGATTATACTCCTGACGCCGTCAGGATTTTCTTCTTGACGCCGTCAGGTACTGTTCTCAGCATGGAAAATTAAGTCTTTGCCGTTTTCTTCACTTTTATGCTCCAAAAACGTCCAAAATGCTTCCTTTTCCAGAATTCACTCCCAAAGTACCTAAAATCACAAAAGGAACGATTTAGGGCAATATTTGATCAAATAAATTCAATTCCGGGCTTAAATGACCCCCTAAAAGTGGTTCATTTTTCGCCTCATCATATACCCTTACACTTGAGATTTGTTTGTCCTCAAGCAAATGCGCTTTTATTCTTGTCAAAATACAAGTTAGGGGTCATTTAACACTAATATAAAAGTAATTACAACAAATAATCGTTCCACTAAAGACCAAAGACAAGCACGGAGGTCATATACTAGCACCTCGCAAATAGTGTTTAGATACTCACATCTCTCGGGTGTAATAAAGTATATATCACATTATGGAAATGGAAAACATCTCTCACTACCTGTCATAGCAAAATAGATTACCATAGGCTTGGGAAAGGATCAAACCTCCACCACATGGCGTAAGCTCCTAGGATAAACTATCAAAGAGGTCTTTTAAAGGGTTGTAATGTTAGGTGTAGGGATATGGAATACACGGTTTTGTTGGATATAGGCAGTCTTTACTGGTGGCGAGTTAACAATCTTGGTTAATTACATGTACAATATGGCGTTGCTAAGCCAAGACTAGACTCGACTTAAGCTAATAAATCAAAAATAACAAAAACATAAAACAAACATAGAATGAAAAGGGATGGTAGTCCGTATGTTTTTTCTCTTTTCTTTTTTCTATATATATTTTTTTTTTTTTTTTTTTTTTTTTTTTTTTTTTGCATACACTCTTACCCTACCATCCAAAATAATACATCAAAGGGAATGAACATTCCCCTTACACTTGAATTTTTACATATTACAATAAACTATTTTAATGACTCGAATTAAGATAATCAAAACACTTGGAGTACTTTTAAGATTAACGTACATATGGGGGTAATATATGATTTTCTTCCCCATTACTCCATAACAATAGTACTTTACCCATGAGTCCCAATCGTCCCAAAACAATATGTACAAGGATATGACTTGACTTAGCAACCATGTAATCAATTAGATAATTAACTTAGGGTTTAACAAATAACAATAATGCACTAAAGATGAGTGCATACACGGAAGACTAAGGTGATTTGGTTGTACATTTAAGTGGGGTGTAACAAATTTTTCCTTTAATTAAGATGCTTAAAGTTAGAAACGAAAAGATAGGCTCGGAGGGGTGTACTAGGGGTTTTGTGTACTAAAAATGAGTACAACGCTAAGGGTGTGAGAAAAATTAATTTTCTTAACTAGCCAAGTAATATGACTTAAATGGTCAAGTAATTATGATACGGGTTTAACACAAGGGTGATCCTAATGCCTCTTATCATGTAGTAAATCCTACTACACGAATGTAGTCTCACTAGCGGTCTCGGGATGCATCACTAACGCGAGTTCTAGAATCTAAATGCTACCGGTACACTCATAAGCACTAATAGTAAATGCTTTTCCTATCAAATCTAAAGGCGAACCTCACATATTTGGGTGAAAAATTTTTCTGAATAGTACGGTTTTGTGCTAGTCATACAATCTCCTATCCATGAGACGCTTGCTATTGCTAAAGTTTCACTTCTAAATGTTGTAAAAAATTTTAAATTTGGCGCTAAAATTACACTAACAAGTATTTCTCATAGTTTTATTACACATCTACCATCAAACAAACAAACTCAAGCGAAAGTGTATCTATAAGGTATCATCATTTTACCCTCCCCTTACACTTAGGATGAACATTGTCCCCAATGTTCAAGTAAAGAATGTAAAAGTAAAATAAGTAAAAAGAATAAAGTCAAATACTCCCCTGATTCGCTCGGTATGGATAATAAGGTGGCCAGGTTAGATCTTCCTCCAAGAAAATGAACAATCAAAGCTTCCCTTCCAGAATATGAATCATCTTCTTGTCATACATAACCTGTAAAACCTGAGAAAACAGACAAGGCAACCTCGCATAAAATCGGCGGCAATCTACATATGCTAACAAATCCTAGAAAACAAAATAAGATATAATGCTTGTAGAATGATGTTTGCAGATTTCCTGGAGATTATAAAACTAATGATTCAACAAAAACTTTAAGACTCCGTTAGAAAAACAAAACTGGTGAAATTTCCAGAATTTTACACGTGACGCCGTCAAGAGGAAACTCGTGACGCCGTCAGAAGTGATCTGCAGAAATTCTTATGTTAAGTTTCCGGAAAATTTCTAGAAAAACTTCGTCCTACTTCCTGGAAAATCCTGCAAAACATCATTATGCCTTGATACAAGCATTTGAATCTAACAAATACGAATATACATGTTCACTTAATATTGTGGAAAATCATGATTGGTTTTGTTTCTTAAAAACATATTTGGGGTTTCCCCTTACACTTATCTTTTGCAAAAATACCTTTGGATGAAGTTAAGACTAAGCCAAACAACAAAATAAAGTATTTTCACTATTCAAGTTTTGAAACATGATCTACCAACAATAAAAATAAAGCATGCATACGAAAACAAATAATAACAAACAAATAAAAACACACAAAACATGGGTTGCCTCCCAAGAAGTGCTTGTTTTTGTTCAAGTCACGAGCCTAACTCTACCCTTATTTAACGGAAATAGAGGAGGTTTTCCCTATACTTAGGATTAAGTGCGGGTGGAAGTAGCTATACACACCCTTAGGTAATGTTGCAAAAATCGTGAATCGGTCCCGAGGCGGTCGAGGGCCGTGTAGCGATTTTTGGCCGATTAATCGCCGATTCCAAGGTCCAAGGCCGATTAATCGGCCGATTACCTTGTAATTCGCTCCAAGGTCCAAGGCCGTTCAGCTTGTAATCGCCGATTAATCGGCCTTGTAGGCCAATTTTTGCAACACTGCCCTTAGGGTGGAAATATGCCTCGTGAGGAAAGAGTGGCGGATGAATTATATGCTCAAAGGGGTGTGCTCCTATCATCATAACATTACCTAATTCAATCGGGTTAATGGGTGGATTAAGATTTTCTCCTAGAAAGGGATCATTTTCAATCAACTTCAAGAGATTCCTAGTTGGAAATCCATCTTGACCTAATAAACCTGGTTTAAGCCCATAATGTTTCTTATGGTCAATCATGAATGGGTGATGTAAGTATGTAAGGTCATGTTCCACTCCTATGTCAGCTTCCTCTCTACAAGGCTTAGAGTCTACTACCTTTGTCCTAAGACTACCCAGACTATATGGTTTGATGGGTGGATCGGAACCTATTTCAATTCCTAAATTTTCATCCAAGGATGGAAGATTAGGTAACGGTTTTGGTTGAGGCTCCGGTTCATCAAAACTAGGAACTTCCCTAAAACTAAGAGTAAGGTTATCATTATAAGTATTCAAACCTATATCCTCTAGTTGTGTTTGGTTCAAAGGTTCTACCTCTATTGGGGTTCCTATAGTCTCTTCTACTACATCCGAATAAGTCACGGGCTGTGTGTATGCATCAAATGATGGTAGGACTTGTGGGGTATTTAGCGGGCTTATGTTACTTACTTCATCGTTCCTTGTGTCAAGACCACCTATATCCTCAACATGTGTTTTATTATAATCCAACCCTAACATTTTCCCAAGTATCTCAAGTGCTTCTCTAGGCATCTCAACTTCTTTATCCGAATCATAAGGATCATCCTCAATATTATGACTACTATATACAAATTGCCCAAAAGATTCATCATCTGTTTCTTGAGATTCATCATCATCGATCATAAAATTTAGGTCTTTTTGATCAATGTGATCATGTTCGGCTACATCCTCCATCACATCAAGGTCACCTATGTGTTCATCCTGTATTATGGTAGGGCCTAACCATGACATGAAGCTAGGTGGTTCATACGAAACTATCCTATGTGATGGCTCATATGGTGCATAGGTTTCACTAAGCGAGGCATTTTAAGGGGTTGATGGAGCTCCTAAGGTGAATTCTTTAAAAGCATTATGCACTTGGCCTCTTTTCTCAAGGTACTCAATAAAATCTATATAAAATCCTGTCCTCCTCATTTCATTCCTCCATCTTGTTATATCCAAACTAGTGTAATTATATCTTTTCTGGTAAAACTCTAGTGTCGGACTTGGTGGATTCGCGTTCTCCATAATGGCTAACGGAATAGTCAATGGATTTAATTTACTAACAAAGGCACGAAGAAAAAGATAGACTACAGAAAACCTAAAAATAAAAATAAAATCTTACTAGAAAGGAATCTAGCAAGTAGACCTAATAAAAAGAAATCCTAACCTAGACAATAACTATTCCCCGGCAGCGGCGCCAAAAACTTGATGCGTAGGGATTGCACCAGGCTTTACCTCTCGAGAAGCTTACAACCCCCACCAGGCAGTGTACCTGATCGATGTAGTATAGTATAATGACAAGTACCGGGGGATTGATCGTTCAGCTAGGAATAGTGTCGCTAGGATTAGAAAACCTAAAGATTAGGTCTAGAGATGAGGGATGATTCTTTTTGTATTTTTATATTTTTATAAAAGCAATTAAAAATCTCGGTTTTGAAGGAGTTGGGCGGAATTAGTTGCTAGTCAACTAACCCAATTACTAAGATGCAATCAAAACAAAATACTAAAAATGAAAATAAACTAAATTATACTAGTGGTGTGAGCAATATATGGGAGAATTGTGTTTACTTAGATTTCACTACTCCCTAGATATCTTTTACATGTTAATTACTTGTTACAGTTGCGTGGATGACGGATAGTATTCCTTAATACCATTCATGGGGTGGCGTACTTACTTCCCCAATCCTATAAGCGCCTACTTCACTCCTATGTCGAGCCGGCTAAGAAGCTCCTAACATGGGATCATTAAAATTTGCTCATGCATTAAATACAACCAATAAAACCTAGTACACATCGGTTCATATTTCCTAAGATGTTCAAGCATGTTACACAATGGAGATCTGTCAGTTTTCTTAAGCCTAACATTTAAATCATTCATCCAATACAACTATAAACAAGTAATCAACATCTAATTAACATCTAGGTTTCATTACATCTAAGCAAACACATGATAGATCTAGCCTAGCATGTTGAAATCAAGACAAGCATAAGATATATTCAAATAACACATAGACATATTGATTGAATTGAAAGAGGACTTATCTCAATTGAACATTAAAGGTTTCAAGGGGTAAAATCCCTTGAAAATACTGTAAAATACGACCTAGGGTTTCACAAGTTCGGCCCTAGTATTCCCCACACAAGTTCCTCTCTAATGAATGAAAATTAGAAAAGTATATATAGTTTTTCTGAGGTGACGGCGTCAAGAACAAATCTCTGACGCTGTCATCTCGCCGCCAAATAATATCTCAGACTGCCTAGATCTGGGTTTGACGCCGTCATGTGTACTCCTTATGCAGGCCGTCACCAAAAATACTCTTGACGCCCTTCTCTTGACGCCTTCAGGTTTTCACTGGGTCGTCACGGATTATACTCCTGACGCCGTCAGGATTTTCTTCTTGACGCTGTCAGGTACTGTTCTCAGCATGAAAAATTAAGTCTTTGCCGTTTTCTTCACTTTTATGCTCCAAAAATGTTCAAAATGCTTCCTTTTCCAGAATTCACTCTCAAAGTACCTAAAATCACAAAAGGAACGATTTAGGGCAATATTTGATCAAATAAATTCAATTTCGGGCTTAAATGACCCCCTAAAAGTGATTCATTTTTTGCCTCATCACTGATCATAACTTGTTCTATTCTCCTTCAACAAAATATCTGGCCCTTCTACTATTGTATCACCTTCTTCATTAGGAGTAAAACCCGGTGGGTATTTAAGACCAACATCTGAAATACTATCGTTATTGCAAACGTCCCGCTTTTTCTTAAGCAAGTCATAAATACCAAACGGATCCCCAGACTGTGTCTTACTATGACTGGGTGAATTATCTTCCACAATATCATTATTTGGTTCAACCTCGAAATTTGTCTCAGGGACTGTTTCCATATCACTTTCGCCTCCCTCTTCATTAATATTTCTCGAACCAACCCCTTGGAATTCGTCTTCTTGTGACCCTTCAGTGGATTCTCCATCACAATCTTCCTCAAAATCGGGTACCCAACCTGGAACTTCAATAGCCCGAACCCAACAAACAATACCACGATACACCATGTTGTTGCAAATATTACGATATTTAATCTATATAGTCTCGTTTGTTTTGATTGATGACAAACGTATAACTTGATACATAACGTAAAATGTACAAGTTACTCGTAATCATATTTTGTCTCAACATCTCTCAACGTCTCGAGTCATCGTATGCTACAACACAGGTTCGTACATGTTTGTTATGTGGCATTATGATCAAACCCCTTAGAATGACTAAAGTACTTTAGGTGTCAAAGTACATTTTAGGTGTTAGATAGAATAAGTGTCACATTAGGTGTCTAGATAATATTAGTAAGTTTACAATATATAAAAATGTGTCTTGTATCAACATAAGTACATAAAACATTTTTAGTAACTTACTAACTATTATATAGCTAGCTAATTTATTTTTTTTATACAAGTAATTTACCTTTTTAAGTTAATATATACATTTGTCTAAATGTATTTTTCATAAAATGGAAAACTATATTTGGAAATTATCTTTGTCAAAGATCATTTAAGATGTGTCATAGATTTTAGTTGACTAGGAAACATCTTTGAAAAATGACTTGGTCAAAGAGCTTGTAAGATGTGTCATAGTCCTTGTAAGTTGACTAGGAAACATATATGTCTTGTCTTGTCAACATTTAGTTTCAAGTATATGCATATGTCTTGTCAATGTTGACTCTAATAGTAACCCATGGTTTTGGAACATGGTTTATAGAACATGGTTTTGGAAAACTTCTTTACTTGTTTTGCCTATAAATAGAAGTTCATGTTTTACTTAGGATGTTGATGAAAAGATGAAAAAACACACACACATAGATAAGTAGGAAACCATGTAGATCACCCTTTCTATAATGATCATAATGCTTCTAACATTCATCTTTGTTGTAAGCATATCATACTTCATGATCCACCAAGAAGGTTACATGATCTTGAAGTCACCATTCATTCAAGCATTCCAACATATGAAGATTCAAAGTTACTTGACATCCTCAATGATTGAAGACTTCTTATTCAAGAAGTTCATGTAGATTAGTCATTCATATCCATTAGACTTTTCTATCTTGGATCATCATTGTATCATCCCAATATAGATTAGATGGTTTATGTGTTTGTGCCGTAAAACACAAGGTTTTTATGTTGGGCCACAAAACATAGCGGGAGTGGTTGTATCCTTGGTAAAGAACTCGACATCTAGCTTAGTGTCGAAAATATTGTATAGGCGACAATGGGAGTGGTTGTACCCTTGTAAAAGAACTCGACATCTAGCTTAGTGTCGGTAATCTTGTAAGCGACGTGTAAGGTTTTCTCCGCCAAGAAGGGAGGTTGTTGATTTAGTGAAGTAACTCTCGAGTTGGTACTCGAGGAGTGGAGTAGGGCGGAGAGGGGTAGGGCGGAGAGGAGATCCGTGACCGAACCACTATAAATCCTCGTGTTCGGTTTGCACTTTCCTTTTACTTATTGCTTTTCTATATTGTTTGCATTATGTGATTGTTTGTGTTGTGACTTGTTGTTTATGCTTGTGTGATAACTTGTCTTTAGTTTATGCTAGTCATAAACTACACTTAACATATTTCATATTAGAACAAGTTAAGAATTGATATTTGATACAACAAGTAATAAAGTTTTTAAACGGTAACGTATTCACCCCCTCTACGTTTTCACAATTGGCATCAGAGCTTCGTAGCTCTTATTTTCAAAACAAATGGGTTTTAAAATGGAGCACGATCCATGTATCAAATTACCATTGAAGCGGAATATAATATGAAAAATGTTTCGTTAAGTATACTTAGAAATTTTGCGGTTAAATATTACTTTGTATACAAGCTTGAAGGTATCCTTGAAAAATAACAGAAAACATTTCTTAAAATTTGCAAGGGTCAAATTATATGCTTAAAGCTAATTTACAAAAACTACGGTTTTAAAATGAGCGTTTTGGATAACTGCAAATTTAGTTGAAAAACCACGTTCATAAATGTTTAGATAAGTCACATAAGTAGAAATGTTGTTAAATATATGTTTTATATGCTTACTATCAAATCTAGTAAGTCCTACACGTTTTCTTTATGTCAAAATATGAGTTTTAGTGAATCTGTCATCAGACCCCGCGGAACCCTCATCCTCAATGGGCAGAACCCTCAAAAAGGTTCTTTGAAATCCGTCAGTTCAGTACACAGTTCTTGTCCAACTTAAATAACTCATAACTAATTAACCGTAAGTCCGTAGGAGTCGCGCCACCTATCAATTTGAAGGTAATTGTGTATACTTTCTTTTAAAAATGATGTTATGGCCTAAATCTAAACTGAAGTCAAAAGATTAAACCAAATACTTCAATGTGTTCAAAATATCAAGTTTCGTTTTGACGTAGAAACTCAAACTTTTGAGTTAGGCAATATAAGTTAGTATCCTTTGAACATTGACATTATTTTCTTTGAAACTAAAGAATTTTATGATATTCATATATACAAAGGAAACTAATCAAGCTTGGCATACATCGTCATATTTAAACGCAAAGTGACGAAAAGTATATTTCTTTTTATGTTATGCTAAATGACTACTTGTTTTAGTTGTATGCATATGTGGTATTTGCTTATTGAACATTGTGATTGCATTTGTTTATTTGTGATTCATGAGTGTCAATCTTGTCATGATATTCATTTGCTTGTTTGTCTAATTCATGTTTATACACAATGGGATATTTGCTAGATTGTGTGTACTAAGTTGAAAATTTGTGTCTGTATTGCTTATTGATTTAGATATTCTTCCTTGCATATGTTATGTGATTATTTTGCATAATTCACTTAGGAATGAGAATTAAGTAATACTAATTAAATATCTTGGAATATGGTCACGCGTCTAAATGAGTCACTACATTTTTAAACATGTAGTATTCTTGTAAAATGGTATTTGATATACATGCTTCTACAATGATGTTTAATGAATGTGTTGTGCTATAAGATAGAAACTCATCTTAAATTGATCATGCAAACTAACCGTATCATGTTTGGATGATAACACTTTGTTATTATCAATTTTCCATGTTTGGCTTAATTTCTATTTATGGTAAGCTCATAATCCTCGGCTTAATTTATATGCTAACATGTGTTAGAATATGTGTTTTTGGTTTTAATCTATCACATCTAATTAGGTGCATATGTTCCAAGTATTATTAGGATACTTGAACGAGTTTCAGGAGTCAATCAATGTCCATTGTTAAGGAGTGTTTGGCAATACTTGAAATTTGAACTATTTGGTAGTTAAACAATGTGTTTCATGGATATATGTACTTCTAGGATCTTTTGTTATCTTTGTACATTGTCTTGTACTAACGGATATGCATGTAGACAACATTTGGGATGTTGTCAAATTTTCAAGTTTATGGATATTTCACTAAGTATAGTGAAATTCGCTAGCCCCAGGTCAAAGTCTAACGGTTAGAGTATTTCTGTATCCAATCTTTGCATTTCCTAATCAGACATGATATAAAGTTTGGTTTTTAGGAGTTTTCGAAAAATTTGAAAATCGTCTCGATAGTCAAAATAGTGGACTGCCACTTTTTTCAGACCTAGCGGAACTGGCGGATCCAAATTTTGGGTTCCGCCAGTGTAATTTCTGGGTACTCCAGAATTTGGCCCAACGGACCAGGCGGAACCAAAAACTGGGTTCTGCCTGTGTATTCTGAGGGTTCCGCCAGTCCTGCATCTTCCTTTTTAAATTTTCATTTAAATCCCTCACTCAAGATCACTCACTTTCATCACTAGGATTATTCTCGCTAATGTTCACTCATATTAGGATTAGGACATCTCACCTGCACCTATAAGATAATCATCTATAATAATACTTTCAAACTCCACAAGAATAATCCAAGATACCTTTCTCCTTAGAGGAAGGAATCCGAAAACTTGTTCCTTGCAATACTCGAACCATTGAGTATTTGTGATCACTATACACACTCACTGCATTCTTTTGTCCTTTACTCATTCATTAGCTTGATTTGTAAATTGACAACTTCCTAACCAATCCGAACTCGTTATTTGCAAAGATTACATACAATATCGAAATCACAAGTCCAACTTATGACTATAGATATTGTCTTGTATCTACATATGTTACCTCACTTGGTTAACATAAAAATAATGTGTCATCTTTCAAGACGATAAGGATTTACATCGAGTCATAACTTACTCTTAAGTTATAGATGTATTATTGAGTCTTGCTATCCTTTTATGCTATCCAATCTCAACTAAGTAGGATTGACAACTTAAGTATTTCGTTCGAAATATTCAAGTAAACTTGACTTACTACCGTAATCATTAAATGTCATATCCGAAAATCAACACCCAAGGATTTTAACAATGTTTTTTAAAACACTCATCACAACTTGAACACTCATCATAGTACTCTCCCAATCAATAGGAACAAAAACAAATGTCAATAGGTTTTCATCCTTAAACATTTAGCACTTAAGTTCACTTGTTCTTTCACCATAATCTCATCACATTCACCTTGTGATATATCTCAGCCCATAAGCTTCACAAACATGAGCAAAACTTCAAGCACCTCACCCGCCAGTTGTACCAACCAATAGATCAGAACAAAGTAGGATTCATCCTTCTTCACTTTCTACATCTATGAAACTTAAGTACTTCCTTAGCACAACAAACCTCCACATCACCACATCCTTCTTTGGATACACTAGAAGAGCTACCACCTAGATAAACCAATCCACCATCCTTACCTTCATTTGAATCCATTGAGTGCATTGCTCAAAAAGCCCTTTGTCTAAACACTCGTTTAACAAATTCAACCATACTTTACCACCTATAGGATTAGAACCTTCACCATCAAATGAGCATGAAGCGCACATTTAATTACACTAGGTTTAAGTAGTTCCGCCTTCACAAGTTATCAAAGTATTGGTAATACTTTTAACTTCTGCATATGTTTTATTAAACTTCAAATCAACATTTTAACAACATATGTTAAAAAGCAATCTCAAAGCCAACCTCATACACCCTGAGCAACAATGACTCTTGAGGAGTATACATAAGAAACTCGAGTGAATTTCTCTAGTCATCATCTAGTGATTATAATCTTGAGACCAAGTATATTTAGGATAGGACTATCCGATTCAAACACTTTGGCTTCATATCTTCATTTAGTAAAACATGATGTCTTGAAAGACATTATGCCTAAGAAATCATGCGTCAAGTTTTCATCATTAAAAGGATATTGTATATCCTATGCGTCATTCTCTCATTGAACATGAACGGTTGTGTTACATGAGATTTCATTATACCCCATTGGGTTAATGATCTTAAATCAACATCTGCAAGTTCTAGGATCTAGAGCCTCCTCATCATCTCGTCATTCTTGTTTTCATAAGCATGGTGACTTTATTCCACGTGATAATCTTACTTATTGAAAGACACCACATGTGTCTATTTTCTTTTAAGCGTTCATTATAACCAAACCTTACTCATAATCTAGTTCAAACCTTGTGCACATCCACGGTTAATCCTACACATCTCTAGAGCATACACAAGATCTATTGAAGTTGGTAATTTCACTTAGATTCTTGTTCCAAAGAGCTTTCTTAAGAATGTTCTTAACATATTCCATTTTCACACACTAACACATCTCTTGGTCTTTGATGATCAAATCACTCTCATAACCTTTCATCACTCAAACCTTAAACCACCAATCTGACCTGAAAAACCGAGTTATCCTTTGTTATACCAATATCGAGTCGTCCACCATTTCCATCCCCTCAAAGAAACCAAGAGTCAATATCATACACCTAGTCATCTTCACAAGAAGATTCCACCATGTAACCAAACAAGTGTGTCATCCCCACTACAACCTAACCCATTAAGGTTAAACCATCTTTCATGATACATAAACTTATATTCACCCTTGTGTCGCTCTTTGAAACAAAGGGCAACTGTTATATCCATACACTCATTGTCATAGTTGTCTATGTAGTCGAAAGTCAAGTGAATTTCATTATGATATGCGTCTTTTCCACTTTCTAGCAAGTGAAGAACACAAAGAAGATATCCAAGCTTCAAGTGTTGTCAAGTCATCATCACCTCATTTCACACATTCACCTTCAGTCGTCAACCAACAAAACACCTCAAAATTCCATGATTTCCAATCATTCATTAATGATTACCCACATTGATTCCTCCCAAACCAACCAACTTTATTTATCGACCACTTGTGAATGGTCAGTACTAAAAGCTAGACAGCCCAGGAGGAAAAACAATTATGAACGAGGAGTATAGAATGTTCCGGTCATTATGTCCCAACGAGGTGTGAAATCTGTAATACAACGAATGTGTGATCTGGTGAAATTGAATATAGAAACAGGAATCTGACTGATTAACACTAGAAATGTGAATAGTAATAGCTCTGTCACAGCTATATCAGTAAAAACATACAATCAGAAACCCTAGAAATGTAAAAGGATTTACAAACGTACGTTTAGGTTCAAATAAACGTGAACGTACAAAAACAAATGGGGAATTATAACAAAAGATGGATTTGCATGCCTTAGCGGCTTAAATGCAAATTAAACAAACTTAAAATATTTATTTATTAATTACAAACTTATTTAAATGTTAAGCAAACCTAAAAACCTAAAACGCGTATATTTACGTTTAAATAAACGTCTACGTACAAAAATAAAACTGAAAACTGATCAATACAAACCCCACAAATGTGAAATTTATATTTTTGTGATCTTAATAATATAAGAAAATTAATTATGAATTAAAATGATTTTTCACAAGTATTTATGTAATTACTATTAATTAAAAACTATTTATTTATTAATTAACTAATTAAACTGATTTAAATTATTACACAAACTAAAAAGACTTAGATAATTAAGAAGATTTTTATAAATCTTATTAACCATCACAGGAATCCTAAAAAATTATAAAAAGTTGGTTTTATGTATTTTTAAATTAATTTACTAATTATTATTCTATTTATTACTTAATTACCAATTAAACTAATTAAATTATAAAAACTATAAGATGAACAGTAAAAATTACAAGAAAATTTTTAAAATTATTTTATGACTTATAAAAGCTAGGAAAAATATAAAATCTATGTGTTACTTTATAAAAACTAATTATGCTATTTAAAACTTAATTGTTAATTAAAAGCTAAATTTACTAATTTAAATCTAAAAATTAGAAAACTAAAAGTGAAAATTGCAAAAGTAATTTTTACATATGATTAATAACTTAATAAAGTTAGAAAAATTATAAAAAATTATCTAGGATAAAAATTAAATATTAGAACTAATTTATATTTGGTTTTTTTATTTATACTAATTTAATTAAAATTAATTCTAAAAACTATCTAATGAATAGTAAAAAATGTGAAAAAATTATAGAAAGTATATTTACTGATGAGGAAGGTAGGAAAAATAAGTGGGGGTCATCAGCTGTCACACCCCCAAAATCGGGTCCAGCGGAAGCATACGTTTAGTTGGGGTGTAACTCAATTGGTATTACAACACTAGTTCAAAAATGGTTTTCACTTTAATCATTTAGAATAAAATCGTTTAACCAAAAATATTGAATTTACATCGTTAAAAGTAGTGCGAAAGTAGGCCCTTAAAATAGTTTGAAACGGTCCCCATATAAATAATCAGAGTCTTCTATGACCATGCCATGCCCTGCCAAAACCTCCTGTAGCATGCCGTGGGTTAAAACCTGAAAATACATGCTAAAGTGTCAACACGAGGTTGGTGAGTTCATAGAGTTTTTTTAACAAATAAGGTTTATAGAAAATGATCACACAGCAAAGGCATCGTAAATCCACTCAGTTACAAGTCCCGCCATAAGAGCCTTGTAACCTGTGTGTTTACAACCCACTGCTAAATAGTTTAGGTCTAGTAGTCAAGCACCCGTGGTCAGTAATAAGTCACAATATAAGCACCACCTATATAATAATGTATGCCATGCAAAGCCCCTAATTAAATAATATGCGTCCCGTAACATGGTGGACGAGAGGTTGGCCGACCTCAAATAGCGCTATCCATACTACTAATAGGCGTCGAACAATGCGAATGTACGAACAGTACATCATACAACTATTATATACGATTAAGAACGCTCCGAACATGGGAGACTTAGCACGCTCCACCAATAAGGCGAGACTTTAGGGTTAAGAACGCTCCACCAAAAATGGCGAGACTTTAGGTCATAGTACGTACGGTACATTAGGGTCAAAAGTTCAAGTCAAGTTCAAAAGTCAAGTCAAGTTCAAAAGTTCAAAACAAGTTCAAAAGTCAAGTCAAGTTCAAAAGTTCAAAACAAGCTATAAGGTCAAGTAGTAATTCATGTCAAAACAAGCATGTATTCTCCCCCAAAAAGTTAACAAAACAATTTAAAAGAGTAGGGGCTATGACTCACCTCGAAGCGATAGCAATGACGACAAAAGTGGATGCACAGAAATGAGGTTCGATCTCTAACCGCGACCTATAATGAACGAATGATACGACCTACTTAAATTATGAGGGGATGCGATGAATGTACATGCACATGAAGCCTATACCACTCGTAGTTTGAAAATAAGTGTTGGCGTTGATTTATAGTGTTTCCATAACTTAAGAGAATATGTGCTATTAGAGGTTGTCAAATATATATATAGTTCGCCTAGTTTCAAAAGTGTATATCTTGGTCGTTTTAAGCTCGTTTTCTACGTTCTTTATATCCACGGATTCGTTTTAGTATATACTAATATATTTTTGATAGTTCGGCACCTCTAGGTTACGTCTAACGCCTCTATTTGTCCAACGAAAAATGTCAAACAGCATGCAGTTTTCAGAAAATATAGTTTTCGTCGTTAAACTCGTTTTTAGCGTATCTCCTTCGTTATTAACTCGTTTTCATCCCCGTTTTCGGCCATAGTTCCGTCTTGGAATGTATTTTCTAAATATTTGGTCAAAAGTTACCCCAAACCCACTGAGTTTGCCACGTTTTCATTTTAAGGACAGTAGGTTTGTATATATGTTTAAAATCCATTTCTAATGTTCCAAACTAGTTTCTAATCCAACCAAACCACTTTCAATCACCACAAATCTAGTCTAATCTTACCATACACCTTCTTAGGGTGTCATGGGTTCCTAAACATCATCACCAAGCTACTCTAACAAGGATCTAACAATAATCTATTTCTAGAGTTCAAAAGTTAGATATATATATATAAATGAGTGGTATATACTAACATATGCATGTAAACCTTGTATGAAATCATATGAACATAATAAGAACATGAAGAAATTATGAACAAAAGTTTGACAACTTACATAGAAAGATTAGTGAGCTTATGGAGATGAAAACTTATAAAACCTTGGGTTTTTATCACAAAACCCAAACAAGAACAACTAAAGGAACAAGATTAGAGCTTGATCTTGGAAAAATGATGGTTTGTTCTTGTTTTTCTTGATGAAGTCGAGCACCACCAAAGAAGAGAGAAAGAAGGAAAGTTTGCTAGATGATATGTGTGAAATGAATAAGAAATGTGAAGTATATGAAATAAATATCAAGTTAAAGGGGACAAGATCCACTTTTTAAGGAGGATTAGGGGGGGGGGGGGGCTGCAATTTCAAAAGAGTAGGAAAAAAATGGATGATTTTGTTGAAATGTGGAAGATTTTTGTAAGATATTATGTGTTTATTTGTTGTTTTAAGGTGTACCGGGTACCGGGTTAACTAAAAATAAATATTAACGGAGTTAACCGGGATAAAATAAAGTTGTAGAAATTATGAAAATATGTTGGGTATAAATATTGGGTGTTCGGGTGATCATTGTTTAGTTTTTACGAAAACCGTCGTAATTAAATTAGGCGTACGATATAAATTAAATAAATTTCCAAAACACCGGGTAAATTAATAATATAATTTTTATATTATTATTATGAGTATAAAAATATGTTAGGACCATAGTTGGGATTGACTGATCAATTATTTAAAATAATAGCTCATAAGATAACGTTTATTAGGTTGATAATCGTACGTGTACAGAAATGACGCAACTCACGTATAAATGACAAATTTTCTCCGGAGGTGAATAGTGTTTTATGAATAGTAAAATTTTAAAACGCTTCTCAGAATCACAAACTGACTCCGAAAAAGATGAATAGTGAAATGATGAATAGTGATCGATGAATAGTAAATGTTGAAAGTTCGGGAAAAGACCAAATTTTACGAGTTGTGACAGTCTCTACCCCTTAAGGGAACTTCGTCCCGAAGTTCAGTTAACGTTGGTCTCCGAAGTGTTATAAAGGTGAAGATTCATGAGATGAAATGACCAGTTGACGTGCTTCTAGGCGGCGGTTCACAAGGTGAGGAAAAGTACGAAATTGAGTTGAGGATTCAATCCAGACAGAATTTTATTATAACCATTCTCAGTGTTGCAAAATTCACTTCTGAGTCAGACATAGGTGGTCAGCCTATATCTCACTATCCCAGGTTGAATATAGATGACCAGTCTATCTTCCACCGAGGTTCCATGAATTTTGAAATACTCAGCTTAGTTATACTAATACTATGTCCTTCACAAATACCAAGACGTTCAGAAAGACTAAGGCAGGTGACCAAACTCGAGGTCAAATGATGAAAATATGCAAGGAGAAACATAATAGGGTGACATATATGATACGTGAACATGCTTATATGAAAGACAATGATAGTAATCAACTAGAATAAGTGAATATAATATACCAGATAATGAGACACAAATCTCATCACCTAAGTCAGCAACAAACCACAAGTGAGGCTTCAGCTTGGCAGGCAGGCACGTGACGGTCATAGGGTTAAGTTTTTCGTAAAAGTAGCTATAGTCTAGGTTTTAAAAACACTTAGTTCGCTATAGCCAAAGCTCTGATACCAATCTGTCACACCCCCAAAATCGGGTCCAGCGGAAGCATACGTTTAGCTGGGGTGTAACTCAATTGGTATTACAACACTAGTTCAAAAATGGTTTTCACTTTAATCATTTAGAATAAAATCGTTTAACCAAAAATATTGAATTTACATCGTTAAAAGTAGTGCGAAAGTAGGCCCTTAAAATAGTTTGAAACTGTCCCCATATAAATAATCAGAGTCTTCTATGACCATGCCATGCCCTGCCAAAACCTCCTGTAGCGTGCCGTGGGTTAAAACCTGAAAATACATGCTAAAGTGTCAACACGAGGTTGGTGAGTTCATAGAGTTTTTTTAACAAATAAGGTTTATAGAAAATGATCACACAGCAAAGGCATCGTAAATCCACTCAGTTACAAGTCCCGCCATAAGAGCCTTGTAACCTGTGTGTTTACAACCCACTGCTAAATAGTTTAGGTCTAGTAGTCAAGCACCTGTGGTCAGTAATAAGTCACAATATAAGCACCACCTATATAATAATGTATGCCATGCAAAGCCCCTAATTAAATAATATGCGTCCCGTAACATGGTGGACGAGAGGTTGGCCGACCTCAAATAGCGCTATCCATACTACTAATAGGCGTCGAACAATGCGAATGTACGAACAGTACATCATACAACTATTATATACGATTAAGAACGCTCCGAACATGGGAGACTTAGCACGCTCCACCAATAAGGCGAGACTTTAGGGTTAAGAACGCTCCACCAAAAATGGCGAGACTTTAGGTCATAGTACGTACGGTACATTAGGGTCAAAAGTTCAAGTCAAGTTCAAAAGTCAAGTCAAGTTCAAAAGTTCAAAACAAGTTCAAAAGTCAAGTCAAGTTCAAAAGTTCAAAACAAGTTATAAGGTCAAGTAGTAATTCATGTCAAAACGAGCATGTATTCTCCCCCAAAAAGTTAACAAAACAATTTAAAAGAGTAGGGGCTATGACTCACCTCGAAGCGATAGCAATGACGACAAAAGTGGATGCACAGAAATGAGGTTCGATCTCTAACCGCGACCTATAATGAACGAATGATACGACCTACTTAAATTATGAGGGGATGCGATGAATGTACATGCACATGAAGCCTATACCACTCGTAGTTTGAAAATAAGTGTTGGCGTTGATTTATAGTGTTTCCATAACTTAAGAGAATATGTGCTATTAGAGGTTGTCAAATATATATATAGTTCGCCTAGTTTCAAAAGTGTATATCTTGGTCGTTTTAAGCTCGTTTTCTACGTTCTTTATATCCACGGATTCGTTTTAGTATATACTAATATATTTTTGATAGTTCGGCACCTCTAGGTTACGTTTAACGCCTCTATTTGTCCAACGAAAAATGTCAAACAGCATGCAGTTTTCAGAAAATATAGTTTTCGTCGTTAAACTCGTTTTTAGCGTATCTCCTTCGTTATTAACTCGTTTTCATCCCCGTTTTCGGCCATAGTTCCGTCTTGGAATGTATTTTCTAAATATTTGGTCAAAAGTTATCCCAAACCTACTGAGTTTGCCACATTTTCATTTTAAGGACAGTAGGTTTGTATATATGTTTAAAATCCATTTCTAATGTTCCAAACTAGTTTCTAATCCAACCAAACCACTTTCAATCACCACAAATCTAGTCTAATCTTACCATACACCTTCTTAGGGTGTCATGGGTTCCTAAACATCATCACCAAGCTACTCTAACAAGGATCTAACAATAATCTATTTCTAGAGTTCAAAAGTTAGATATATATATATAAATGAGTGGTATATACTAACATATGCATGTAAACCTTGTATGAAATCATATGAACATAATAAGAACATGAAGAAATTATGAACAAAAGTTTGACAACTTACATAGAAAGATTAGTGAGCTTATGGAGATGAAAACTTATAAAACCTTGGGTTTTTATCACAAAACCCAAACAAGAACAACTAAAGGAACAAGATTAGAGCTTGATCTTGGAAAAATGATGGTTTGTTCTTGTTTTTCTTGATGAAGTCGAGCACCACCAAAGAAGAGAGAAAGAAGGAAAGTTTGCTAGATGATATGTGTGAAATGAATAAGAAATGTTGAAAGTTCGGGAAAAGACCAAATTTTACGAGTTGTGACATCAGCTTATTCCAATAAGCTGGAATAAGCTAAACAGTCCATATAAGCTTATTATACCAAAACCATGTTAAGTATATTAAGTGTGCAAGAATGAACGGAACTGGTGCCCCAGAGCATGTGGAAAGGGTGTGTGACTTATGCATGTTATACTAGCCAAGAGGTCCCAGGTTCGACTCCACACACACCCATTTTTTGCTTTTATTTTTTTTTTATTATTTTTTTTTCTTTACAAAACTGTAAAATAAGCTAAAATATTAAACTTTAATAAAGGCAACTTTTTCAAAACTCAGAAATAAACTCTCAATGAGCTTATTAGCTTAACAGTTAAGGCTTTTAAGCCAAAAATGAGATTTTAAACTGAATAAGCTACCATATTGTACCAATAGTGAAAATAAGCTACAAGCTAGTGATTTATACTAGGAATAAGCAAAAACAACCAAGGAAATTCACTGAATAAGCAGATAAGTTAAAATAAGCTAATCCAAAATCCACAGTTCACAACAGGTCTAAGGTGGCACTTTGCAGCCCTTGGTAGGACCCTCAAATAAGCTCAAAAGTCAAAAAGAGCTTTTGACCCAATAAGCTAACCTGGGAATCTATCAAATAAGCCAAATTCCAAACCCTAAGTTCAACAAATAAGCTCTAGAGGGGGGCTGGAAGTTGGGTGGCTTATGCTAATGACTCAGCATAAGGGTGAATTTGGACAAAATAAAAAGCTATGTGCAACCCTATTGAATAAGCTAGAAATAAGTAATTAAGCCCTGAGCCTTGAAGTTTGGCAGAAGAGCTTTCCAAAAAGTCCAAGCTCACACTGTGGGACCCACAGGTGAGCTTTTGAGGAGCTTATGAAAAGTCCTTGTGCACACTGGTGCAGGGTTGGTTATAAGCAAACAGGCCATACAGAAGCTATGATTAAGCATTAAGAAAAATTACAAAACTATTTAATAACTATATACAACTAACTTTAACAAAGGAAATCTTATTATATTTTACAAATAAGCTCTGAGTGAGTTTATTTTCTCCTCAGTTCATTAAAATAGGCAAATAAGCAATAAGCCTTCTAAATAGAAGCTATCACTTAGCCTTAAAAGTTGTTTTTGGCTTTTTACTTTTTATGGAACTAGTATATACAGATATTACACATATTTGAAGAAATTGAAACTATACAAACATAAAAAATAAGCAGATTCCAAGATTATGAGCTTATGCAGTGAGCTTTTGGGCTCACAGCTTGGCTACAAGTTTGGAATATGCTTGAAAAAGGAAAATAAAGAAAGAGGAACATGTAGACAAGTGTATTGGACAAATATAAACAAGATTGGTGCACTGGATTGGCCAGATACACAATATGCAAGCTTATGGTTTAGATAGCCAAGCCAAAGGCTTGACTTGGATGGAATTGAGGCTTGTAAAAGCCTAGTATAAGCTTCACACAGGGAATAAAAGTAAAAATAGTATATATACACATAATATGGACATATTTATACAAGCTTGTACATTGGAGTTGACAAATAAACTCAAAATAAGCTAATAAGCAATTACAAAGTACACAGATCCAAACACCCCTGCAGTCAAATGTTTGGTCAACTTAAGCCTAGTGAATAAGCTCAAGAGCACAAAATGAGCATTGGAGTAGCAAGCTGAGGTGGTTGGCTTTCCAAAAAGTCAAGATTCATGGGCTGAGGCCCACAAATAAGCTCTAGGGAAGCTTATGAAAATGGCTTGATTACACTGAATTGCTCAGTGTAATCAAGAATAGGACAAACAACAGGCCACTTGCAGCCCTAGCATATGGGCTGCAAGGTGAAATTTGAGAGTTGGATCTTATAAGCTAATAGATAAGCTCCAATTGGAACTAGATTTCACCACCTGGGTCCAACTAGGTAGCTTTTTTTAGAGCTTATGAAAACAACTCACCTTCACTGTTTGCTTCAGTGAAGGGAGTTTGGTGGAACAAAAAGGTGGGTAGTAAAAGCTATCTAAATAAGCAACAAATGGGAAAATAAGTATTCATATAACAAAAAGGCCATAAAGGCTTCAAATAACAACAAGAATCACAGTCACAATTTCAATATTCAACTAGCTGCAAGCTTGTGAAATTGGCCTTGTGGCTGTGATACAGGGCAAAATCAGCCAAGAAAAAGCTAAGAAATAAGCACTTAAACATGGTTAATAAAAATTAACAAAAATATACCAAACAAGATTAGCAACAAAACTAAAACATGTTAAAAGCACAAATCCTAAAACTAAATAACAAAGCTACAGGAAAATAACCTTTTAATTCAAAAACCTGAAAAACTAAAATTTGACTTTTTAACTTTATGATCAAAGTTTGACTTTCATGATCTTTGATCTGAATCTAATGACAAAATATGTTATATTAAACAATAAGAACATGAAACTAACAAAGATTAACAACTTTTAAACACTTATGCAAGGTTTCAAGATCTAACAATCTCACACTTTACCTAGAAATAGAATCAAGGGTCAATTTGACTATTCTATATGTAATACTGTTTGATTAAGGTTTCAGTGAGTTACTGAGGTTATATAGGGAGTACATCAAACAAGAACAACCAAAAAACAAAACCTATAACTCAGATTAACCAATAAATCCAAACACCCTTTAATGGAGACCAATTTGAGATTTTCAAAACATATTACTGTATAAACCTAATCTATCAATTCCAGGGGTACTAATTTGTCACATTAGACCATTTTTAGCATAAACAAGTAGTCACAAATGTTCAAGCCTAGGTTTATCAAAAATAGGTATATTAACAGTCAATATGCAATTTCAAGCATAATTGAAATCCAAAACATAAACACTAAACTTTAAACTAAATAAACATTAACAAACACCAAATAAGCAGGAAAATATGAAAATTAAAGCATTATAATAACTGAAACAATAAATTGCATAAAATGGTAAAATGATGCTTACAAGTGCACAAGACTGAGAACTGAGAATCAAGGACCATTACCACATCCTATAGCCTCCCATGAGGCTTCTAAACCAGAGTCATCCAAATTATACCCTGCTCCAAGCAGATTCCATTATTAACATAGAATTTTTTATTTTATTTTCTATTTTCTCCATTTTTTATCTATTTTTGATTTTAAGAGACTAAAGCTGAATTAAGATTTCTAAAAGCTTTAAAGCTTTTGTCAGGAGCTTATGTGAGTTATTAGAGTCCATTGAACAACCATAGTTAAACAGAATTTGTAAATGACTTGGAAATTAAAGGAATATTAAAGAAAACATGAAATTTAAAAGAGACATGAAATTAAAATGAAAGATAAGTTTCATTACACTATTTTGAAGATCAGTACAACATTTAAAACATAAAACGACATTTAAATTGAGAAAGCAATAAAGTTTAAATTACACTACGACTAAGGCTATTCCAAAGTATCTATTCCTTCTTCATCTCTTCTCTTTTATAGCCTCTCTGAGTTCCTTGTTAACCACTTCATAAATCCCATCATAAATCTTGGCCTTTGTTGCCTGTAACTCATCCTAGCCATTTAAAAGTGTTTTGGCGCCAAAATTCAACATGTAGCTTAGGAACAGTTTGAGTGTAATTAAAGCTTTTTGTTGTGATATGGAGGTGGAGGGGAACATTTTAGATATTTCTATGGTCAAGTTGGGGAGGTATTGAGCAAAACAGGGGGATGGTATAGTTTTGAGGTGAAAATGGTGGGAAAGCATCAATTGCTTGTGGGCTACTGTAGGGGTGGAAGGAGGTGGTGGAGTAGTAGGTTAGACAGCTGGAAAGGTGGTGGACAAGTGGTGAATACCACCATGGTTTTGGGTAGGAGGCTGGGGGTGAGGGAGATGAACAGTAACCATGGTTTGCCCGGTTTTATTTTAAAAGGGAGTGGGCTGGTAGGGAGTTGGGCCTGGGAAAGGGTAAAGGGCTTGGGTTGGTTTGTTTTGTGTTTGGATTTGGTTTGGTTTTTTAGTTTATTAAGGATCCGTTTGGTTTAAGTAACATAAGGACCAAAATTGTAATTATCTGATTTTCCAGGGACTGAATATGAAACTGTTCCAAAGTATTCATAAGGACAATATTTGCCAAGTATGATAAACCAAAGGACCTTAAATGTAATTTCCATCTCAAACCACCCGGGGACCAATTATGCCAAATCTTCAAACTCCAGGGACCAAACATGTAATTTCACCAAACTTGTCACCCAAGGACCATTCCTGCCATAAAAGATTAGTATAAGGACAAAAATTGATTTTCTCAAAGTTTTTACATCCCAGGGACCATTTATGTCAATTTTGCAAAGTACAGGGACTAAACTTGTAATTTTGTGAAACTTTGCACCAAAGGACTAAATATGTAATTTGTGATTCAAAAGGACCTTTGGTGACTTTTCAAGTTTTCAGAATAACCAGGGACTAGTTTTGACAACTTTTGAAACTTGAGGGACTGAAACTGCCAATTATGCAAACTTTGTACGTTTTTCATCTGTTTTTGATTATTTTGCATTTGAAACATATAAAACACACTTCTAAGATATTTTCATTATTTTGATGCATATTTGAGTGTTTTTAGATGTTTTGACAGCTCAGATTAGTATAAAATGATGAGTATTTAGACACTCATCACACATTCAAAAAGAGTCTCCTAACCTCAATCCTCAAGATCACTCATCGTCACCTCCATACCAATAGTCTAATCCTTTCCACCTCCTTTGAGAAAACCACATGCCTCTTTATGCGATCATCTCGCATTGATAAAGAAGAGCTACATGACTTCAAAGATAAAGTTCTTTGTATGCTAATCAACATCCCTAAAAACTTGAAAATCATTCAATTTCACAAAGCTCATCGCTTTCACTAAGCTAATCGCTTACATTAACCTACAACCTCCTAAACACTTCATCATAATTCTTTATACGATGCATTACACAATATGTTGGATGTCCACCTATTAAGGAGGAGAGAAATTCATTCACATATTTGTATTTTGTCAAATTGTATTCAAAGAGCATATACTCATGTTTCTTACACCCTAAAATACCAACACATAGGTACACTTCATTTAGTTAAAGTCGGTTCACAGAACCACAAGTGCTTCAAGCCTTTGACTTTTTCTCTTTTTAATAGTTCAAGCCTATTTCACCCTCAATACCTCATCAAGTGAAAAACACATCATATGTTCGACAAAGTTCTTCATCTCCATAATCAACAACCAATGGATTCTAGGATTATACTCAAAACTAGGACTTCACAACTTCATTGTCTAGAACACCATCATAGGATCTCATCCTTTTCCTTCCTCGACACATATCATGTAAGTCATTGTAAGTGTAAACGATATTTTAATCAAACTCTCATTCTCAACACGTTGGTCTAATCAACACTCTCGCATCTTATGATGTCATTCTCATCCTCATATAGGTGTTTAGTATTTTTAGTACTCTTTTCATGTGAACTCTTGTTCATAGGTGCTTATTGTTATCACTTCCTTTCAATTACATTCAAGCATGCATTATGGCAAGATACATCATCTTTGGTAGATGATAAAGTCATATTCGTTGCTTATCCCTCAAGTTGTGAATTTTAGGATTGCATGAGTCGATATGTTCTATCCTTATCTTTCGATATAGCATTTGCTATACACATGAGTTTCCAATGGTAAGCATGTTTTTAAGTCTAATTTTTACAGTTCCTAATCAGATATGAGTTATATTTGTGTTTTTAGGAGTTGTTGAAAAATTTAAAAACCGTCTCGGCACTTAAAATATCATACTGCCTCATTTTTGGGAACTGGCGGATCAGGCGGAACCTTCACGAGGGCTCCACCAGTGCAATTTTCTAGAAACCCAGAAATGGCCCAGCGGATCAGACGGAACCCTCACAAGGGTTCCGCCCGTGTTATCGCAGGGTTCCGCCAGACCACCTGCAATTTTTTTTTTTTTTTTTTTTTTTTCAAATTTTCGACTACCATACTTCTTCAAAACAACCTTTTAGGTGAGAAACTCATTCCTTGTTAGTTTATAACATCATTAGAAGCATCTCATCCTCATGTCTTCTCTCTAGGCATTGTTTAGTAGGTTCCTATCATATTATATTCACGTTTTTCTTATGATTGCATTTCTTTTTAGAAGCATACACCTCATGAGATTTTTTGGTTTCATGGTTCTCTACTTTGAGTCGCCTATATCATTTATATTTTTTCATCTTAATTTTCTTTGAGATGAAATATATTGCACTAACTTTTTCATTGTAGGTTCACCATTATATACGCTCGATCGTATATAGCATAATCATCTAAGGATGATGTTTGCATCGAATATTTTCCTTCTTTCATTATAGGTGCTTCTTGACGTAGGAGGAATATCCATCAAGCACTCATTTTGCATCTTCTATACACGTTGTTGTAGAGGACATGCTTGTCTAAAGACAAAACTTCCACTATACTAACTTTTGTTTTGTAGGTTCATATTGACGCCCTAAAACAAAGGAGCTTCCGTCAAGCATAGGAAAATTATTGTCTTATACTAACCTTTATTTTGTAGGATTCTTCATCCTTGCATCATATACGTTGGTACCCTAGCAACGGAGAGTATTGATCAAGGGGGAGTCGATCATACACTAACCTTTGTTTCATTTGTAGCTTTCTTATCCTTGCATCATATACGTTGGTACCCTAGCAACGGGGAGTATTGATCAAGGGGGAGCTAATCATGCACTAACCTTTGTTTTTGTAGCTTTCTTATTTCTTGTGTCATATACGTTGGGACCCTAGCAATGGGGAGTATTGATCAAGGGGGAGCTACAATCTAGGGGAAGCATGCACGCATTTATCTTTATTCTAATTCTTCGACACACTTTTGTGTTTCGACAAAAAGAAGGAGATAAGTCAACATAGTCCAACATGCATTTTATTCATCATGCATTTTTCGTATAATTTTTATGTTGCACAACACTAACCTTGATGTAGATCAAGAAACTTAATTTGATCCATGGATCCGCTAACAACCTAAGGGACGCAACAACCTTAGGAAATTGGAGTTGAAGAATTAACTTCACTAGGGATGATGCAAGCTCGCCATTTCGGGGAGAAATTAAGTTAACTCCAAGGACACACCCCTTTTTGTTTCGACAAAAGGGGGAGAAGAGTATAAACGGAGAAGGAACTGTAGAATGTGTGTTGCGGATACAAGTAAGTAATACGGATACAAGTAACTTTTTACATTTTACGTTCTATCACGTTTACGTATTTTGTCATCATCAAAAAGGGAGAGATTGTTAGTGCAAATATTACGATATTTAATCTATACAGTCTCATTTGTTTTGATTGATGAAAAGCGTATAACTTGATACATAACGTAAAATGTACAAGTTACTCGTAATCATATTTTGTCTCAACATCTCTCAACGTCTCGAGTCATCGTATGCTACAACACAGGTTCGTATATGTTTGTTATGTGGCATTATGATCAAACCCCTTAGAATGACTAAAGTACTTTAGGTGTCAAAGTACATTTTAGGTGTTAAATAGAATAAGTGTCACATTAGGTGTCTAGATAATATTAGTAAGTTTACAATATATAAAAATGTGTCTTGTATCAACATAAGTACATAAAACATTTTTAGTAACTTACTAAATATTATATAGCTAGCTAATATATTTTTTTTATACATGTAATTTACCTTTTTAAGTTAATATATACATTTGTCTAAATGTATTTTTCATAAAATGGAAAACCATATTTGGAAATTATCTTTGTCAAAGATCATTTAAGATGTGTCATAGATTATAGTTGACTTAGAAACATCTTTGGAAAATGACTTGGTCAAAAAGCTTGTAAGATGTGTCATAGTCCTTGTAAGTTGACGATGAAACATATATGTCTTGTCTTGTCAACATTTAGTTTCAAGTATATGCATATGTCTTGTCAATGTTGACTATAATAGTAACCCATGGTTTTGGAACATGGTTTTGGAAAACTTATTTACTTGTTTTTGCCTATAAATAGAAGTTCATGTTTTACTTAGGATGTTGATGAAAAGATGAAAAAACACACACACATAGATAAGTAGGAAACCATGTAGATCACCCTTTCTATAATGATCATAATGCTTCTAACATTCATCTTTGTTGTAAGCATATCATACTTCATGATCCACCAAAAAGGTTACAAGATCTTGAAGTCACCATTCGTTCAAGCATTCCAACATATGAAGATCCAAGGTTACTTGACATCCTCAATGATTGAAGACTTCTTATTCAAGAAGTTCATGTAGATTAGTCATTCATATCCATTAGACTTTTATGTCTTGGATCATCATTGTATCATCACAATATAGATTAGATGGTTTATGTGTTTGTGCCATAAAACACAAGGTTTTTATGTTGGGCCACAAAACATAGCGGGAGTGGTTGTACCCTTGGTAAAGAACTCGACATCTAGCTTAGTGTTGGTAATCTTGTAAGCGACGTGTAAGGTTTTCTCCGCCGAGAAAGGAGGTTGTTGATCTAGTGAAGTAACTCTCGAGTTGGGTACTCGAGGAGTGAAGTAGGGCGGAGAGGAGATCCGTGACCGAACCACTATAAATCCTCGTGTTCGGTTTGCACTTTCCTTTTACTTATTGCTTTTCTATATTGTTTGCATTATGTGATTGTTTGTGTTGTGACTTGTTGTTTATGTTTGTGTAATAACTTGTCATTAGTTTATGCTACGGTCATAAACTACACTTAACATATTTCATATTAGAACAAGCTAAGAATGGATATTTGATACAAGAAGTAATAAAGTTTTTAAACGGTAACGTATTCACCCCCCTCTACGTTTTCACACACCATTCTAAACGACTCAAACACAGCTGTTTTAATTTTTGTGCTAATGCAAATTCTATTACTATGAAATTTACCCTCTTCCAATTCCTCCCCGTTTAACATCCTACCCCATCTAGATGCAATACGATTAAAAGTATTCCTAGACCACCACTTACATGGAACACCCTCAATCTCCACCCATATAACCCTCTCCTCGATAGTAAACTCATTGTGTGCTTGTATAATCTGAGAAAACCATGAACCCACAGCTAAATTAGAATGGAACCTATTCATTGTTTCATCATCCTGAAACACGATCATAACCCAAAATCCTCCCATGTATTTGAGCTCAATATTCGCATATCCTTCTTTGGCTAAGACCACCTTTAAGTTTGTTAGAGATGCAAATTCCTTCACCTTTCCCAACAAACATAACAAATAATCCTCTTTGTTCAAGCATGTCTCATCCAACACCATAGTAGGAATATCATCCACAACATCCTTCTAACCTCGATATCCTTTTACAGCATGCGCATATGAGTTAGTCGTGCCCTTTGCCCCAACTCCACTCATCCTGCTTCCACCATTATTCCTACTCGTCCCATTTTCATTAACCTTATTGCAGTGTTTGTTCACATGTTCCCTTTGAAATCTTGCTACATTAGCGTGTAATTTATAGCTTCCAATCCACACCGTACACAAGTTGTTAACCAAACGTTCCACATCCAACACTTTAATAAAACACACAAATCCGAATCTTTTACCTGCTTTCGATCTTCTGTCAGGTATATAAGCATCAACAACATGCCCGTATGTCTTACATGAATACCATAAATCTTTAGCACCAAACTTATCAGGAAAGTTTGTGACGAACACAGACGTAGATATCTGTTGCACATCATCCTCCTTAGACCTTTTATATCGGTTTAAGCAAAAGGGTTATCAATGCGTTTTCCTTTTGGGTTGTTGTTGTTGCGAAACACCCATGTCCACCCGTCACCATCTATAGCAGCCGGGTGCCTACCCATGATTCAGGTAATAGCCCCTTCACGATGTTAATCCAAAGAAATTGTCAAATTCGAAAAAAAATTTGAAAAAAAATCGAACTTAGGGATTTATAAAACTGGGTTAATTTGATGACATTAATTGGGGGAAATGATGGCTATGAGATTTTGGAAGTGGGGTTTGAAGTAATTGAGATTTGGTGGATTAAATTTGAGTTAATTTGGATTTGGTTATGGTGAGCTTACCTGAAAACTTCATCGGGAGGAAGGCTTGAAAGAAAAAGGCCCATTTAATGAATCTGATATAACAATCCAATTAATAAAATAAAATAAAATAAATAAATAAATAAATAAACTCAATACGATTTAAAAAAAAGAAAGAAAAAAGAAGCGCCTATACTGTAACTACCTTTTAATACATATTTCACATATATATATATATATATATATATATATATATATATATATATATATATATATATATATATATATATATATATATATATATAAAGCCTACAAACTAACCCACAAACTAACACAGTTTAATCTGAGCTTCTAAACACACATTACACTATTAATAATTTAAATGTTCTACTTTAAAAAAAACATATATCTACTACGTTTTAAAGTATTTTAGATAATATTAAATAAGAAAAGTTTAAAATTAAAAACATTTGCTCGACACAAACATAGTCACCGGGTACCCACCGCTGCATTGCACGGGTACCCTTCTAGTATACAATAAAGATTTTACGAAACGAATGAAAGTGCTTAGCAAGTTATTTAAGTCCAGTAGTTTGGGTCAAAACGCCTAAGCTATCAGGTATATATGCGCACACTTTAATAGCAAGGAATTATGTCGATTTCAACAATCAGTACAGGTGTTGGTCTAACGTGGTTGATGTGAAAAAAAAAAAGTTGTACTTTTTCCATTGGGGTCTAGACGTGGGTCTATTCCAATATTGATCGGCATTGGATTCATTTTGCAACATCTTTTGGCTTTTGGTTTAAGTACTCAAGTAAAGTTGATATGTGGATCTCAATCCAAATGCTTGTGTGTCTCGCCAACGCAACTATGCTTTTATATAAGTTATAGCGTAAAGTTCAAAATTACCCGCCATGGTGTGTGTCTTTTTGCAAAAAATTATCCCTTTCGAGTGAAGTCCAACGAAAATCGTTTCAAAGATAGTTCATACTTCATACAAATAGTTTGGCAAACCATCCCTCTCAGGGGTGATTTCCATTAAAAAAAATTCTTACATAGATGATTTGTGTCAAAATGAACAAACCAAGAAGATTTTCATAGTTTACTCTAATGTCTATATAGATTGATGTGTAGACCTAAATCCATTAAAAAATTTCTTAAAAGACTGTTTTGTTCTTGAGTTTTTAAAAAGAACGAAGCAAAGAAAATGTTAAATATTAATATCTAATGTCTTTTTTTTAATAAAACTTTCATCTTATATTTGGGATCAGACATGAAAATAAATAAATAAATAAATAAATGATAAAAACCATAAAAATACATCCTTTGTTTTGTGAAGTACAACTTGTTTTAAGAGGTGCAATTAGTAAATTCACATAATCAAGAATATAATAACTTACAAACTTTCTTTACTTTGGTTTAAGCTCTAGAATTCAAAAAATATATCATTTTTCTTCTCCTCCCATTTTCTACATTTCTTTTATGTACTTTACATCCATCTTAAAAAAAAGTTGAAAACATAGTTTGAATAAGCGAAATAGATGTTTTGCTTCAATCTCTTGATAAAAGACAATTGCAAAACTCTTGAAAGGAGTTTAGTAAGTTTTAGACTAGTAGTAATAGACAGTGATCAAACTTATAATTGTCACATCAACTTCACATTAACATTCACTCTCTTCATCAAACCAATCACAGAATACCTCACTTAGACATGAATATACTCTCTAATACACGGACACACACACAAATAACAAAAATATGTTCGATCAAGTTTGAGACCAAACCACCTCCAAATTTGATCCATAACACGTGAAAAGGGAAGGATCTAGTGGTGCACTACTCGTGAAAATTTGATTCCTCATGTAAATTGGTGTTCCATAAGGCCTAGTTTTAGGTACAATGGGTGAAAATGCTGCATTAGGAGAGTTCAACGGTAATTAACACCTTCAAAATTATTCGTCGTGTGTTTTAAGCCATTAATATTCCTTTTGTTACATAAAAGAAGCACATATATTCTTAAAGAGACATTAATATTCTATTCGGGCAAAATCGAATAATATGTTTGAAAGGGAGATTAAAAAGATCTTATACACATGAACGTGTTTGACAAACATAATCGGTAGTTGTAGCTGGTTTTGGAGCACGAGTTTGAAAGAGTTAAAACTTTTATCTTTGGATAAAGTATCTTGAAAGCGGAGTTTATAAATATACAATGACAAAAAAAAAAAAAAAAAAAAAAAAAAAAAAAAGTTATTCTACAAACATATATTATTAACCGAAAAGTATTAACGTATTACATGATTTCAAAATAAATAAATAAATAAATAAATTATTGTAATATTTTTCAAAATATACTTCAAATAACTTATAAGACCGCTCGTTATGGCAACCCAGATGATCCATTGGTTGGTTATATGCAACTCGTCCCCCATGACGAGGCACCAAGGACAACATACCCCCGAAGCCAATTTGCTCCATTCGATTGTGTAGGCAACCGAACTTTGTGTTTGGTTTGTTAGTGTATTTTTTGTTTATTAATTTTTGTGGGATATGGGTTTGGGGGGGGGGGGGGGGGGGGCGTAATTATTTACCAAAGGCTGAGTTGCATTTGATTATACATCGAATTCTAGTTATGTTTCAATAACAACGACAACTTGTGCCTTTATGCCTTACTTTCATTTTCACAAAATAAACCGTTTAACTTAGGGGCTATTTAAAAAAAATCTCTCAAGTCCAAACTAAAAATAGCAAACGAGATTTTGGATAGTACGTTAGGAAATTGCATATGATTTTTTGAGTCCTTTCAAGCTACACGTGTTGTTTTCTCTACAACAAAATATTTTGAACAACCTATTCAAAAATGGAGTTAATTTCATCAAGTTTTAAATGTTAAAGGGGTAGACTAAAACTTTACAACTAAATAGGGTTAAAAAACAGTTTATCTTGGCCCACAATAAACATACAGTGCCGTCTTCCCCATCAAAAAAGAAAAACAAGGCTGTGGTTTGGAAAGCTTTAAAAAATAAGACCATTGTTTGTTCACCAATCCCCATCTCAAATGCAACCTAATTTGATGCCTCTCATTCGTTTGATTCTTTGGTTCGTCACCTAGTTCAGCAAAGGCCAAGGTTGACCAAGTTGCCAGGGGCTCGAATAAAGACTTTGTGAAACATGGCTTGGGAATCAGAAGCAAGGTGGGCTAGTTTGGCGGTTGGGGGTGGCTGAGCACATGCTAGCTACCCTACTGTCTCCGCCTCTGGACGCTGAGATTGCAAAAGAGACACCAAAGGGTTAGGTTACCATAAGTACTAGTCTGAGGGTGTTGTTATGCATACCTCTACCTATTTTTCTGCCTCTCGTATCCCATCTTTTACCCTTTATTAAGAGTATAAACTAGTTTTTTTACAATATTTTTTATTTTTAATACTTTTGAGTTTTTACTTGTCAAACTTTATATTTTCAATATCATACCTTTTGCTTCTTAATTTTATAATAATAAGGAAATTTTACCAAAAGAAAATACAAAAATAATATAAAAAAAAATTAAAAGTGTATGGAAGTCCAGATAGATATTGTATATGTACTAGGCGGGTACCCGTGCATAGCAACGGAAATTCTTAGCGAAAGACAATTAACGATATGCGGTATTCTGATAAGTGTTTCATGTAACGTTCAAAATAGAACGTGACAATGAAAATAATTGTCTTGTTTCATATCTTTTATATAATAAAACAAAACCTCAAGTAGAGACTTTTTCATTTAAAAAAAAATAAACCATTCCTTATTTAGTAATAATATTACTTAAAAAAAATTATTTTCTTATTATGTAACATTTTATATTTATCCATAACACAAGTAGAAAATAAATACAAAAAATATAGATTAGATGCAATTAACAATAGGATTAAAATTTTTAAATAATTATCTTTAATAATAAAAAGCTATAATTAAACATCATAAATCAAACAAAACAAAGATTAAATTATTTGTTTTTTAATAAATAAAAATATATTATTCAAAAAATTTTTAAAAAAACCCGCGCGTGCGCGGGCATTATAACTAGTAGAAGAGCATAATAACATCAACAAAAACAAATGAATTCATTCAATATGCCTTGGGATTAAGCTTATCATAAACTTCTTCGGTAGGGCATGCAAAAGGATGCATATAATTTCAAATTAGCGAGATTGCACCCTTGACATTTATAGACCATTTATGGTAGTTGTTAATACAAACTGGACTCTCGTCTTTCCCTAGGCGTATAAATCGTTGCCTAACTTAGAGTGATATCTTTACATGGATTTTCATTAAAACATTGCGTAACTTAAATTTGGATGATATGTATAAATCATTGCCAAAGCACATGGATGTATAAATTCACATGCATGATAATAAAAGAAAAAAGAACAAGTTTTTGATAAACGTAAATATACACTAAACACCAACCCAATCGAGACGAAAAAAAAGAAAGAATAAAACAATGTGCAAATTTAAATGTAAAAGGCTATATATGAATATGTGAAATAAAGTTACTGGGTAAAGTCGACCCTTTGAGAGGGAGGTTGGTTATTTGAGAGTTTGGCAACTCGTAAGTCCTAACTGTTTATTTCATATATCCATAAACAGTGTTCCCAACGTACACTCAAAGTTGGTTTTTTACTCTTATCTAAATCCACATAATTGTTTATTAACTATACTAAATTATGTATCAAAACTTTATAAACTATCTATTCTATTATCAAAACACAATAAGCGTATAAATAGTTCTAATAATATAAAGCATATAACATTACTAACAGATAATTAAAGCCACATATAATAATCCATGGGTGCATATACAAAACCAAACACAAAATGAAGCAAAAACCATTAATCAGTACACAAAACATAACCAAAAATCCAACATGAATGACATAGCCCCATGGCAAAAACATTGTTAATAAACATGTAGAATTCATTGCTTATTTATAATTTATAGTTCTTATTAAACAAAATGTTTTTACAATAAGGAAACACATGGATGGTTAAAAATCAAAAACATATATAATCTATTCTTCGCCATTGTCACTTTCATCAATCAAACTATAGACTCTTTTCCGACCAGCTACGATTACTCGACTCTCAACAGCTGGCATTGGAATTTCTTCTTCTTCTTCTTCATCATCATCATCACTTGAGGGGGATAAAGCTGTATTAAAACAAACAATAGAAGGATAATTTAGAACACATATTTGTAACAAAAACAACAACTACTACATGTAAAAGAAACAGGTAGTAAAAAGTAAACGGAAGAACAACCAAAAGTACATATCCCAGAAAGAACAACCAAATGCATGAAAGTTTCAATAATGTATATCAGTATGTTTATCTGTATGTATATTGCAAAATAAGAAAACAAAGAAACCCATTTCTAACCTCAAGATCATCATCAACATTCTCTTGATTTTTCATTTTCATTTCTTCCTTTCTAACCTCCACGACTTAATTTATTTAATGAATTAATACATTAGGGTTGTTTATATAGGCAATGGAAAAAAACCTTTGCCATATATACTTTCATAAGTTTCAACTTCACATAAAAATTGAATCTTCCCGCCTTGTACAAGTTGAATTTTCCAGCCCTTTTCTAAACCTTGCATTTTAATGTCCAGCTGTGTATGCATTTATTTTGGTTATGGTTGATTATCATTTCCTAAAATAGATGTCCAGTCGTGTTCCATTAGCTTCAAAAGTTCACATTATGTTTCAAGAGTTTCAATGGTTCAAGGTTGTTTATCATTTTCTAAGATAGAAGATGTCCAGCCGTGTTCACATTATGTTTCAATAGTTTCCTAAGATATATTACGTTTTTACTTTCAAAGTTTTAATAGTTTCCTAAGATAGATCAACAAATGGTAATTTAGTCAATACTTTAATTTTAGTTTTTTCACTTTTCACTTTTTGACTTTTTAACCATTTTCTTTTTATAAATAGTATAGATATATATCTATTTATTTATTTAGAACATTAACTTTAACTATCACATAATATTTATATCATAAATCTATCTCCCATATTACATATCCATTCTCAACTCATAAATAAGAGCATTACTAATAAAGCTATATGAAAGAACATTTTTTCGGGTAAAGTTGATTATTACCATTATTGTGTTTCGAGACAATATTTCTTCACAAGTCTGTAAATCAAACTTATGATTCGTTTAAGACCGTTGTAACTTTTTGAAATAATACACCAAAATTCTTGTTAAACGAAATAATTTTGTCTCATTGTGGTAAGACTAGGCTAGATTACAGTCTAGATAGACTTGCACAGTATGGCTAAAAATGATACTCGGGACAGTGACAGGTCACCAAGTCGGGTATTGAATGATTGAGCCACGACACTGAGCCAGTAACGTTACAATTGCAAATGACCAAACACAATGCAACGTTAAAAAAAGTTACTAGTTTGACTGACTACCTCGGTGCACTAATCCACTCCACTCCTCGTACTACTACTGCTCACCCACTATATTTAATTCACATAAAGGCCAACACCAATTCCACCAACATATACCCATCCAAAACATGGATTGACAAGTACAAAGAATGACATGTTCATTCTATTTGTATAGTTTTTGTAATAAAATACATTCGGTTTAAGTGTTTTTTTTGGCTGCCATTTTAGATGATTAAAAAAAAAATCGCTCATATTATACAATATTACAATTAGCGTGAATATACTATTCCTCTTTTGCTACAGTACTTTTGTGAGTGGCTACAGTAACATACATTTTTATATTAAGGGTACTGTAGCAATGTACTGTATCACTGTAGCGTACTGTAGCAATGCTACTATAGCAACATTTTTTTTTTTTTTTTTTTTTTTTTTTTAATATTTGACAAAAAAAAAAATGATATTTTGATTATTAAAAATTTTCATGAAGATACATTTTTGACAAGATTTGGAAAATTCATTTAGAGTGTCACAGTGGAAGCAATAGTAGTCTTTTGCAATTTAGTCCCTGAGCCCTAAGGTGTAAAAAAATATAAAAATAAAAAAAATAATAGCACGGCATTTCCGCAGCAACGCGCGGGTACCTCCACTCGTATAAGACATTTAGGAACAAACAGTTAGTGATGAAAAAAGAAAAAACAAACAAACAAACAAACTTAATAATTGACGCTAAAGAAAACATGTGACACATAAGAAACTACAAATGACCCTACATAAGATTGTTTTAAAACAATACAAATGCCACCTTTAAAATAATCATGGCTAGGGATGTCAATCGAGCGAAGAATGTGAGGGATCGTATTTCTCATCCCCACCTCGTTTTCCACTCTCCATCTACATCCCCGTCGGGGAACTGCTTTACATCCTCATCCCCGTCTCCAATGAGGATTAGGGGTTTCTATGAAGATTTGGGATTTTCCACCTTTTATGAAATAATATAAAAATTCTACCAACTTATCGCAAATATAAAGAATTTTGACTAATAAAGTGTCTCAACAAACGCACCGCACATATTTAGATTAATTACAATTTCAATTCAACTTTAAAGTATCGTAAACATTGTAGCATCACATATAACATAAAAACATTATGTAACATATGTATGAATTGAGACAAAATAGTTAAGTAATATGTAGTTGGTGCTTATACTTTTAATTCTAAAAATGTTTGATCGTATAAATATCACATATGCATATAACTATTAAATACACATGTCGATACTCAGGATATCCTGAGATATATATGCAGGTGGTGGGAATTGGACTGGCAGCAATGGTCCTTTTTTTCAGATTGGAACCAATGGTTTTCGAACCTTAGAATGGCCCTCAATCGTAAATGCCTTTTGGAAGGAGTCTTTAGTGTCGCATGGTGGTACATTTGGTTATTTCGGAACCGACTTCTCTTTAGTGACAACCTCCTTCTCGCTCGACGATAATTGACGATATAGTGTCCTCTTCTTTTTTATGGAGTAAAAAATAGGTATAAATGGGTGTTTGCTTGGGAGGCTTGGCTTAAAAATCATAATTTGATCTCTTTGTAACGTGTTATTTGTTCTAGCTCCTTGTTAGTTTAATAAAATTTTGGCGTTAAAAAAAAAAAAAAAAAAAAAATGTCGATACTCATACTCATATCTACATTTATATATACAAGTTACTCGAGTATGGATATAACATATAAATTTTAAATACTTATACACTAAAAAGATCGGGTTTGGGGCTGGGTTCGGGGATTTATTTTATCCTTATTCCCACCCATCCCCGGTTTCACATTTCGGGAATTCTCCATCTCCGTTTCCATCTCCGGTCAACTTGGGGATTCCTCATTCAAATCGAGTTTGAAGATCAAGTCCCCATCGGATACGAGTATCAATGACATGCAAAATGAACAAAAAAAAAAAAATCTATATTTATGTAATATGATATGTTTCCTAAATAAAATGTCATATATAAGTGTGTGACATATTTGTAGTATTTATAACGCGATTGTGTTAGTTTGCGTTTCAACTTTCAATAAAAGTTGAAAGTGTTTGTACTTTGTACCGTTAAAATGAAGAATCGTTACAAAATGCAATTGGGTTTCATTTCTGTTAATTTTGTAAAAGGCATTATGGTTAATTTCTTCATTCTGACATGTTTTTGGCGAAATTCATAAATCAAAGTAGATAAACACTTTGTTAACTTTTATACAGAGACTAACATTTTTGGAACCCAATGTTTTAAATTGCGCACTAAACTTTGAATGCCATTGATATTTGGGTTAATTCCATCATTCTGCTTTATGGAAATGCTAATTTTTCTTTTGGCATGAACTAAAGTATATATTTTTCCACCTATAAAGTGGATTTTATATCAACACCTGTCCATATCTCATTAAAAAATAAATAATGTCTTTTGAACATATTCCTCGTTGTCTAACAAATATGTGTCCGTGTGTCCTGAGTTAACAATCTTGACATATAATATAGGAAATATTGCCAATCAAAATGAAATCAATTCCATTAACACAACGTGAGAGGAGATAATATATTTTACTTTATTTAATAAAAACTAAGAGTAAAGAGTTATATTCATTCAGAAAACTCTCGTCCTGAAACTTACTTTATCCGTCTCAAAATTATAGTCTCTATTTGATTTTTTAGTTTTTATTTCTAATTTTGACGTTAAGTATTTTTGTTTATATTACATAATACTTGATACAAAATATATGAATAAATTGAGTTTTAAATATATTTTCATTGGTATAATTTTCGTCAAATATTGTATAACACAAATAAAAATATTTACAGTTAAAGTTGTTAAAGAAAGACCGAAAAAATCAAACAGAGGCTATAATTTTGAGACGGATGAAATATAAACTTTATTTCACAAGTTGATAAACATTTTCTTTAAAATAATAAAAATATAAATTATGCTAATAATGAAAGCTTTACTTAAATTTTGTGCAAAGTAATCATATTTTAAGCAAAAGTAGTAATTTCTCCATCTCAAAAGATTCAAATGTCGCGTTACTTTAAACGGCTAGACAAGACTTTATTTTCTAGTAAATACACCTTATTACAACTCTATATCAATAAAAAGAGTAAATGGCAAAAACTTGATTTGATCAAATTGTAGTTGCAGTATTTATAATTTTAGAAGTGCATGTATAGTTCATGTGAGACAATTTAGTGTGCAATTGTCATGTCCTTAGCATGATTACATAGGAAACTTTGAAACTCTGGTTGCAGTTTTTGTCATTGACGATAACCATAGCCGTATATGAGGGTGTGTGATGTGTCAGGGCCTCCAAATTACAAGGGCCTCAAAAATTTTATATGATATATAAAAACTCTGCTCCAGCGAGATTGGGTTTTGTTGTTAGTTGTATATTTAATCTATAAAAGTGACTACAAATATTTGATTCAAGAAGTTGCATCAAAAAATGCTAGCAGGAGCGTTTTTAAAACATTTGTTTCTCATTTTATCTTTTTACAAAATTCTTTACCTTATTTTATAAGCCTTATTTTTGTTGTTAAACTGAATTTTGCACATGGCTTTCATAAACTTAAAGACGACACTGATCATAACTATACACCGACATTGTTTATCTGAACTACGTGTGCGCTTTCGAAATTATATATAGAGACTGCTTTTCCATGTTGGCCAAGCTATAAGGACTTTCTTTGCAATTTACACTATTGAAAATAGTTTTGGCATGAGATTCTCTATTCTATGTTTCAAAAGACATTAAATATAGTTAAAAACTGTTAAAATAATTTGTTGAACACTACCAAAAAAGAGCATAATTCTCAATAAATGAGATGTTGAAGGTTGGTTAGAAAACAGAAGCACACTAATAAATTCCACAAATATTATAATAATATTATTATAGACACGTAAACTATACCAAACGGTGGCTTTTTAACTACTGTAACTCTCCTAGATCCTCTAACAAAACGACACATATGTCTGCGGCTACTGTTTTTCTTTTTTAAGCATGTGAATGTGTGACCAAGATAAATTATGCCATGTGAGATGATTTATGTTGCTAGGACCCATTTTGTTTAGCCCATTTTTATGCACATTTACTCATCTGCATTTATCATTTGCTTCTGATTCTTGCTCCCAATAATACTTTGAAGCATTTTGATTCATTCTTCATTTTCTTGTTCTTGGTTTGCACCACTACCACATTCTGAGTTTTTTTAAGGTGGCAAGATCATGAAGCTCCAAGATTGTCATTTGTTGGTGATACTTTTGCTGGTCTTGATCACTTCAGTTGTGTCGGTAAGAAATTTTATTTTTTTGTCACAGTTTAATGTTTATTCTTGTAGAATTATGTGTTTCTAAGTATGTGTGAAATGTGGTATTTAAAAAAAAAATGGTATTCAAGTTGTTCATGTTAATACCCTTTTGTAGGATTAGTCTTTAGCCTGTTATGGTATGAAATTTGGATGGCTTTTTGTAATATAAGTTTGATTTTTTTTTTGGTTATGATGGAATATTTTCAAGAACCTTTTTGATATTACTATGTTACACCCATTATTGTGGGAATATGGTTTAGCTTGTTTTGGTGTTGAAATTGTATGGATTTTGTAATATAAATTTGATCATTTGTGATGATTCAAGTTTCACCTTTTTGTGGGATTGATGTTTAGCTTATTTTGGTAGTGAAATTTATGTGGATTGTGTAATAAAAATTATATTTTAAGGTATTGCGAATGTAGGTACATTTAATTGTCGACTTGGCCCATTTTTTCCTTTCTGAAATAACATAAATTTACTACACGAAGATGCTTAAGCAATTAGTAAAAGTGGACAAATAGAGGTCAATTAGATCCTTATAAGGAATTAAAGATCAACTAAAGGTGTGCAATAGATTAAAAGTGAGATACATCTTTGGCGCAATCATGCAAACGGAACTGGGAAGTCCCGACATATCTGTGTCATTTAATCAAACAAAGAAGATTGGAGGATTTCAATCTTATTGAAATGTAGGAGGTGGTCCCGAGTTTCGATGCTGAAGATTTTGTATGTTTTTGTCTTGCATTTTTGCAAATAGGCTAGATTTTCGACTCCTTATATGAGTGAGAGTGATCCTGATCAGTGATCAGAAGACTATAAATGTACTTGTTGTGCTAAGACAGACTTTGTCCTTCTAAGAACCTAAAATTATTCAATGGGGTATTGGATTAAGCCAGCCTTGTTGATGTCACTGCCCATCTTAGCGCCTTGTTTATAGGTTTTAGAACTTGTGATCCTAAAAACATTTATTGGACCCTGTTTCGGGTTGGAGGATTTGTAAACAAACTGCATTTTTCGGTATCCTAAATCTTTTAAATTCAAGGTCATAAGCTATTTATTGATATATCATTTGACTTTCCAATGTCAAACAAGTTCGCTCTTACTTGTAGATTTATCAAACTTTTACTCTTGGGATGATCATATATTCTTTTTTTTTAAGTCTGCAACTAATTAAGGTATTAGAATAAGCTATTATATATAAGTTATTAGAATAAGCTTTTTAGATGAAAGTCTGAGGCATGCATGGAAAATTTGAATTTGTTATATTCTGGATTGAAACCTAAATTTAGAATTGGAGTCTTTTTGGGATCAAGTCACAAAGGACGTAAACATTAACCGAATACAACATATTTGCCACCATAACAACTTTCTGATATTTTTATGCAATTTTGTACTTGTAGATTCATTTGCTCTGTATAATATCATCCATACATAAGCATGAGCAAATGAATAATCCTTTCGGGGCTTCTAGTAAGATGTCGTATGGTAACATTTCTATCCCTTTATTGTAGATTAAAAGATGAAAGTGTGCCATGTTGAAATTTTCAACTATCTCATTGTCCAATTTATTTATTTATTTATTTTTATTTTTGTGATCAGGAGTCCAGTTTTCGAAAGCCGAGGCATTCACGTCTATTCAAAAGTGCATTGCAACAACAAGCTGTGAGTTCCACTTGATCACTAAACATCCAACCTAGGGTTATAAGTTATAACAGTATGCAAGCTTTTAGGTGGTAAGTCATTATTCCATATTCACTATTTCTTTGTTTAGTTGAATGACCAACAGTGGGATCTTTGGACGCCTTTGCCCAACCAAGGATGGAAACCCTGCATCGATTCTACTTCCACTTCTGGTAAGTGACTCAAATTTGAAGGGTGTTTTTAGGCATTCATCTAAGTATCAGAGGTATTCTTTAACCATGTGTAATATGTCCTAATTCTAATGGGAACGGGGAAGAAATGCATTAATATGTATTTGCATCAAATGATGAGTTTTGATTCATTGCATTTTGTATTTTTGAATTTAACTCATCTAACGATTATGTTTCTAATTTAAAGCACCAGTACCTGATTCTTCGGGATATATCCAAGTGTTCCTTGATGGAGGATTGAACCAACAAAGGATGGGGGTAAGTAATAATGTGCATGCCAAATTTGAATTTTCATAAAGATCATGTTTAAAAGTGCTAATCTTATCTTCCCATTCCGATTTCCTCATGCTTTTCTTTATCTATGATTTCTTTGAATAGATTTGTGATGCAGTTGCTGTTGCCAAAATACTCAATGCAACTCTAGTAATCCCATATCTTGAAGTAAATCCTGTTTGGAAAGACACAAGGTTCTTACACCAGCTTTCTCACATTTTGACGCTTTTAAAAATTATATGGATACGCTTGTCTACATCTTGCTCCATTTTCAATGTGTCAAACTTGTAATTGCCTAAGTGATAGTCATTGTTAGTTGGATATGTTATTTATGTGAAATGAATTCTAACATGGGGTGTATCATGAATTTTCAGCTCGTTTGAGGATATTTTTGATGTGGATCACTTCATCACTGTACTAAAGGATGACATATCAATAGTTAGGGAGTTACCTGATGAATATACTTGGAGCACGAGGGAATATTACGCTTCTGCTATCAGATCCACCAGAGTTAAAAGTGCACCACTTCATGCTTCAGCAGATTGGTATCTTGAAAACGTTTCTCCAGTCCTAGAAAGGTTGGAATATATGTTCGACCTTTGATTTTGACATAACTACTTGCATGTCCTAAAACATTTGATTGCATGTTGTCTAAAATTTAATTTTATACTCTTTTAGCTACGGGATAGCTGCAATTTCACCATTTTCTCACCGCCTAGCTTTTGACAACATGCCCATGGAGATCCAACGGTTAAGATGCAAAGTCAACTTTAAGGCTTTGACTTTTGTTCCACACGTTAGAAATCTTGGAGATGTGCTGGTCAATCGACTCCGATACCCTGGAGATGAGAGCATGGGGTACCTTAAACAAGTTGTTAGCACAAAAGGTGGAGAGGGAGCTGGAAAGTTTGTTGCGCTACACCTTCGGTTTGACAAGGTACATATAATTGTTATTCAATTTGGACTTTTTTGCACTGTATGTCAAAAATGATGCATTGATATTTAATTTTCATATTGAACTTCCAGGATATGGCTGCCCATTCAGCATGTGACTTTGGTGGAGGGAAAGCAGAGAAAAAGGCTCTGGCTAGATACCGAAAAGCGATTTGGCATGGACGAGTTTTGAACTCTCGGTTCACCGATGAGGAATTGAGGAACCAAGGTCGTTGCCCATTGACTCCAGAAGAAATTGGTTTACTGTTGGCTGCTATGGGCTTCGATAATAGTACCCGCGTATACCTTGCTTCTCACAAGGTAACTACATTTTAGTCAAATTCCGTCTGGAAAAAGGCAATTTTTGACTTCCAAATTCTGGCCCTGTTAACTTCAAGATTGATACAGGTCTATGGTGGTGAAGCTCGATTCTCAGCTTTACGCAAACTGTTTCCACAAATTGAAGACAAAAAGAGCCTTGCCTCATCTGTGGAAAGGGCTCAAATAAAAGGGAAAGCTTCTTTATCTGCAGCCGTTGATTACTATGTTGGCATGCATAGCGATATTTTTGTTTCTGCCTCTCCTGGCAATATGCACAATGCAATGGTATGCGCCATAACATAAAATATTAGTCTTTTAAATCATAAAATATGAAATCTTAAATTTTGACAGGTGGGTCATCGAGCATACCTGAATTTAAAGACCATTAGGCCAAACATGGCATTGTTGGGTCAGCTTTTCTTGAACAAGAGTTTAAATTGGCCGGGTTTTCAAGATGCAGTGGTTGAAGGGCAGAGAAACCGTCTTGGTGAGATAAAGGTACGGAAAGCAAAACAGTCCATCTACACATATCCTGTCCCTGACTGTGTGTGTCAGCAAGCGTAAGGAAGTCATTTTCTGAAATGAAACGGCATGTCATATGGTGATTTTGTGGCTTGTGACCGAAATAAGTTGCCATTTATTATTTATTCTCTTATATGCTGCTGTGTGGGCGTTGGGAGGTCTTAATGTAGTGCGCCATTGTAGTTTTATGTATCATGGGAACACTAGTCTGGTTATAAACGTGTTTCACGTCTATAGAGTATATTGTTACATCTACTGCTTGAGATCCGCACTGCCACTTTGTTTTTGTGTATTCAGTATGCTGGTTGTTATACTGTAAAATCGTGTCAACTTTGATTTAATTTTGTGCATGTTTCTCGATGGGGTTTGTTACAAATGCGATCGTTAGCCTACTTTGATCAATAAGCCACTGATTACACAACAAAAAGTTTATATTCTCAATCTCAAACAGGAACTGATTCATAAATTCATCATGTTACATGATCTGACTTTTGAACGAAATTTGTGTATGCGTTTTATAGTTTTACGATAAGACCTGTACGAGTTATATAAACTCGGTCATAAAAACACCAAAGTAGAAGAACCACATAATCTCTCATTTAGCCAGTAAAGAAACATTCTTACATTCATACTGAACAAAGTTTGGCGACAAAATTCTGGTCCCTTGTTTATTAAGTCCAGCTTTTTAGCTCTCCTTTTACTGTTGTGTTACTGATGGCCACGCAAATCCAACTTTAGCTCGAAACATACACTTTTATGCGAAAGTCAAACTACCTGTCTGTTAATGTTTTTTTAAGAAGTTAAGGTATACAAGTAATTACAAAAATACATTACTAAATTAGCTTACAATTTTTACAATGAAGCAGCCTAAAAAGTTGTTAGCATTTGGTACACATTAACTTTTTGAATCCCTTTAACGAGTTAAATGCATTTCATTTGAGCAATAGTATCTTGACACACTTTGACTCACTATGAATAAGATGCAACAAATATTGAACCATCTCTATACTTGGTTTGAAATTGCAACATCTACTGTATATGTAAAATATATTATATGCTAACAAATAAGAGGCGAAAACTTAAACAAACAAGCATGTCGCGCACACACATCCATCTCCAAAACACTTAAAAGCATCACAAGTTAATAGGATTTGGAGTAACCAGTAGCATTGACTGTTGTGCAATCTAAGTTGATATGCATGATTGAGAGCATAGCTCAGTAAGAATACCCTAAAGTGATTAAATGAAGCATCCAATGGTACTATTCAAACCCTACAACCAAATCAAATCAAATGGCTTAAATATATAATCTGTGCCTGCATAAAAAACCTGGCACAAACTATCAATTAGGAACCTATATCCCACGACCACCAGGGACCATAACCATGTAATGTACAGAGTTAGGATACAGCTCGAGGAAAGAGTTTACTTATCGGTGTTTTTGTTGCTGTGTGTATTTCCATCTTTCTTATCCTTATCTGACGGTGGAGGCCCTTTTCCGCTCACACTTCTACTCAGTTCCTTCACTTCAGTATCTATTTCTTCTTCAATAGGAAGAGTTCTTTTTGAACCATCCAAAGCAACACCAAGAACTATGTTTTCTTCCATTGCAGGTCGTGATGGTTTTTGTTCTGTTGCACTCGACTTCTCACTTTCAACAGCTTTTCTGCTATCTGCTTGATTAATATCACTTTCAACTGCTTTGTTTCTCGGTTTTCCATCAGATGAAGATGATGGCTCCACATTTTTATCACTTATAGGGGTGTCTGGATTTAGCTTCTTATCTGTCACGGGATCTTCTTTTGCATCAGCAGTTATTTTATCGACGCTTTTGACATCAGAAGTTGGTTTATCTTTGGTTTTGGAATCAGATGGAGCACCTCCACTCTTCCCTTCAGCCTTGCTATTTGACTTCATTTTGCTGTTTTGACTTTTTGACTTGTCTTCACTGTTGACTTTATAACTGGGTTCAATCAATAACAAGGGACGATTTGTAGGTGCTCGACCACGAGTGAAAACAGAATCTGCAAAGGGGTAGCTATCCAAGTCGGACTCGTTATATATCTTCTGAACTGTACGGATTGGAGTTGCAAGTCGTGCCCGGTGATGACTAATCACTCTCAGAAGATCTAACAAGATACCTTCCTGATTTCGTATATAACAAAGTAAAAATAAATAAATAAATAAATAAAAATAATAAAAAGAAAGGAAAAAAAAAAAAAAAAAAAAAAGCATTAGTCTAGATTTGAACAAGTTGAGAGCATGTTATCTTATCTTATCTCACCTTTACACACAAGTACTCTTCATGATGAGAAGTTTTTACAAAGCATGAAATCAAGATCTGCATAACATACAATTACAAAAGTGTGAACTAATCAGTTATATGTCCGCCAACATATTATAAGGCATCAAAGTCATGCAAAGAAATTATAAATAGACCACGCAAATATGTTCATCGTATCAGTTCTGCACAAGTATGATTATTTCAAGAACCTCACAAACAATCGATGAAGGTGTAACAGATTGGTGTTATATGTTTAAAAGAATTTGAATAAGACTAACCAAAAGGGACTGATTTTCAGGATCAACGTTTTCAAGGAAAACCCTTCTATGCAACCTCTGTTGTTCTACTTGAGGGTGCTTTGCCAATACTTTTCGCATATCAGCTACAATAACCTGCAAATATTTGAAGTCACACAATTTTAATAATTTATCAGACAGAGGAATGGAGAAAAAGAAATGCCATAAAAAATGATCAATCCTGTCCTTACATTAATTTTATTGACATCCAAATGACTGATGGCGAGATGGGTTTTAATACGCCAATGAGTCTTTTGAGTCATATTTCTTACTACATTCATGGTAAATTTGTGATTTGGAATATGAATGGCTTCACGATCTTCTCCTCTTATAATTGTAGGTGACCACCACCCAACATGCTACACATGGAAACAAGGGGATCCAAGTCAGAGAGAAAGTTTAATATTGAGACGCAGAATGCTTGCTATGCAGTTATGAATAGACAAACCTCAACAGTTCCAGAGACTTCATAGCCTTCAATCTTTGCTTTGATCCACTCATTCACGACAAATGGACGAGTTGCATGAATCATAACACTCGAGAGAAAATTTGTGAATATCTAGATAAAAAAAAGGGGATAACTTAAGCCACAGATGCTCATAAATAATAGAACATGTAAAACTAGGACTGTAAATATGCTATTTTCTAAATATGACATGCATATATTATGTATATACAAATGTGTTGCTTGATATACCTCACGGCCAGCAAGAGTCAGCAAGACTGTCCCAAGACCTCCTGCAGTTAGCCACTTCTGGGTGGAAAAACCTAGCAACTCCATGAAAAGTGAAACAGCAGCAACCCATACTGCAGTGTATATAGCTTTACCAGCAAACTGGAATCCCATCTGCCGACAACAACAAAAACAAAACATTAATCACAAAACATATTAATCTCATACGAAACAGCTATAGCAAAACATACATTTCTTGTATCAGTTGTATCACTTGTCTCCATGAAAAACTTTTGTGTTTGTTGAATTGCACTACATCATTGATTAAAACAGCGGATTAGTTATACCAAGGAAACCTGCAATAAGACTCTCCCAGCAAAAAAAAAGAAATATGGAGCTCACCTAGATAAACAATAAGCAAGAGCAAGCACAGTCGATAACGATTTAACAAATGTCAGAAGCCGTTTCTTAACAATTTGACTAGCTTCTGATGGCAGGACAACTGGATCCAGTGCTCTGCACGAAAGTTTATGGCATCAGTTTAACAATGAATTAATCGACTTCCATATCTAGCCTAAATTTTTTTCAATAATCACCTGCAAAGAAGTAATGCTCCTGTCCATAGTAGCAATGGCTGAAGGTAAGAAGTCATAACATAATTTGTACTACTCTTTCCCCAACTTGCATCGCTCTTCTGAAAATTACAGAGTATGTGAAATACAACATTAAGCAGAGGGGAAATAACAGTATAAAAGCTGAACAGCAAAAAGGCTTTAGACGGAGACAAGAACAGGAACTAACATGAAGAAAAAGGTTTCTGCTACGACGCATTAGCGGCCCAATACCCCAGACAGCAAACACAACAATACCGACTGCTGGAAGTAGCTTCAGTATAATAGGTTTTCCTTGCAAAGCACTACACGAGGTTTAAACATAATTATTAAGCTAATTCATCCATGTTAAGTCAAATTAAGTGAAAAAGCATGTTTTCGCAACAACAAAGATAACCTTGATAAGGCAAGAGCAGCATTCTTCACTGACGAAGTGCCAAAAGCTAGGCTTGGATTCAGTGAGCAATTACACTTATGTAGATTTAATCTATTAGAAGCAGCTGTTAATGGTTGATGTAATCGAACTGAAAGGTTGATGCTCAACGAATCTTGTCTCTGCAAGAAAAAACATATTTAAGGGTTACCTATGTCATACGTTGTACCAAATAGATTTTGTTGTTTTCTTAATAAAATGGTAATATTATTTCAAAATTCAAGATGAAGAGAACCATACCGAAGCACATGACGAGAGACTGGCAGGTAATATATGTATTCTGTCACTTCGAATCAAGCCCTGTCGAGTACATATGACATTCTGTGAAAGATATTAGTCCAAGCAACCATAAGATTAATTGTCAAGTATAAAGGGGTAAACATATATACCTCGAACTGCTTGTTGTACCGCTGGTTTTTGTAAATTCCCCATTTTTGAGAAGTCAACGAACCAGTCATAGACATCGTATAAAGAGAATGCAGTTTACAAACATTCAGCAAACGATAAACATAGCACTTCAGCAACAGACGGGTGATTGTAATATATGTATTTTTGACAGCCTTGCTCTTTTACTGGAAGAAGAAACAACACACTAATAAATTACTATTTGAAAAGATAATCGAGAAGCAGCAACATTAGTTCACAAAGAAAATAAACATAACAATAAAGTGGATAATGGGGGAGGTAACACGTTGAAGAAACTTGAAATCTGAACTTCTAAACGGGGTGTTTCGCTAAGCTTGTTTGAAGTACTTAATGGCTTACTAAAATACAATACACGTATCCACAGTGTATGATAGTTTATTAGAGGCTAGAAAGCGCTTTCTGCAAAATCGGTAAGCTTTTTCAATAACCTTATAAGCACAATAAGGCAGAAATCAGCTAAGTTCATGCTAATGGTGATATCTTCTGCGCCAAATTTCACTCACAGTATACATTTTAGCAAAAGTAGGGTTGCATCATTCTTTGTAAATACTGATTGTAAACACACGAAATCATTCTCTTTTACCATTTTCCTCCACAAAAATATCTTTCATCGAAGTTGGAGGGCTAGACGGTGTTTAGGATTACTTATTTTTAAGCAGATACACAGTTCAAATTGTTTGGATAATGCAAACTGCTACACATCTGTTTATTCTGGGGTAAAATAAGCACGCTGGAAACTGCTTATACAAAAGTGCTTATTCGAGATAACATAGAAATGACCTATCTAACCTAAAAACCTCTAAATATATGCAAACAAGCTATCTCATTATTTCATTATCTACTTATTTAATTCCTTTACCGCATACGCAAATCCAAACACCATGTCCTAAAGTTCTTATTCATAAGCTAATTATAAAATAAGGAATCCCAAACACCCTCTAGTGTTCCCAAACTAGTTATTATTCAAACACGCAACTAATATAGAACGCGTAAAAAAATAAGGAAAAAATTCACTAAACCTAACATTAAGATAACCAAAATAAAAATTACAGTAATACTACAGCAATTAAACAAAATAAAGAAAAAAAAAACAATATAAACCCTAAAAGTACCAAATTTTTACGTGTGTAGTTGATTCTAACATAGAATCACAGCATTTGGATGAATAATAATGAATTAAAAACTGAATATGATCAAAAAAGACATACGGAATAACGTGATGAACAAGTAAAATGATGTGTTGAAAATGATGGAAAAAATAAAAAGAAGAAGAAGAAGAAATAAATGTAACCTTTTTTATTTATAAATGAGGAGGTCAAAATTGGGTGGGTGGTTTATTGGAGGAAGAAGAAAGATGAATAGCGCGATTCTTGTTGTTGTAATTTACGAAGAACAATTGTCTTTTTGCCTTTCCCCTCTCACCAAACTTTTTTTTTTTTTTTTTTTTAAAAAAAAATTTAACTCAGAGATTGTTTCCTAAATCGATTGATAATTTCAGGGAGTATTTATGTAACTTTTCATTATACAAAAAGTCCCAAAATCTAACCGAATATTGTGTCTATAATCGTAAAATGTTTATTACACAAACAATCTTTTGCTTTTAACCTATGGACTGTTTCGTAACCGCAAGTAAAGTTTTTTTTTTTTTTTTTTTTTTTTTTTTTTTTTTTTTTTTTCTTTTTCCAACACACGTAAATCGAATGAACATTTCTGTAATTTATTGTTACACAAATATTCCTTAGATTTAACTAAATGATAGTAAAAGATAGGTACTTTGCGATTGCGATTTGAATAAATTATCTGATTATTGCAATTTGCAAACGCAAATAATTCATTTGGAGTGTTTGGATAAGAGAAGTTGAAAAGTGATTATTTGCATTTTGAAACACCCAAAACACCATGTTGGAAAAGCATCAATGATACGTGGGGATCGCACCCTCGCAACAGGTTTTACCTCTCAAGGGATCTTGAGAAGCTTACAACCCCCACCAAGCAGTGTACCTGATCGTTGTAGTATAGTATAGTGACAAGTATCGGGGGATTGATCGTTCAACTCATGAATAGTGTTGTCAGGATTAGAAAGCCTAATAAACTAGGTTTATAGGTGAGGGATGTTTTTTTTTTTTTTTTTTTTTTTTTTTTTTTTTTTTTTTTTTTTTTTATGAAAGAAAGTAAAATCTCGGGTTTTAAATGAGTGGGCGGAATTAGTTGCTAGCCAACTAACTCAATTAACTACAAATACAAATAAAATAAAATAACAAAAATAAAAATGAAACTATTAAACTAATGTGGTGGAAACAATAATGAGGAAAGTTGTGTTTACTTAGATTTCAATACTCCCTAGATATCTTTTTGTTGGGTCACTGAATTCCTCAATCTTCTTCTAACAAGGATTTGAACGTAAAATAACCTAAGTATAAACAAGTCACTGAGTGAACAGTAACTCAGTGAGTCACCTTCAGGATGCTTAGACCGAACCTAAGAAGAAAGGTTCTCCATTCAGTGAGGCGGAACTCAGTGAAGTGTGATCTAAGCCAAGAAGAAGGTGATGGGTTCAATGAGGATGACAATAACTCACTGAATCCCAAGACTCCTCAACAACTTCATGGTACTGAAGACTGATGACTAGAAAGTTTTGGCGGGACTGGGCGGGAAAGTTTGATCTGTTTCACTAAAGTGCTTTATCACTTTAAGGTCAAACTTTCCTCAAATGGTTAAAACCAGACTGTCATCAGAAAGTGCCTTTCGGACTTAACCCAAAGAAGTTTCCCTTGCCAGAGAATAAAATCTATCAAGATTTTATTGAGGAACACTTAGGTCCATTGTATAATAGGGTTGTTCACATTTGTGTATAAATAGGTAGCATAAGAGAGGAGTAAAAGTTGACAAGTTTGTGCAATTAATGCAAAGCATTCACAAACCACTTTTACTCCTCCAAAAAATAACATAACCCCTGAGATAGCTCAATGGGTCCTGAAAGTTGTCACTCAACATTGTTTGAGTTTAGTGAGGAGTCAATATCATACTTGTCGTTTTCAATCCCAAGTGTTATTCCGCAAACACTTGGGTACGATTCTTTTTGATTAACTTCTAATAAAGAATTAAACGTTGAAAAATATTGTCTCTTATATCTACGTTACTTTATTGTTAATCATTTTATACATCTTTGTTTAAAGTCATATAACTTGGTTACTTTAGCTTTGTAGTTATAGTTAACCAAGTAAAAGGGACCAACAAGTGGTATCAGAGCCTCTGATTTGTAAAACTTAAACCTGTTTTCAAAACTTAAGAGTGCTCAAGTTTTTAAAATCAAGATCCCACTATGACTGACATAGATGTTCCCCAACTTGTCGACAAAAAGGGTGGAAGTTATTCAGCAATTGTCCCTCGACTAGAAGTTGGCAAATTTAATAAGTGGAAAAAGCGAATGCTTTGCTACTTAACTGGGATGGAACCATATTACATTAAGTTGATTAATGATGGTCCATATGTCCCAACAACTGCCCAAGGTTTAATTAAACCTGAAGCTCAGTGGACCCCAGATGAAAGGAGGGTGGTCAATCAAGACCAGCGCCTGAAAAGCATCATTATATCATGCCTTCCTGATGATATAATGGAATCAGTGATCAACTGTCCCACTGCCCAGTAGACATGGACTGATCTGGTTCATAGCTATGAAGGGCATTCCGATACCAAAGAGAATAGAATCATGGACCTGAAGCTTGAATTCAATACCTTCAGGGCCAAGGATTCTGAAAGTCTCTCTGAGACTTATATTCGGTATAAGACCCTCCTGAATGAGCTGACCAATGATGGTGTTATACTGTCAAAACATGAGATCAATGTTGGTTTTGTCAATAGTCTCCCTGAGAAGTGGTTAAACTTCTCTCAGGGATTGAGAAATGCAAACCACATTCAGAACCTTGAGCTCCCTGCCATCTATGGGAAGTTTGTCTATAAAGACAATCTTATCACCAGGAGATACCCTGGTAAAGCTCAGGAGACCAAAAAGGCCTTGACAATTTCACCCATATCAACTGCTTTCTATTCAAAAGGTGTTGTGCAGGATTTTCAGGATGGATCTGATGATGAGGTTGACCAAAGAACCAGTGAGGAGTACCTAAATGATCTTCAAATTTAATTTCATGAAAGAGCACTCCTTGCTAATTCAAAAAGGTTTTGTAAGAAAAACAAATTCCCTTCAAAAGCAAATGATAACACTGAATGCTTTAAATGTGGCAAAATGGGCCATTTTGCTAAAGATTGTTTTTCAAAAACAACCTCAGAACCATCTTTCAAATTTTCAGGAAATAACTCTTTTTCAGGCCCCAGCAAATTTCAACCAAAAATGCTTCAGTCTAGTCAAAGATTTGAAAAAGTCCCTCAAATTGACTTTGAAGCCAAGTATAGAAAGGCAAAAGCTAAACTTGCCCTTCTTGAATCATCCTCAACAGTCTTTCAGCCTCCTCAGGCTCCAAAGCCTTCTCAAGCCAAGAACAAAGGGCTTGTTGCTGAAACATATGAGTGGGATGAGGTTGAAGTGTCCTCTGATGATGATGAAGTTCACATCAGTACCCTGATGGCCCTATCAGATGACAACAAGCTTGCTATGGGGAAGAGTCATGCTAGAAATGGTGAATGGGTTAACATCACTATGAGGAAGGTAAACCTTTTACTTTCTATGGATGATGATGATGATTGGAAATCTTACTTAGATTATATTAATGTTGATCTTAAGTATGTTGAAGAGCAAAGACTTAACTTGTTTTCAAAATTTAACAAACTGAGTTTTGAATTAAATCATAGTAGAGATGAACTACTTGCTTTAAAACAAGCCAAGCTTGAAAGTGTTATACTTCAAATTCAAAACTCTGAATTAGTAAAACAAAATCAAGCTCTTCATGAAGAACTTAAGAAAGAAAAGGAAATTATTTGGAAATGGACTCAGAAAAACCTCAAACTTTATGAAACACTGAGTCTCACACCCAGCTCCAAAAAGGTTGGTTTGGGTGATGATCAACTCACTGAAGTTTCTGGGGAGAGTAGTCATTCAACAACTTTTTTGTCAACTAACATACTCTCTAGCAAAGAACTTGCTCCTAAACCCAGTGATTGGATTGAAAGAAACAATCCTGACAGTAAAATGCCAAATTTTAATACTGGAAGAATCCTGGAGCCTGAAAGTCAGGCTATCAAGGAGCTGCTAGGAGTCACTGATGAACTTAGTCCTACTAAGTCCATCATTGAGTCTAAGTCTGATTCACCACTCCCTCCACTGAAACATCTTCAGGGAGCAGAACCCAATTCTGACCTTGCACCATTAGTCTATCAACCACATTCTCCCAAAGAGAAATCAGGTTTAGGAAAGACTATACTGAAAAGACCTACTACTGCACCCACTGAACACCAAAAACCTTCAGTTCACACTGAAGTGAAGCATGAAAGCACTGATTCAAAGGTTGATCAGCTTGCTGAACTTGTCAGGATGCTGAGTGAGAAAATTGAGTCTATTGAGAAAAACTCTGACTCAAAATCTACTAAGCCCTCAGTATCCTCAAGTTCTTCCAAACCAAAAACCACACCCAGACCCTCAGGGAGATGTGAACTGTGCAATTATCCAAATCGCAGCACTGATAAATGCTACAGAGTCCTGTTTTGTATGATATGCAAACAAGAGGACCACAGAACTTGTGATCACATCCCCCACACTGATTCTTTAAAAGTAAGAGGTCTATACAAAAACCAAGGCTATCAGTATGCCACACCTTCCAAACAAAGACTGAAGGCTAAGCCTTTCTCGCCATGTCCTCACTGTGGTTTCAATGATCATCTTCCTGATGATTGTATGATGAAAAATTGTTGTGACATCTGTGGAGATCCCTCCCATGAAACTAGGGGACATGACAAAGTTATTCAGTCCAGAAGGAAAAACCAGACCAACACTTCTCAGTCACCTGAGGCATCAACCTCTACAAAATGTAAAACATGTGGAAGCTCAGGTCACACAACTTCAGACCATGATTCATTAACTGAGTTCAAAAAGTCCCTGAGGACTAAGCCCACTAGAAAGTGGGTCAACAAGAAAAACTAACCCAGTTTACTGTTTGCGCAGAAACACATCAAGGATCCTACTTGGCATCTAGACAGTGGATGCTCCAGAAGTATGACTGGTGTGAAAAGTTTTCTGCACAAATATGTAGAAGAACCAGGACCCAAAGTAGTATTTGGTGATAACTCATCAGCTCCCACTGAAGGTTATGGTTCAGTAAACTGCAATGGTATAGTTTTTACAAGAATAGCTTATGTTAATGGTCTCAAGTACAACCTGATAAGTGTTTCCCAACTATGTGATGCCAAATACATAGTTCAGTTTGATGACAAGAGAGGGACCATCTTTAATGCCAATAAGGAAGTTGTGTTGATTGCCCCTAGGAGGGATGATGTATATGTCCTTGACATGTCATCCCTGACTCAGAATGGGACTTGTCTATTCTCAAAGGCAAGTGAGACAATCAACTGGCTATGGCATAGGAGACTCTTCCATCTCAACTTCAAGAGCATCAACAACCTGGCCAAACAGAACAAAGTTCTGGGCCTTCCATCCTTGGTGTATACCAAAGACAAGCCTTGTTCTGCTTGTGAAAAAGGAAAACACCACAGGGCATTATTCAAAACCAAACAAACCTTTTCCATCAAAAGCTGCCTACATCTTCTTCATATGGACCTTTTTGGACCTGTCAGTCCAATGTCCATTCACCATGAGAAGTATACTCTGGTCATAGTGGATGAATACTCAAGATATACTTGGGTTTACTTCCTGACCAAAAAGAGTCAGGCAGCTGAAACCATCATGTCATTTGTCAGGAACATTGAAAATCAAAATGATGTCAAAGTTAAACAGATCAGGACTGACAATGACACTGAATTCAAAAACCAAGACCTTGAGTGTTTTTGTGATGAGAGAGGAATTTATCAAAATTTCACTTTCTCCCTATACTCCTGAACAAAATGGAGTAGCTGAAAGGAGAAATAGAACACTCATTAAGGCAACAAGAACAATGTTAAATGGCTCAGTCCTCTCAAAACATTTTTGGACTGAGGCAGTTAAAACAGCCTGCTACACTCAAAATAAGTCAATCATTGTGAAAAAGCACAATAAGACTCCTTATGAGATATTCAAAGGAAGGATTCCTGACATCAGCTACTTTCATGTATTTGGGTGTCCTGTGTTTATACATAATCACAAGGATCACTTGGGTAAATTTGATGCCAAAGCTGATGATGGATACTTCCTGGGATATTCCCTGGTTTCTAAAGCCTTCAGGGTGTTAAACACAAGGAGACAACAAACTGAGGAAACTTATCACATTACTGTTGATGAGAGCACTGAATCTATCAGGTTCTCAAATTCCTCAGTAGAAGAAATTGGTATTGATGACTCATCAAGGTATCCTCCTGATGAGTATCATCCTGAGAACAATCCCTCAACCCAATACCAAGCTGATGCTGACGTATCCTATTACATCGTCACTCACAACCTACCCCAACCACCTATCAGTGAGTTCATTGAAACTCAGCATATCTCAAATGAGACTGAAACCACTGAACAAATTGTTCAGGAACCCTCAGAGCAAATTGTTCCTACAAATGTCACTAAAGCACATAGTGATGAGTCACCTCATGTTCATGAGTCTGAACCTAATCAGGCTCCTTCAAGCTCAAATTCCTATCCCAAACCTCAGGATAGCTGGACTAGATCCAAAATCATTGAGCTTGTGAACATCATTGGTGAACCCACTGAAGGCATGCTCACAAGAAGTAAGGCTGCTAAACTCAAGGCCGCCACAGCCAATATATGTCTTTATGCTGACTATCTCTCAGAGATTGAGCCTAAAAATGTCAAGGAAGCCTTGACTTATGAAAGTTGGGTTCAGGCCATGAGAGATGAATTGGAACAATTTGACAGAAATTATGTCATGACCCTTGTTGAATGCCCCCATGGTGTTTTAATCATTGGTATGAAATGGGTCTTTAAAAATAAGACCGATGAGAATGGCACAGTCATAAAAAACAAAGCAAGACTGGTTGCCAAAGGATATAATCAATAGGAAGGTATAGACTATGAGGAAACCTTTGCACCTGTTGCTAGAATGGAAGCCATCAGGATCTTCCTTGCCTATGCAACTTACATGAACTTTAAAATTTACCAAATGGATGTTAAAAGTGCATTCCTGAATGGTAACATCAAAGAAGATGTTTATGTGCAACAGCCTCCTGGTTTCGAAAGTAGTGAATACCCCAACCATGTCTACAAGCTTAACAAAGCCCTTTATGGACTGAAACAAGCACCCAGGGCATGGTATGAAACTCTTTCAGCCTTCCTGATCCAAAACAAGTTTGTCAGAGGAAATATTGACAACACACTGTTCATCTACAGAACAAAGAGTGATGTCATTCTTGTCCAAGTATATGTTGATGACATCATCTTTGGCTCAACAAATTACAAACTTTGCAAACAGTTTGAGAAACTGATGACCACAAAGTTTGAAATGAGCATGGTGGGTGAACTCACATACTTTCTTGGACTCCAAATTAAACAAACTGAAAAAGGAATATCCATTTGCCAAGAAAAATACCTCAGAAACCTACTAAAGAAGTATGAGCTCACTGACTGCTCCTCAGTAAAGACTCCAATGGTTCCTCCAAACAACCTTGGCCCTGATCTCACTGGAAAATCAGTGAATCAAACCCAATACAGAGGAATGATTGGCTCCCTGATGTACTTACTTGCCTCAAGGCCTGATATCCGATTCTCAGTCTGCCTGTGTGCAAGATACCAGGCTGACCCTAAAGAATCACATCTCACTGCTGTCAAGAGAATCATCAGGCACCTAAAGGGTACTCCAAACCTTGGTTTGTATTACCCAAAATGTTCAGGATTTGATCTCAAAGGGTACACTGACTCTGACTATGTAGGATGTAATATGGATAGGAAAAGTACTTCAGGATCCTGCCAATTTCTTGGTGGTAAACTTGTGTGTTGGAGTACAAAGAAACAACAGTCAATGGCCATGTCCTCAGCTGAAGCTGAATATATGGCTGCTGCAGGATGTTGTGCAAATGTACTATGGATGAAGAGCCAACTGAGTGACTATGGCATTCAGTATAAGATGGTACCTGTCTTTTGTGATAATACAAGTGCCATAGCCATCTCAAACAATCCAGTACTTCATCAAAGAACCAAACACATTGACATCAGATACCACTTCATCAGGGACCACATCACTAATGGAGAAATTGAACTACATTTCATCCCCACTGAATATCAGCTAGCTGATATATTCACAAAACCTTTGGATGAACCCACTTTCACAAGATTAAAAGCTGAATTGGGCATGTTGGACATAGAATCAGGAAACTGATCAAAAGTGTTCCAACCTGATGTAAGTTCTCTAGGTCCCTGATCACACTCTTCCTGAAAACTCATTTTTTTCAATGAAAATTCATTCAGGGGACTCAGGATGAAAAATGGCATTGAATACCCTAACTAAATGCTCTAAGTACTTAGTTAGTTAATGTCCCAGGTAGGTAACTGAATCCTATTAAATATAGGAATATATGTCACTTACACAACTGGCATCCACTCCTTGGGCCCTGATGAGGCGAAAAATGATCCGTTTTTAGGGGGTCATTTAAGCCCGAATTCGAATTTATTTGATCAAATATTGCCCTAAATCGTTCCTTTTGTGATTTTAGGTACGTTGGGAGTGAAATCTGGAAAAGGAAGCAATTCAGATGTTTTTGGAGCATAAAAGTGAAGAAAACGCCAAAGTCTTAATTTTCCATGCTGGGAACAGTAGGTGACGGCGTCAAGAGTAACTCCCTGACGGCGTCAAGAGCAAAATTCCATGACGATCCAGAAGAGATTTGACGGCGTCACGAAGGTAGGGCGTCAAGAGTAAAAGTCATGACGGCCTGGAAATGATTTAAGTCTTAACGGCGTCAAATGTAGATCAAGACAGTCCGAGAATAGTTTTGGCGGCGAGGTGACGGCGTCACAAGCTTTGTCTTGACGCCGTCAGACCTCTTTTCCTATATATAGTTTTCTAATTTTTCACATTTAAAAGAGAGAAGTTTTGGAGAAACCCTAAGTAGGAACTTGGTGCGAATTTTACAGGTTTTTCAAGGGTTCCAAGCCCTTGATACCTTACATGTGTAATTGAGATAAGTGTTCTTTCAATTCAATCAATATGTCTATGTGTTGGTTGTCTATATCTTGTTCTTGTCTTAATTCCATCATGCTAGGCTAGATCTATCTTGTGTTTGCTTAGATCTAATGAAACCTAGATGTTAATTATGTGTTGATTACTTGTTTATACTTGTTTTGGATGAATGATTTATATGTTAGGCTTAAGAAAACTGGCAGATCTCCAATTGGTAACATGCTTGAACGTCTTAAGAAACATGAACCGACGCTCACTAGGTCTTTATTGGTTATATTTAATGCATGAGCCACTGTTTACAATCCCTATAGTTGTGTTGGGCATGGTGTAGGAGGAGATAAGAGCTCATAGAATTGGGGAGTTAAGTGTGCCACCCCATGAATGGTATTAAGGAATACGATCCGTCATCCATGCATTTATAACAAGTAATTAACGTGTAAAAGATGTCTAGGGAGTAGTGAAATCTAAGTAAACACATTTTCTCCACTTATTGCTCACAACTTTAGTATAATTTAGTTTGTTTTCATTTTTAGTATTTTATTTTGATTGCATCTTTAGTATTGGGTTAGTTGATTAGCAACTAATTCCGCCCTAATCCTTCAAACCCGAGAATTTTAATTGCTTTCTAAAAAATGTAAAAAACACAAAAATAATCATCCCTCACCTTTAGAACTAGTATTTAGACTTTCTAATCCTAGCGACACTATTCCTAAGCTGAACGATCAATCCCCCGGTACTTGTCACTATACTATACTACAACGATCAGGTACACTGCCTGGTGGGGGTTGTAAGCTTCTCGAGATCCCTCGAGAGGTAAAGCCTGTTGCGATTCCCACGCATCAGGCCCCCACATCCCTCTCACCAAACACCACTGAGCATTAAATGCTTTCTTACACACAAAAGTTGTGATGATTTTTTCTCTGCAAAAGTGCATTATTTGCAGAGCCTCACAACTGTTCACCCATGATGTGAGAGAAAATAGGGGTAATGGGAATCGTGATATTTAATGCGGATATCAAACCAACATTATTATGCCGTTTCGGTTGAATAATTTAAACCTTTGGTATCCGCAACATCACTACCCTAATTCCCACCCTATAAATACCCCCACAAAGAAGAACACACACACGCTTTAAAAATCTTAACAAAACTCTTGCAAAATTATTTCAAGAATCCTTTTTGCTTTCAAAATCTGTGTGTGCTTCTTCTTTATTCAAAACCAGACCTTTTTATCAAACTAAAATGGCATCTTCAAAGGTCATAAAATATGCACCCAATGTGGAATTCCAAATGGAAAGCGTAGACCTCACCAAATACAGGGATGTGGTGAAGTTCCTACAAAACTGTTTTCTCACCACCACATTCACAAAGACCCCCTCAGTCATCTATCATGACTACTTGAGGGAATTTTGGTGCACAGCGGTGGTTGAAAACCCTGATGCGCCAAAGGAGGCCAAAATCAAGTTCTCAGTGAAGAATGAGACTAAGTCCCTTATTCTTGACTACAAAACCTTTGTCAAATCCACTGGCCTTGACTACACTAAGACTTTTGTAGCCCCACCCACTGAAGAGGAAGTTAAACAACTCCTCTTAGAACTAGGGCACTATGATAAACATCATCCTGATGTTACTCCAGGGGCCCTACTGAATAAAGCCCCCATCATCAAAACATGGTTCCCTACCCCTTGGAGGATCCTGATGACATTTGTAATTCAGGTCCTTGGGGGGAAGAAGTCCTTAACTGAGCAACTAAACACTACTCAATCAATGATAGTGTACTGTCTCATTGAGGGTAAAATAGGCAAATTGGGTGGGAAGTCTAGGCAAAAACACATGTCTTACCCTAGATTCATTTCCTGTGCCCTGAATGACCTACTAGGGTCTGAGTATATCAAGCCTGACAGTGTCGGCTTTGAACCTGATGTCTTACATAAGGCAAACTACTCACGCGACCCTAATGAGGTAACACCTATCGCCCTGACCACATATATGCTGACTGCTATCCAGGGTGACAACATTGTTTCACCAATTCCCTCTCCCACCAAAAAGGTGAAGAGGAATAAGGGACAGGGGTCCAGGAAGGTGGCTCAACCCAAGCCACTCGCCACTGAGACCTCTGCCCCTAAGCCTGACAAGGGCAACAACAACAGACCCTGACTGCTGACACCATCAGGATCATTAGCCAATCTTTGGCCACAAAACAAAGGCCAACGGAGGGCACTGAGACATCACACTCAGTGTCCTCGGGCGAACCCGTTCTCAAAGGCCCTGCTAGCATAAACAAGTCAGTAGGGTCGGAACCAACTAAACCTTCACATCCTGATGAAGACTTTGGCAAATCAAAACCAGAGTATCAGGGAGTAAGGGGTCCTATACCCTCGGTGGGGCAACACTACTCCACTGAGACGGGGACCACAAACATTGACATCCTGCCAAAGGCTCGGGTAAATCACAACCCAAGCAACAGGGAGTTCTCGCCCCTAAATCTTCGACAGGCCAGCACAAGCCTGTTGGAAAGGGGTGCATAACCACTCAGGTGCCTGATGAGGACATTCGCCAATCAAAGCTTTTGTCTGAGGGCACAAAAACTCATCCCAAAGACTCAGAGGGAAACATACAACCCGCTGATAGGGACACAACATTCATGGCTCCTAGTGATGGTACTGAGAAACACCCATCAGTGCCTAAAGGGGTCACGGGGGACAAAGATTCAGAGGGACACATACCACCTGCTGATATGGAACCCACAACCACCCCCGAAGGTGCGCATAACTCGGGAACTGACCCTGAGGACCAGGTAGATAAAACCCAATCTATCGGATTTGAGGGGTCAGGACCTGGCCAAAACGAAGGCAAGTCTTCTTATGAAGAGGAGCCGGATAACCTTACTTTTGCAGATTCAGTCCCTAGCTGAAGCTCAGGCAGTTTTGTACTCTGGTGATGAATTCAACAGTGATGAGGAAGTTTTTAAGGCCGGAGATGACATGAAGTTTGAGGAGACAGTCCCTGAACCAATTCCTCAGTCTCCTCAATTTTCTAACCATGACGATGCTGACACACATTCCGAGCCAGAGTCCTCAGGAGATGATCAGGCTCCTCTCACTGTGAAAACCTTCACCAAATTCATCAAAAAGATTACTAACATTTTGTACAGGGGGATCACTGATGAGGTCTTTGACATGTACACTGAACAGGCGGTTCACTATCGTAATCTCAAAGATGTTGTCGAAGACTTCGATGAAGATGTCATGGAACAACATGCCTCAGTTAACCACTCCCTGACACAGATGATCACTCGCCTGAATCAATTTTTGATAACCCTCAACCAGCTGAATGTAGGGGTTCAGTCGGTTCAAGAATCGGTCAAGGATGATCCTGAACTCACCAGGAAGCTACTTCAGGCATTTGAGACATATCAGGTAAACTCAGTGGCCCTTACTGAGTTACTTGACTTGCTAAAGGGTTCTAATCTTCAGGGTCTCACCACTACTGTGGAGTCTCTCAAATCTTCCTTCGTCAAAATGGAATAATCAGTGACAGCTCAGTCCCAAAGGTCTACTTCTTTGGCATGAACCTTGGGATCTAGGATGACAGCTCTTGAACATGCACAGACTCCAGGGTGTCCATCATTCAGCAGGATACTCAGGAGATCAAGTCTATGATGACTGAAATTTTTCAAGCCTTCAAGTGATCATCTACTTCTTCTTCAGTACAGCCAACATTTGCCATCACTGACACTCAGGCAAATGTTGAGGGGGAGAATGCTACTGAAGCCCCTAATACTGTTGAACAAGAAGCTGGACAGCCCTCTCACACTGAGGGGGAGCATGTCACTGAAGCCACACCATCACTGAAGTTCCACCAGAGGAGGAACCAATCTCCTCTACTCTCGGACAGGACAGAGGCAAAAGTATTGCTACCACCTCTAGTCCTGAAATTGTGCTCAAGCCAGCCTCAACCTTGGTCAGATTTGACCCTGATGCACCTATCAGAGTCCCGTTTGAAATCAATGGAGTAGTACATCATCTCACTCATGACGAAATTCAAGCTCACATGGAAAGGACTGAGACACTACTAAAGGTGGCTGAAGAAGAGAGAATGAGCAAGCCTGTTCTCATTCAGGCTGTTCATAAGGAAGCTGAAAAGATTGGTTTGAATACTGAGGCACTAGCAACTGAGCAAGCTGGTGCAGCCTTTAAAAAGGCTCAGGAAGAAGAGCTAAATGCTCTCAAAAGGGAAAGGGAAAACAAGCTCAAGAACGACGCTCAAATCATAAAACACAGGATCGAAAGATATACTTGGGTGATGAAAGAAAGGCTGAGACCTGAAACCATCACTGACATTCAAATCCACAGAAACACCGATCCTGCAATGGTCACCGTCTTCAGGGTACGTGATAAAAGAATACTTGACGTCCATAAGCCTTTCAAGTTTTCTGACTTTGGCATCACTTAGCTTGATGAGCTTCGTTCTATCATTACTAAAAAGAACAATGTTGTGGTTCCTAAACTTCTCAAATCACTGAAGGAAAGGTACGACAGACTGAGAGCAATGCCTGAAGCTCTTAACATTCCCTCACTTTTTCCTGACTCAGCAAAAGAGACTGCTCCATCTAAGGCTTCCAAGAGGAAAAGGAAGCAAATTGAGATGGAGCCTGAGATCAAAGTACCAGGGTTAGAATGTGACAGGTCGCTTCCTGAAGGAATCACTTTCGTGAACAATACGGTCCTTGAAGCTCCTGAAAGAGGCTTATGCTTCACTGATGAGTATGGAAGCCTGGCTTTCCAAAGGTGGTCTGATATGGATAAGGCAGGAATCAAAGCAATGCTCATGTACCTCATGTTGGCGTCCCCCATCAAGAGTGATGAGAACAAAAGATTCTGCCAGGACTTGGAAGCAATGATCAATGAACATCCTGAAAGACATCTACTCAGATAAAAGAAAGCAAAGCTTGAAAACCTTGGATACCACCTCAACATCTGATCTGCAACAACTATCTTTTTTATTATTTTATAATTTGTAGGACTTGTAATAACTATGAATAAACTTTGATGTTTTGTTTAAATTATGTGTCCAACTTATAATTACAACAACATTCAGTAAGAGATGAAGACCCCTGCCAACTCACACTGAATCAAGAAACACTTAGGCTATTTGTATGTTCAAATAGGGGAGATTGTTGGGTCAGTGAATTCCCCAATCTTCTTCTAACAAGGATTTGAACGTAAAATAACCTAAGTATAAACAAGTCACTGAGTGAACAGTAACTCAGTGAGTCACCTTCAGGATGCTTAGACCGAGCCTAAGAAGAAAGGTTCTCCATTCAATGAGGCGGAACTCAGTGAAGTGTGATCTAAGCCAAGAAGAAGGTGATGGGTTCAGTGAGGATGACAATAACTCACTGAACCCCAAGACTCATCAACAACTTCATGGTACTGAAGACTGATGACTAGAAGGCTGAAGTTTTGGCGGGACTGGGCGGGAAAGTTTGATCTGTTTCACTAAAGTGCTTTATCACTTTAAGGTCAAACTTTCCTCAAATGGTTAAAACCAGACTTTCATCAGAAAGTGCCTTTTGGACTTAACCCAAAGAAGTTTCCCTTGCCAGAGAATAAAATCTATCAAGATTTTATTAAGGAACACTTAGGTCCATTGTATAATAGGGTTGTTCACATTTGTGTATAAATAGGTAGCATAAGAGAGGAGTAAAAGTTGACAAGTTTGTGCAATTAATGCAAAGCATTCACAAACCACTTTTACTCCTCCAAAGAACAACATAACCCTTGAGATAGCTCAGTGGGTCCTGAAAGTTGTCACTCAACATTGTTTGAGTTTAGTGAGGAGTCAATACCATACTTGTCGTTTTCAATCCCAAGTGTTATTCCGCAAACACTTGGGTACGATTCTTTTTGATTAACTTCTAATAAAGAATTAAACATTGAAAAATATTGTCTCTTATATCTACGTTACTTTATTGTTAATCATTTTATACATCTTTGTTTAAAGTCATATAACTTGGTTACTTTAGCTTTGTTGTTATAGTTAACGAAGTAAAAGGGACCAACACTTTTACAGGTTGATTAGCTTGTTACAATTGCATGGATGACGGGTCATATTCCTTAATACTAGTCGTAGGGCCGTGTACAATATTCCCTAACTCTATAGGATCCTAATTTACTCATATGTCGAGCCGTTAGAAGTTCCTAACATGGGATCATTAGAATTCTCCTACGCATTAAATACAACCAAAAATCGTAGTACACCTCCGATCATGTTTCTTAAGACGTTCAAGCAAGTTACCAATGGAAGTCTGCCAGTTTTCTTAAGCCTAACATCAAATACAATCATCCGTAACAATTATAGACAAACAATCAACCCATAATTAACATATAGGTTTCACTACATCTAAGCAAACACAAGAAAGATCTAGCCTAGCATGTTAAATAAAAGATAAACGTAAGATATAATCAAACAACACATAGACATATTGAATGATTTGAAGGGATACTTATCTTTAATTGAACATGAAAGATTCAAGGGGTTGAAACCCTTGAAAAGCTGATAAAATTCGGACTAGGGTTTATTCCCTCAAAGTTGCACACTAATGAATGAAATTTGGAAAACTATATATAGATTATACATCGTGACGGCGTCATGTGTTAGATTGTGACGCCGTCATGATAAAATCGTATTGCCTAGATCTATTTGTGACACCGTCATGTGGAGAAATGCTCTGGGCCGTCACTAATGTTTGGACCCTGACGGCCTTGGGTGATGCCGTCAGGTCCTAGGCTTAAAAACACTCTGGATCATCACGTGTATTTTCCACTTCCACCTCTTTTGTAACTCTTGACGCCGTCATGTGGAGAGTCTTGACGCCGTCAGGTACTGTTCCAGCAAGGAAATTTGAGACTTTGCCATTTTCTTCACTTTTATGCTCCAAAAATGTCCAAAATACTTCCTTTTCCAGATTTCTCTCCAAAAGTACCTAAAATGACAAAAGGAACGATTTAGGGCAATGATTGATCAAATGATCACAAATTCGGGCTTAAATGACCCCTTAAAAGCGGTACACTTTTCGCCTCATCAAATACCCTTACACTTGAGATTTGCTTATCCTCAAGCAAATGCGCTTTTATTCTAATCAAAATACAAGTTAGGGGTCATTTAACACTAATATAAAATTAATTACAACAAATAATCGTTCCACTAAAAACCAAAGACAAGTACGAAGGTCATACACTAGCACCTCACAAATAGTGTTTAGATATTCACATCTCTCGGGTGTAATAAAGTACATATCACAATATGGAAATGGAAAAAATCTCTCACTACCTGTCATAGCAAATAGATTACCATAGGCTTGGGAAAGGATCAAACCTCCACCACTTGGCGTAAGCACCTAGGATAAACTATCAAAGAGGTCTTTTAAAGGGTTATAACGTAAGGTGTAGGGATATGGAATACACGGTTTTGTTGGATAAAGGCAATATTTACTGGTGGCGAGTTAATCATCTTGGTTAATTACATGTTGATGCGTGGGAATCGCACCTTGCTTTACCTCTCGAGGGATCTCGAGAAGCTTACAACCCCCACCAGGCAGTGTACCTGATCGTTGTAGTATAGTATAGTGACAAGTACCGGGGGATTGATCGTTCAGCTTAGGAATAGTGTCGCTAGGATTAGAAAACCTAATTAATAGTTCTAGAGATGAGAGATGATTATTTTTGTATTTTTATATTTTTTGAAAGCAAGTAAAATCTCGGTTTTTGAAGGAGTGGGCGGAATTAGTTGCTATTCAACTAACCCAAAGCTAAGATGCAATCAAAATAAAATAGTAAAAATGAAATTAAACTAATTAAACTAAGGTTGTGAGCAGTAATTGGAGAAATTGTGTTTACTTAGACTTCATTACTCCCTAGATATCTTTTACATGTTAATTACTTGTTACACTTGTATGAATGACGGGTTGTATTCCTTAATACCATTCGTGGGGTGGCATACATAACTCCCCAACTCTATGAGCTCTTATCTCCTCCTACACCATGACCCAGCACAACTATAGGGATTGTAAACAGTGGCTCATGCATTAAATACAACCAATAAAGACCTAGTACGCCTCGGTTCATGTTTCTTAAGACGTTCAAGCATGTTACCATTTGGAGATCTACCAGTTTTCTTAAGCCTAACATATAAATCATTCATTCAAAACAAGAATAGACAAGTAATCAACACATAATCAACATCTAGGTTTCATTAGATCTAAGCAAACACAAGAGAGATCTAGCCTAGCATAGTAGAATTGAGACAAGAACAAGAGATAAACAACCAACACATAGACATATTGATTGAATTGAAAGTACACTTATCTCAATTACAATGCAAGGTCTCAAGGGTTTGGAACCCTTGAAAAACCTGTGAAAGAGGCACCAAAATCGTCTTTAGGGTTTCACCAAAACTTCTCTTTTTTTTTTTTCCCTTCTTTTATGAAAAAAAACTAGAAAACTATATATAGGAAAATCGTTCTGACGGCGTCAAGAGTTAAATCTGACGCCGTCACCTTGCCGCCATAAACTTCCTCGGATGCCCTAGATCCACTTGTGACGGCCTATGTGACGCCGTCACAACCTTCGGTATTTTATTCTTGGCCACTTTGACGCCGTCACCTCTCCATCTGACGCCGTCACCACCTTCGATATTTAATTCTTCATGTCTGACGCCGTCAAGCTTTTGGTCTTGACGCCGTCACCTTGTATCTTCAGCTTGGATTTTTGGTACTTTGTCGTTTTCTTCACTTTATGCTCCAAAAACGTCCAAAATAGTCTCTTTTCCAGAATTCACTCTCCAAACACCTAAAATCACAAAAGGAACGATTTAGGGCAATATTTGATAAAATAAAGTCGGATTCGGGCTTAAATGACCCCCTAAAAACGGATCATTTTTCGCCTCATCATATACCCTTACACTTGAGATTTGCTTGTCCTCAAGCAAATGAGCTTTTATTCTACTCAAAAGACAAGTTAGGGGTCATTTAACACTAATATAAAAGTAATTACAACAAATAATCGTTCCACTAAAGACCAATAGACAAGCACGGAGGTCATACGCAAGCACCTCACAAATAGTGTTTAGATACTCACATCTCTCGGGTGTAATAAAGTAATATAACATTATGGAAATGGAAGATATCTCTCACTACCTGTCATAGCAAAATAGATTACCATAGGCTTGGGAAAGGATCAAACCTCCACCACATGGCGTAAGCACCTAGGATAAACTATCAAAGAGGTCTTTTAAAGGGTTATAACGTTAGGTGTTGGGATATGAATTACACGGTTTTGTTGGATAAAGGGAGTTTTACTGGTGGCGAGTTAACAATCTTAGTTAATTACATGTACAAGATGGCGTTGCTAAGCCAAGACTAGACTCGACTTAAGCTAATAAATGAAAAATAACAAAAACATAAAATGAACATAGAATAAAAACGGGATGGTAGTCCGTATGTTTTTTCTCTTCTTCTCTTTTATTTATTTATTTATTTATTTTATTTTATTTTATTTTATTATTTTATTTTATTTTTTTTTTTTTTTGCATACACTCTTACCCTACCATCCAAAATAATACATCATAGGGGATGAGAATTCCCCTTACACTTGAATCTTTACATACTTTACATTAAACTAATCTAATGACTCGAATTAAGAAAATCAAAACACTTGGAGCACTTTTAAGATTAACGCACATATGGGGGTAATAATATGATGTTCTTCCCCATTACTCCATAAAATAAGTACTTACCCACGAGTCCCAATAGTCCCAAAACAATATGTACAATGATATGACTCGACTTAGTAACCATGTAATCAATTAGAAAGTTAACTTAGGGTTTAACAAATAACAATAATGCACTAAAAATGAGCGCATACACGGAAGGCTAAGGCGATTTGGGTGTACATTTAAGTGGGGTGTAACAAATTCTTCCTTTAAGTAATATGCTTAAAGTTAGAAACGAAAAGATAGGCTCGGAGGGGTGTACTAGGGGTATCGTGTACTAAAAATGAGTACAACGCTAAGGGTGTGGGAAAAATTAGTTGACTTAACTAGCCAAGTAATATGACTTAAATGGTCAAGTAATCATGATACGGGTTTAACACAAGGTGATCCTAATGCCTCTTATCATGTAGTAAATCCTACTACACGAATGTAGTCTCACTAGCGGTTGCGGGATGCATCACTAACGCAAGTTCTAGAATTTAAATGCTACCGGTACACTCATAAGCACTAATAATGAATGCTTTTCCTATCAAATCTAAAGGCGAACCTCACATTTTTGGGTGGAAAATTTTTCTGAATATACGGTTATGTGCTAGTCATACAACCTCCTATCCATGAGACGCTTGCTATGGCTAAAGTTTCACTCCTAAATGTTGTAAAAAAATTTAAATTTGGCGCTAAAATTACACTAACAAGTATTTCTCGTAGTTTTATTACTCATCTACTATCAAACAAAACAAACTCAAGCGAAAGTGCATATGTAAGGTATCATCTTTTTACCCTCCCCTTACACTTAAGATGAACATTGTCCCCAATGTTCAAGTAAAGAATGTAAAAGTTAAGAAGTAAAGAGAATGAAATCAAATACTCCCCTGATTCGCTCGGTATGGATTTTAGTTGGCCAGGTTAAATCTTCTTCCAAGAAAACGAACAATCAAAGCTTCCCTTCCAGAATATAAATCATCTTCTTGTCACAAATAACCTGTAAATCCTGACAAAAGTAGACAAGGCAACCTCGCGTAAAATTGGCGGCATCCTATATAAGTTACTAAATCCTAGAAAACAAAGTAAGATATAATGATTGTTGAATGAAGTTTGCAGATTTCCTGGAGATTATAAAACTTAATAATTCACAAAAACCATAAGACTCCGTTAGAAAAACAAAATCGGTAAAATTTCCAGATTTTTGACTCCTGACGCCGTCAGAATGAACCTGCAGAAATTCTTATGTTAAGTTTCCGGAAAATTTCTGGAAAAACTTTGTCCTACTTCCTGGAAAATCCTGCAAAACTTCATTATGACTCAATACAAGCATTTGACTCTAACAAATACGAATATACATGTCCATTTAATATTGTGGAGAATCATGATCGGTTTGTTTCTTAAAAACATATTTGGGGTTTCCCCTTACACTTATCTTTTGCAAAAATACCTCTAGGTTGAAGTTAAGACTAGGCTAAACAACATAATAAAGTATTTCCACTTTTTAGTAGAGAAACATGATCAACCAACAATAAAAATAAAACATGCATACGAAAGCAAATAACAATCAAACAAATAAAAATCACACAAAACATGGGTTGCCTCCCAAGAAGCGCTTTTCTTTATTTACGAGTCTTGTAGCTAGACTCAAAGTCGTGGGTTACTACGTGATCTCATCATTGGTTCCACTCTCTAGGTCGTCTTCTAAACTAGTATCGCTTTCATTGTGTAAGTACTTCGGATCTTCGAATTCGAAAACATCCCGTCGATACTTAGAGCCAAGCTTTCCAACATCCTTAAAGAACCCACATGATAAATCAGAAATATTTCTACACCCTCTCCTAACATCATCATCACACAAGACAAGTTGGGAGCTCATCACATCGAGCCCGTCGCAATCTATTTCCCTAAGGTCTCTGCGTTTGTATGGCGTTTGGTATGAAATCCTCCTAATCCCGTCAGTGAAAGTCATGATTCCGTTCAAGTCATCCACTATCAACTTAGTGATTTCACAAAAGGGTGCTCCAAAGACGACTTGCGATAGCCTAGGGTCAACAAAGTCCTCTATGTTGTCCACAATCGTGAACTCCATAGGGAATGCCATATTTCCTACGAACACTTGGATTTCATGATCCTTACCAACCACCTTCTCTCCCTTGTAAATCATCCCCCATCTGCAGATATTGTTATAATGAAACAATGACATGAAATTCTTTGGCAGGAATACATTAATGTATATGTTTTCGAAGTACTTATGACCGATCATGCAAGGGATTTTTAGGTTATTCGGATCACGTCGTTTGATCTTTCTCAACTCTCCATCCTTTGACCCATATAGATTCCCCTCAAGAGAGGGACGATACTCATAAACCTCCTTACCATCCCTACGAAAAATCACCGTCCTGACACCATTGGTGAGTAATATACTACCATCTTTCTCGTCAAGGATTGCTCCCGATTCATTGATGAATGGCATCCCAAGGACAAGGTTGGTTATTGTTTGATTGGCGAGGGGGTCCACGTCATCAACCACGGTGAGGTCAGTTTTGTAAACAAGCTCTCCAATCTTAATTGACAAATTCTCTACTACCCTTTTGCACACAGTGTGTTCTGGGAAAGCCTTGTGATATAGGGAAAGTGGGATTACGTTGAATGGGAAGCTAGGATCTATATGACTATCAATTAAGACCTTTCCCTCAATGGTACAGGGGATTTTTAAGAGTTTAGAGCTGCTCTCCTCGGTTTGACTGCTACCTATACTAATAACATCCTCTATTCCGGATTCTTCTATAACAGATTTACTCAAAATGGTTGGGCCTTTCTCCTGTTCCTCCGATGTCTCGTTCCTTTCATCCGGTTTGTCGGATTTCTGCGCGGTGCACTGCTCGGGTGAGTTGGTAGGTTTCCTTGCAGAAGCGTGGTCAACCTTTGAGATCTCATCCTTCGCTGTCTGACTAAGTTTGTCAGTTTGTTGTTGGGTTGGATCGGATGCTGCAGCTGATATTGTGGTGATGGTGTTTACGAAGTGGATTGGTCCAGGGGAGTTGATAGGTCCTTTTTCGTTAGGAGATAGATGTTTGAATAGCTTGCTAGGACTTTTTATTTTTACAGGGGAGGCTGGTGGACTCATGACGGTAGCAGACTTAACCTCATCAACGTGAATGGGCTTATTATCAATATGCTCCTTGATAGCCGTCAACAGATTACAAATCTTGTTGTTCACGTCAGCCTGCTGTTGTTTGAATTTTGTCTCGAGTGTAGTGAGCTGCAGTTCTTGAGAAAGAATGAATTTTTTTAACTCATCTTCACAGCTTCGCCTAGGGGTACTTTGCGATGGAAAATGTTTGGACCAAATGAGTGGTGAGGAGTCATTGAATGATACACTTCGTGTTTGATACCCTCTAAAATTAGGTTTATCCTTCCATGCCTCATATGCTTCGGCAGAAGTTCGAGGGCCCTGCCCTACGTGTGATGATGTGAATTCGTTATAAGCACATTTTGGAAGTTCCATGCAGTTGTAGGTCTCATGAGGGCCATTGCACAGTTTGCATGTAGAAGCGATTCTGCTTACTTGGCTTGAAGGCTTATGAGCTCCGTAAGATTTCATAAGAGACTTGACTCGACCTTCAAGTTCCATGATCCTACGGTCGGGAGTGCTTGAATTATTCGAAGGCAAAGATATTGCCTTGACCGTTTTGTTCAAATCACGGGGATCATTCCAACTTTCGTTGTCATAGAGAGCAAGATCTTCTATGAGTTCCCATGATTGTTCCGCACTAAGATCACGTAGCTTACCACCGGCCGATTGGTCAATGGTTCGCGTCGTGGGGATGTCGATATGGTCATAGAAGATTTGGACTTGGAGCCAAAGATCTATGCCATGATGAGGGACTTTTTGGAGTAAGTCCTTGAAACGAGTCCATGCTTCATAAAGAGATTCATTTTGACGTTGTTGAAACATCAAGATGTCATTCCTAAGTTTAGTAGTTCTCCCCGGTGGGAAAAATTGAGCAAGGAAACGAGTGGTGAGATCATCCCATGTGGTGATGGATCCCGCGGGTAAACGCTCAAGCCATTGACTAGCTTGATCCCGTAGAGAGAATTGGAATAGGCGTAAACGGGTAGTCTCTCTAGTTTCAACACCTAGGTCTATGGAATCTACGATTTTGAGGAAGTCCTTAAGGTGTTGGTTTGGATCTTCGGAACTAAGTCCATGGAATGCACATCCGCTTTGCACCAACCGGATGGTGTCGGATCGCAAGGGGGTCACATTGGCTCCGGTGAGCTCAATGGTGTTTCGGTAGCCTTGGTGGCTAGGTCGGGAATACTCTCCTAAGGTTCGGGGCCTAAGGGGTTCTAATGGTGGGTTTTGTTGTGGTGGGATGATGGGTTCAAAGATGTTACCACCTTCCATGATGTCGGATGGTAAAGAGTTACGAACAAAGGCACGAAGAAACAAGATAGACTAAAGAAGACCTAAAAATAAAAATAAAAATCTTACTAGAAAGGAATCTAGCAAGTAGACCTAATAAAAAGAAATTCTAACCTAGACAATAACTATTCCCCAGGCTGCGGCGCCAAAAACTTGATGCGTGGGAATCGCACCTTGCTTTACCTCTCGAGGGATCTCGAGAAGCTTACAACCCCCACCAGGCAGTGTACCTGATCGTTGTAGTATAGTATAGTGACAAGTACCGGGGGATTGATCGTTCAGCTTAGGAATAGTGTCGCTAGGATTAGAAAACCTAATTAATAGTTCTAGAGATGAGAGATGATTATTTTTGTATTTTTATATTTTTTGAAAGCAAGTAAAATCTCGGTTTTTGAAGGAGTGGGCGGAATTAGTTGCTATTCAACTAACCCAAAGCTAAGATGCAATCAAAATAAAATAGTAAAAATGAAATTAAACTAATTAAACTAAGGTTGTGAGCAGTAATTGGAGAAATTGTGTTTACTTAGACTTCATTACTCCCTAGATATCTTTTACATGTTAATTACTTGTTACACTTGTATGAATGACGGGTTGTATTCCTTAATACCATTCGTGGGGTGGCATACATAACTCCCCAACTCTATGAGCTCTTATCTCCTCCTACACCATGACCCAGCACAACTATAGGGATTGTAAACAGTGGCTCATGCATTAAATACAACCAATAAAGACCTAGTACGCCTCGGTTCATGTTTCTTAAGACGTTCAAGCATGTTACCATTTGGAGATCTGCCAGTTTTCTTAAGCCTAACATATAAATCATTCATTCAAAACAAGAATAGACAAGTAATCAACACATAATCAACATCTAAGTTTCATTAGATCTAAGCAAACACAAGAGAGATCTAGCCTAGCATAGTAGAATTGAGACAAGAACAAGAGATAAACAACCAACACATAGACATATTGATTGAATTGAAAGTACATTTATCTCAATTACAATGCAAGGTCTCAAGGGTTTGGAACCCTTGAAAAACCTGTGAAAGAGGCACCAAAATCGTCTTTAGGGTTTCACCAAAACTTCTCCTTTTTTTTTTCCTTCTTTTATGAAAAAAAACTAGAAAACTATATATAGGAAAATCGTTCTGACGGCGTCAAGAGTTAAATCTGACGTCGTCACCTCGCCGCCATATACTTCCTCGGACGCCCTAGATCCACTTGTGACGGCCTATGTGACGCCGTCACAACCTTCGGTATTTTATTCTTGGCCACTTTGACGCCGTCACCTCTCCATCTGACGCCGTCACCACCTTCGATATTTAATTCTTCATGTCTGATGCCGTCAAGCTTTTGGTCTTGACGCCGTCACCTTGTATCTTCAGCTTGGATTTTTGGTACTTTGTCGTTTTCTTCACTTTATGCTCCAAAAACGTCCAAAATAGCCTCTTTTCCAGAATTCACTCTCCAAACACCTAAAATCACAAAAGGAACGATTTAGGGCAATATTTGATAAAATAAAGTCGGATTCGGGCTTAAATGACCCCCTAAAAACGGATCATTTTTCGCCTCATCACATGTACAATTTGGCGTTGCTAAGCCAAGACTAGACTCGACTTAAGCTAATAAATCAAAAATAACAAAAACATAAAATAAACATAGAATGAAACGGGATGGTAGTCCATATGTTTTTTTCTCTTTTTCTTTTTATTTTTCTTGATTTTTCGATTTATTTTTTTATTATTTTTTATTTTTTATTTTTTTTGCATACACTCTTGTCCTACCATCCAAAATAATACATCATAGGGAATGTACATTCCCCTTACGCTTGAATTTTTACATACTTTACAATGAACTAATCTAATGACTCGAATCAAGATAATCAAAACACTTGGAGTACTTTTTAAGATTAATGCACATATGGGGGTAATATATGATGTTTTTCCCCATTACTCCATGACACAAGTACTTTACCCATGAGTCCCAAAACAATATGTACAAGATATGACTCGACTTAGCAACCATGTAATCAATTAGATAATTAACTAAGTGTTTAAACATGTAACAATAATGCACTAAAGATGAGTGCATACACGGAAGGCTAAGGCGATTTGGTTGCACATTTGGGTGGGTTGTAACAAATTCTTCCTTGAAGTAAAATGCTTAAAGTTAGAAACGAAAAGATAGGCTCGGAGGGGTGTACTAGGGGTTTCGTGTACTAAAAATGAGTACAACGCTAAGGTGTGGGAAAATTAGTTGACTTTACTAGTCAAGTAATATGACTTAAATGGTCAAGTAATTATGATACGGGTTTAACACAAGGGTGATCCTAATGCCTCTTATCATGTAGTAAATCCTACTACACGAATGTAGTCTCACTAGCGGTCTCGGGATGAATCACTAACGCAAGTTCTAGAATCTAAATGCTACCGGTCCACTCATAAGCACTAATAATGAATGCTTTTCCTATCAAATCTAAAGGCGAACCTCACATATTTGGGTGGGAAATTTTTCTGAATGGTACGGTTTTGTACTAGTCATACAACTCCTATCCATGAGACGCTTATTAAGGCTAAAGTTTCACTCCTAAATGTTGTAAAAAAATTTAAATTTGGTGCTAAAATTACACTAACAAGTATTTCTCTTAGTTTTATTACACACCTACCATCGAACAGACAAACTCAAGTGCAATAGTATCCTATAAGGTATCATCATTTACCCTCCCCTTACACTTAGGATGAACATTGTCCCCAATGTTCAATTAATAGATGTAAAAGTAATATAGGTAAAAGAATGAAAACAAATACTCCCCTGATTCGTTCGGTGTGGATAGTATGGCAACAAGGTTAGTTCTTCCTCCAAGAAAATGAACGTTCAAAGCTTCCCTTCAAGAAAAATAAATCATCTTCTTATCATATATAACCTGTTAAATCTGAGAAAACAATCAAGGCAACCTCGCGTAAAATCGGCGGCAATCTATATATACTAACAAATCCTATAAAAACAATTTAAGATATAATGCTTGTGGAATGAATGTTTGCATATTTCTTGGAGTTTATAAAACTAAAGAATTAACAAAAACTTTAAGACTCCGTTAGAAAAACAAAACTCGCAAAATTTCCAGAATTTTACACGTGACGCCGTCAGAAGTGACCTGCAGAAATCTTTATGTTAAGTTCCGGAAAATTTGTGGAAAAACTTATGTCCTACTTCCTGAAAAATCCTGCAAAAACATCATTATGACTCGATACAAGCATTTGACTCTAACAAATACTAATGTACATGTTCATTTAATATTGTGGCGAATCATGATCAATTTCGTTCTTAGAAACAAATTTGGGGTTTCTCCTTACACTTAGCTTTTGCAAAATACCTTTATATGAAGTTAAGACGAAGTTAAACAACAAAATAAAGCATTTTTGCAATTTTAATTTGAAACATGATCTACCAACAATAAAAATAAAGCATGCATACGGAAGCAAATAACATCAAACAATTAAAAACACACAAAACATGGGTTGCCTCCCAAGAAGTGCTTTTCTTTATTTACGAGTCTTGTAGCTAGACTCAAGGTCATGGGCAATTACGTGACCTCATCATTGGTCTCATTCTCTAGGTCATCTCCAATCTTAGTTTTGTATTCCGGACCTAGTTGCAAACATTCCTTATAGAAACCAAGTATTCTACTCATGACGTAATCTACTTCTCTACGTCTATCCTTATCATTCCTATAGTAAACCGCTTGCTTGTGTTCCTTTTCAAGGTTTAATAGAAGGCGGTATTGTTCAATCTTATAAGGCATTTGGTAAGCAATCTCATCGTTCTCTTCCTTGAATCTAACTATCCCTAGGGACGGGTCATAACTCATCTTTGAGGCCTCAACAAATGGTTTTCCGAACACTACTTGACTTAGGCAACCATCTATTACTGGAAGAATATCCTCTACAATCACAAAGTCGGTAACATAAGTGAAGTTTCCTACAAAGACATGTAATCCTTTCACTCTTCCTACAAAGTTGCTCATCCAATTTGTGTTAGGCATCATCCTATATCCAAGTTGCTTCTTCATTGCCCAATTATAATAGGTCCTAGTCATGATGTTTATAGGAGACCTAAGATCGATGTAAGCTTTCCACACATGCATATGCCCAATGTTGCATGGTATGTTGATGTTAGAGGGATTACCTACTTTAATAAGAGATGAACCAAGGACGTAAGGTGTCTCGGGATCATCAAATAAATCCTTGTGATATTCCCGTTCTTCCTTGGTGGGTAACTTATCAAAATATCCTTCTACTTTTTCTATTCCATCTAACTTTTCTTCCTTAATATCCTCAACTTCCTTAATCTCATCCTTAGTCCCGGTTTCTACTCCAACTTCATCCTTGTCACTTTCTTCTATATTCTTATCTATTGGCTTAATGGTGCCAACGTTGACAAAGTGGACGTGCTTGGATGATGAGGGGTCCTTAATTTGGATTCCGCTACTAGTGTCCCTAGTGTCCTTCCTAGGTGTAGTTAGCACTTGGTTGTTGAGGGCTTTCAACAAGTTGTCAATCTTATTGGTCATCTCCGTTTGTTGTTGATTGAATTCAGTTTCAAACTTAGATATGCAAGCTTCTTGAGATGCCATAAACTTGGACATCAATCCTTCAAGATTATCGGTACTACCATAGTTGTTGGAAGGATTGTTGTTGAAATTACGGTTAGAGGGTGGACCGTTTGGTTGGTAATGATTAGGTGGGTTGGAAGAATTGTTTTGGGCATGTTTTGGTTTTGTTTCCACCTAAGGTTCGGGTGATTTTTCCAAGAAGGGTTGAAGGAATCACCGTAAGGGTTTGGCTCGGGTTTGAAAGTGTACCACTTGTCTCCCGCTTTGTCGGTACGCGAGGATGCGTAATCCGTAAAAACTTGTCCGGGGAGTTCCACGCAATCACGAGTGTCATGGGGACCACTACATAGTTCGCATGAAGAAGTGATTTTGTTCACTTGGCTTGAAGGCTTAGGAGCTTCGTAAGATTTTGTAACACCCCCAAAATCGGATCCAGCGAAAGCATACATGCAATGGGGTGCTACTAACCTGGTATCATAACATGAGGTACAAAGAACGGTTTTTATCATAACCGTTTAGAATAAATTTCATAGTCGAAACATTTAGTTTACATCATTTGGAAATAGTGCGGAAAATATAGGCCCATAAAATAAATGAAGTGGTCCCATGCCATGCCGTTTGCCAAGTGCCTCCAAGAGTAAGTTACCACTTTAGGAAACCTGAGAATACATGCTAAAAAGTGTCAACACAAAGGTTGGTGAGTTCATAGTGTTTATGTAAAAACAGTTAAACGTAATCCGAATTTGTAAGATAATGAAGTAAATAGTGGGTTACGTTGTCATACAGTCATCGTTCGTTTGGTTGTTTGCCCTAACCGAGTCATTAGTTGATTGAGTCAGTAGTGCTTGTATAAAAATCAGTTGAACTACTCAGGTCGATAGTTGAGTAGATCCGTAACGTTTGCATAAAATCGTTTGATTGGGTGATTCCCTGGTGTTTGTATAAAACATTTGAACACAAGTTTTCCAGTTAGATAATATAATTGCAACGAATACAATTATGGGTGAAATAGGATAATAATTTTTGGCCTAAGCCTCATAACACGCAAACCTTAACATTGGGTGATATCATAAATGATATAAATAGCCCACATCATGAAATGATGTGGGTGATAGTGCCCTCGTCGTAGTAGGAGTTTGCCAACTTCCTATTTATATTCGAATAAAGTGCATTTGGTAACCATTTCAGGCTAACTTCCAATGGGGCGTCAACTGCCAATAGATCTATTCACTAAATTCGCGTTCACTCGCAAGTGATTAATGGTTCATGATATGAGGGACTTTTGGCAAGGGTGTTAACTTAGGAAATAACAATCAGGGTAGCATCCAGAAAATACTTGTGTTCAGGTGTGTAGCATGTAATATGTTTCAATAAACAAATACAGTGTTTCATCAATAGAGTAAAATATTTAAGATAAACAAGTAAAATTTGTAAGTAAAACGAGCATGTATCTCCACCAAAGAGTTCAAAATAGATAAAAGATGGGCTATGACTCACCTTAGCAATTAGCAGTTTGATAAAAGATGGGCTATGACTCACCTTAGCATAAAAAAAATGATCTTAAGGCTAAGCCAACCCAACCACATTTAATATATTTAGTTTTCTTTGTGTTTGTAAATGAAGGAAAGTAAAGTTGTAAAACAAAAGTGTGGTCACTGTGTGGGTCTTGACCCATAGTGGTTCGACTCACCTCAAAACAAACTCAAATTAATTTTTATCTCAAAAAAATACAATTTCATTCCTTCATGTTTATGATTGAAGATACTTGACCAACACCGCATCTTATTCACCAAAAGTACACCACTGTGGTTCGACCAGAGTGGGTTTCGACCAACAATCCAAAATGACACCGCCAAAGAGGTAACAAGATATAATTCACCAAAATAAGCCAACTGATAAGCTATAAAATAAGCACTTCCAATATGAGCCAATCTTGGTTTTCATTTGTAACTTACTAGTTTGCCACACAAGAACAACCATAAAGAAAACAATATCATTCATAGATACAAAAAGATTTTGTCGATCGATTCACTTATATCAAAACAGGATTTGTGTCATAGTATCCATAAAATTAACAAGGTCTTGACAACAAAATTCGTATGAAATCAAAATCAAGAAAAACCCTTACAATGAGTCGATTGACAGGAAGACCAAGGTGAAAACTCGATTATAGGATAAACCCAGATCCGATCAGGAAACACCGAAACCCAGCAGGAACTCCAAGCACAATCCAAATCCAACAACCCAAAAATCACCAAATATAAAAGCAAACTTGAGAGCCTCTTTCTTTTGAGAGTGGATTGCAATTGAACTTGTGTTGGTACCTTGTGACTCAGTGATGGGATTAAAAGAAGAAAGAGAAGAAAGTTTGACCATTACTTTCTTGGTCTCGAGTTGTGAAGAAAGTTTGACCATTATCCCTTGCTTCTTTATATCACATCTTGTGATCCTTGACCTTGATAGAATCGAGATTCTCCTCGGAAGATGGAGGAACAGTTGGTGGTGATAGGAGAGACGAGAGGGAGATGTCGAGATTATGATAAAAAAAGAGAAAGAAGAAAGCAATGTAGGATAGATTTGTATTTGTTGACTTTGAAAAAGAATAAGTTGTTATCAAAAGATGGCATGGGAGGCTGGGATTAGGATAAGGAGTTATAAGTTTTGTTTTATTATTATATCGTGTATCCCGTGTCCCGTTGTGCCACAGTGTAGTCGTGGTATTTTGGTTTAGCAAAAATGACCGAGATATACATTTTTGGAAACGTTTTTATAAATTAACATAAAAACGAAATTATTGACTCCGAAAAAAATAATCACTGGACCTGAGTCATTACTAATATAGTGTTGGTACACGTGCGGTGTCGTCCACATGAAATGTGAGTTACGTCACATAATTAGTTGATGAAATCATTCGTAGTTGTAAGAAAATTTTACCATGAAAATGGTTAATTAGACCTTCATAATAAATTACTTCATGTTTAGCGATAATTAATGACTAGGTAAATTACGGGGTATTACAGTACCAACCCGTTAAACTGAATTCCGTCCCGGAATTCTAAGTTGTGGAAGTTGCCAGGGTTGTCTTAGGAAATAAGGGTGGGTGATACTCTTGTCGGAGGATGTTTGCTCGCTACAGGTGAAAGCAAAGGGTCTTACTATCAGACACGACCTCTGATTATTCCAATTTAAAGTGATGTCCCGTCCCTAAAAGGTTATGCTATCTAAAACTCCAAAAGGGCACATCATTTCTTGAGAAATTTATTATCTCAGTCCACCCGCTTTTACGAGTGTGAGAATCTTATCTTATAGGGTGAATGGAAGGTCGTACTTTGAAGGAATGATGTCAAGGTATAACATATTGCTATTGTAAATCTTAGGCATGTCAGGTTGTATGTAAGTGTAGCAATTATTTTTGAGGTTTGTTCCTAAGGTTGGTTATGGGATTGTGCGTTTTCCTGCTCAGAGGTATTTATAAAATTTTGTTCAAAACTTTTATTTGAGTAAGCGTTTTCACGAATTTAACTAAATCGAAAATCTAGAAGACACAATTTTTTTTTGAGGTTAATAGTTGGGTAAATTAATGCGACCTTGAAAAATACAAAGTTTAGTAGAACGAATTTTTATATCTGGTGTAAATAAGACAATTTCACATAAATCAATGTTTAGACGTTTGTTAACATACGAAGGTTTGATAAGGTCTGAATAAAATAGGTATATAATTTAGTAGTGTGGGTTTTTAAGCATGGTGTAAGATAAAATAACTTCACAAAAAAATATATTACTTAGTCGCTCTTTAATATACAAAGGTTTTGATATAGTTTGACCAGAGAAACTTTTTAACTCCAGAAAATGAGTATCTCGGAAAATATTTTTGTAGTTGATATATACTTGTTTTTAAAGAAAAGTATTTGAAAGTGAAAATCATTAAAGATGAAGGTATAGTTGGGTATGACATTTATATAAGTTTCTAAAGGTACAAGGATAAAGTCTAGTTTTCAATGCTTGGTAGTGTTTGATGGCTAAATATTGGGTGAATCTTATAGTTGTGGTACTTCATTTATTTAGGCGGTACTGGGGTGTACCATGACCTGTATTGTTGTGCTAGTGGTCTGAAATGAACGAGTCAATTGGATATTATGTCATGAGGTGTTTTCCTTGGTTACAAGTGAAAGTCGTGGATTAATAAGGGAATCTAATCACAAGGAACGAGTAGTTAACTTGATTAAAGATGAAACGACAATAAGATTCGGTGGGTTGCTTTCTATAGTTTTTGACAGAGATGCGTGATTCTTTCCTAGGGTTTAGTTTATTTCCAAAAGAAGATATTGGTTATTCTGTTTATAAGGTAATAGCATAAAAACACTTTCCATATAAATAACTGGTCCACAAAATGATTTGTAAAAATATTTTATAAAATGATTTGTAAAACAATTTATAGAGTAATGAGAAAACAATTTAATATTTACAAGATAACAGCAAAATTGTAGTTTGCGATATAGTTGCAAGACAGTAAATCAGTTTATAAAGTAACTTGTGAAATGATTTGTAAAACAGCTTATAAGACATTAGGAAAAGCGATTCATTGTTTATAAAAGAATAGTAAGGCCGAAATTTTTGAGAGTAGTAAAACGTTTCGTAGAGTGTATTGTAGGATAATTGAAAATAGTTCGTATGTTACTAGTGGCATAGTATATTATTTTATAAGAAGGAAGTAGATAACTAGTATTCCCAAGGGATGAGTGAAGGATCATGTGTTCCGAAGATAGTGGTTCAAATTACTCCGTAAGGTCTTAAGGCTTCCGTTGGTTTACAAGTCTAACTTATTGTATGCTTAAAGGTTCATGGGTTCCTTCGTTGTTTACTTCCATTAGAAGGTTTTCCTCTTAGGTACTATAGGGAGTCGTTCCTAATACGGCTAGTGGTTTAACCCTGATTCATCAATTGTGTATGGTTTGGGGAAGAGGTGACTGTAACACAACCCGTAGTAGTAAGTATAAGTCATTAATATATGTTATGTAATGTTTAAATGGTTATGCATCATCTGCTAAGCAAATCTCCATGCATAGTGTTGGTAAAGTGTAGGCACGAGGCGTATAGTGTAGAATAGTCCGTTTAGAAAGCGTAGTATTGTAATGAGAATAGTGTTCCATTTAAGGGAAAAGTGTTGCAATAAGAAAGTATTGTGATGCCAGTGTGTTGTGTGTAGAAGTAAATCTATTTATGTAATGCTCGTGAACATACGCAGACATTTTACCGTTCTCAGAAATCAAATAGAAAATCAACCGGAATAACCCTATTATAACTACTCCCAGTATTGCAAAGTTCACCTCTGAGTTGGACATAGGTGATCAGACTATGTCCTACTGTCCCTGGTTGAATATAGGTGATCAGTCTATATTCACCCGAGGTTCGATGAACTTTAAAATACTCGGCTCAGTCATACTAGTAATATACCCTTTAGAAAGTTGTTTTGAAAGGCTAAGACAAGTGTTCAGACTTAAGGACGAATGATGAGATTACGTAAGGAAAAGACGTAATGTGGTGACAGGTATGATACGTAAGCATAAGTACATGGAAAATACTTATGGTAGATAGTGAAAATAAGTAGATATAGATCATTCAATAGTACGACACACATCTCATCAAGTATATTAGTGAGCAACATCACAAGTGAGGCATCAGCTTCGCAGGCAGGCACGTGGCGGTTTTAGGGTTAAGTTTTCGTAAAAATGGTTATAGTCTGGGTTTTGAAAATACCAGTTCTCTATAACCTATGGCTCTGATACCAATTTGTAACACCCTTAAAATCGGGTCCAGCGGAAGTATACATGCAATGGGGTGCTACTAACCTGGTATCATAACATGAGGTACAAAGAACGTTTTTATCATAACTGTTTAGAATAAATTTCATAGTCGAAACATTTAGTTTACATCATTTGGAAATAGTGCAGAAAATATAGGCCCATAAAATAAATGAAGTGGTCCCAATTGTTTATCAGAGTCATCTATGACCATGCCATGCCGTTTGCCAAGTGTCTCCAAGAGTAAGTTACCACCTTAGGAAACCTGAGAATACATGCTTAAAAGTGTCAACACAAATGTTGGTGAGTTCATAGAGTTTATGTAAAAACAGTTAAACGTAATCCGAATTTGTCAGATAATGAAGTAAATAGTGGGTTACGTTGTCATACAGTCATCGTTCGTTTGGTTGTTTGCCCTAACCGGGTCATTAGTTGATTGAATCAGTAGTGTTTGTATAAAAATCAGTTGAACTACTCAGGTCGATAGTTGAGTAGATCCGTAACGTTTGCATAAAATCGTTTGATTGGGTGATTCCCTGGTGTTTGTATAAAACATTTGAACACAAGTTTTCCAGTTAGATAATATAATTGCAACAAATACAATTATGGGTGAAATTAGATAAGAATTTTTGCTCTAAGCCTCATGACATGCAAACCTTAACATCGGGTGATATTATAAATGATATAAAGAGCCCACATCATGAAATGATGTGGGTGATAGTGCCCTCGTCGTAGTAGGAGTTTGCCAACTTCCTATTTATATTCGAATAAAGTACATTTGGTAACCATTTCAGGCTAACTTCAAATGGGGCGTCAACTGCCAATAGATCTATGTTAGGTCACCATTTATGTAAACACAAGTATGATAGATAAAGAAATGAGATGAGAATGAGAGTGGGATGATTATGAGAAATTTGAGAAAATGAAATGCAAGAGTTTCCTTAATGTTTTCAAATAACCAACCTAGTTTACAAGAGGCCTAAGACTAGTATTTATAGGAAATGAGCTAGGGCAACATCCTACTCCTTCCCTTCTTACAATTCGTATGGGCTTTGAGGCCCATGGATCACATTCTTAAGCCTAGTAAACTTAATACAAATTATAAATAATAACTAAGCAACCTAGCATTATTACAAATGACCGAGACTTGATAAAATAGTAAAACTATGGTTCCAACAATCTCCCCCTAAGGGTCGGTCATCATGGTTGCTTGACGTCTTCGTCTTAATCTTTGACTTTCATAGCTTTAGACGTCTTTAGAAATGATTATAATGATGGATATACTCTGCTCTTTGTCTTTGTTCTTTGATGATGTTGTAGTGATTATGTTATGAAGTAATCTGTCATTCGTCACTCCTGCGTCTGTGGTGGTTGTCCGCCATTCCAACATGCTCATACATCTTTTGAATTCTGACTTATACATGCACGTAGTCCCTTTCTTTCACTTAAGATCTTTGGTCTTTATACTTTGTAGATTCTTCTTTTTGGCGTAGAATCTTACTTTGAACTTTGTGTTGCTTTGATCTTTGAGGGAGATTTTGATGTTTGCAAGATGCATGTATGAGCATGTGGAATCCGTCATCATGGAAGTGAGGTACCTGCGAGTAGACAGTTAGCAATAAATCACCGGTACTTACGGATAAGGAATTAGAGCTCATCAACAGCATATTGTGAAGACTCCTTCTAATCCTTATCCAGGCCGTTCCCATATCAGATACTCTCGAAGGAGCTTACGAGACCTACTAGGTAGCTCAATGACTGGGTGAGTCGCTGGGGATCACTCCACGACTATAGACCGTAATGGAACCACCGCAAACACTAAGCGTAACCCTTGTGGGGTTACCGAAGTGACCTGCTGTCAGGGCTGTTTGATGTTGACCCTGGCAGGATTTCCGTTCAATCATTGAGAAGTACTTTCGTAATCCTCTCATAAACGTTCTCGGCAGATTGCTTAAGATCTGCGAAGGACTCGATAATTTACAACTGATGCCCATTGATGTAGAACACCAGTTGTAGAAATACTAAGTGTTCCTAAGAGATCTTTGATGTATCTCAAGGCTCTAGACTCTATAAGTGCACACCTAGGTTTCCTATGCGGAGACTGGGGAGGTGTCTCCTGCTTCAATATCAACCGTCTCTAAGAGATAGGCCGATAGGTTACGCGGGTTCCCCGTGAGAATGAAACAAGTCCTTTTAAGAGAACTTGAGTGGTTAAGAAGGTTTAGTGCATTGCGTCACTGGGTCCATGACGACTTTGTCTTCAATACCGGTGTTGTCTTTTGCAACAACCAGTAGCATACGTATTGAACCCGGTGTCTGCCCTAAGGTTGAACATATGGAGGGCTATTTCTTTTCAACCTTTACTTTACTTTTCTTTTTAATTCTTCAACTCCTTCTTTCCCTTTCATTCATTTCTCCTTTTTTCGTATCATACCTAAGGACTTCTAATTCTAACTATGGGAGATGTCCTTGGGTAGATCCCTCCGGCTCTGGCGGATCATAGGACGGATATTCCTATCTTAATCACCTTATAACTCTGACAGTAGCCAAGAAACCTTTGATTGAAAATCTCTCAAAGTGTTTGTGATAATCAAATATTTTGGTTAACACTTTGAGAGTTTTGTGTACACTTTTGAAGGGCTCCCCCTGCACATGTGCTCATAAGTGTTTAATAAATTTGCACATGCGGGAGGAGCAAGCACTTTTGAATTGATCCACTTTCCGTGAACAAGACCGATTCGAGACACGCTTACATCACTAGTTAAACTAGCTTGAAATTATTACCCGGCCTGGTCAAGTCCACAGAAAGTTTCTCGAGACGGTACATTTCTACTAAGACATATCCTTTTCGAGACACGCTTACGTGGTTAGATAAAGAGATACATTGTCAGCTTTTAGGTGACAACTAGCTCTAGTAACTAACTTGATGTTATTACCCGTCGAGGATAAGTCTTTTCGATATTACTAACATTTATTGTCTCGTCAATTCCTGGGTCAATACTGAGTCTAGCTCGCACATGATACAACTTTTAAGCTTTGACTTCGTATATTTTAATCACTTTTTCGTTTTCTCCCCCTCAAAAATGGCATATAAAATGGTGTTTTTGACAAACTTTTAGATTAAAATATTCCTTTTGAGTCTTATGGGGAGATTCATCAAGAACTTTTTGATTTTGAGCAAAGTATTTTGTTTTTGACAAGTGCTCCCCCTCAACAAGTGATTAGGTCTTATTGAGGTGAAATACTTGTCCTTTTGAGCAGAATTATGAAAAATCATAAATGTTTGATTAATTCTACTCAAAAATAAGAAGCCTTCGCTCCTTATGTAAGGATTGAGGCACTGAAGCGTACCTCAGGGTCCTTTAATTACAAGTACGGGTTGTACACTGTAATGTGTGCACAAGCCATAATGGAAAAATGATTCAATCAATGAAACAATTGATAATGAAAAAATATGACCAAATGTACCAAGTTATTCTTCGTCCGGAAGTGGAGCATCGAAGTTAGTGAACTTAGGTTCTGGTCTTTCGAAGTTTCTGACAGGAAACGATGGTCTGGCACCGATGTAGCTTTCCAGTCGTCTGATCTGTTCCCGTCGAAATAACCTTTCCTCAATCTTTAAGACAAAGTTACGAACTTGTCTTCTAATGCTGGATTTCCATCTAGGTTGTTCCCCCTTAGCTATCTTACGTCTATCATCATTCAACCTTTTGACAAGCCCATCACGAACAAACTTGAGTGTAACATCACAGAATTTATGTACCTCATCGAACCTCATGAAGCTTTGTAGCTTTTTGCTGTTGATGTAGGTGAAACCAAACGGTTCTTGGATGAGAGTAAACAGTGGTGTTTCATAGAGACCATCAAAGTAGAATTGTGGCTTTGTCAAATTGATCTTTTGTTGGTAACTTTCCACTCCAAGCTGAAGATCTTCCACTCTTTCTTGAACAATCAGTCGTCGGATGTAGAGAAGTAGCGATGCCATGAAGTTGTACTGAACGTCTCTATCGAATCCGCGCATTCTACTCTGAACCTTTTCAAGATACATATCTTCTATGTCATTGAGATAAAGGTTGGGAAAGTCTGCTTCGGAGAACTTGTACTTCTTTTCATCTTGTCGTTTAACAACAATTTCACGCATGAATAAGTAGTTAAACCATTTCGACTGTTGAATCTCCAAGATAGCGATGATCTTTGATTTCTGCTTCACATTTTCCAATGATGTCTCTCCTAATCTGCTAGTATAACCGAGACGACGACGATCAGGCCAATGTTGAATTCCGTGTAGAGCATCTCTGTCGTAAGCTACGATGGAGTTGCTGAAAATACGGGTGGTTTCTTCAATGGCTGGAATTTCGTATCTAGCGGCTGGTACTGAGATTGTGAGTGAGGAAGCATATTTCTTCTTGGATATCTCTTGAGTGAGCTGGATGTTACGAAGATCTTTGTTGAAGAAGAAGCTGTAAGGTATCTTGGGTTTGTCTGGAAATCCTTTCAATGGTAATGGTTTGGTCCAGTCGGTGAAGTAAGGTTTTTCATGATTCTTGGAACTTAGATCGATATTCACTTCAGGATTTAACCAGTCAAAGTCGGCAGACATTGCACTAGCTATATTCTGCATGTGATATTCGTATTCGACTTTGTTTCCAGATCTTTTCTTGAGGAATTCTTGTGCATCCCTATTGATTCTTCTAAGCTCTTCCTTTGTGAGTTTGTCGATGTGAAGATCCTTCATAATGACCTGGGTAAACTGTAGAGTGTTACCAGGAAGGGGTTCTTCTTCTTCAAGAGGAGGTTGAGCTTGGACCATTTCTGTCAGCCAATCATTCTGAGGATTGTCATCATTGTCGAGCCATGAGTGACGTGTTTTCTTCTTGGATTTCTTAGACTTGGATGTAGCATCTTTGTCTTTGGCTTTGGACGGTGATGATGGACCAGCATGAGAATCATGAGTAGGTGGAGCACGGTAATCGGTGTCATGTTGATCTTGGAAGTCATCAGTTTGTTCCATGAAAATTTCTTCATCTTCGGTTTGACCTTTACCAGTAGTTGAGGGTTGTTGTTGAGTTCCAGGAGGAGTGGAGTCCTTTTGTGGTTGTAGAGAGGATGAGGGACCTGTTCTAGACTTAGGTTTCTTGCCTTTGGAGTTTGGGTCAGGATCGTCATCTTTTCTTGTCCGTTTTCGGGTTCCAGCAGCATCTTTGCATGACTCTTTAGACATATAAGCTACCATAGCATCATACAGGCCTTTTTCTTCCGCTGTCTGTGTGGTTTTGGTGGCAAGGTTGTCGAAGAGTTTGACAAGCATGTCATTGAAGGACAATTCTTGGACGGTTGGAGCCACAGTAGACGATTTTGCAGTGTGAAGCGTGAATGGTGTAGTAGACAACATTTTCCTCGTAACACTTCTAATTCTGTGATCCAAGTTGTCATTGATTGGTTTGAGAAGGTTTGCTACCTCAGGAGTGATCATCTCAACCAGATTTTCAGTGAGAAAATCATGTGTTGCAGTTCTGATAAAACCTTCGTAATCAGATTTCAAGAACTTGTCGATCAGCTGCGTTGACTCCTGGAATTCCTCAACTTGTTTGGTAAGATTGGTAACCATGTTGGTGAGTTTGTTCACTTGCTCCTGAAGATCAACTGGTTGTTTTGGTTCATTGATCGAATGTTGTTTAGATGCGGTTTCAGAAGGTGTGGGTGATGAGTGCTCTGGTGATGATTCGGACGAAGACTCGTTGTGAGAGTCTGAAGAAGATGCGGGAGGAGTCGGATCCTTTGGTGGAGAGTCTTGTGGAGGTGGAGGTTGAGCTGAGGAAGTCTGCTGAGAAGATGACTTAAGAAATATGTTGGTGTCGAACTGGTTCTTCTCTTCATTTTCTTTTCTGCGACGTTCTTCTGCTTCCTCTGCTTCTCGTGCAAGAAACTCTGGAGTAATGAGGTATTCATGTTCCTGATCCGTAGCTAAGTGCTCTTGTCCGCCAACATTCTCCTCTAAATTAGCAGTCTCTGTCATGTGGACATCTTCAGTCTTGTCTGTATCCTTAACGTTGTCATCAGGTTGTGGAGCTGATTCTGACGTTGTTGGAGGAACCATACTGCTTGTAGCCCCTACATGTTCTGACTGATCGATAGGTGGTGGTGTTGGAGGGTGTGATAGAAGTCGGCTTTCAAGACTTGCTTTCCTTTGTTCTTTCCTAAGCTGCTTTTCTTCAGCTCTAGTGTCGACAACTATACTCTTCAGTTTGCGTTTATCGACTAATGGTTCAACGATTGGTTCGTCTTCATCATCATTCGGCTCATTGATAGTGACTCCTTTTCTTTTCCTTGTCTCTTCTTCATAAGTTACAAGACTTTGTTGAACGGCAATCTCTGTTGCAGGAAATGCTTCATCCGGTGCTCGGTATCTCAGTTCATAGTCTGGTTCTTCTTCTTCAGATTCTGTATCAAACTCAGACTCGGTGTCAGAAGGTGGAGGAGAAGGTTCATCCCGAATAAAGTACTCAGGAGTTGCCTTCTTCTTTGGCTTGGTGACAGGTTTAGGTTTGGGTGTAGTTTTAGGCTTGGTGGAAGTCTTGGGTTTTGACTTAGGAGCATCCTTAGATCTAGTATGTGGTGAGGCAGTGGTGCTTGTGGTACTCCCAGACTTTACACCTCCTTTGCTACGAGTCTTTATTGTGGTTTCTTCCTGTTCCCCTTTGTAAGCCAGATCATACAACTTGAAGTTCGCCCTTTTCTTGATATTGTCATTCAGAAGGTATTCGGGAATCCTCATTCCTTTGATTTTGGTTGAGGAAGTGGTAGATTTGATGAATGAGGTGGTGAAGTCGTCCTCGAAGAGGTGCTTCGGCTCATTAGGATCAGCCATCCTTTTGATGAATTCTGGAGAACTTTTGCAGAGATGTTCAATGATAAGCTTGGTGAATCTTGTGAATGGTATCATAGTCTTCACCCGGTCGGTCTGAATACTGTAGACGATATCATTCATGATAGGAACTGCAAAGTCAATCGGTGTCAGAGTCACCATTCCCCAGAATGTTTGCAGGTGTTCGAGCCTTGGATGTTCATGACCACTTTTCCTTCCAGATATAGATCTCACCACCAACAGACAGAATGTTCTCCAAGGCTGAGGGATATACTTGGCATTAAATTGGGAAAGCTTGACTAGAGGTACATCATCATCAACCTCATATCCTAATTCAATGAAGAAGTCAAGAAGTTCCAGGTCAGGTAGTATTGGAGCAAATTCGTTGTCAGTTTGTGGCATGAGAAGGGCTGTACGAAGAATGTCATGATCTACAGAGTAATCTTGGCTATCTAAGGTAACAGTGAAAGACACATCATCCAAGTTGGCCCGAGCAGTAAGCCAGAACTGATGAAGGTAGAACAGTGGAACTGAAGTAGAGCATGTGAGCAGTGGTTTGCAAGGATGTGCCAGTAGGATATCTTTCACAATCATGCATGATTTCTCTGTGATGTTCAACTTGTTGAAATCGACTCTGGGATTGTTGTTGCCAATTGTGACATTGTAGTTCTCGGGAGTGATGTCATCCAAGGTGAGTAATGGAAGAGTTTGTTCAACAACGTTCTCATTGTGTTCAGCCATGTTTATCTGAAAAGTATCACCATAAACCAAACATCCAAAATTTGTAATGTGTTAGCACAGTTTAGAGTTTGGATACAGATATCTACTTGAGACAGTTAAGCACAAATGCGTCATTTTGTTATGAGCAAAATAATGCATATTGCAAATAAGCACAACATGACAATCACAATGCACAATAATCATCACATTACACAACAATAATGAATCACAACAGTGATACATAGATATAACATGACATTGCCAAACAAGTTTACGGAAAAATATAACATGAACCTTTTATCGCAAACTTGAGTAAAGGAACAGATTTCGAAAAATGTTATAGTGAAACTTTATCGAGAAAGTGACTTCTCGAAAAAATTCCTCATAATTGACTTTTATCGAGATTTCATTCTATTTCGAAAAAAATTGCAGTTTATCGAGAAAAACATTTTTCCAATTTATCGAGAAACTTTATCGAGAACTTTTCTTCGAAAAATTGAGTTATCGAGAAACATTATTTTTCGATAAATTTTTCGAAAATCAGATGATTTCGAAAAGTTTTAGCTCAAATAATGAATTTCGAAAAAACTAATTTCGAAAAGATAGAGTTGACCAACTTTTATCGAGAACATGAGTTTCTCGATAATTTTTCGAAAGTTTTCGATATTACACAGATTTCTCGAAAACATTCTTATACAAGAATCTAATCGAATTTTCATGAAGTACACGTACATTTCCTTCACACAAAAACTTTTCCAATGATATAGGCCTGTCACCAAGATAGACAAACACTACTTAGACAAAAATCACAAAGATTTCGATAACTTTCAAGAACATGTTTTTCGATAACTTTAACGAATATGAGACAAGTGAGTATTACGGGGTTCTAGCATATCACAACAACAAGTATGATGCATAACAAGGCACATAGCACAGTAGACAACACTTGAGACACGTTTATCTCGATAATTTTCATGAACGAGGCATACAAGGTATATCGAGAACTAAGCATCCATGGTGTAATTCAACAAAACTAAATCAAACATGCATATAAGAGAGCAAAGAAACATATCCCACCAATAAAATCAGACACATAAGCACTGAACCATATAAACCCAATACGACCCAATATTCCGATTTCGAGAAACAACGTAAACATGATGGAATGTGAAAATAAATGATGAGAAAGTGTTAGAAACAAGCTAAGTAACTAAACCCCATCAAGAATTAAACACCACAACACGTTAATAGCATTTTTCGAAAAACCTAACCCTAGTTCTCGACATCAAGAAATCACAAGATCGAATCGTTGAAAAACCAATTAACCAAGAACCTATGTTTGTAATGCCCTAGTGAATACATAGGAACTTACAATTTAATGAACAAGGTCGTGGTTAACTCGAATGAATTTGAACCGTGGGTTTGGATGAAAGGGTTTAAGAGAGGTTTTTGAATTGGTGAGTATTTTGTTTGTACGGTTTGTAGTTTATTTGTTTTATTTTATTGAAAGTTTGAGTATTTAACACTTTTAGGTCCTTAGACTTTTAGATAAACAAACTTAGGTCCTAAGGTTTCTTGCAAACATAAGTACCGTTGAGATATGCATAAGTTATCCTAACTTATGAAGATTTAAAACAAATGAGACAAAGAAATGTAGAAGAAATCGTCCACACATTCTGAGAAAAACCGTAAAATATGGGAAATATGCAAGTATACCAATTAAAATTGGTAAAAGATTTAAGCGTGACTCCCCCTCTACACTTGTAAAGTATGAACAAGGTGTTGAATGGAAGCGATATACTTGCATTTTTTTTTTTTTTGTAATGAAAAATAAAATGTGAAAAATCTTTTTGTGTTTATATTAGTTTATAGAAAAGAAAGAAAAAACAAACTATTATACAAAGATAGTTGTGATGTTTGACGATTAGTGGTGTTTTAAAAACTTTTCCAGATCCTATGGTGTCAAACATCTCATACCAATTTGGTGGACTAGACTAGTAAACCTGGATGGTGCCAGAGATTTGGTAAGTAAGTCTGCCAATTGGTACTCAGTTCCAACAAAATAAAGTTCAACTGTACCCCTTTCCACATGCTCTTTGATGAAATGATATCGGAGATCGATGTGTTTGGATTTGCAATGATGCACAGTGTTGCAGGAGATAGCAATTGCACTCTTTGAATCACAGTAGATGGGAATCTTGTTGAATAGGTAGCCATAATCTTTAAGTTGTGATCTCATCCAAATGACTTGAGCGCAACAAGCAGACATGGCTACGTATTCAGATTCCGTAGACGACAGTGAAGTGCAGTCCTGCTTCTTAGATTGCCATGACACAAGTTTGTCTCCGAGAAACTGTAATCCACCAGATGTACTTTTGCGTGTGTCTAAACATCCTGCATGATCAGCATCTGAAAAAGCAATTAGTTCAAAACCAGAATCCTTTGGATACCAGATTCCCAAGTTAATGGTTCCCTTTATGTATCGAAGGATTCTTTTGACCTCACTGAGGTGTTTTTCAGTTGGTCTGGACTGATAGCGAGAGCACATGTAGACAGCAAATACTATATCAGGTCTACTAGATGTGAGATACATGAGGGACCCAATCATACTTCGGTATTTGGTAGGGTCAACAGGAGTCCCATGTAAATCAGCATCTAGTTTTGTGGTATAGCCCATTGGTGTATTAAAAGTATCACAAGACATCATTCCATGTTTCTTAAGAATTTCGAGAGCATATTTGGACTGATTTATAAAAATACCACGGGGTGATTGATGAACTTGTAATCCTAGAAAGAACGTAAGTTCACCCATCATGGACATTTCAAAATTATCTTTCATTAATTTTGCAAAATCATTAGAGTAACTTCGTTTTGTTGAGGCAAAAATGATGTCATCGACATATATTTGAACAACAAGTAAGTCCTCCCCGTAGGTTTTTGTAAATAGTGTTGGATCCACCGATCCTTTAGAAAATTTATTGGCCAGCAAGAAAGTGGATAGTTTGTCATACCACGCCCGTGGGGCTTGCTTGAGTCCGTAGAGTGCCTTTTTGAGACGGTAAACGTGATTAGGACGCTCAGGATCAACGAAGCCTTCAGGTTGACTGACATAAACTTCTTCACGGAGTTCTCCATTAAGAAATGCTGTTTTCACATCCATTTGGTAAACCACCATATTCCTATGAGCAGCATAAGCCAAAAAGATCCGAACAGCTTCATGTCGTGCCACTGGAGCAAAGGATTCAGCAAAGTCTAGACCTTCAAGTTGAGAGTATCCTTTCGCTACCAGACGTGATTTGTTGCGGATGACTGTCCCTTCTGCATCAAGCTTATTCTTCCAGATCCATTTTAACCCGATGACAAAGACTCCGTCAGGTCTTTCAACTAATTCCCAGACTTCAAGTCTTATGAATTGCTGAAATTCCTCTTGCATAGATTCAATCCAGTTGTCATAAGTCATTGCATCTTTAATGTTCTTAGGTTCTTCGTGACAAACTGTGAGTGCATAGATACAAGTTTCTCCATCTGTGTGAAGTCGTTGTCTTGTCATAACAGGTGCATCTGGATGGCCAATAATATGAACTAGTGGATGGTCACGAGTCCATTTGTGTGTTGACGGGTGTAGTTGATAAGTATCTCGCATGTTGGCAGGATCCAAGTTGCGTGTTGACGGCTCAGCTATATCAGGAACTGTAGTAGCTGGTGCAAACGGATTAATGAACGCATCAGGATCATGCTCTGCGGGTTGTGGAACTGATTGTGGTGTTGGATCTTCAGCTGGATGGAGGGAAGTAGAACCAGTTTGTTCTGCTGTAGATGGTGATACAATTGGAGGACCGTCTCTCTCAACACTTGTAGAAGTTTGTTGAGGTGAGTCTGGTACTGGAATGTGATCAGGTTGAGCAGCGGAATTTGGTGAGACCTCAGTAGGACGGTATTCAATCGTGTCATCAAATAGTGGAGCAAACAAGGTTTCTAATTCTTTGCGATTAAGTGGTAAGGGTTCAGTTGAAGATGCCGGAGAGTTAAGACGGTTAAATTCGGGTCCTAAGCTGTGTTGCTCAGAAGCCATTTGGGTGAGTTCATCGAAATTAGCGTGAATGGTTTCTTGAATTTCTCTTGTACGACGATTCCATATCCGAAAACCTTTGGAATTTTCACAATATCCAACGAACACTCCGATGTCAGCCTTAGCTTTGAGTTTACCTAAATCATCACGATCATTTTTCGGATAGCAAAGTGCTCCAAATACATGAAAGTAGTCGATGTTCGGTTTTCGTTTGTGAACAATTTGATATGGTGTTTTGCGATGGCGTTTTGTGATCATGCAACGGTTTTGAGTATAACATGCGGTTGAAACAGCTTCTGCCCACAAGTAATCTGGTAATTGAGCATTAATCAACATAGTTCTAGCAGCTTCCGCTAACGTCCTGTTGCGTCTTTCAACCACACCATTCTGTTCTGGGCTTCTAGGAATAGATGTTTGATGTTCAATTCCCACTTTCTCATAATAAGACCTAAGTGTCTGATTTTTGAATTCGGTTCCATTGTCAGTTCTGACGATTCGTACTGTGTTGCGTAGCTGAACTTGAATTTTAGTGAGAAAGGTGATGATCATTGAAGGAGCTTGATCTTTACTTCGTAAGAAATAAACCCAAGTCCATCTGGAGAAGTCATCTACAATTACGAGTATGTAGCGTTTACCGTTGATACTTTGAACACGCATCGGTCCACATAAATCCATATGAAGCAGTTGTAAAACATGATTCGTACTTTGCTCAGGTTTAGACGGTAAATGAGCACGAGTACTTTTTCCTTGTTCACAGGCTGGACATAAGTGATCTTTGGTGAAACGGAATCTAGGAAATCCATCGACAAGTTTATAACGAGCAAGGTCAGTCATGGTTCTGAAATTCAAGTGCGAAAGACGTTTGTGCCATAACCAAGATTTAGTTGACTCTGCTTTGGAGAGAAGACATATCGGAGATGTTGCAATCATATCTGACATTGAGATTGTATAAAGATTGGAGCCACGTGAGCCAGACATAAGATCGTTTCCTTGTAAGTCACGAACAAAGCAAGTTTTCTCACGAAATGCAACTTCTAGATCCCCATCACAGAATTGACCAACAGAGAAAAGGTTGTGTCCAAGGCCTTCCACATAATAAACACGACTGATTTCAATGTTCCCGCTGATAAAGTCACCATATCCCATGATAAGTGCGTAATGATCATTCCCGAATCTGACAGTGCCAATGAACTTTGAGACAAAGTTTTTCAACAGTTTAAGATTGCCTGTCATATGTCGGGTGCATCCGCTATCAACAATCCAGAGAACGATCTGTACCACCTGCATCACCAGAAGAAGACACGGGTGGAACAGAAGTAAGGGTGGAACCCAAAGACAATGCGGGTTCCTGTTGGTTAGTAACACATATATTCAACAATTTAGGAATCCATTTAAAGTCTGGTTTGTGTTGTAACCAACGTTGCCAATTCCAACTAGTTTTTGCTTTCTTAATGTTAAATGCACTAGTCGTTGGCTCATTCCTAGATTTGTTCTCGGTACCTATGGGGGTAACTTCAGCTTCATTAGAAACCGTAGAAGACGGCTTTCCTAAGTTAGACTTAGAGGCATTAGGGGGCCTAGAAGGAATGTGTGTCCTACGTTTCTTATGACGATTTAGAAGAGAATTAGCTAAACATTTTGTATGATCACCAGATGATACGCTTTTACGACAAAACACACAAGATGCATTAATATTCAAAACATTCAAAGGTTCATCATTCGTTACTTTTAGATTTTGATTACAATTTGCCAGATTAGAATCTAAATCTGATGCAACATGAGTTTTATTCAAAGTCCTAAGTTGGTCTTCTACTTCCTGAGCTTCTAGGTGTCCTCTCTTACGTTGCAAGATCCTATTCTTCTTTTTACTTTTTCGCTTGGGTCTGCTAACGCTAGTAGTGGAGACTAGTCCTGTAGAAGTGGAATTATCAACATTAGAATTTTGAACAACCTTTCCTTTATCAGTTTTGTTTAATTGATACATCCCTGATGCTATCACCGTGGTGTCAACCATTTTTCCTTTTTGAAGTAGCTTAACTTTCTCTTTCAAATCAATGATGATGTGATTTTTGTCCTGAATTTCAGACTCAAGTAAACCATTGCAATATTTGATGTCGTCGCGGTTTTGTTGCCATTCGGCGTTTTCAATTTTTAAATCCGCAATTTCTTTCTCGTATTGGAAACATCGACCTTTTAAAGACTCGTTGTTTTTGCAAATCTGACAAGAGTTTGAAACATTTTGACTTTGAAACTTCAATTCCCTTTCAAGACTTTTAGCTTGACACCATGCAAGCCTTTGATTGAGTTGACAAATTTCTTTTGAAAATTGTTTTGTCACATCATCATTTTTAATTCTCAACTTTTCATTTTCCAGTTTAAGTGTCTCAATTTCCTTATTCAACAAATTATTATCAACACAATGATCATGCTTAAGCATAGAAGTACCAGAATTATAAAGATCATTCATGATAACAGACAAAATATCAGCATTGAGAACTTGTTCCAAGAGTCGATCAGCATCATTTTTTAAAACTCTATTTCTTTGCTTTTGAACCAAAATGTCATTTTCAGTTGCATTGAAAACGTTTATCATATTTTTGACCTCCTTTTGAAGTTCCTGATCCCAACGTGTAGCACATAGACGGAGGTGTTGAACAATTGGCTTCATTTGTTTTTGAAAAATATCTCTCTTTTCTCGCTCGTAAGCGGATTGAAAAGTTTCAATTTTAATTTCAGAATTACGTTCAATTGTTTCCTCCAAAATTTCGATGTCTTCCATAAAAGTTTTAAAATAATTTAAGACACGACACGTTTTCGGTAAAGGTGTAAGTTCACCGGATGATGGTAAAGGACCATTTATTTGTACTACAGTTTGGACAGGGGCTACATTGTGAGATGAAACATATGACTCTTCGATAAACCATGATTTCTCATGTAAATCCTTTTGAGTAACAAAAGATTTAGAAAGAGGTGGAGCTTTTGAATAGTCATATGGTGTCCAGTGTTGAACATAACTCATTTTTGATCGACTCTCGTCTTCCAGTTCTTCTTCTTCCTCAGTATCAAAAACAACAGCACGCACAATTGTATTATCAAACATGTGATCAATACTGTAAACCTTAGGATTTTCTTTGAAAGCTTTATGAAGAAACATTGATTTAAAATCGCAAAGTGCAAATCCTTTATCGGGTCTCGGTTTTAAAGCAAACTTTTGAATTGTTGTGACAGAGTTCCCGTGTTTGTAAACAATGTGACGAAATTCTTTGAGTTGTTTTTCAAGATCAACAATATCACCAAGTAAATCATCTATATACTTCCTTTTTCGTGTTTTATGTTCACAAAACTCCTTTTTGCAATTTGACAATTCTGTTTCAGTTTTTGAAAGGTCTCTTTGAAGACGTTCAACTTGCATTTTCAATTCACACTTCTCACTTTCAAGTTTCGAAATCAACTTACCATTTGACTCAATTAAATCTTGCATTTTACGTTGAAGATCTTGTTCTTTGTTGTAAGAATCTTGAAAAGCTTTTTCAAAACTTTTTGCGTGTTTAATCTTTTCTTCTTGATTTGAAAGCTGAATTTTATAACACTCAATATCTCTTGCAAATGACGCATTTTGTTCTTTTAAAACTTTGTTTTTCTCGTTGCATATTATTATTTGCAATTGTTGAGTATCCAGTTGTTTAGATAACAATATGAGGTCAGGGTCTGGATCAAATGATGGTTCATGTTGTTCTAAAGTATCATGTTTATCATTCTCAATTGGATCATCAAATGAAACAACTGTGTCATCATCAAATATGACAACTGTGCTTATTTGTTCATCTTTTTGAGAGGATGAAGATGATATAGATGGAACAACTTGCGCCATATCTGATTCAGAAGCAGAAGGTGAGACTATTTCATTAATAAAGCATGCATTGAGGTCATGTACCTGAGACAAGCCGTCAGTGTCATACACTGGACCTGAATCATTGAGCTTAAGTTCCTGCATGTTGGCCATAAGCATCACAGCAGCATTGACTTCCAGATCTTCCATGTCATCATCGTTGTTCACATTTGCCATGAAGTTGTTGTCCTGTTCAGGGAAATGTCCATCTTTTTCATCTTGAAGAGCCATGAGTAATGCCTGCTTGTGAAACTTACTACCCCGAGTTCTCGGTTTGGGACATGCTGTAGCTATATGACCTTGTTCATTGCAATTGTAGCACCAAACTGCATTCCCTGAGCTGGAGTTCCTTGTAGCAACTGAGTCAGACCTTTGTTGAGGAGATGCTGAGTTGTTTCTGAACCCGGTATTGTTACTAAACCTCTGACCATTCCCATAATTTCCTGAAGAGCTTCCTGAACCAGATCGACCATAGCTACGATTCTGAATTTCCACTCTTCCATCATTAACAACAGCTTGATTTCTTGTGTTTGAAGATGAACGTTGACGGTTGTTTGTTTTGTTGGAGAATTTGCTGAAAGCACGAGCAATAAGAGCAAGTCCCTGATTCAACGTATTAAAGTCATCATCGTCATCATCATTGGAGTTGGAGTAGTACACAGCATCATTGTTGTTTGACGGAACAAGTTGAGTAGAAGAATCTTGTAGAGATGAATCATAAGGGATCATTTGGTTCGAGGTGGAAGATTGTGGATAACTGAAGTAGTTCTGCTCTTGAACATATGCATGATTTGACATTGGTGGTGGAGCATAGGGAGATTGAGCTACGAGAGCCAAAGAATTTGGTGTTGAAGTTGGTGTGTATCCTCCTCGTAGAGCTCGATCTTTTTCCACTTCAGGTTCATGGTGTTTCAGAAAATCATACAACAAACCATATGGAGCATCATGAAGATTCTTCGTTTGACGAACAAATGTCACATATTTATGCCAATCAGGGCCAAGACTACCAACAAATTTGGAGTTCACAGCGATCCTTGGTACTGTGATTTTGTGACGTTCCAGATCATTGACCACATTAGTGAAACGATGATAGTAGGATTCAAGTGACTCTCCAGGTTCAATTGTGATGTCAGTGTATTCCATGTAAAGCTTGGATTCCATGTCATCTTTGTTCAATTGAGTACCTTCCATAAGGAGATGAACGTGTTCCCACATAGCTTTGGCTGTTTTTTGAGCATCGACACTTCGATAGATCGGATTAAAAAAAAAAAAAAAATAACTACACCTTCCTCTAGCGAATGATACCACTTGTTAGGTCACCATTTATGTAAACACAAGTATGATAGATAAAGAAATGAGATGAGAATGAGAGTGGGATGATTATGAGAAATTTGAGAAAATGAAATGCAAGAGTTTCCTTAATGTTTTCAAATAACCAACCTAGTTTACAAGAGGCCTAAGACTAGTATTTATAGGAAAGGAGCTAGGGCAACATCCTACTCCTTCCCTTCTTACAATTCGTATGGGCTTTGAGGCCCATGGATCACATTCTTAAGCCTAGTAAACTTAATACAAATTATAAATAATAACTAAGCAACCTAGCATTATTACAAATGACCGAGACTTGATAAAATAGTAAAACTATGGTTCCAACAATCTATTCACTAAATTCGCGTTCACTCGCAAGTGATTAATGGTTCATGATATGAGGGACTTTTGGCAAGGGTGTTAACTTAGGAAATAACAATCAGGGTAGCATCCAGAAAATACTTGTGTTCAGGTGTGTAGCATGTAATATGTTTCAATAAACAAATACAGTGTTTCATCAATAGAGTAAAATATTTAAGATAAACAAGTAAAATTTGTAAGTAAAACGAGCATGTATCTCCCCCAAAGAGTTCAAAATAGATAAAAGAAGGGCTATGACTCACCTTAGCACTTAGCAGTTTGATAGTGAAGATTCAAGTAGTGATTGTGAGCGGCACCGACACGCGACCTAAATTAGTATGACAAGTTTAGTTTACCGTTCCAGGTCTAAGACTCGATGTGTGAAGTCTAAATAAGTTTAAAAGTTTCGATGTGTTTATTGTTGCTGCTTGTGTAGCAGCATTTACGTTTAAATAGTTTTATAAAAGTTGGCAAGGATTGGCTCTTGGAAGTGCATACGCAAACATGTATAGAAGTATGAAGACTTATGACGAAAAGTATTCGTTAACAAATATTGAAAGGTAGAGTATAGAGAATAATCATAAGTGATTTTTTAGTGTTGTTAGAAGAAAAAAAAATAGTGGGAAGATGGATACATAGTGTATATAGTATTTTAGTGAAAAGATAATTTATAAGATAAAATTATTATTATTTAGGTAAGTTGTTTATCAAAAGTATATCTTTGACGAAATTAAGGCATGACTCATGTAAATGTTTTGGTTTTTCGTAGTAACTAAATGTTACAATTTATATATTAGAACAATAAATCGCTTTATATTGCTTGTAAAACTCCAATAAGTCTTTATAAGTTAAAACGAGTCATGTTAAGCTTAAATGAGTAAAAATGGGTGATATTAATCAATGGCTTTAAAAAAATGAATTAAGGCTTATATTTCTGGTTTAGTTTTGTTTTAATATTCAAAAGCTTATAGTTTTATTTTCCAAGTAAATATTTAGTTTCCACATTATGTTTCGACTTAGAAAGTTAAATATGCGATGGGTCAAATTTAAGTTGTAACAAGTCGTGAAATAATAGCAGATCGAAATAAGCCGAAGTCAACTAAGTCGAATAATCCGAGAATTAAATCGAAAAAAAATAAGCAAAACTATTACACCCTTTTTGTTGGCATGAATTAGAAGTAAAATAAATAAATAAGTAAATAAAAATAGAACACCTATGTTGACAAAGGGGTCACGACCACACAACCAAAGACAAACATAAATTAAAACTTTTGCCACAAAACCGTTTCATCCAATCCCAAAATAAGGTTAACCCAACCCAAAAGATTTCATTTTAAACACTTAGTTATTTGTTGTTTTGAGAGTTTCCTTTGAAAACCAGTGAGTAATACCAAATCCAAAACACACTCAATCATACCAAAAACAAACTAAAACCCAAGACATTTTTTCCAAGTTGTATATTGAGTGAAAAGAGAATAGCCAAAAGGGTGCCCACTGTTACACAACAGCCATTAAACATGAACCACCATAACAACTCCCTTTGTACCATGAAAATTGCATATTCAACTTTGATTCCAAACGATTATTACTTGAAATTCTTATGTGACTAAAGCAGTATATGACTACCTGGTATAAAAAAAATGATCTTAAGGCTAAGCCAACCCAACCACATTTAATCTATTTAGTTTTCTTTGTGTTTGTAAATGAAGGAAAGTAAAGTTGTAAAACAAAAGTGTGGTCACTGTGTGGGTCTCGACCCATAGTGGTTCGACTCACCTCAAAACAAACTCAAATTAAATTTTATCTCAAAAAAATACCATTTCATTCCTTCATGTTTGTGACTGAAGATACTTAACCAACACCGCATCTTATTCACCAAAAGTACACCACTGTGGTTCGACCAAAGTGGGTTTCGACCAACAATCCAAAATGACACCGCCAAAGAGGTAATAAGATATAATTCACCAAAATAAGCGAACTGATAAGCTATAAAATAAGCACTTCCAATATGAGCCAATCTTGGTTTTCATTTGTAACTTACTAGGTTGCCACACAAGAACAACCTTAAGGAAAACAATATCATTCATAGATACAAAAAGATTTTGTCGATCGATTCACTTATATCAAAACAGGATTTGTGTCTTAGTATCCATAAAATTAAAAAGGTCTTGACAACAAAATTCGTATGAAATCAAAATCAAGAAAAACCCTTACAATGAGTCGATTGACAGGAAGACCAAGGTGAAAACTTAATTATAGGATAAACCCAGATTCGATCAGGAAACACCGAAACCCAGCAGGAACTCCGAGCACAATCCAAATCCAACAACCCAAAAATCACCAAATATAAAAGCAAACTTGAGAGCCTCTTTCTTTTGAGAGTGGATTGCAATTGAACTTGAGTTGGTACCTTGTGACTCAGTGATTGGATTAAAAGAAGAAAGAGAAGAAAGTTTGACCATTACTTTCTTGGTCTCGAGTTGTGAAGCAGCCAAAACAATTACCCATCACTATCCCTTGCTTCTTTATGTCACATCTTGTGATCCTTGACCTTGATAGAATCGAGATTCTCCTAGGAAGATGGAGGAACAGTTGATGATGATAGGAGAGACGAGAGGGAGATGTCGAGATTATGATAAAAAGAAGAGAAAGAAGAAAGCAATGTAGGATAGATCTGTATTTGTTGACTTTGAAAAAGAATAAGTTGTTATCAAAAGATGGCATGGGAGGCTGTGATTAGGATAAGGAGTTATAAGTTTTGTTTTATTATTATATCGTGTATCCCATGTCCCGTTGTGCCACAGTGTAGTCGTGGTATTTTGGTTTGGCAAAAAAGACCGAGATATACATTTTTGGAAACGTTTTTATAAATTAACATAAAAATGAAATTATTGACTCCGAAAAAAATAATCACTGGACCTGAGTCATTACTAATATAGTGTTGGTACGTGTGTGGTGTCGTCCACATGAAATGTGAGTTACATTACATAATTAGTTGACGAAATCATTCGTATTTGTAAGAAAATTTTACCATGAAAATGGTTAATTAGACCTTTATAATAAATTACTTCATGTTTAGCGATAATTAATGTCTAGGTAAATTACGGGGTATTACAGATTTCATGAGAAACTTGACTTGGTCCTCAAGTTCCATGATCGGTCGGGAGTGCTAGAATTTTTCGAAGGCAAAGATATTGCCTTGACAGTTTTGTTCAAATCACGGGGATCATTCCAACTTTCGTTGTCATAGAGAGCAAGATCTTCTATGAGTTCCCATGATTCTTCCGCACTTAGATCACGTAGCTTGCCACCGGCCGATTGGTCAATGGTTCGCCTTGTGGAGAGATCGATATAGTCATAGAAGATTTGGACTTGGAGCTAAAGATCTATGCCATGATGAGGGACTTTTTGGAGTAAGTCCTTGAAACGAGTCCATGCTTCATATCGAGTTTCACCTTGACGTTGTTGGAACCTCAAGATATCATTTCTAAGCTTGGTAGTTCTCCCCGGTGGGAAAAATTGAGCAAGGAATCGAGTGGTGAGATCATCCCATGAGGTGATGGATCCCGCGGGTAAACGTTCAAGCCATTGACTAGCTTGATCACGTAAAGAGAATTGGAATACGCGTAATCGGGTCGACTCTCTAGTTGCAACATTAAGGTCTATGGAATCTACGATTTTTAAGAAATCCTTAAGATGTTAATTAGGATCTTCGGAATGAAGTCCATGGAATGCACATCCGCTTTGCACCAACCGGATGGTGTCGGATCGCAAGGGGGATACATTGGCTCCTTGGGTGAGCTCAATAGTGTTTCGATAGCCTTGATGGCTAGGACGGGAATACTCTCCTAAAGTTCGGGGCCTAGGAGGTTGGTTTGCTAGTGGTGGGTTTTGTGGGTGGTTTTGTTGTGGTGGGTTGATGGGTTCAAAATTGTTACCACCTTCCATGATGTCGGATGGTAAAGGTTACGAACAAAGACACGAAGAAATAAGATAGACTAAAGAAAACCTAGAAAAATAAAAATAAAACCTTACTAGAAAGGAATCTAGAAAGTATACCTAATAAAAAGAAATCCTAACCTAGACAATAACTATTCCCCGACAGCGGCGCCAAAAAGTTGATACGTGGGGATCGCACCCTCGCAACAGGTTTTACCTCTCAAGGGATCTTGAGAAGCTTACAACCCTCACCAGGCAGTGTACCTGATCGTTGTAGTATAGTATAGTGACAAATACTGGGGGATTGATCGTTCAACTCAGGAATAGTGTCGCTAGGGTTAGAAAGCCTAATAAACTAGGTCTAGAGGTGAGGGATGCTTCTTTTTGTATTTTTATATTTTTATGAAAGCAAGTAAAATCTTGGGTTTTGAAGGAGTGGGCTGAATTAGTTGCTAGCCAACTAACCCAATTAACTACAAATGCAAATAAAATAAAATAAAAAAAAAATGAAAATGAAACTATTAAACTAATGTGGTGGAAACAATAATAAGGAAAGTTATGTTTACTTAGATTTCATTACTCCCTAGATATCTTTTACAGGTTGATTAGCTTGTTACAATTGCATGGATGATGGGTCATATTCCTTAATACTAGTCGTAAGGCCATGTACAATATTCCCTAACTCTGTAGGATCCTACTTCACTCCTATGTTGAGCCGTTTGAAGCTCCTAACATGGGATCATTAGAATTTTTCTGTGCATTAAATACAACCAAAAATCGTAGTACACCTCCGATCATGTTTCTTAAGACGTTCAAGCAAGTTACCAATAGAAGTCTGCTAGTTTTCTTAAGCCTAAGATCGAATACAATCATCCGTAACAATTATAGACAAACAATCAACCCATAATTAACATCTAGGTTTCACTACATCTAAGCAAACACAAGAAAGATCTAGCCTAGCATGTTAAATAAAAGACAAGTGTAAGATATAATCAAACAACACATAGACATATTGAATAATTTGAAGGGATACTTATCTTTAATTGAACATGAAAGATTCAAGGGGTTGAAACCCTTGAAAAGCTGATAAAATTCGGACTAGGGTTTATTCCCTCAAAGTTGCACACTAATGAATGAAATTTGGAAAACTATATATAGATTATACATCGTGACGGCGTCATGTGTTAGATTGTGATGCCGTCAACTCGCCGCCATGATAAAATCGTATTGCCTAGATCTATTTGTGACGCCGTCATGTGGAGAAAAGCTCTGGGCCGTCACTAATGTTTGGACCCTGACGGCCTTGGGTGACGCCGTCAGGTCCTAGGCTTAAAAACACTCAGGATCGTCGCGTGTATTTTCCACTTCCACCTCTTTTTTAACTCTTGACGCCGTCATGTGGAGAGTCTTGACGCCGTCAGGTACTGTTCCAGCAAGGAAATTTGAGACTTTGCCGTTTTCTTCACTTTTATGCTCCAAAAACGTCCAAAATACTTCCTTTTCTAGATTTCTCTCCAAAAGTACCTAAAATAAAAAAAGGAATGATTTAGGGCAATAATTGATCAAATAATCACGAATTCGGGCTTAAATGACCCCTTAAAAGCGGTACAATTTTCGCCTCATCAATCGTGTGGCTAGAATACCAACAGGTACAACACTTTTTCATGTCTTTCAAGGATACATGGGACTTTTTCAACCTACATACACCGTATATTCTTTTTGGCAGGAAATACTAGAAGCTTCCCCGCCACGCTTACCGCTATAGTTACTAGTCTAGCATACGCAGCTACACCCCGCGCATACTATACTAGGGGGACATGATGACGTATAGTCCATACTCGGGTCACGAACCCGATTAAGGAACATTACTAACGCCCAAGCCCATCACGAGTGGGCTATCATAATAATGATTCGGGCTACCATACTAACGGTTTGGGCTCACGATAGCCCAAACCCAAATATATTATTTATGGTCTAGATAATGATCTTTTATTTATGGGATAAAGATCAATGACCGGATAAGCATGATACGCCGAAGAGTAAGGAGCACGAAATCTACAAGGATTCTGTGTCTATACAAAGAATATCATAATCCTCATTGAGGTACGATCTAAAACCCTAACTCTTCAATACAACCCTAAAACCGATTACTTACTCTCACCCCGTAGGATAATCGTGGGAGACAATCCCACGATAAGCCTAACAGTGTTTGTTTGCTTTCTTAGTGCGTAGGTCTCAAGCATTAAGATCTGATTGGTATGAGAACAAGGAATGCCCAACTTTTGTATCAACAAGTGGTGCCATCCGTGGGACCCTACACTAAAAACTAGAATGACGAAGCATAAAAACTCAAGCCAGCAGACTTCGAAGTTGGAAAAAACACATGGTGACCTCCAGAGGAGGAAACATCAAGATTCGACCTCTAAGCAGGCCTCTGGAACAACCAGTGCGCCCAGTCACCAAGAATCAGGCCCAAGTCTGATCCTCCCAATAGTAGAATTACAGACAGGGACTACCCAGGCCACTACGGTGGCCTCTAGCACAGAAGATCTTTAGCGCACTCTCTTCACCACTCCCCACCAAACGGCACCCATCGTGGACACTACGGTGCCACCATGCGCGCCTAATTGAGATAGGGGACCTAATGCGGAAACAGATATTCTCACGGTAGAGGGGGATGCGCCTGAGTTCATGCTAAGTAATTTTGTATCGCAAAATTACAAAACCTTAAATGCCCTCATGCAAGAGGAAGCAAGAAGAAGGTCACGTATGAGCCTACAAGCCCGGCTCAACTTTGGCCCTGAGTATGAAGCATCCTCATTGCGCTATCAGAAGGAGAGGCACGAAAAGGATACCAGTGTTCACTAGAGTCGGAAGGAAGGCTGCGGATGAGGAAGCATCTGATTCGCAGTACTCGGAGGAGCATGAAGATAATGGAAGGCGTACCAATGTCCACGGTAGACTTGGTAGCCGCATGATCCAGGATAGACTTGGACGGCAACGCTCACCGAGCGAGAGCCCTTCAAGGTCTAGTAGCAGAAGAGTTCATGATAGGCTGGGGAGACAGCCCTCCCCAAGTGAAAGCCCCTCAACGTCGGACTCCGAGGAAAAACGGCGTAAACGCCGCAAAAGGGCCGACTCCTCTTCAAGTGACTCTTCGGACAACGAGGACGAGGAAACAGGACACTGGAAGTCCAGGAGAAGACATCGTGATGTGGAGGACGAAGATATATCCCTTCCTTGGCGCCGCCAAAAGGTCGACACATTCACGCGACGTATCAGCGATTATTCAGATGATAAGAGAAGGCGCATACCCGCCAATGTTAAAACATATGATGGGACGGGTGATCCTAATGACCACCTAAAATTTTTTGAATCAGCAGCTACTATCAAAAATTGGCCACAACCAGTGTGGTGCCACATGTTTAACTCTACATTGGTAGGGAATGCGCAAACCTGGTTTAGCAAGCTTCCACGAAGAAGCATAAACGGGTTTGAAGAGTTGCGAAAAGCATTCCGTTTAAACTTTACTCAAAGAAAGAAGTGCGCCAAGAACCCTGTTGAACTTGCCAGAGTAAAACAGCGCCAAGGGGAATCCACAAGCGCTTATGTGGAGCGCTATAAGGATGAATGTATATACGTCAAGGCGTGTCCCGAAGTGCTAAAGATCTCAGGGTTCATGAATGGGATCAATAACCCAGAGCTCATCAGGAGACTGAATGATAAGGTTCCCCAAACCTTTGATTAATTGATGAAGCGCACCAGGTCTTTTATCCAAGGAGAAGCAGCTGCTGCGGACAGCAAAAAATGTTACTCAAATTATAGGTCACAAGAACAGGCCATGAGACAATCCAATGACCAGGGTAGCAACCGCAGCAAGAACTACCGCAGTTAGGGAAGCGGACGAGATAACGACAAATACACTCCACTCACGAAGACCCCAAGGGAGATATTTGTGACAGAAGGTGCAAACTTCCCGAAACCTCCACCAATGCGCACACCAGAGGATCGGCGCGTAGGGAATGTATACTGCAAATACCATGGACAAAAGGGCCACACCACCAACGAGTGTGTCCAACAACGCCAACTAATCGAAAAATTAGTGAAAGAAGGTAAAATGGATCACCTCATTAAAAACATCAAAGAGGGGAAATATAAACAGAAGAATAAGGGCAAGAAAGAGACACCCAAAGATAAGGCTGACACCATCTACATGATACAATCATGGCAGCGAAAGACGAGGCAAAAAGTCAGCCAAAAGTTTTCCTTTGGGAATGAAATCTCCTTCCCCACTCTGGTTGCGGACAACGCAGTAGTGGAGCCGCTCACCATTGAAATACATACAGGGGTCACGATATCCACCGCATGTATGTTGATGGAGGAGCATCCGCAGATATTATGTACGAACATTGTTTCAAGAGGCTGCGACCTGAGATACGAAGTCAGTTAATTCCAGCCACGACGTCGCTGACTGGCTTCAAAGGAGAGAAGATATGGCCCATGGGGCAATTGCGTTTACTTGTGGTCGTTGGTGATAAGCAACACTCTACAGCAGCTTGGATGAACTTTATGATAATCAGATCTCCTTCGCCATACAATGGCATTATTGGAAGACCAGGAATATCAGCCATGCGGGCGGTATCGTCTACAGCACATGGGATGCTCAAATTCCCAGTAGACGGAGGTATCGTCACCTTCTACAACAACGCGGTGTCACCTAAAGAATGCAACACGGTGACAAGTGAAACGGAGAGTATTCCAGAACAGTGCGCAGCCAAAGTGTCAAACCTAAAGGTCGCAATTCACCCTGACTACCCAGATCAAGAGGTATCAATTGGAGGGTCGCTGTCTGACAAAGGCAGAATGGCTGTGTGCGCACTCTTGCAAAGGAACATATATATCTTTGCGTGGGAACCAAAGAACATGACTGGAGTGCCACGATCTATCACAGAGCACACGCTAAAAATCCAACAAGGATATCCTCCAATACGGCAGAAAACGCACGGCCAGGCTCCAGATCGAGCAAAAGCCATCCTAGAGGAAGTACACAAGCTTTTAGACGCAGGCATCATGCGGGAGGTCTATTACCATGACTGGCTTTCCAATCCAGTGATGGTAAAAAAGAGCGATGACAGCTGGAGAATGTGCGTGGACTTCACTGATCTTAACAAAGCATGTCCACAAGACTGTTACCCGCTACCAGAGATAGACTGGAAGGTAGAATCTTTGTGCGGATACCCCTTTAAATGCTTGCTAGACGCATACAAAGGGTACCACCAAATTCAGATGGCTGAGGAAGACGAAGAAAAAAAGCCTTCCACACAAGCAAGGGGTCTACTGTTACACAAAAATGCCCTTTGGCCTAAAGAATACGGGAGCAACATACCAGCGGTTGGTAGACAACGCATTTGAGAAGCAAGTAGGTCGTAACCTGGAGGTTTATGTTGATGACCTTGTCATAAAGAGTCATACCGAAGAAGAATTGGTGCGCGACATTGAGGAAACATTCAAAACACTGGGAATGATCAACATGAAGTTAAATCCCAAGAAGTGCACTTTTGGCGCTACAGAAGGCATGTTTCTCGGATATTTGATAGAGCCTGATGGCATTAAGCCCTGCCCAGAAAAGACAAAAGCTATCATCCAACTCCCTTCACCACGCACATTGAAAGAAGTCCAGTCATTAAACGAAAAATTAGCCGGGCTAAATCGATTATTGTCCAAATCAGCAGATAAATCACTCCCTCCCTTTAAAACACTCACGCAGTTTACAAAAAGGGAGATTTTCGTTGGACTGTGGAAGCGGAAGAAGCTTTTCAACAGCTTAAGCAACATATAGCAACACTTCCCAAACTTGTCGCACCCCGACCAGGGGAAGAATTGATCATGTACTTGTCCGCAACTCATGGAGCAGTCAGCGTGGTGCTATTGATAGATAGGAACTCCGTTCAAACACCAGTATACTTTGTAAGCAAAGCACTCAAGAAGACAGAGACTAACTATACCGCTATGGAAAAGCTGGTCCAAGCTTTAGTATTCGCAGCTAAAAGACTGCGCATATACTTTCAAGCACACCCAATAGCAGTGATTACGGACCAGCCTATCAAACAAGTTATCTCTAAACCCGATGCATCGGGGTGGCTACAAAAATGGAGTGTGTTATTGAGCGAGCATAACATCTCTTATAGACCACGCACCGCGATTAAGGGGCAGATATTAGCCGACTTTATTATTGAGAAACCAGATACTGATACTCCACCTTTAAAAAGCGAGGTAGAGCCACAAGAACCATGGGTTCTATTCACGGACGGATCCTCGTGCGTGGATGGGTCAGGTGCAGGCCTCATCCTCACCAGCCCAGAAGGAATGGAATTCACTTACGCACTGCGTTTTGAATTCACAGCCACAAACAATGAGGCAGAATATGAAGCCCTACTTGCCGAATTACGCATTGCAACTCAAATGGGTATACGCAACCTTGAAGCAAATGTCGATTCCCGATTGGTCACCAATCATGTGTTGGGCGACTATGTGGCTAAAGAGGATAACATGGTCCAATACCTCGACACGACCAAGTCCCTAATCCAGGGCTTTGACAGATTCACTATTAAGCAAGTTCCTAGAGGAGAAAACAGGAAAGCAGATGTACTAAGCAAAATCGCATCTACAAGCTTTGCGCACCTGTCAAAGCAGGTATTGGTGGAGACCTTGAAGAGCAAATCCATCTCCGAGATGGAGATATCCACGGTGATAGAAGAGCAGAATCCTACTTGGATGACACCTATCATCAAATTCATAAGCAAGGGGATATTACCCCAGGAAACGAAAGACGCTCGACGGATACGGCGCACAGCACAGAGGTTCGAACTTCGAGATGGTATCCTATATTGATGATCATTCCTAAAACCATGGCTTCGATGCGTCGGACCTCTTCAGGCAGATTACGTACTCCGAGAATACCAACAGGTACAACACTTTTTCACGTCTTTCAAGGATACGTGGGACTTTTTCAGCCTAGACACACCGTATATTCTTTTTGGCGGGAAATACTAGAAACTTCCCCGCCACGCTTACGGATATAGTTATTAGTCTAGCATACGCAGCTGCACCCCGCGCATACTAGACTGGGGGGACATGATGATGTATAGTCCATACTCGGGTCACGAACCCGATTAAGGAACATTACTAACGCCCAAGCCCATCACGAGTGGGCTATCATAATAATGATTCGGGCTACCACACTAACGGTTTGGGCTCACGAAAGCCCAAACCCAAATATATTATTTATGGTCTAGATAATGATCTTTTATTTATGGGATAAAGATCAATGACCGGATAAGCATGATACGCCGACGAGTAAGGAGCACGGAATCTACAAGGATTCCGTGCCTATATAAAGAATATCATAATTCTCATTGAGGTACGATCTAAAACCCTAACTCTTCAATACAACCCTAAAACCGATTACTTACTCTCACGCCGGATGATAATCGTGGGAGACAATCCCACGATAAGCCTAACGGTGTTTGTTTACTTTCTTAGTGCGCAGGTCTCAAGCATTAAGATCTGATTGGTACGAGAACAAGGAACGCTCAACTTTTGTATCAACAATACTAGTTGCATGCCCGCACAATATGGTGGGTTAAGGAGAAAAAGAAATGGTCATCGGTAAGTGTTAGTAGCAATAGCGACGATGCATCGATAATTGTTGACGATTGTGACAAGACAAAAATAACGTCTCTGTGCAAGGTTATGAAATTATTACTTTACTAGCAGGGTACCCCGCGCGATGCGGTGGCGGGTCCCTGTAATTAAATTTTCAGCAAACATTGTTTTCTTATTATATGTTTTTCGTGACATCAACTATACGTATGATGGGAATTTTATATCAAAATAATTTTAAGTAATTAAAACTATTTCTTATGAAAATATTAGAGTATCAAGCGCAATATAAAGTCAACATAAAAGCCGTAATCGAAAGTATTATGACGATAGCATATCAATGTGGTTAATATCGACTTATGTGGCAATTAGATATGACAAGGTGTGATAAGTTTAATTTTATACTATATGGCATAAAACATTTGGCCCCTAACTTTCCATCATCAACAACCCTTTCCGTTATCATATGATGTGTATCATACACCATTCATCTACATCCAAGATCTACCTTTTTATTTTTGTTTTCCAGTCAAATGACAATCTATGTGAAAGAGCAAGAAAGGTAGGCGCTCGTGCGTTGTGCCGGGGGTTTATGATTTTTTTTTTCTTATAGGAAAATGGAAAAGAAAACATATCTTTCTGTGAACGAACAAAAGAGAAAGCTAAATAAATTTGTTTGATTACTTCTTTATAAGATTCAGATATAAGAAAGAAGCTTGGGCTCTCACTTAATTAATAATAAAAGTTTAGCCCATGAATTAAGTTTAATATTCGGCCATCCCTATTCTCTAACATATCCGGCCCATCACTTCACACAATGAAATAGCCCTAATCACTCTAATAGCCCTAATCACTTCATACTATGAAAAACGCAGTCAAACTCTCTCTTTAGTCACACCCACTTTTCATCTCAAACCAGATCTTTGCATTTGATATTATTAGTTACCTCTTTTCAATCTTACAAATTTTTATTAGATTATTTTTTTACATGAATTTGTTCGACAAAATTTCTATTAAAGTTAACTTCAAATCTTTTATAAACAAAACACAAATCTCCTTTGTGTTACAACCGAATCAAACACAATGTTATCTTTCTGTCTACTCTTGCTCGAATCATACAGACCCAAAACAATAAGCGGCTTCAAGATCTATCCAAAAGGTTTCGGGAAGGTGCTTTTAATTTCGTTTCTTGTTTTCTTGACCGAATTAAAAAAAGAAATGGTAATAGTTTTGTTATTGTTTCTTTTCTTTTTGATTTCGGATATTAACAAAGGAAGTGCATGCTTCTAAATAGATCTATGATGGGCTTTTCAAAAAACTGGTGAATTATGTTTAATGTAGAATTGGTTTTAATGGAGTGTTGTACATTATGTTTAAGTAATTGTAATAATAGGTCCAGGGGTGTTTTAAATGCTATTTAGTGTCTAATTGTAGTATTTTGGTCTGAATTTCAAGTTGTGTTTTTTTTCATTGTACACAATGCTTTGCTTGTTGTAATTCTGAAAAATCCTTGCTTTAAAGTGTTGTAAACATTGCATAATTTTTGTACATTTGAAATTTTTGGAAATAGAGTTATTTGTCTATTATATGTAGTATAAATATTTGCAAGGTTGAATTTACCCTCTTAAAACAACATATTTTTCTCATTTAAATCAACAAAGTTTAAGTTCATTATTCTCAAATGAATCAATCGTTCCAAGCTCCAAAGTGATCATCTTTATACTAAAACATTACACAACCGACAATTTAATATACATTAACAACTTTTGTAGCCGAAAACGTAATCATTATTATGCTATTATTATGAGTTGGACAAACAATCCTATACATGTATCATATAGGAATAAGATGTGGCCACTTTTTTTTTTTTTTCAATTTAAGTTTTGTTACAAGTGTTCACTTCATGTTCTTAGTTGTCTTTCTATCCACACAATAATATATATATATATATATATATATATATATATATATATATATATATATATATATATATATATATATATATATATATATATATATATATATATATATATGTGTGTGTGTGTGTGTGTGTGTATGTTTTTCAACTTTTCTTTTCTTTTAAAGTTATGTATTAGGATGTTGTGAGTAAAAAATTACTAGTAATTGGTATATAAATAGAAGGAAATACAGTACCATTTCTATTTTCTTTTTATGATACTAATAATAATAAAAATATTAGAGTAGCAAATTTTCTTAAAAGTAACTAACTATTTTACATTATACATGCCACAAATATAATTCGCATGGTTTTGACAATATTTCAACTTGTTATCATTTGATTGAGAGCATTCTCGCACAATGAGTTATCGTTGAGCTACAAATGTTTGATTAATCGTTTAGTTTGTTGAATTATTTTTCGGATTGTTAAGTCATTAAAAATTTGAAAATATGACTTAACCCTCCATACTAAGTTTTTAAAAAGTATCAAGTAAATCAATAAAATTTGGTCAAAACAATCAAAATAATAACGCTGGATTGACTTCATGTGTTTTTTTAGTAGATATAGGACCATATAGAGTTGTTCGAGAGTTGTTGAGCGTAATGTTGGTAGGGGTCCGTTTTTGGTTTCGATTTTCTTCATCTCACATGTTATGGATGGTGCATGATTGTAAGTTGTAACGACAAATTTTGATACAAGGGCCATGACATACATTCCATTCGACCCATCTATATAGATGTTGCATAGAAGCTAAATTAGTGTTGAGGACTTGGGTTCATATCCTTAAATCAGTCGTTTACTCATTCATTCTTATTCAATGATAAATGATTGGTTCTTTGAATATTCCTACCAAATAGGGAATATGCTAGAAATAATGGTACAACTCGCCATTTGTTACGTACATGCATTAGACTAGCTAAGAGAGTGTTTGTCGTTAAGTTGCTTATAATTAAAGCGAATTAAGCGGTTTTCACAGATATATATGCTTATTAAGCAAAGATAAGCAGCCTTAAATAAGCAATTTAAGACAGCTCTCAATATCATTTAAGTGGCATGCGTATTTGACAACACACAAAAAGAGCATTAGGCATAGCTAATACCACGCGTGGTTAATTTTGTTGTCATATCATCGTCATCACTTTCTGTTATTACTTTTTCCCTTGAGTACCATTGTCACCCAAATTTTCATCAAAAAAATATATCCTACAGACCTACACGCACGTAATTTTTAAAAATAAACTTTTCAAAAAAGAAATAAAACACAGGCCTCCGGCCACTGCTGACATCGACCAATCCTTATGTGGTGAGACTGACCACACTTCCCCCCATCCGAACCATACAAGCATAAGACTATATGAGTAACAAGTTGCAAAATAACAATGTTGCTCATGCGTTGTCTCATAATTTAACTCAACCATATCATAAAACATTTGAGTCGTTTGATTTTATCTCATTTTAAATCAAGTCATTAACCAGTTATAACCTTCAATTTCAAATATGTTCAGATTTACGTTCCTCCTAGTCCTTCGACGAAGACAACATACTAGTAGTATTAATCAATCTGATTAAAATTACATGAAAAGTGACGTATAACAAAATGTAATTGTAAAAGTATAACACGTTTAGATAAATCTTTTTCCATGTTAAGTTTGAAACTCGTAGAAAAGTTGGCACATGTGTGTCCATGTTGAGTTGCTGTGTTGGTGAACTCAAAGGAGACCATATGATGTATGTGTTTTGTTATATGTGTACACTGTGTGTTAATTAGGGAACCAAGGACTGCTTAATTTCCCAATCAAGATGGCTTGATTTCTTTATATCTTTGATCTTTTTATTTCCTTTTTTTTACAGAAACAAAAAGACCATTTAGTCAAAAACATTCACAGGAAGAACCACTTGATTCAAAAGAGTTGATAGGTATCATACACATAGATTAAAACCAACTGCAAAGAACTAAATAAATTCAAAGTTATCAATATATTGCAAAATTAGTCATCTCTTTTAGGTCTCTCAATCTTTTTCCTAATATAACTGAAAGCAAAAATTGTTACATTTATATTGTCCATTCAAATGAATCTCAGTTCTTGTTCATTCTATTGGTATGCAATAACCAAACAGTCTCACTACTATGGGCCAAATGCAACAATAGCATACTCAAATGCCCTGTGCCCTTTGCATCAGTAGAGTTGTAGTCTGACATTGGTGTTACTGATTACGAATATAGTGTAGCTTGCGTCATTTTCTTGCAACTATTCTCATCTGTGCATAACCAAATTGATATTCTGCACTCTCGTTCAAAGGTCAACCAAGTGCCAACTTACTTCAAGTCATTTGCAAATCTTCAGTTATGTTATTTCGATAAAAGGATTCTTACAAATCACATGGTGTATTCCATGGGAAAAAAATCAGAAAAACAAAGTACAATGGTTATATGTAAAACTAAAACGCTACCTTGGCCAAGCAGCTTCAGCTGATTGCTGAGAGCTCTTAACGAGGATCGCTCATCAAGACTATTTCTACCATCTTCAGTTATGTATTTCAACAACTGGATTCATACAAGTCACATTGTAACAACGTGTGGGAACGAAGTTCAGAAAAACAAAATACATTGGTTATATATGTAAAAAGCTACCTTGGTCAAGCAGCTTCAGCTAATTGTTGAGAGCTCTTAACGGGGATCGCCCATCAGGACTAGTTTCTGCCATGTTCCTTTTGGGAGACTGACAGCGGTTTAAATTTTCTTTCAAAGGGTCAAAACGTTCTTTTACATGCCCGCAATTCTCATCAAAACCCGACATTATACTCCTCAAAGTTCCCATCATTTGCCCATCTTCCCTTGATAGCTTTTTTATCCGATCTGATACCCCCCTAATGATCTCCACCAAGTTTTCATTTTCTGATGACAGCTTCTCGACACTAAACAAGCATTCCTTCTCAAACGCAGTTTGCTTTTCTAAATCTTTTTCCAATTCTTTGATCATTAAGTTCTTTTCCTGGACTTCGATCTCCTTAAGAACCACTGTTGTTCTAATCTTTTCCCAAGCTTCATGAAACAATTTCATCTCTGCCTGCATCTCTGCAAGTTGAGTAGAAAAAGAAGCAGACGAATGATCAAATTCTTCCTCTAAAGAGCTCATAATATTCTGAAGGTTACTTATTCTTTGATCTTTCTCTTCCACAAGCTGATTAAGACTCTGCTTCTCATGCTCGTGAATTTTCTCAGATTCTAACTGTGCAAGAATCGCAGCTTCAAGTTCTTTTGTTACCCATTCCTGCTCCCACTTTTCAAGCTCAGTACCATTATCTTTAGCGAATTTCAAACGGGTTTTTTCCATTAATTCTGTAAGCTGTTTTTCAAGATCGTTAACCCTTCTCTCTTTTTCTTCTAAATCTTCTTTGAGGCTAACTTCGGTAGCCACTTGAGACAAAAGAGAATCTTCAACTTCCTTTCTAATCCGATGGTTCAGTTCCAGGTCGACTTTTAACTTTTCCGCAACTGATTTCCATAATTGTAGTTCGAATTCAAATTCATTTACTTCGCAATAACTTTCAGACAGTTCTTCATTTGCCTTTTCTAACAAATCACAAACATTCATTAACTCACTCCTTGTTTGCACCAGTTTCTCTTCCACCATCTTCACGGACTCAATTTCTGCTGGGACTTTTACGAGATTACAGTTCTCTTCATCAATCTTTGATTTGGCCTCCAAAAGTGTAGATTTCATCGCCACCATCTTGATGTCAGACTCTTCTTTCTCCATTATTAACTGTGACACCAGAGAATTTAAGTCATCCAACTCAGTCGTAATGTCCTTCAAATGAGCCTTTTTACTCTCTAACTCGAGTGTGCAAGATTTCAAGTCTGCAACCATCTTTTCCATTTTACAGCTCCATTCAGCTTCTCTGACCTTACTGTGATGAGAACATTCTTCATGAATCTGCTCTAACGTAGTAAGCTTCTCCTGAAGCTTAGCGATAGAAGGCGAATTGCACTCTTTAGTTTCCTCGAGAGATAAAACCAACTCTCGGTTTTCTTCCTCCAACTTGCCAATTTTACATTCCATTTCCTGAATAACACACTCATTCTCAGCCAACGACTTTTCCAAATTCCCAATATCTTCTTCCCTCTTATCGGCCAGATCTTTATTTTTCTCGACAGATAAAACCAACTCTCGGTTTTCTTCCTTCAACTTGCCAATTTCACATTCCATTTCCTGAATAACACACTCTTTCTCAGCCAACGACTTCTCCAAATTCCCAATGTCTTTTTCCCTCTTATTGGCCAGATATTTATTTTTCTTGACAGATAATACCAACTCTCGATTTTCTTCCTCCAATTTGCCACGTTTACATTCTAGCTCCTGAAAAGCACACTCTTTCTCAGCCAACAGCTTCTCCAAATTCCCAACATCTTCATCTCTCTTAATGGTCATTTCTTCAAGTTGTGACTTTATCTCTTCAATGCGCAAATTGGATTCTGCAAGCTGAACATCCAAGTCTTTACTTCGGTTCTCTTCACGACCTAGAGCTTGACTACACGTCCCTAAACGCCTTCTATGAACTTCTGAAAGTTTCAACTGAGAATCTAATTTTGTTTCCAGAGCAGATACATTATCAAGAAATGTACGTTTCTCAACATCCCACTCTTTTTCCTTTTCTCGCAGAGTATTTCTAAGCTTTTCATGGGCTTCTTCCAAGTGCTTGAACTGTTCATTCTTCCATTTAAATTGTTCTTCAAGCTTCACTTTTTCCTCCTCCAACTTTTCATACATATCTCCCGTCTCTCTCATTCGTTGGGAAGCTTTAGCGATTTTGTTTTCATTAGCACACTTCTTTTGAGAAACCGACACAATCCCTTCCCTGAGAACCTCAATCTTTTCCATAAACGCACGATTTTTGTGCTCTAAATCTGAAATCTTGGCATTTGCCTCCTCTAAAGAAGAAACAAGCTTACTTTTCTCCTCTTCACATTCCTGAAGCTTCGAATTAAGATCAACACGAAGCTTATCATTGGCAGAAGTGAAGCTTTTAATGATATTCTCCTTCTCTTTAAGTTTACATTCGAGATCTTCAACTGACTGCTTTGCAGCATAAACTTCATCAGCCTTTGCTTCTACTTCGTGAGCTTGTTTCTCGAGCTTCAGATTGAGTTCTTCAATTCTTTTAAGCTGATCATTATATGATCTTTTTAAGTTGTCACAGAGATCGACTTTCACACAATATTCTGCTTTGAGCTTCTCGATTTCAGCTTTTGCATCATCAAGCTCTTCATATACTTTTTCAGTCATGTTCGCTATTTATTACAACCTGCGAGAAGCTAGTATCATCAGGACCGCACACTTGATGCATAATAATTGACATTATCAAGCTAGCATAAAATTAGCAAAATAAAGTGTCCAGTACTCAACACATTTCCATGAAAAGAAAATATACTACTGTTATTTCAAAAAAGCCTTACGTTTTCGTTACCGACAAATAATTAGTCCAATTTCAGAGTTACCGTATGACTTCTGGGTTGAAACCTATTTCTTTTTTAATACAAAATTTAAACAAAAGTACCAAGCTCCTTGAGTTAAAATATCGATCTATCTCTTATTTCATAGTTATATGCCCAAGTAAAGGTCAGAATTCGACTTTCGAGTGGCAATAGCTGTCATACAGTTCGGATTTAGTAACTGTTTGGACAGATTTTATGACAAATGTGCTTCACAAAATGGTTCTAATTGGCGAATTTTACTAATTTTTGTCCCAACCTAATAAATATAATCCATGTTTAGTTATCAGTTCTCTTTGTTCCTATCCGTTAATTAAAGTTATCTCACCCTTATCCAGAAATGATTTTTATCACACTATATATAAGTATATAACTTTCCTGGCCTAACGGCGTTGCATCTTACACATGTTAAACTAAAATTCACTATACCTGAGTCAAAACTGAATATAAATTGACGAAGCCCCTTCATCAAATCCAAATCAAAGCTAAATTATTGATCTATCTCTTACGTTATAGTCAAAGTCCCAATAAAAGTCAGCATCAAACGTTTGCGTGGCAAATACCTATTTTTCTTAACATTCAATACCCATTTGGAAAAATTCTATAAAACGTACTTTGAAAGTGGTTCAAATTTGACTAACTAGAGTTTAGCAATCAATTCTTATAGCTTCTATTTTGGCAACTAAAGCTATTTACGCCCCTATTCACATTTCCATTCTATGAACTTTTCCTGACCTAACGACGAGTCCAGAACACAAAACATTTACAAGATCACATATAAAAAGTCAATGTTTGACTTTTTAGTATACATCAAAAAACCTAACATACACATCACATTGTTATCAGTCACTAAATCTAATTATAACATCACATTACACTAATCACACAAATTTAGCCTAAAATCACCAAAACCCTAAAATCAGTTAAACCGATAACGAAAACATAACGAAGAATGTACCTGATGATTGGAAGTAAGATTAGTCCATAAACAAACAGATCAAGAATTGAATTGATTGAATTTTTGTTAAAATTTGGAGGAAAATGAGTGGAGTGATTTTGGGGGGGTTGTTTGTTTGTTGCAGATAGCCGTTGTAACTGAATTAAGTTGTTAGTACTCTATTTTTAAATTCGTCAGAACCAAGTTACCGTTTTACTCATTACGACGTCGTTTATTGGAGTTGGTTATTATTACTACTTGCTTTACTTTTATTTAAATTTACTTTTGACAAAATTTCACCGTTCGTCCCTAAACTCTACACATTTCGCGCGTTTCGTCCCTAATCTTTTTTTTTTGCGTTTTCGTCCCTGAACTCTTCAAAAATCGTACATTTGGTCCCTGGAACCAGTTTTGGTTGACGGACGTTACTTTGTAACGTTAGTTGACCAGTCAAGTGGTTTTTTGGTCTTTTCATATTTTTTTAACGCAAGGTTTTTGTGAATATAAAACGGCTATTACTGATCGTCCCCGATCAATAGCAACTGTTATTGTGCAAACTGATCATTAGCACACACAAACCTTGAAACCCTAGAACGATTAAACAAATCAATCTCGAACATACCGTGATTATTGCGATGGCGAACAATGACTGGAGCAAAGTGAAATACACTGAAGACATGGTAGACTATATGTATGAAAAGTATAAGAGTACCTGGAAGCCAGGAGATGATGTGACGGATGAAATGTTAGACGACTTATGGAACTATGCTATGGTTGAAGGTTAGCACATTGTTGCATTGTTCTTGTTGAGAATAATATTTTAACTTAATGACATGAGTTGACCTTTTGTTGATCATCTGCTCCATCTTATTTGACAGTTTTGAAAAAAGGACCCAGTGAGGAATTTCCAACCATTCAAGCTGTGTTGGGTTAGACCTCAAAACCCATGGAGGGAAAGCAAGCAGAGGCGAATAAAGGTATGCATTTTGTTATTTATTTAAAATGGCAAACATTGATCATGTCTTTTTTTGGCGTTTTCGTCCCAGAACTCTTCAAAAATCGTACGTTTGGTCCCTGGAACCCAGTTTTGGCTGACGGACGTTACTTTGCAACGTTAGTTGACAAGTCAAGTGGTTTTTTGGTCTTTTCATATTTTTTTAATGCAAGGTTTTCATGAATATAAAACGGCTATTACTGATCGTCCCTGGTCAATAGCAACTGTTACTGTGCAAACCGATCATTAGCACACACAAACCTTGAAACCCTAGAACGATTAAACAAATCAATCTCGAACATATCGTGATTATTGCGATGGCGAACAATGACTGGAGCAAAGTGAAATACACTGAAGACATGGTAGACTATATGTATGAAAAGTATAAGAGTACCTGGAAGCTAGGAGATGATGTGACGGATGAAATGTTAGACGAATTATGGAACTATGCTATGGTTGAAGGTTAGCACATTGTTGCATTGTTCTTGTTTAGAATAATATTTTAACTTAATGACATGAGTTGACCTTTTGTTGATCATCTGCTCCATCTTATTTGACAGTTCTGAAAAAAGGACCCAGTGAGGAATTTCCAACCATTCAAGCTGTGTTGGGTTAGACCTCAAAACCCATGGAGGGAAAGCAAGCAGAGGCGAATAAAGGTATGCATTTTGTTATTTATTTAAAATGGCAAACATTGAGCATGTCTTTCGACCATTTTTATGTTGATTTGCCTTTTTGTTGTTGCCCTACTGAATGCCTTTAGACTTAATGACTTGAGTTGACCTTTTGTTGATCATCTGCCAATTCTTATTTGACAGTTCTAAAAAATGGACCCAGTGAGGAATTTCCAGCCCTTGAAGCTGTGTTAGGTCATACCAAAAAACCCATGGAGGGAAAGCAAGCAGAGGAGAATAAAAGTATGCATTTTGGTATTTATTTAAAATGGCAAACCTTGAGCATGTGTTTACACCATTTGATGTTGATTTGCTCTTTTGTTGTGGCTCTAATGAATGCTCTTTAGGTTAGTTTATGATTTACCTAAATGAAACTGCAATTTGACTTTAGCAATTAAGGGCCTTTATCCAGATTGAATTTAGCAAGTCAAACTGCATTACTCAAAGTGCAAATGGTGTTTCACTTTAGCAATTAAGGGCCTTTGTATTTGACCTAATGAGTGCCCATTGTCTTGTGTAGCCCTTTAGGGGTGTTTGAATGTCTGAAAAACAGAGTTAGCATATTGGTTGGATATATGTATTACATCTGACCTGTGTTAACCTATTATGTTGCAGATGAGCATCTGGATAAGGTTTATGACAGTAGGCTTCAAAACCTTGAGAAGAAGATTTCCATCCTTAAGAAAAGGATGGAACCAATTGAGGAGGTGTACTTTTACCGAGGAGATTACGGATTTATGAGTGAAAAATCGACTTAAGAAGTGGCTTCCGTTGACAAGAGGATTGAACACCTTGAAAGGAAGCAGCAATGGCTTGAAAAGAGGATGCTAAACCTTGAGTATCAGTGCTACTGGAAGGCAATGAAGGATGTTCCAAGTGAAGAGGAATTTTGTAGTGAAGACGATGTTGCAAATGAGGTGATTAGTGTGTCAAGTGAAGAGGATGAAGCTACTCCAATAATATCCAGACCTTCCACTTCAAAGAGATCCACAGCTTTGAAAGGTCAAGCTACTTCAACTTCAATTGCTAAAGATGTTCCAAAGATATCCAGACCTTCCACTACTCCCAAAAGAGGCAGAGCTTCCACTTCAACTGCTGCACGTGCTCCCAAAAGACCTAGAGGCAGACCTCCTTCATCTTCAAAAACATGTGGTCAAAAGAAAACAGCTCCATCACAAGCTCCTCCATCAGAAGCTCCATCAACTTCAGCTCCAAGAGGCAAGAGGCCACCACCTATCACTGGAGTCATAATTGGTTTAAGAGCTCGAGATGCTCCCGATGTTGAATGGTTTTGAAGTTGACTTGATGTATGGGTTGTTCTAATTATATGTTTATAAACAATTACTTTTGCTGCTATATTGTACATTTAGTTATAGTTGGAAATGCTCCAACTTTTTTGACATTCAGTTATATCTGGAAATGCTCCAACTGTTTGGTTGTAAAAAGTAACATACTTATCTACTATTAGTAAATATGCAGGTTTTCTATGTTTACATCATTTGACTTTTGTTTGTTGGACATAGTAAGTATTATAACTCTAGTTATATAAGAGTTTGTAATTTGAGTGTTGATTGTAAGTTGACTTATAAAAGTCAATTAAAGGCATGGGCAATACCTTTTGATGTTTTATGGATTGTTTGGAAATGCAATTACACATTCAAACAACTTAGTTTGGAAATCCAATTGAATTAGTCAACACTTAGTAAATAAGTGATTTTCATTAAGCATAACAACAAAGGTACAAAAGACATTATCTCAAACAATTTGGGTTAATACTGTTGGGAAGAAACTTTGTGTTGTTGGGTGTATTTAAGACTGGTAGGCTAAAAGTTACTACGGTTGGGTTACCGTTGGTACTGTTTGGGAATAATCGTTTGTCATTAATTTATTCTAACCGTTGAGATATTTTTTTGTCTATTGGTTCGCTTATAGGTTTCACCACATTGGATAATTCACAATCTTTCTTTAATTTATAACATTTCTACAAGAGAAAGAAAATATTTATTCAGTCGATTTTCCCAAAATCCTAATTGATATCTATATCATCTCAATTGGCTTTACCAAACACACATACTCTTCTAAACGACCATAACCCAAAACCCTAATCAAAATTTTATCAATCTCCGGATATTGTAAGACACATAACATGGTTGCCTACTTACACAAACCAGAGGGAAGTGAAGGGTTTCACCAGATTGTGGATTTTCTCAATAGAAGTTACATAAGGTATGCTATTACACAGAATCCTACTATGTATGTTTCTCAAATCAATCAGTTTTGGTGCACTGCCAGTGTCAAAACGCTTGATAATGGAGAAAAAGAGATAAATGCTATAGTTGATGGCATATTCATGGCTATTACTGAGTCATCTGTTAAGAGGCATCTGAAACTAGCAGACGATGGTGATATTAGTTCATTGCAAAATACTGAAAAGTTTCAAAATCTTTCCTATATTGGGTATGGGTTAGCTTTTGATAACTTAACTTTTCAAAAACCACAATTTCCCCCTCAATGGAGATTTCTTATTCATGCCATCGTACATTGTTTAAGTCCTAAGAAAACTTGTTGGGAACAATTTAGTAGCAATATAGCAACTGCTACTGTTTGCTTGGCCACAAAAAGGAAGTTTAACTTTTCAAAATTGATTTTTGATGGTATGGTGAGAAATGTGAAAAGCAAATACAGATTTTTAATGTATCCCAGATTTATTCAAAATTTTTTGAACAAACACAAGAACCTGCTTCTACCTCACAAAAACATTTTAAAACCACTTACCCTTAGTCAAAAGGTTTTTAGTAATATGAGGACGATTTGTATTGGTTATAATGGGAGTGAAGCACCACTAATTTTATCAATGATTGTTCCACCAGTTGAGGGTGAATGATCAAGAACCCAAGTTGAGTCCCATGACACACCCATAAGTGCTCCATCATCATCACAACCTCATGTTACACAAACATTTACAAGAAGAATCAGAAAGGAATCTGTAGTACCTCAGCCCAGATCTCCTACTGAACTAAATGTAGCTAATGAGGCTGTCTCTGACACAATGGTGTGGGTTGCCACTACTGTCACAGGCTTAGAAGCTGGGCAGGCAAGTGGTGACATTGATAAGAACCAACACATGGCAACATCTAATGATTCAAGTTCTCATGAGCCAGATTCAGATGATATAAACCTCATGCCTCATGATACAATGGGTTATATGCCTCATGGTTCGCCTCTCCCAAAAGTGAACTTAGATGGAAGTGATGTAGGCAGTCTGAAATACAAAGAATTGATGGATATTTGTACAAAATTGTCAAACAGAGTTACTGGCTTGGAGGAAAAGTTGAATGATACAAGGAAACTTTATGCTCATGCTTATACCAAGTTGATTGAAAAAGTAAAGAAGTTGCGCAAAAAACTCAAGGACAGTAAAGGTAAAAGGAAATCAACCATTGTGGAGTCTGATAGTTCAGAAGATTTGGAGGATTTTGATTTGGAGGATCTTTCAGAACCGGGGAGGAGCGTTGATGACATTGGTGAGGATCCAAACATATCATTAGTCTAAGAGGGTGCCGAGAGTCAGGGGAGGTTTGAAGATCAATTGGGATTTGATATGGCTTTTAAAGATGTTGCTGAAGATACTGTTGAACATATTGGTACTGCTAGAGGATCTGGTTGTAATGCTAGTACTCCGAATATAGATGAAACAGTTGCACAGACATTAGTCCATATCAGAGATAATCCAATTAATGATCTACTAGAGAATTTTAAACGTAAACAGAATGCAAAGAAAACTGAAGCTAGAAAGGACAAACCCCTAACTAAAGCACAAATAATGAGGTATATGAAACAATTTCTAACGCATCAAGATCATTGAACTCCAAGTCAACTGAAAGGCAAGTCCTATGAACAGATTGTAAATATATACACAATTGCTTGCATGAAGGTTAAAGACTTTATTCCAACTGATTCAGAAGAAGAAAGTAGAAGATTTAAGAGAGGTGGTTTAAAGTTAGAATCAAAGTCTTCAAAGAAGCAAAAAGCATATGTTTCAGAGCAAAAGCAACAAGAATTGACTGAAGAACAGCTTCGACATATGATGAATATTGTTCCATATAACGGTATGAATGTAGAAGCTTTACAAGCCAAATATCCAATCATAGACTGGGAGATCTACACTGATGAATTTGGAAAATGCTGGAAGATAATAAGATGTGGAAATCGTTGTGAGGTATACAATCACTTTCAAGATATGATGAAAGCATTTGACATATAAGATTTGGTCAAGCTATGGAGTTTAGTCAATGAAAGGTTCAAGTTAACAGAGATAGCTGATGAAAAGGAAAAAATACTTTGGGTGGAATTGAAGAGACTTTTTGAACCAGATAAAGCTGATAAATTATGGAAGTTTAAAGCAGATGAAGCATCATTGAAATGGATATTGTATGATTCATGTGGAGTTCACCATGTGTCTACAAAAGGTGGAACTGACATATACATGCTGGTGGAGAAAGAATACCGATTGTCAACACATGCTCTCAGTGTAATGTTATCTGTAAAGTTGACTATCGAAGAAGAGACTGAGATGGCAAAAGAACTGCTAAGGAAAATCTTCATACAGTCTGAAAGTTATGTTTGGAAATGATCCAACATTTAGTTGTAAAAAGTAACATATTAATCTACTAATTTTAAATATGCGATTTGTCTATGTTTATTTGTGTTTTGTTAGCTTTCATTTTAAATGATTTGAATTATGTTTGTCGCAATTAGTAAGTATTTTAACTCTAGTAATATCACATTTTGCTCCAATGAGTTTGACAAGTAAGTTGACTTTTGAAATTCAATTAAAGCCATGACCAATATTGGGTATATCATTTCATGGTTCATTTTGTAGAACATACAATTAGTCAACACATAGACAATAACTTATTTTCATTAAGCATAATAGGTTAGTACAAAAGACATTAACTGAAGCAACCCATAACAACCACACCCAAGACATAGAAACCTTAAACTAAACATAAAAACGCCCATCAGTTATCAAATCCTTCTTGTCAGCAGCATACACCATTTTCCTCTTCATAGGCCTTCCATTGGCTTCTACCTCTTCATCAACAACAGCTTCAGGAGTAACAAGATCAACAACAACAATTTCATGTTTAAATCTTGGCACATTAACTGCACCATTAGTTAGTTTGACAAGTGTGCTGTCTAAGGTTTGATTCCAATCTGCCTATGCCTTGATTGGAGAAACCTTTTGTTGTGTAATCTTGTTTTCCAGCATGTCAACTTCTTCCCTTAAGTTTTTTTTAATGGCATTCATCAGATTATTAAACTTGTGGCATTCATGAACCCTGCTCAACCATAGCTCAGTGAAGTTGAGTGGATCGTCATTGCCCTCATCGGACCATTCAGGGAGATGCTCAATATCATCTTCGATAAATGCCAGCATTGCTGGCCATTTTGTTCTTGATTGTTCTATTTGGGAGTTGTGGGTTGCAATGAACAAACTGCTTTTCTTTTTAGCCATTTGGAATTGTCGGATGTAAATTATGGATGCAACTGGAAAGGGCAATGGGCCATGTTTTATAGGTACAAATGAGAGTTGTCAGTGGCCTGGTGGTTTGGCGGGAAAAATGAGCAAAGGACTAACATAGAATGTGAATTTGGAGGACTAACGGTAACACAAGCTCAATAATTCAGGGACTAAACACACACTTTGTGAGATAGGAATAATTGGCGGGAAAATTAAAAAGTCCGGCAAATGTTCATTATTTGAACCATTTTATCTCGTTTTTAGTCCCTGATTTGGGAAAATTTTTTGCATGAATCGTCCCTGATTAAAGAATCGCGTTTTAGGCCCTCACAAACACCTACTTAAAAGACACTATAAATTGGCAAGAAGGTTGTTGCCAATGTTGCAAAAATCGTGAATCGGTCCTGAGGCGGTCGGGGCCGAGTTGCGTTTTTTAGCCGATTAATCGGCCCAAAACCTTGTAATCGCTGATTAATCGGCCGACTTCCTTGTAAATGTCTCCAAGTTCCAGGGCCTTGTAGCTTGGAATCGGCGATTACAAGGCCTTGTAGGCCGTTTTTTGAAACATTGGTTGTTGCTGACATGGAAAACGACAACAAAATGAGTAACTCACCCCATGCTTCATCAGATCAACAGAATGATGAAATTTCTGGCCAACAACCGGTTAACATAGTACCAGGTCCTGCGGGTGTTTATCAAAGGGCGAAGCTACGTAAAATAGCGGAAACTCGGGAAGGTGGAGAGGTGTCTATAATTTCCACACAGGAGTATATGAGGAAAGTTGTTGAGGACGTGGGTAAGGATGAGGATTTTACACGTAGGCCATGGCTTAGCGCCGTTGACTATGTGAATGCTAATGGGGGTTGTGATTGGATGTTTAGGTGATATCAAAAGCTTTATCAATAGAAAGTTGAACAAGTTGTTGCAATAATAAAGTTGTGTACACCAAATGCCCTTGGAGATCTTACAGTAACTGTCAAAGATCTCTCAGGTGAAATATCTGGTACAATACAACATAAAATCATTAATGAGGGGGATTATGGAAAGGATATTACTGTAGGAGCTACTTTGATTCTTCGTAATGTTTTAGTGTTTTCACCTAAATCACGCCATTATCTTAACATTACAAGGAAAAACTTAGTTAAGGTATTCAAAAAGGATACATTTCCTGGTTGTAGTGGAATTTTAGAGGAAGAAGAAATAATGAAACTGATGGAAGAAGAAGAAAAGGCTGAATTTGAGTTGCAGTTAGGTGGAAATGTTATTGATGATGAAATTCAGTTGAGTTTAGATGAAGAAGCATTAAACCTTGCATTAGAAGAAGAAGAAGGTTTTGCAAAGGCTGACCAAGAGAGGCTGCAACAAGAAGAAGAGGAGCATAACCTGCTTTGAGGCTTGCATGTGTAACAAAACAAAAAATGGAGATATGTTTGTTTAGTTTGACTATCTTGTGTAATCTGTTTTAGTTTAATGAAATGAAATCACTTGTATCATTTTCTTCATTTGTGTATAATAACTGTTAGGACTAATATGATAATATATTGCTTCAACTTAATGTGACCATACATTAAAGAAGGTACTGATGCAAAAAAATTGGTACTGCTACAATCAAGAAGGAGTAAAGAAGTCACTACTTCTCAACAAGTTCAAACAAGATCATCTACACAATCTATCAATACGGAAGTACTCAGCACAAGCAGACAAAGCCCTCATAAGATGCAAATTTTACTTAGGAAGAGTTAATTGTCATTCATGGGAAGAAGGTATTGTTGCAAGTGCCACAGTTAAAGAAAGTACTATTTCAGTGTAGTCAAGTGTTAGTTATTAGCCTGTTTGACTTTTCTAGTTCACTTTCCTCAATCCTCATGCAGCAAGTATATCAGTTGTTCATTTCATTAATGACAAATTGCATTTCATTCATTCTTATCTAAATTCAATAAAGAGGATATGCGCTCAACCATGGACAATACAGATTCAACAACACAAGTTCTCAATTAAATAATACAAAATGCATAAACATAAAGACTCGTAGTCGATTGTTTTACAAAAATTGCATAAACATTAAATGACAATACATTAAGAAATAATCTAACCATTAAATTTCGGGAATGATTCTCGATCATATGCCAGATTTAAAGTGACATAGTCCATTGTTTCCAAGCTCTCCTTGAGGTCCACTTCTAAGTTGTCATACTCGAAGTCCACTTGTTGCAGGTTTTCATATTTTATTCTTGTTTGAGCAACTTTACGCCTGTAAGCTGCATTTCTTGGTCTTTCTTTCCTGCAGTGTTCTTCATTTGCTTCCCACTGTTGCCTTTTGTTTAAAGCAACCTTCTTTTGTTCTTGAAAATACCAAGCTATAGGATCTTTGATGAGTACTCAAACACTCATCATTTTTGGTCAAATCTGAGCTGCAAAATATTTAAAAACACTCAAAAAGGCATCAAAATACTGAAAATATCCCAGGGATTGTGTTTTATATGTTTCAGATGCAAAATGAGTAAAAACAGATGAAAAACAAACAAAGTTTGCAAAATTGGCAGTTTCAGTTCCCCAAGTTTCAAAACTTGTCAAAATTAGTCCCTATGCATTTATTTTGAAAGATAAGTCAACCCAAGTCTTTTGAAAGTCAAATATTATCAAATATGATCTTTGGGTATAAAGTTTCAAAAGTTTACTTGTTTGGTCCCTTAAGTTTCAATTTTGGCAGAAATGGTCCTCGGGAGTTTCATATTGGAAATTTAACATTTATGGTTCCTATGTAAATGAAACTTGGCAAGTTTAGTCCTTTTGAATACTTTGGGAAATTGACAAAACCAGCCCCTTCATTTTCAGAAATGACACATTTGGTCCTTGTGATTTACAATGCTACAACCAAATGGACCCTCTTGTCATTACTTAACCCATAATAAAAACCCACCCTTATTACTCCACTTCCCAAGCCCGTTTACCCCCTGGCCCAAACAAAAACAACCCAACTCCCTTTAGTAATAAACACGGGTCAAACCCGTTGACCTATCCTTCTCCCTCCCAAAAACCACCATCACTGCTCACAAACCACCCCTGCAATACCACCCTACAACCTGCCATCACCCACCCTACTTTCACCTTCCCCCACTATTATTCACAACAACCCCTCCTCATTAATTATCCCACCTACACCTCACCAACCCCCACTAAGCTACCCAAAACCCTTTTTCCCGCCAAAATACTTCTCAAGGGCCAGGATCAAATTCAAGCATCCAAGGGTCCAAATTCATGTGGGAAAGAGAGAGAAGACCACCCTGGTCCTTATAAAGGAAGCAAGAAGGCCAGAAGAAGGATGGGTAGAAAAATAGTTAGTAGATTAGTTTAGAATGTAGTTTTTAATGTAATTTCAATTTCAGTTATCAAAATTAACCTTGAAGGTGTGATTTAAGTATTTCTATTGTGTTGTAAGTGATCTTTAAATATAAATTAGAGTTTATTTGGAAAATTACAATTTGGCAGTTGTAATGTGAAATCCTCATTTTATTTTAAACCTTGTTAAGATCCATGATTTACTGTTCCATGAACTAAGTTTGAGTTACTTGAGAGCTTTGTTTTTGAATTGCTTTTCATAAGCTCTTAATCCTGTTTTGAGTAGTTCATTCCAGCTTAGTCATAGCTTTTATGAGCCTATCTCCATAGCTTTTAGCCATTTCAGTTTGCATCAAGTAAGTATCCTTTTCAATCTTCTGCACCTCAGTTACTTTAGCTTAAATATGCTGATAGTAGCTTATCTTGATGGTATGTAGCTTATTGTGTGTCTAATTCAAGTTTTTGCAGGTTCTAGTGCTTATTAGTGATTCTACTGTCTTAATAAGCTCAACTTGCATTCCTGTCATTTAGTTGTTCTCTGCTAGTTCTTAGGAATCTATTAGCCTTTAAATTAGTTAAGAAGTTTGGTTTAATAATTAGTTTAAGGATTAGAAGCCCAAATCTGTTAGACATAGTGAATTAGGGTCACTTAGGGAGTGTTTGGATTTAGTTGTTCCCGAGGTTCCTGAGCTTTTCAGTGGTTAGAAACAACTTAGGTTTCATTCTTAGGTTTATCTTAGAGTGTTGGAAGCTTTACACAGGTAGTTTTTAAAGAAAAGTCAAAAATTACTTTTAATTTTCAACAAATGATTAACTGTTAAGAGATTTGGGATTCATACCATCAAAACAGCCACAAAAGTGGATAAGCTCAGCCAATATCGTCTTGTTTTACTCTAAATCAACAGTTTAAGTAGCCTAGATCAAATAGAAATCCAAAAAAGTCAACATCTTCTCTTAATTTTATTTTTGCATATACTGTTGTGAATTTAAGTTGCATAAGGTAGTATATAGTAGCATAAGTAAGTGACTTAGCTTAATTTCATTTCATATGAGCTTATAACATCATAACAGGTCATTATCTTTCAGTAGAAGTTCATGTTAGTCAAACTTTCATCAAATCTATAAAAGTCAAAATTACTTTTGTGCAGAAAAACCAAAAATGACATGAATTGTTTTGATTTTTGTGTTAGGATTCAAGACTTGTGCTTTTTACATATTGTAGTGTCCCACCTAGACTTTAGATTCCCATCATCAACTTAATTTTGTGATTTCTTCTTAGGGCTTAATTTGGTGCTCAAAGTGACCTGCAGGGCTTGTCCCTGCCCTGCACCACAGACCCATCATTTTTACCCCATTTTCCTTGGCTTGCCCTGGCTTCCCTAGTGGGCCCCACACCTTGATCTTTGGCTTATTGGAAAGCCAACAAGCCAAACTTCAAGGGCCTTAGCTTATTTTTTGGTCTAGACCTTATTTGATAGGGTTGCACTGCTCATTTAAGTTGTCCCATTTCTGAATGCATGATGAGTACTCAGCTTTTGTACCAATCTTTCATGCCCTCTCCTGACCTCACCTGTGGGACCCACCAGCTGATCCTTGGATTTTTAGAAAGCCCATAAGCTTAACTTTCCATATTAGCTTTTTCCTTGGGCTTCCAATCCATCTTGTGGGCCCCACAGACCTGCAAATTTGGCCTTTTGGCCTGTGTGGTCTATGATGTTTATGGATTTGCTTATTTGCTCATAAGTGCTTATTCAGTGTGTTTATCTTTGCCATTTGGCTTATTTCAAGTTTTTCATTATCTGTTTTAACTTATTTATTCATAAGATAGCTTTTTGGTCAGCTTTTGCACACCTCACAAGCAATGTTTTAAAAAGCGCGCCTAAGGCGCGCCTACTCCCTAAATCCCACGAGGCTCTAACCTTTGGGATTTTTTCAGATCGAGGCTCACGACATGCATGAATCCCGTAAAAATCTTTGCGCCTTAGGGATTTTTGCGCTTTTACGCCTTGGGGATTTATGCGCCTAGAAGATGTAACGGGGTTTTGGCCTTTTTTTCTTAATAGTAAGATACATTTTGGGCTTACATGTTATATACATTGGGCCCTTTAAGTTATAAAGTATCAAATAACTCTAATATTTTATAAAATAACTAAAACACATAATCAACAAAGAAATATATATTCTTTGTAATCTAATGTCTAAGAATAGTAGCTTATTAACAGATACAAATGTTATTTCTTTAGTTTTAAGTGTTACCAAACAACTATAGATTTTATTGCTATTGATAGTTGATAGAGATACATGGTAATTTGTTAAATTTTATAAGTCATAAACTCATATATTGTAATGTATATTCAGGGATTTAGGGTAGTTCATGGATTCTGATAAGTTGCTTACTTGATATTTTGGGTTTAAATGCAAGCTTTGTTAGATGTAATAACTATTAAGTGGCATTATGCATTGAATATTGATATTTTTGTGTTATTTAAGCTGCATAAGTTGTCACATATGTTATGAAAAAACCTAAATGTATAGTGCGCCTCATATTTATGAATCACGCGCCTTGGTTTGTGCCTCGACTCGAGGCTCTTTAACCCCCTTTGCGCCTTAGTGTGCCTTGAGCCTTTCAGAACATTGCTCACAAGTCCTAATAAGTTTATGTGCTTATCTGCCAATCTCTTTAGCTTCTCAATGTGCTTATTTTTAAGCTTCTTCCAAAGTCCCTTTGTTAAAGTTGCTTATTTTGTGTACTAAAATAGTTTTGAAAAAAGAAAATCCAGAAAAATCAAATTTAAAATCAAGTGATAGTTTTTATTTAATATAATTTAACTTTATAATTTTCCTTCCTGCTTATTAATAAACATTTTTACATTTTTATATTTTTCTTAAATCTCTTTTATATAAAAGTAGTTATATAAAAAATTTCAGATTTTTATCTTTTCATTTAGTATTTTCTATAATTAATATTAGTTTAAATAATTATTAAGTAATAATAGTATAATAAATAGTTTTATTAATTTTTTTAACAACAGTACTTTTTTATATTTTTCCTAGGTTTTATATATCATAAAATAATTTTAGAAAATTTTTCATAATTTTCACTGTTCATTTTCTATTTTTCTTAATTTAATGTAGTTTTAATTAATTAATAATTAGTTTTTAATTAATAATAATTATTTAAAAAGTAGGAAAAATATATTTTCAGTTTGAAAATTAGTTTTATATTATTTTAGATTTTTCCAAATTTAAATTTTATTTTTCTATGTTAAATCCTAATTATTTGTATTTTAGTGTAATTTAAATAATTAAAAGTAAATAGGAAATTAGTAATTAATTAATAATAAATAATTAAATAGTGTAAAAGTTAATTTTCTTTTTCTAAAAATTTTCTTTTACTATTAGGATTGTAAAAATATAATTTTCATATCCGTAGGTATTTTATTTCCTTAAAACTCGCGTTTTGTTTCGTACGTTCGCGTATTTTTAAATTGAACGTACTCGTTTTTAGGTTTTACACATTTCTGCTTTTTCTAATTTCACGTTCTTGTTAATATAGCTTGTTTAAGCTATTTTCTTAGTATAATCATTCACAACCCATTTCCGTCCAAATTCACCCGATCACAAACCCGTTTTTGATACCATCACACCTCGTCGGGACATAACGACCCGGGGAAACACTATACTTCCACGGAGATTGACTCTAAGCTGTCTGACCTTGTTGACCACTCACATTGGTTGATTTAGGTTGACCGTCCTTGGAGATTTGGTCTGAGACGTTTGACTTAGTTGACCATTCACTTGGTTGATTTAGTTGACCGTTCAGGACCAATCAATCTTCAACTTCTTCCTTTTTTTATTTCCTTTTCTTCATGTTGACCTCCTCATTTCTTGATCTCTTTGTTGCCGTAACAACATTCTTAGCAATAGCTGCTTGAGATGATTCTGCCATTTCTTCTTCTTGTTTGTATTTGTATATTTTTTTAATGCTAAACTCATGAGTGGGAGGGATTTATATACTGTGTATGAAATGGATAGCCAGCCAATCAAAGTCGTAGGTTTGAAGGTTCATTGTTTCAATTTTCAAAAAAATAAAAATCATTCATGTGCACGTATTTAATAAACCGAGTTAATGTTAATACACACGTAAAAAACATAGCATAGACATACTTAAAGCTGAAATTAATGTTAACTTAAGCATATCATACAACACTCTAGCAGCTTGTAAAGTAGTTAGATTACTCACATTTACTTTCCCGCCTTTTTCTAGTATAAAAATATTTGTAACCCTCACAAAATAATTCCGTGGATCAATAATACAATGTCACATTTCCAATATGTTATCTCATTTCGTTACATGTATGTGTGTGCCTTTCAAACAAAAATACAAAGCGTATCTACCAATTAATTTGATTTTCAACCATCCGTTGAACAAGCATTGAATTTGCCATTCAATAACTTTGACTAATTAAAGTCAAACAACTTACCTGCTATAAAAAGCAAGGTAGAATAACAATTGAGCACACACTTGGTAATATTAAACACATAACACTCAAACAGTAACATACCCCGATCAAACCCTAAATTCCATAAAAAAGTAGCAAATCAACACAATGAGCTCCCATATCCGTATAGGTATTTATAAGGGAATTGTTATTTGTCATTTGATACATCTTTTGCTCCATTTAATTGTTGTTTATCATGTTTAACATATTTGACCTTGTTTTAAGTGACAAGATTTGGGGGTTTTGTTTGCGTGTATGTCTTTACTAAGATTAGAAAGACCATAATGTAGTTTGATGCCTACATTTGAACACTACGATTAGAAAGAGCATAATGAGCTTCTTTTATCATTTGATAAAATTTTTCACTCCTCGCCTTCCTTTGTGACACATGCCTTGTGCCTACTTGAACGAAATGTATTGTGCCTTTAATGTAGTTTGATTTGAACACTAACAGTGCCAATTATGTTAATGTGACCCAGTACCAATTATATTAATGTGACTAGTTATGTTTTTTTTTTTTTTGATTATTTTTGGTGCCTGTTTGGGATTACACTGAGGGGACTAAATCCTATAACACTACAATGAGAGGACCAAAGTCAGTACCCTGCAGCCCGGTTTGGGATATACATGAGAGGGCCAGAGTGAGTACCTTGAACCCAAGTTTGTGATGACAATGAGAGGACCAGAGTGATTACATTGAATCCTTGTTTGGGATATACATGAGAGGACCAGAGTGAGTACATTGCATCTAAGTTTGGTATATACATGAGAGGACCAGAGTGAGTACCATGCAGCTAAATGTCATTTGGGATATACATGAGAGGACCACTACATTGGTATACCTTAAAAAGCTTTTTATTAGATATATCTTAACATTTTTATCAATCAAGTTGACATACAATTTCTTATTTGCAGAAACCATACAATTTCTTATTTGCAGAAACCATACCCGGATTGCTTGATTGGTTAATTCAACAGCAACAATCTGATTCTGCTACAACCTCTGAGTATTCAATTGCAGATTCTACAAGCTCTGATTCGACAATAGAAGTTGAACCTCTCCAAGTTATTTTACCTTCTCAGCCTCCCACAGCTGACATTACTGTCCTAGCTCTGCCTGTCCCTGTTGAGCAGCATATCCCAGCAAAGAAACATAAATGTGACCAGGATAATGGTGAAAGCAACAAAGGTAAAGGCAAAGGCAAGGCAAAGGCAAAGGCAAAGGTAAAGGGAAGGCAAAGGCAACAAATAAAGCCAAAGGGAAAGGCAAGGGCAAGGGGAAAGGCAATGCAAAATGAAGATGATGTATCATGTCCAACTTAAGCTTTTGAAAACTTATTCACTTTTGATGATGGTTGTAAATATTTCTTAACTTATTATGAATGGTGCTAATGTAGTAGACTTATTTGGGTTCTGTGATGTATTTGACTTAATTACTTTAATGACTTAATGGTCAATGCTTTTCATGTTTCTAGTTTACAAATTCTGCAAATCATGACTTCCTTATGATAAAGGGTGAGATCAGATACAATTAGAGTAATTTGTGGTTGACTTGAACAGCCCTTGATATGGAGTTGACAATCAAACATTAAATCAAACATTTACAATCAACCATAAACAATGACTAGTAATTAAACTTCATATTTTTCATTGATAGAGGTTAAAAGTAGCAACCATTCCATACATCAGACTAAAAACCAGATTACAAACATACTAAAACCTTACAAACACCATAATCATTAAAAACTTATTTCCATTTCACCTCAACTGGTTCGAACCAGAGCTCTCTTCCCTGCTTTCCTCCCTTTCCCTCCTTTCCTTCATTTCCTTCCTTTCTTTCAGTTGTTTAAAGATAATTTCAAGATCAGTAATCCTTTTTCCCAAATTTAACCGTTTCATCAACCTGATACCATCACCAACTTGCTCCTCAACCATAGCGCGCGGCTCCTCCACCACAGTGCGCGGCTCCTCCACCACAATGTGGGGCTGCTCCACAACATTTGGCTGAGCCACCACATTGTCCTCCTCCTCCTCATCCATATCTTCATCCTCATTCAATCCCAAAACCTCATCCCAGTAAAAGTCCTGTCTTTGCACCTACCTGAGTATTTGTGTCCTTATCCAGGGGTAACCTACCTATAACACCCAAATTCTAATACGGGATCATACCCGAATTCACTAAACACTGCGTCCCATAACAAGGTGTTGTTCAAGACAAACTCGTATTCGTCAGCTTCACTTGCAAAACATCCATTTGCATCTGGGGCTGCCATTTTTAACTGTTGTTCTTTTCAAAGGGATTTCTATGTTTGTGTGTGTTCTAGGGTATATAAACGAGGTTATAAATAGGCTGAAGAGTAGTTGAACGGTTCCCAAGAAGATATGCGAGAACAAAAGTGGGAAAAGGGACCAAATGCGCCAATACAAAAATGTTAAATGACCAAAAAACCACTTAACTAGTCAACTAACGTTGCAAAGTAACGTCCGTCAGCCAAAACTGGGTTCCAGGGACCAACCGTGCGATTTTTGAAGAGTTCAGGGACGAAAACGCAAAAAAAGATTAGGGACGAAATGCCCGAAATATGTAGAGTTTAGGGACGAACGGTGAAATTTTGTCTTTACTTTTCTAGTTGTTATTTGTTTTAGGATAATGATATGACATGGTTTTGCTAACTTTTACCAGTGGTATGATTTACTACCTCCGTCCCACAATAAGTGTCCACTTTGAATTTTCAAAGTCTTTATCATTCAATTTTGACCATAAATATTTTTATTTGTGTTATGTAATACTTGATGAAAAATATATGAATAAATTGAGTTTTAAATGTATTTTCATTGATATAATTTTCATCAAGTATTATATAACACAAATAATAATATTTATGGTCAAAGTTGAATGAGAAAGACTTTGAAAATTCAAAGTGGACACTTATTGTGGGACGGAGGGAGTAATTTATTTATAGAAAAAATATTTTAATTCATTCAAGTGAAAATCATGTTCAAATATAATAATTTTTAAGATAAATTGTAAAAATGGTCCTAAAGTATCCCAAATGCGCAAAGATGACAGCGAGACAAAATTTGTTGCAAAAACGCCATTAATGTTTCACTTTTTTAAAACAACCACCGAGAGTCCGAGAGCTACTTTTTGCTAACGCCCGCTACTTTTTTCGTTAAATACCTCATCACTATGGGTATTATTGTCATTTTACTGTTGCTTTAGAGACAAAATTTGCAATTTAAGTTTTATCTATTTTTTTCGCCGCCGCCGCCGCCACCACCACCCCCACCACCACCACCCTCTACTACTGACTTTTAACTTTCTTTTCCCCGTCACAAAAAATACGTGATAGTATTAGTAAACAGTATTAAAGCATTAAATAATTCAGTGTTGGTGCTAGTATTTTTTATTCATGAGCATCCTTTACTAAATTCATACTATATACTATGTGCCATGTGGCATGGACTCGAGGTGGTTAAAAAATTAATTTTCCAATAAAAAATAATAAATTTTATTAATAAAAAAAGAAAACTTACAAAACATACCCTGCACTTTTTAAAATTTATGATTTTTTTTATATAACAAACTTTGTTTACCAAATAACTAACAGATATCTGGTAATTTTGTGAATAAAAAAAATACTGGCAAAAAGCCTTCTCGATAACGAACAGAACAAGCCCAATATTGATATGTTTTTGACGTACGCACGGTTTTATAAAAAATGTTGAAGTTTAGTATATATATTTTTTAAGTAAAAAGAACTTTCAAAATGCGCCCTTAACTTTTCAAATAACTTTAAAAATTATCTTAAATTTTTTTAAAAGGGCAAATTACCTGAAAATATATTTAATTTGCCACTTTTTACCATTGTATGCAGCTATCTTTTTTTTTTCCTATTGTGTGACTAAACTTTCGAATTTGGTACATTGTGTGTATTTTGTGACCATTTTACCCTTACATTTTCAAAATTTCGAACGGTAAAATCGTCATTTTACAAGGCTAAAAAGTCACAAAATACACACAATGTACTAAATTCGAAAGTTTAGTCACACAATAGGAAAAAAAAAAAAAAAGATTGCTATATATAATGGTAAAAAGTGGCAAGTTAAATACATTTTCAGGTAATTTGCCCTTTTTAAAACTATAAGGGCCAACACCACCACACAAAGACTTCCATTCACTTACGGCTCAAGTTCTTTTCCAGTGATGTCAAGAATCTGATTAATCCATCGAAATTGATTAAAAGTACCCGCCGCAACACGGCGGGCGCGAATACCTTGTTATACATCTATAGCAGAATACTTCGGTACTTATTTCCAATTATAGAAAGATATCTTTGTTTATATGTGCAAAAAGATATTAGGAACATTCTGTACGTAATGGGGTCAGTGACGAATTAAAGATTTTTGACCAGTCTACATTTTTAGAATATGCAAATGTGTATCTTTGTCAACCCGTGTAGATTGGTCTGAAGCAACCAACGAGCCGGGTCCAGACATGTCGCAATCTTTGGAAAGTTATACGCATGACATTTCCGTAGTCGTAATTAAGAATTAAACTTCATTCGAAATATCAACTATTTTAAACTTAGAAGACGAAACATTATGTCTATACATGATCACATTTGCTTTCATGAGGTTTTTGTTAGACAACGTGGATTTATTTATATAAGTTTGTTCAGTTAATAGTCTTTAAATAATGTTGAACACTCTTTGCGTTTTCAGTTAATAGTCTCCTATTTTTGTGACTTATTCGACATACTTTCATGGATATTTCGGTATGTAATGATATCGAGATTTTAAAGGTCAGTTTTAGTTGTAGTTTCATTCCATATGTTTGATTGTTTGAATTAGTCTGTTTTACTAGCACATTTTTTGTCAGTTGACTAAAGTAAATCATTCAACAAGTTTGAAACATATGCATTTGGGTGTAATCCTACTATTCTACTCTAGATTTCTAGATGCGGAATATTGATCTTTTCATCCCCACTCAAATGGCCTTAACAATCAACTCTAGATTTCTAGATGCAGAATATTGATTTTTCATCCCATTCAAATGGCCCACTGGTGCTTAACAAACCAGTGTTTTAAAACCCGGGTCGACCCGGCCGGGTTAACCGGTTTCGACCGGTTCCGGCTAAAAAAAGGTTTAAAAAAACCCGGGTTTCTAAAATCGGGTTAGCCGGTTAGACTCGCCGGGTTTTGAGTGACCCGGGTCAACCCAGTTCTCGAAACCCGGCCGGGTTTCATTTTTTCAAAATTTTTTAATTAAAACCCGGGTTGACCCGGTGGTCGAACCGATTGACCGGGTCGAAAAAATAAAAAATAATAAATTGAAAACCGGGTTGACCTGGCGGTCCAACCGGTTGACCCGGTGCCCAATGATTCGACCGGATCGATTTTGAACCGGTTTTTTGTAACAAACAAAGGACCTTAAAGTCAACTTTCAATATTCAACAATAGCCTCCTACATGATTATTGTACGGTGTATTGACTTACATTTTATGTCATAATATACGTATATGTATATAAAACCAACTCCATCTATTTTAGGCTACAAGCTGATTCACAATAGTAACTTACTTCAACCCTCATATTTCATACAACAATGGATTTGGTTAACATGAAGCATACCATTCCTGAAGTTATAACTTGTAAAGGTACACATGTCATATGTATTTACAATTTTACATAATGTCAATAACTGTAAGAAGATTGTAGCTAACAGAAATAAGGTGCAGCCGCGGTGATACACGAGTTAGGTGGACCAGTGATCGTAGAAGAGATAAACGTGGATCCACCAAAAGCATCAGAAGCTAGGATCAAAATGTTGTGTTCGAGCATTTGTCACACCGATATTTTGTGTCGCAAGGGCTTCCCTCTTGTATGTTTCATCCTTCCATCCATCTTCCTAAACTACTACTGTAATATATCTTCACTATTAATACTTAACTAGGCAAACGTTTTCTAAACATAAAGCTTAAGGTATACACTAAAAATATGTACATTAGAAACAGAATGTACACAACCAACCTAAGTAGCACGGGGACGGGTACCGGGAAATGGCAACATCCTAAAATTCAAGAACGGGTACGTCAAGGAAACGTCTATATGTGTTATAATATTTTAGTATATGGAAAATTGTATTTCAAAAAAAAAAAAAAAGACAATGGGCTTCGGGTGAGCAGAGAGAAGACTGAATACATGAGATGTGATTTCGGTAGCTACGAGAGCGGCCGAAACGAGGAGGAAGTTCGTATCGGAGACCAGATTCTTCAACCTAAGGAGTCTTTTAGGTATTTGGGTTCGGTGATACACAAATCAGGAAGGATAGACGATGACGTTACCCACCGTATTAGAGCTGGTTGGGCGAAATGGAGGGCGGCGTCAGGAGTACTCTGTGATAAGAAAGTCCCCTCTAAGCTTAAGGGAAAATTTTATAAGGTGGCAATCAGACCAGCTACCTTGTACGGGTCAGAATGTTGGCCTATCACAAAAGCCCAAGCTAACAGATTGGAAGTGGCAGAACTGAGGATGCTAAGGTGGATTTGTGGTAAGACGATGCTTGACATGATCCCGAACGGAGCTTTCAGAGCAGAACTTGAAGTTGAAACTATAATCTCGAAGATGCGAGAAGGAAGGTTGAGGTGGTTCGGTCATGTCAGGAGGAGGCCACAAACAGCACCGGTTAGGAGAGTCGAAGCGCTGATGGTCGACGGTTTGAGGAGGAGGGGAAGACCTAAGCTCAGGTGGGAGGATCGACTTAGGCTAGACATGAAGGAGCTTCTCTTGTCCGAGGACATGATCTCAGATAGGAATGCGTGGAGAGCTAGGATTAGGACTTGCGGGTAGTGTCGGAAGGGTAGTCGCTTCCCTTTGTTGCCCTGCCCCTTTGCCTTTTAGGTTTAGTTTGCACTCTGCACTTTAGGTGTAATGGCCCCTTTGCTCTTCCTCGTTAGGTTTGTAGTAGGCTAGTGGTGCCTCTTTTCCCTTTGCTTTACCTTAGCTTTAGCACCCTTGCGTTGCCTTGCTTTGTTTTGTGTTGCTCCTCTTGCCTTTTGCCCGCTTGTTTTTGCGTTCTTGCTTTGGTGTGTTTGTTTTTGTTTTTGGCTTTTCTTGTGCTTTCTATCTTGTGCCCTTCTTGCTCTGTTTGCTTGTTCTGTTTGTCTTGCCCCTTGTTTGTTGTTTTGGTGCTCTGTTTGTTTGCTTGTTTTGGTGCTATGTTTGTATGCTCTGTTTTTATATGTTTTGGTGCTCTGTATGTTTGTTGTTTTGGTGCTCTGTTTTGTTTGTTGTTTGCTTCTTTTAGTTTCTCTATCACTCACACTGGTGCACGTGCCGGAGGTCTCCCTGGAAGCAGTCTCTCTACTCCCAGGTTTTACCTGTGGTAGGGGTAGGACCTGTCTACATTTCTACCTCCCCCATACCTCGCCTTCGCGGGATTGGGTATGTTGTTGTTGTTGTTGTTGTTGTTGTATTTCAAAAAAAATTACAAAACATGCTAAAATCCCAACAAATGTGATTCAGACTGTTATTAGAAACTACTATTAGAAAGTACATAAAAAACAACACTGAATTCACTCATTGTAGTCTAGCACAGTAGCACCTACGTAGCAAAGTCAACACACTAAAAAATATAATGTAATACTTCTTTCGTCTCAAAATTATTGTCAGAAGACAAGAATCACATAATTTAATAAAAGCGGAACCACTTTAATTTTCAACCAAATAGAATATTCTCCCATTAAATTCTCTAGTTTTTACTTAAAAAGAAAAGTGGACAATTTGAAATATCTCGAAAATGAAATATGAACAATAATTTGGACAAAACATTAATAAATAAATACTGCATTATTGTGTTATCTTCCATCTCTACCAATCCATCTTTTTCTACCTTAAAACAAAACTCAAACACAACATATGCAGATCCGCCCCTCACCATAACCATAACACAATTATGTAAACGTACTAAAAGGCCTAGAAACGTGATTATAAGGCCCAAAAACGTTTCCCGCTCAATACCATGCATTTCCAATCAACATGAAACATTTCCCATTTTCCCGATACGTTTCCATCGCGTTTCCGGCCGTTTCCCGTTTTTGAAACGTTCCCGGTACATAAATGCTATTTTCAAATCACATTACACGTGATTCTTAACATACAAATCACATGTGATTTTTTAACCACAAATGTTAACACCAAAACAAAACTCGGAAAAAGGTTCGTCAAAAGTATATCGAAGTGCCCGTCTATTAAAAGAGAAGAAATTCTCGTTGCGATGGTGTATTTTTCGTCGCTTAATGATTTACCGTTTGCAAGATATTTTATTTAAAAAAAAAGGTTGAAAATTGGATTTTTATTAATTTTGATGAAAAATTGATGACTAGGATTGATTAATTGGATCTATGAAGAATATCAGATATCTCAACTCGCCCAATTGGATATCAGTGCGGACCTAAACCACTAACAACTAACACTCTGTTAAAAAAAAAAAAAAAAAAAAAAAAAAAAAAAAAAAAAAAAAAGGGTGCACCATTTACCTTACAAAATTTTAATCCTACACACCTCACTACTACAAAAAAGGCCATAGAGCCCGGTTAAAAATGGTCATAGTGCCCGGTTTTGCATGAGGGCTCAAAAGGGGGGGGGACTCTATTAGGAATTGGCATAGAGCCCGGTTTGAGAAACGGGCTTTATGGTGTTTAATAGAGCCCGGTTTTTTTCGTTCAAAACCTTGCTCTATGTGATTAAAAAAACTATTTTTAATGAGAATAGAGCCCTGTTTTTTTCTTACAAAACATGGCTCTATGAGTTTTTTTTTTTTTTTTTTTTTACTTTTTCAGATTTTGTTAAATACCACCTGTTTACATTATTTCCACAGCAGAAACATCAACAAACAAGCAGAATGCCTGGTTTTAATAAAGGGAACATGGCTCTATACAATGAATAGAGCCCGGTTTGTTAGCAAAAAACACGGCACTAAAATTATTTAGCATAGAGCCCGGTTCTCTCAGAAAAAACACGGCTCTATACCCTTTTCCATAATATGGAATCCCTTTAGAGCCCGTTTTTAACAAAAACCGGGCTCTATTAAGGGGGCTCTATGTCATTTTTTGTAGTAGTGCCTGTATTTAATTACTTGCTACTTAATCTTGTGTTTTTGTTTTTCATATAAGGTTGTGTATCTTGTTCTAACAACTTTATTACCATGGCAGTCATTGTTTCCTCGTATTCCTGGGCATGAAGGTGTTGGGTACGTACGTCACATATGGCATGCATATCATATGTAAATTAGAATTCATTAGTTTATGTATTCGATGTGTAATTAAATAATGTCGATTGTTACAGGATGGTTGAGAGCATTGGGGAAGACACGGAAACAACTTTGAAAATAGGGGACATAGTGATACCACTCTACTTGGGTGAATGTGGACAATGCTCGAACTGCAAAAATGGAAAAACCAACTTATGTCATATTTACCCTGTTGGCTCTAATGGCCTAATGAATGATGGCACTTCAAGGATGTCGATTGCTGCAACAGGAGAAAGGATATATCACGTTTTTAGCTGCTCCACTTGGTCAGAATACATGGTCATTGACGTCAATTATGTGTTCAAGATTGACCCAAAGATGTCTCTCCCACATGCTAGTTTACTCTCATGTGGCTTCACCACTGGCTTTGGTGCTCCTTGGAAGGAAGCCCAAGTTTCTAAGGGTTCCTCAGTTGTTGTGTTTGGACTTGGTGCTGTCGGCCTCGGGGTACCATCTAAAACCTTCACTTGTTCAACATATATTTCATTAGCAATCAAAAAATATATCTTATCCAAATATGGAGTAATAAGAGGGGGTTTGCTGTTGCTTATAAGCAAATTGCTACATGCTTATTTTTTAAGCAGATAAGTAGTTTCAAATAAGCAATCCCATACACCCCCGTTAATCATTATGACATTCATAGATGACTTGAAAATTATACCAACAGCATGACTAATGATTACATGTCATTGATGCATAAAGTAATATGTTTGGTTATCTTTATTAACCATGCATAACGGTCTATGTGTAAAACAAATTTCAGGCCATAAAAGGAGCACAGATGCAAGGGGCGTCGAAAATAATAGGCGTGGATATAAATGAAAATAAAGCGGCTATAGGAAAGGTGTTTGGGATGACTGATTTTATCAACCCAAAGGTCCACCCTAATAAATCAGTCTCAGATTTGGTGAAAGATATAACTGATGGGTTAGGTGTCGACTACTCTTTCGAGTGCACTGGAGTCCCTTCCTTGTTGAATGAAGCTCTTGAGGCATCCAAAATTGTTCGTTCAATATTACTGTATCAATTATTTACAAACAGAATAAAAAACATGACAATAAAACATCATAAGCAAATATATACTGTCTGGATTTCAGGGAGGAGGTACAACAATATTAATAGGAGCAGGGGAAATAAACGTGACAGTTAATAGCATAACATTATTTCAAGGTCGAACTTTGAAGGGCATAATTTTTGGTGGTGTAAGAACTCAGTCTGATCTTCCCATCATAATACAAAAGTGCATGAATAAGGTCACCCTCAAACAACTCTTAAATAAGTATTGTAGTTTATAAAGGTTCCTAATTAACTTGTTATATATTTCTGTTTAAAGTCGATTATTAGTAGATATTCACGATGAATAATATGGATGAATATGGATGAACATTGCAGGAGATAGAATTAGGTGAACTTGTCACACATGAAGTACATTTGGAGAATATACAAGAAGCATTTGAGATATTGAAGAAGCCAGATTGTGTTAAGATTCTCATCAACTTTTAGTTAAAGTGAATTGTTATATCACCAATTGTTCAAGCAGCAGACACCAACATCAATATCTATGTTCCAGTAGTTCTAAGCAGTTATGTACCTCTTAGCAGTTATGTCTAAACAGCAGTTGTAACTAATAAGCAGTTGTATCTTCTAGTTATCTTTATATATGGAATAATCAGAAAAGGAACAGACAAGTTGTCTTTTCCAGAAATCTCTGTGTGTGTGCGCTTTTAAGAGATTGGAGAGTTCTCTCTAATGAGCTCTCAAATTTCATGAGGAAATCAAACAAAAAAGGCAAAACATCACACAAAAACTCAAAACTCCTATCTGATTTCACCCTGCAAAGACCCATAACCAGATCAATAAGTCCGGCCATAACATGAATCCTCAATGTTACAACGTCTAATCCTACTAATTGACAAAGAATTGAAGAAAATAGAGTATGAAGTCTGAATTTCCGTGAAGTAAAATGTATGCCGACAGTCATCCCAATTTTTTGATACTATGTACTACTTGATGTTTAAATCAATGTGAAATTTGTTTGTGTAATCGCATTTCTAATTCTTTTTATTTTTTGTCTTAATGGAATTAGATATTAGACACTAAGAAATGTTATAGCAATTAGGATGTTAATATGTTGAACTTGAGCACTAAATTCGGTTGATATGTAAAATCTGTTTCATAAAAAGGAAGTTTAATCTCAAGAAAAATTAATATAACTTTAATTAAAATAATAGGCCCATTTAGCTAAGTCATAAGTTATGTAAAAAACTTATTGAAATGCTGAGCACCAAATCTTCTGTACTGGGTGATAACGAAACATGTCAGAAGTAAAATGAGAATCAAACTATGAAAACGATACTGATCAACGCTTATGTCATTGATATTGACGGGAACCATCAATATCAAGAATGATTTGGAAGTCGATCTGTTCCAAGAAAATATACTGTGACGAGAAGATAACGAAGCTATAATCCAACCACAAGAAGTTGCTGTTATCCCAATGACCGAATATCCTGTTCTACATAACACAAACACTTGAAATAAAACAAACCGGTAATACACCAAGTTTGTAATTGTCGTAGGCTATCCGTTGCTTCATCAGTCGTTACATCCACCTAGTGCACCGTCAACCGTTTGGTTGGCTGACTTTACAATTATTTGAGACTTTCACACAGGTATGTAGTTTAGGGTGTTTTTATGCTCCTAGAGAACGTATTTTGCTATTTGGAAAGATATTCTTGAGCAAATTATTTATCAAAAAAATAAGTTACAACAAGCCTTGAAGTCATTATGCAATAAGTGATAATAATGCTCTCAGCCTTGCATCACATTAGCTCAAATAAAAAATTATGGGTACCGATTTTGAAAGTGATGAAAGTCAAACTCGAAAGTTGGTCTTTAAAGCCATCAATCCATTATTAATTTAAAGTCAATTTTCAATAATTCAACAATAGCCTCCAACATTATTGTATTGACTCACAAGTTGTGTCATAATATAGTAATTATTTATACAACTAGACTAGTACCCGTACATAGCAATAAGATTTTATAACGGCAGATAGTTGTAGCAATAAAAAAAAATTATGGTTTATAAACGAAAAATAATAAAAGTTTGAGGATTTGAGGATTAAACATAATGTTTTGAAACCTGATTCGACCCGATTGGTTCCACCGGTTGAACCGATTCCGATCGAAAAAATAGGTCAAATAAATTTTTATATTTTTGAAACACGGTTAGACCCAAAAATTGGTTTTTATATTTTTTCCGAAAATTAATAAAATATCTTTTTCCCAAAAATTGGTTTTGTATATTACCCATTCAACATTTTATATATTGCATTAGAGGGGTGCTAGACCCACAAAAAATGTTTCACAAAACAAATCCACAAAATGAGGTGGAGGTATTTGATTGATGCAATAGAAAAAAGAGAGAGACCCTACACCCAAATGCACCAATCAAATATCTCCACCTCATTTTGTGGATTTATTTTGTGGAACATTTTTTGTGGGTCTAGCACCCCTCATTGCATTAATTGCATTAAACCTTCAATACTTTCCTTACACATTTTTCAACAATTCAACAATTTAACAAAGTCAAGAATCCAAGTTTGACAATTTTTTTCTTTTTTTATGTAGTAAAGATAGTTCATATGGTCTTTATATATAAAACCAACTCCATCTATTTTAAGCTACAAGCTGATTCATAAGAACAACTTACTTCAACCCTCGTACCTTATACAACAACGAATTTGGTTAACATGAAGCATACCATTCCTGAAGTTATCACTTGTAAAGGTACACATATCATATATATTTCATAATGTTGATAAATTTAAGAAGTTTGTAGCTAACATAATTAAGGTGCAGCCGCGGTGATACACGAGTTAGGTGGACCAGTGATTGTAGAAGAGATCAATGTGGATCCACCAAAAGCATCGGAAGCTAGGATCAAAATGTTGTGTTCGAGCATTTGTCACACCGATATTTTGTGTCGCAAGGGCTTCCCTCTTGTATGTTTCACCCTTCCATCCATCTTCCTAATACTACTGTAATATATCTTCACTATAGTACTTAACTAGGCAAAGGTTTTCTAAACATAAAGCTCAAGGTATATACTAAAAAGTTGTACATTAGAAATAGAATGTACACCATTTACCTTACAAAATTTTAATCCTACACCACCTTCCTAATTAAATTACTTGCTTCTTAATCTTGTGTTTTTGTTTTTCATATATGGTTGTGTATCTTGTTCTAATAGCTTTCTTAACATGGCAGCCATTGTTTCCTCGTATTCCTGGGCATGAAGGTGTTGGGTACGTACGTCACATATGGCATATGTAAATTATAATCATTAGCTTATGTATTCAACGAGTAATTATATAGCGTAAATTGTTACAGGGTGGTTGAGAGCATTGGGGAAGACACGACAACAAGTTTGAAAGTAGGGGACCTAGTGATACCACTATACCTGGGTGAATGTGGAGAATGCTCGAACTGCAAAAATGGGAAAACCAACTTATGTCATGTTTACCCAGTTGGCTTTAATGGCCTAATGAATGACGGAACTTCAAGGATGTCGATTGCTGCAACAGGAGAAAGGATATATCACCTTGCAAGTTGCTCTACGTGGTCAGAATACATGGTCATTGACGTCAATTATGTGCTCAAGATTGACCCAAATATGTCTCTCTCACATGCTAGTTTACTCTCATGTGGCTTTACCACCGGCTTTGGTGCTCCTTGGAAGGAAGCACAAGTTTCTAAGAGTTCCTCTGTTGTTGTTTTTGGACTTGGAGTTGTCGGCCTCGGGGTACCTACTTAAACCTTCACTCATTCAACATATATTTAACCGCAATAAAAAAAAAAAAAAAAAAAAAAAAAAAAAAAAAAAATCTTTTTTATCCAAATATGGAGTAAGAGGGTGTACATGCATGCTTCTTTTTAAAGCAGATAAGTGGTGAATAAGCAATCCCAAATACCCCTCAAACGAAGACATTCATAGATGACTTGAAATATTATACATGTCACTGATGCACAAAGAAATATGTCTCGTTATGTTTATCAACCATGCATAATATATGTCTAAAACAAATTTCAGGCCATAAAAGGAGCACAAATGCAAGGGGCGTCGAAAATAATAGGCGTGGATATAAATGAAAATAAAGCGGCTATAGGAAAGGTGTTTGGGATGACTAATTTTATCAACCCTAAGGTCCACCCTAATAAATCAGTCTCAGATTTGGTGAAAGATATAACTGATGGGTTAGGTGTCGACTACTCTTTCGAGTGCACTGGAGTCCCTTCCTTGTTGAATGAATCCTTGGAGGCATCCAAAATTGTATGTTCAACATTATCAATTATACTTCAAACAGATTCAAAAACACAATAAACATCATAAGAAAATATTCATGATCACTATTCAAATTTCAGGGAGGAGGTACAACGATATCTATAGGAGCAGGGGCAATAAACGTGACAGTTAATAGCATAACGTTATTTCAAGGTCGAACTTTGAAGGGCACAATGTTTGGTGGTGTAAAAACGCAGTCTGATCTTCCCATCCTATTCCAGAAGTGCATGAATAAGGTGACACTCGAACAACTTTTTAAAATTTATTTTAGTTTGTAAAGGTTCCTAACTTTCTATATATTTCTGTTTAGAGTTGATTAGTAGTAGATATTAACAATGAAAATTATTGGAAACTATAGGAGATAGAATTAGATGAGCTTGTCACACATGAAGTACATTTGGAGAATATACAAGAAGCATTTGAGATATTGAAGAAGCCAGATTGTGTTAAGATTCTCATCAACTTTTAGCTAAAGTGAATCCTCAGTGTTACAATGTCGAATTTTAGTATTTATTGGTAAAGATAGAAGAGAATATAGTATGAAGTCTGAATTCTCGCGAAATAAATGTATGCTGATAATCATCCCAACTTGTGATACTATGTACTAGCTACATGCAGTTTGAATTAATGTAAAATTTTGTTTGTGTAATCGCATTCCTAATTCTTTTTATTTGTCATTTTAATGGAAATTAGATATCAGAGACTAAGTAATATTATGGCAAATAGGGTATTAATATGTTGAACTTGAGCACTAAATACAGTTGATAAAAAAAATTCTCATAAAAGTGAAGTTTAATCTCAAGAAATATCAATATAACTTTTTCAGAATAACATGCCCTAGTTAAGTCACATGTTTTGCACTAAACTTTTTTTGGGTAAAGGGATTATACCCGGAGAAATAAATTTTGTACTAAACTTACTGAAATGTTGATCACCAAATTTTGTTTAGTGCGTGATAAGGAAACATACCTGAAGTAAAATCAGAATGAAACTATGAAAATGATACGCTGATCAACGCTCATGTCAATGATATTGATGGGACACATCAATATCAAGAACGATTTGGAAGTCTGTACCATGAGAAAATGATGTGGCGACTGACGAGTAGATAGCGAAGGCATAATCTAACATAAAGAAGTTGCCATTATCCCAAAGACCAGATATCCTCTTCTATATAACACACGAACACTTAATATAAAACAAACATTTAATAGACCAGTTTGTAATTATTCTAAAGATGGATGAAATGATGTGACACAAAAAATCTCAAACCACCTTATTTTGTAGGTTGTGCAAAGATTTCGAGTCCTATATTGCCTCTAAGCCTTATATACAGATTGTTATTACTATTTTGAGAACCAAGTTCCCTTCATAACATGTAGCCATCACCCTCATTTCTTTCCTAATTTACCTCTAAAAAAAGAGCAAATTGTTGTTAATTAATCTCATTACCCTTTTGCTTTTTGACTTGTTTGCTAACAATTAACTCTCCATCTACCCTTCCTTTGGACCGAAAGTTTCATTCTCTCCCCCCTCTCTTAGATTCTCTCTCCTTCCGTAGCAAAACGGGGAAGGAGAGAGGAAACGAGAGGGGAAAAAGAAGCAAGCAAGGAAGGAAAGAAGATCAACTTGTTTGATTGGAGATGACACAAAGAGCAACGAGCAAGGGGTATTCGTGGTGGTGGGCTAGTCACATTCGAACTAAGCAGTCAAAATGGCTCGAGCAAAACCTTCAAGGTTAATTCAAGCTCTTTTCATTTTTAGGAAATTTTGCTAGGGAAACAATTCTAGTCACAACATGAAAAGAAAATGGGTAAAAAATGGAAACAGACGGGTGAGTTGTCAATGATAAACTGGTTACCTACCCATTTAATAAACAGATCATGTTCGGGTTGACTTGCCAAATCGTTTTAAGTTTTTTAGATAAAGAATTATTTTGCAAATTTTATAGTTGAAATGTCAATTTATAAAAAAAAAAAAAAAAAAAAAAAAAAAAAAAAAAAAAAAAAAAAAAAAGGATGAGTTAAATGGTCAACTCTTAACCAGTTTGACCCGCCAACCCGTTCGGACATAATTGTTGCATGGCTTATGTTTTATATGTATAAGGGTTAGGCTTCACATGTCTAACTCGATTACTTAAAAGATGTCGTGTTCAGGTTGTTGGGTAGTATCACCCGCTAACTAAACCTGACTAAAATTGTCAGTCCTAACTTCTATATATGCATATGAGTATATTGACCCATTTTTACGTAAAGGATTTTGTTTTTCTGTTTTGTAGATATGGAAGATAAGGTTGAGCATGTTCTGAACTTGATTCAAAAAGATGGTGATTCGTTCGCTAGAAGGGCAGAAATGTACTACAAACATCGGCCAGATGTCATAAGCTTCGTTGAGGAAACGGTTCGTGCTTATAGATCTTTAGCTGAACGGTATGATAAATTATCAACTGAATTAGCAAAAGCCAACACCACCATAGCTTCTATTTGCCCGGATAAAGTCGAGTATAATGACGATGACGATTACACTGTCGGTCCTTCAAACACAACCAAAAACATCCATCAAAACACAACCAAAATCCCCGAAGCCCCAAAACTTCCTGGTAAAAAATCAAAAGGTTCCAAGATTAACAATGCTTCAAAGAAAACAGTCGAAGCAAATCCTTCAAATGATAAGTCAAGTGATGAGACCATAGAAGTGCTACAGGCGAAACAAGAAAAGTTGAACCAGGAAGTTAAGTTAGAGCACGAGAGATACCAGGAGGTTAAACAAAAACTTGAATCCCTTAAACAAAAATTTGACTTGAACCAAGTCAACAATGTCGATGAGTCCAGGTCAAACAATGACCAAAATAAGGCTGAAGAATTGGGAGAGACTATTGACAAGCTCATGAACAAGATGACTAGCTTAGAAATTTCGGTTTCATCCCAAGCATCTCTTACAGACACGTTAAAAGAACAAAACGCTGATCTACAAACACAAATTCAAAGCTTGGAAGCCGAAAAGGCTGCCTTAATGAATTCACAGACAGCCGCTAATCTTGAATCTAAGAAGAAAGAAGACTCAAGTTGGCAAGAGATGTTGTTGAACGATTTAGAAGACAAAGATGAGATTCTTCTAGAGGAGTATATAACCATCTTGAAGATCTACAAAGATACCAAGAAGAAACTAAGTGAAGAAGAGAAAAGAAACCAAGGAAATCTTTCTTTCATGAAATCCGCCATTGTTAAGAGGGATAACAAGATTCAATTGCTCAGACAAAAACTAAAATTTCTTCAAGAAACTATAGGTGATGATAAGGTAGACATACCTTCGATTGACTTCCTTGATGAACCACAAGTTGCTTCCGCAAGTGAAGAAAAACTAAGGATGGATATTGATGCAATACTTGCTAGGAATCTTGATTTTTGGTTGAGATTCAGCACTGCATTCCGTCAAGTAAACAAATTCAAGACAGTGGTCAAAGATCTTCAGGAAGAGGTTAATAAAGTCAAGACGAAGGGACTAGCAAGGAAATCTAGCAAATCTATGTTTACCACTGATATAATATCAGATATCAAGCCGATATACAAGAATCTTAAAGAGATGGAAAGTAAACTTACAGTATGGTTAGAACAAAGCACATCGCTTAAAGATGAAATCCAGGTGATAAACTCGTGTTTATCCATCATCCAGGAAGAAATAACTCAGGCTTTGAGGGAAGGTGTGGAAGAGGACGAAATCAAGTTCAGTACACATCACGCTGCAAAGTTCCGAGGTGAAATATTGAGCATTAAACAAGAAAACAACAAAGTTAATGAAGAGCTTCAAGCAGGTTTAGATCAAGTGGACACCTTGAAACATGAAATAGAGAAGACCACAGAAAGACTAGAAATGGAGTTTGGCCTTTATAACAATCGGATTCAACAACGTAAAGGAAGGTCATCAGTGCGGCAATTAACCACTTTGAGGTCATTGATTTTTGGAAGTAAATCCAAGAAGCAAAAAAAGTCTTCCTTTTTTTCGTGTTTAGGCCATCAAAAGAAGTCCACTGCATATAAAGCTTGCTCCATATAAGTCTTTCTACTTGCTTGACGAGTGTTCAAATGAATAATACCTGACAATGGAAGCCTTGTTTCCCCTTTGTTCTTCATGATCATGTCACCACCATAGCACCACAGATAAAGAGTATATCCAGATATTGACAATGGAAACTTTGTTTCCTTTGTTCTTCATATAGGGAAATTGGGTGTCATGATCCATGCGATGTATAGCTCTTTGAATATCCGAAAGCTTTGCATGTATAGTACGTATAAAAAGGGAAGGTTCCATTTTCATATCATTGGTCTCTTTTTCTTGTCACAATATGAGAATCTACAAAACATTACTCTCTTTTATAAGTCAAAATAATAGGAGGATTTTGGAGTAATGGTAAAAAAAATCTCAATGTCATGATTATATGGGGTGGGGGGGAAGGAAAGAACACCCTTAAACTTTTCATGGCTCATTCAATTGCAAATTATTGTAGAAGACTGCTTGAGTTTGTACACATTAGAGACTTGATTATACAGGACAATGGTACAAATCACAATTACTGCAACTGCGATATGATGATATAAAATGAAAAGCGTACATAGTTATATACAAAAAACAAAAACGACATTATTGGAGAATCTGATAGGTTTTCCCAAGTATGATAAACACAAGATCATTCCTTCTTTGATGTTGCAAACGACACTTCTGACACCACCTTAGCTCCCCTGCCCTTTGCCATGTAAAGGCCGACATGGTGCATGAGATCCTGTTGCAGAATTCGTTATTTAGTAATAAAAACAATTCCTAATTAATAAAAGAATATTAGTTAAATCTCAATTTAATTAGGAGAAGCTAATGCTTTTTGTATATACACTTTTGACTTTATATAAGTAGTAAGCCACCATAACGTTTTCAAGAGTTAAAGGACAACTACATTTATCTACATACTTCATTACACAAATGAAATGATATTTAGAAAATCAAGTATGGAAGATTGTTGTTACAAGCATTAACAATTTTGGCGCATTCATTAGAGATAATGAATGATAACCCATGAGCCAACATAGCTACATCGTTCTTTAACCATGAGCCAACAAGTGTAAAGTTTCCGAATGTGAGTAATCTGTGTTTGGAAGACTAAATGATACAATCTGGTTTCCGCTAATGATGTATTAGACAAGAAAAAAAAAACATAATAACATGTGCATGCATACACGAAAGAAAACATTTTCATACTGGCGAGATTGAACCAACATGTCTATCTTACAAAACATAATCATATGCGCATAATAGATAACCTTATGCCATTAGTATATTTTCAGTTTGATTTTTTACATAATAACGAGTGTACTAGCGTACCTGAGGGTGAGCAAGAGCACCAGGGGTGCTTTCGGCAACATGTAGTGGAAGATCAAAAGTTGCGCAGCCACCAGAATATACAATCACGTCCGTTAAAGGTGTAACAAAACCACGATTTCTTACAGAGAGTGCAGAACACACAAAATCCAGTACACATATGTCTGTACATATCCCAACAACCAATATCTGAAAAATATTGTGGATATCTGGAAAGAGTCAATTTTTTGTTTAAATCCATTAGTTAATTAATAAATATCCACACGAAACTTACAGTTTCGATATGGTGTGTTTCCACCCAATTCACAAAGACATTAGATCCATCTTTCTCAAAAGAACCAAGAAATCCATCTATGCAGTCTTTACGTTGAAGTGTCACATTGGACTCGTTTTCCAACCATTGCAAATCTAGAAGAAACAAAAATACAACATCAATAAATAGATCAATATGTAAAATCCAACCAGCAATATTCACTATGTTATTGTAGGATGTATTGGAAATTTCCAGATGAGAAAAGGTACCAGGAACCAAATTGGCCTCATCTGTTCCAGCTATACAGTGTGGAGGATACGGGGGCTCAGGTACATCTGGATGATGGGTATCAAGGAATGCAAAGACGGGCCATTTCTTTTCACAAAAAATTTTAGCAAGTTGTGTTGACTCGTCAACCATTTGAGATATTTGTTTATCAGGTGCTGTTGGAGCCTGTTCAGGAGTGACACACACACATATCGATACACAGTAAGAATCACCTTTCATAAGGATTTATAGCACTAGATAAGGAGAAATACAGTAAACATGCCTGTCATGCAGTAGTGACTAGTGGTCTCAATATACTTATGACCAAAATTGCTAAACAACTCCATATATTGCTAATGAGGTACTATAAACTCTAAAGTATGAAAGACAAACAAAAAAAAAATTGTTTTTTTGCCTTTGGTTCCTTCTGAATGGAGGTCAACAAATAAGATTACACGTACTTTTTTATAAACCGTGAATTTTGGTGCACTTGTGTATATCACTTTATGCCACAAACAATGCATTGATAAAGCAATTAAATAACCATTATAAGTTCCTATCAGATTGCTCTATTGAACCATCAACTTGACTGCAATGTGGTCAAAAGAAAGCAACTCCCAAATCCCAATCAGTTTAGCAAAAGTATTCATTGAGTGTTTTTGTATCCAAACTTAATGTTCATCAGTGCGGAAAAAAAGAACACGCTTTAACACTATTAGTGGCTTGTTCGCTACATATTCATCATACAACCAAACTGCTACCAATATCAGTCCTGAATACAAATTGAAAGTCTCAGAAATCAGATGTCCATCAAAGTTCTTTTACACATAATCCCTTCATCCAAATTTGACTTGCACCGTGAGCCCCTCAAAAAGTCCTTTTTAATATGTTAAAGAAATATATGTCTTATTAATTTGTTTTACTATTTTTAATAATGAAATTGTACATTCTATTTCATTTTTATTTCCCTTGTATTCGTAAAAAAAATTTGTGTACCTGATGACTTAGAATCAGGGAAGGACCAGTGGCATGGGCTACACTCGATTTTAAGTCACGAAATGCAAAAAAAATTCAACACGGTAGTTTTTTATGTGCAACACCCAATAAACATTTTTTGCTACGTTTAACTTTAGTTAGCCCATCAATTCTTTTGTGCCACATAATAATGATATATAATATAAACCTAACATAATATTTTGCAATACATAATAATGATATATAATAAGAAATGAATAAAAAATGAGAATGAAAAAGGTATACTAGTACGTACCATATTACCAGCACCAACGGTACAAAAACCATTAACGATATCAACGAGAACCAGACCAGTAATGACGTCACCGGTTAACGTCACGGACTCTTCGTTAACAGGCAGCTCATTTTTCACCAGATCTAACGCAGTTCCTGACACCATTTTTTTTTTATATAAAAAAGAAACAAAAATGAATATTCAACAACACGCTTGACTTTGGTAGACGGAGTAGTGTTATGTTATATATTGCCTCAAGTGGACCTGATTTGTTTACTTTTTTAGATTTATTTGCGAACTTCTTTTGGATCTTTTCTACAAATGGGGGTTCACTTTCCAATTGGCCCTTGTGGATTTATGAAATGTTTCTATTGGTCCTTACTACTTTTTCTAAACAGTAACTAATATGATTCTCAAAAACTTTGATGTTCTCTAGTTTATATCATCTTCTATTATCCGTATTACTAATAGTTTACCTGCAGGTGTTGGGTGGTTTGACGACGGTCCACGACGGGATTGGGATGCTCGCAGTTGGTGTTTAGCTTGTGAGTGATTTGTGTTGTGATGTGACCAGTGACGGAACTAGGATTGAAAGTAATCTGATGTATAATTTTTTTTAGGGATTAAGTTGCAGAATAACAATGAACTTTTTCAAATGTACCGATTTGGTACGTGTACTTTTTTTAAGCTGTAAAATAGCAATGTACTTTTTAAAGTATCTCATTCTGGTATGTGTACTTTTTTAAGTTGTAAATAGCAATGTATTTTTCATAAGTGTTTTAATTTGGTATGTGCGATTTCATAAGTGTTCCAATTTAGTACGTGCGAAAGCGTATTAAATTGGAACACTTATGAAAAGTACATTGCTATTCTACAGCTTAAAAAAGTACACATAACAAAATGGCACACTTTGAAAAGTAAATTGCAATTGTAAAACTTAAAAAACGTACACGTACCAAAATAAGATATTTGAAAAAGTTTTTTGCTATTCTGCAGCTTAATCCTTTTTTTCTTTATAAATATAGCATAAGAGAAAAAGAGAATAAAAAGTATGATTCCAATTAAAATTTTATCGAGGTTTAATGACACCACAAGACTGCCCTAGTTCCTGTCATTGTCACTGGTGATGTCCTTCTTGTCCAGGACTATTAGTGCAATTCCTATGGTATATGTGTAACATATTTACATTAGCCATAATATGGAGGACTTTAGCTCCACAAAAGTGAAACCATACAATGTGGCCCCAATGCTTTTGACAATTCAAGCAAGTGTGTTCATGCTTCAGAATCCGACTCGTCTTTGTTAATAGATTTATTTTTTTCTTGAAAGAAATTGATCTTTAAATTGCCGATAGAGCTAGAGAAACAATGACATGGCACGCTTTTCAAACCGTTGGATCATGTAAAAATTCAATCTCAAGTGTCTAAATTAATTTTGTGTTTATCAGGAACATTTTAAGATAAGATCTGTATGAAAAACACATGGGATAAAAAAAAAATACAACTTACGTACCTATTTTTAAGAAATATCTGAAATATTCAGCTAATTTATATATTATAAAAAAATAAAGAAAAAGATAAAAATAATAACAAAAAAACCTGAGGGTATAACGTGTAAAAAAGGGTACGAAAAATTTAGATAGCGAGTCAATTAAAAAGTGTAAGAATTTTAAAAAGTTTACAAAGTAATTACAACCGTCCATTTTGATCTAGATCTCAATCTTATATTCCCAACGTTTCAACTCGTCTTCTCTCTCCTCTGCACTTCATCTCTACAAATCTATTCTCTCACAAATATTATTCTCTCCTGCAATCTCTTACCCACAAAAATAAAATAAATTCGTTAATGAATATGGAATTTTTTTTTTTTTTTTTTAGAGAAAAGTTTTACACTGAAGCGACAGGCAAGCGGGCAACAAGCTGCGCCGCTAGCCCTTTTTGAATAGTGAAACTTAATCTTTTAAAAACTACATTCAAAGACCTTGGGGTCGTAACATTGCCATGCATAACCCGTTGGACTCTTTTGAGCAGCTCCACAGCCTCCGATGCAAGGAAACCAAAAGTATCAAATGCAAAAGGTATAAACGCGTGTTGGTTATCAAGGCACGCTTTCTCGTGTTTGGTTACTTTGCATGAAGTGGCTTTCAAAGCAGCCTGACCTGCCGTAAAAGCATGATTCCCCAATCCCACAAGTGGAGATCCCCCGTTAGATCTACACAAGCATGTTTCCCCCCTATCCATCCAAAAACCAAAATGTCAGCTGGTCTAAGTGTCGATCTTCCTTCCATCTGGTCGGTCAAGAAATTCACAGGTGCTTCTTTCTTAACTGAAATCCCAGCACGCCTGAATATGTCAAAAAGAACATCCCTAACCAAATCGTGACGGTATTTGAACCCCGGAAGCTCTCTACAATGAACTGCATGCTCTCCGAATGAGTCCAAACAAGCTTTGTGACAAACCGGGCAAATTTCATCAACCGGAAAAAGTGGGATCATGAGGCGATATTTAAGGATAGTGCGATACTCAATCGGCGACATATGTTGACCGAGACCGTCTATAGGGATGGCAAGAAGAAATTCTTGAGCATGTGGTGCACGCAGACACTCAAAAACCGTTTTTTGTCTAATGGTCATCTCAGAGTAAACTTCCATGTCCTGGACAATCTTGCTAAAAAGAATTATTAAGTGTTCCTCTTTTTATAACTCAGATTCTTTTCACCACCGTCACCATGTCAGAACCACCAATAGAATCATCACAACAACCGTTGGATCATGAGAGAAACAATGATTACATGACACACTTTTTAAATTGTTGGATCATGTAAAAGTTCAATCTCAACCGTCTAAATGAATTTCATGCTTATCAAGAACATTTTAAGATAAGATTTGTAAATGTCTTGCACATGAAAAACACATGGGATAAAAAAAAATACAAATTATGTACCTATTTTTAAAAAATATCTGAAATATTCATCTAATTAATAAATTATAAAAGAATAAAGAAAAAATAAAAAACTGGAAAAATCATGAGAGTGCATAACTTGTAAAAAGGGGTACAAAAAATTAGGTGGCGTATCTTTACTATCTATAAAGGAAAAAGGGTCAAAGGTGAAAGTGGAAAAGTCAAGAAAAATGAAATGTGAAATGTTGAAAAATGTATATAAAGAAATATTGAAATGCATTTAATACTCTTTTTAAAATACCTCATTTCTTAAAAGTACAATAATTTATTCACATTGTACAACCAATTAAAAAACATATCTACCAAATTAAACACAAACCGGGTTGACCCGGGACGCTTCAAACACGGCGGGTTGTCCCGGTTTAATTTGACTCATTTTCGACCCAACCTAGCAAGTTGATCCAGTTTAAATCGACCTATTTTTCGACATGAATGGTTCAACCGGTTGAACCACCCGGGTCGAACCGGGTTTCAAAATATTATCCGTTACTTAAAAGTACAATGATTTATTCACATTGTACAAGTAATTAAAAACATATCTATCAAATTAAATACAACCAATTAAAACAAAAACCGGGTTGACCCGGGAAGCTTCAAACCCGGACGATTGACCCAGTTTAATTTGCCCCGTTTTCGACCCAACCTAGCAAGTTGACCCGGTTTAAATCGACCCATTTTTCGACTGGAACGATTCAACCGGTTGAACCACCCGGGTCGAACCAGGTTTCAAAACATTATGTTAAATTCCCAAATCTTCAAACTTTTATTATTTTTCGTTTATAACCTATAAACTTTTTTTTATCAATAAACTATTTGTTGCAATAAAATACCGTTGTTATGTACGGGTACTCGTCTAGTCAATTAAAAAGTGTAAGAATTTTAAAAAGTCTACAAAGTAATCACAACCGTATATTTTGATCTAGATCTCAATCTTATATTTTCAACTTTTCAACTCTTATTTTCTCTCCTCTGCACTTCACCGCTACCAATCTATTCTCTCATAAATATTGTTCTCTCTTGCAATCTCTTTACCCACAAAATAAAATGAATTAGTTAACTCACAAAATATGTGGAAGAATTATAAAGTGTCGCCCTTTTTATAACGTAGATTCATTTCACTATCGTCACCATGTCAGAACCACCACTAGAACCATCACAACAACTAGAGCTCTACAATCACACACGCCGTGAATTATTCGAACAACAACCGAAACCACTAGATCTATCACCAAAACCACCTGATCTACTTTCACATCAACACATAAATGAAACTACCAAAAGAAGTGGTGATGCGGCAGATTCTTTACGGAGTTGTGGTTGATGAAGTTGTTATGCCTTTCGAATAATCGAAGGTAATATTAGCCGTGTGATGTTAGGTAGTTTGTATGTGAATGTGTGAATGTGATGAATGAACTTAACTGAAATGATGACGGAACGTAGTGCATTAGACGATCGAGAATCGCAAAATTGAATGCAGTTCATCCTGCATAAGAAATGTATATTCAAGAGAATTGATGGATAGTATAATGATTTTATAAGTTGAGATGCATTTTATTTTGGTTAGATGTGCCATATTGGATTTGCTTAATTATTTATGGGTCGATGTATTTTAGCACTTCACATTTGACTCAACTCTTTTGATGTCATCATCACTATGAAATCATTAACAATCCAGTATTTTAATGAATAATGAATGATCAAAGAGATTTGTTAGTAGTGTGATTGTTCTTCAATAAAAGAAGTTATTTACCATATGCGATATTCATCAATAAAAAAAAAAATAGTTCATCAATAAAATAAATTTTTAATCAATAAAAATAGTTGCTCATCAATAAAAATAATTGTTAATCGATATTGTGATGAATAAAATTTTGAATATGCAATAAGTGTTCACCAGTTTTTTCTTTATTAACTCACAATATTAATTAGTTTTCTTTGATGTAGTGCTTACACCACAATATTCATCAGTTTAATAACGTTATCATTTTTTCAAAAAAAAAAAAATTGAGGTTCATCAGTTTTAAAAAAAAAAAAAAAAAAATCATAATACTCATCAGTTTATTGGTTTTATATAAAAAGAAAAATCACAATGTTTATCAGTTAGGTATCCTTGTTCATCAGTTAGATCACGTTGTTCATCAGTTTTTAAAAAATAATCACGTTGTTCATCAGTTGTCTTAAAAAATAATGCAATTTATCAGTTTTCTAAAAAAATCACATTTATCATTAATAAAGAAACTCACTAATTAATAAAAATGGTTGTTCATCAATCAAAAATTGTTCATCAGTAAAGAGAATTGTTAGCGGGTGTTCATAAATAAAAAGCGTTTTTCATAAATAAAAAAAATAAATGCTTGTTCATCAATATTGATTACAATAGTTATGGTGTGGATATATTGGAGATGCAAGTTGATGATGGAAAACATTGATGAACAACATGAATAACGATGAACACTGAGCAAGATGGACATTGATATTGTCTTGTTCATCGGTTAGTCTTGTCATTAGTTAGTCTTGGTCATAAATTAGTTTTGTTCATCAGTTAATCTTGTTCATCAGTTCATCGATTAATCTTGTTCATCAGTTAGTCTTGATCATTATTCATCAGTTAATATTGTTCATCAGTTAGTCTTGTTCATCACTTTCTCGGTTAGTCTTGTTCATCAGTTCGTCTTGTTTATCAAATTAAAAAAATTGTTCATCAATAAAAATTGTTATTCATCAATAAAAAGAGTATATCATTATAGACGTTGTTAATCAATAAAAAAATATAAATAAAAAATGTTGTTTATCAATAAAATAGGTTGTTCATCAATAAAAAAAAGTTGCTCGTCAATAAACAGTGTTATTCATAAAAAAAACAGCATTTGTTCATGAATAAAAATAGCTATTTATCGATAAAAACAAGTTATTCATCAATAACAATAGTAGTTCATGAATAAAAAAAGTTGTTCATTAAAAAAATAAATAATAAAAATAAAAAATCATTCATTATTATTTGCTTATCATAGGCGTTGATTATCAATGCAAATAATTGTTCATCACTAAAAATGGCCGTTCATCAATTAAAAAAAATGTCAGCATTTTTAATAAATAAACATCTCTTTTAGGCATTTTTATCTAACACTTTGTATGCATTAAATATATGTAAAATGACAATTTCAAAATGCGATATCTTACTTATATCATATTGAAATTGAGTGATTCAAATGGTAAGGAATGACTAACAATCTACAACTTTCGTGTTTTTAATTTTGCGTAATTAAATCTTTATGTTAGACAAAATTTGGGCCGTAAATGCCAAAATTTTCAAGAAAATCATAACCTACTTAAAATCTTTATATATATATATATATATATATATATATATATATATATATATATATATATATATATATATATATATATATATATATATATATATATATCAAATTCAAGAGGATTAAATTCTGAAAATTGTGGTAAAATCGGTTTTTCATAAAAATTTGTCATTTGAAAGTTATGACAATTTGAAGTTTTAGAGAATATAAAAAACGGGTCAAAACCCCTTTGACCGAACTTAAATAAAAAAATGATATGTTTGGTGAGACACATGCCACAATATAAGTGGCTTTCTAGACTTTTAAAAATTTGATTGCTTTTCAAGGGATCACATCTCAAAAACCTAACCCCTACATGTATAAGTATTTACTACTATTTTAAAAATATTTTACATGGAGGATTATATATAGTAACCCGAGCAAGTTATTTATGTCGTGAGTGAAAATATATTTGATATAAAATTTTTACCTTATTTATATGGTATGAAGTACAAACATTAATAAATACAACGTCAAAAAGCGTTTGGCTGTTTGTCCTTTATATTGCCGATGTAGCTGAGAGAAACAATGGCGACATGGCACACTGAAGAACCGTAGAGGGGGGGGGGGGGGGGGTAAATACGGTTTCTTTGGCTTTTTAGTTGTTTTAAAAAAAACTTTAAGCCAAAGAGAATACCAAGTGGTTGTATAATAATTGATAAAGTCTTTTTGTAGTATATAATTATTCCGAAGAAATACCGGTGAAAGTATTTCCCGGGTCGTTTTCCCAACGAAGGTAGAATGGAATCTTGAATAGTCGAATCGCAAAATCGAGTCGTGAAAAGTGGTAAAGTGAAGAATATGATTTTGGAATTCAAATTATGATGAGAAATAGTAAAATAAGCAGAATATACAAGCTATATATGTACAAAGGTTAAAAACGTAAAAACGGAAATGCAAACGTAAAATTTAAAACGTAACGTTTAATGAAAAATGATCCTACGAACTTGGAAATATTTTCTAAAATTCTTAAACTATTAAAAAGAATTTTAAGAAAAAGAAAAATATTTTTTTAAGTTTTTATTTAGTTTCTAGAATTTATTTTCTATTCATAGAATTAAAAATGAATTAAAAATAAGGAAAAATAGAAAAATAACTTGGAAAAATGAAAATTAAATTCTAAAAATTTTAAAATATTATAAAAGAATTTTCAAAACTATTTTTGTATTTTTCAAGACTTTTCTGTATTTTTTATGGATTTTGTTATTTAAAAGTGATTTAAAATTGATTTTTAAATAAGAGAAATTAAGAAAAATAGTAAATGAACTCAGAAAATTATGAAAATTTTACAGAAATTCTAAAATATTATAGAAAGCTTGCAGAAAAATTTTGGAAAAGAAATGTTAAGCAGAAGTGCAAATTTTGAGCTAATCAGCTTATGGCAAGTGCTTATTTATAAGCACTTGCCACAAAAACTTTACCAAACTGATACCACAGACGAATTATGCTATATTAAACTCAAATAAGCTAAGAAATGATCAAATGAAACTCAGAAGCAACAATAGCAAGCAATAAGCAGTTATTAAGCAAGCTAAGAATGAGCAAATCAATGACAGAATAAGCCAGGAACAAAGTGATCAAACACAATACTACTTTAACTACAGATGAACTCAGATAAAACAAAGGAACACAAGTGCAAACTCAATTTTAGCATAAACAGGCATGATTCAGCAAAATAACTACTAATGGAAGCTCTAGCCAAACAGACCCTAATAGCTAACTTCTAGCTAGTGCACACGCCTAAATTCTACAAGCTAGAGTCTGAGATTAACCTAGGGCTTACACAAGCTGGCAAAGAGTAAATGCACAAAGTTCTAACTTATACAGAGCTTTTATGAGTCTGATGCAGCTGCTTGATGTGAGGACTTGTTTGGACAAATATGAACTGATGGAGAAATGGTCTGCAGCCCCTACTAGACCAGCTAAGAATAGAGCATTGTTATGAGCAGCTATAGTGGTGCAAGTCTAATTCAGTCCTAAAAGGGCCAACAGAAACTAAGAAATAAGCTAATGCACAAACTCATAAATGACATCTAGGCACTGATCCTACAAGCCAAAACTATAAGCTATCAAAACTAAATTTCAACCAAAAAGCTAAACTAGAGAAGAAACTACGAGTTAATAAACATTAACTAAAGAAAACTAAAGAAGCTAGTTGAGCAAACTACATGTAAACTGAAAATGAGAAATTAAACATTAACTAAAAATAAATGAAAAGAAGCTGAGAATAAGATAAGATAGGACAGATGCACAAGGGCTGCAGGTTATGAACAATTTTAAAAGGCAGGTTGTAACTGATAAAGGGGAGCAACAGGTTGAGTGGGGCTACTTTGATCTCGCAAATAAGCATATTAAGTAGCAAACTAAATCTAAGCTAATAAGGACTATGAATAAGCAAAGGTAACATCTAAAATCAAAATGGATATGAACAATGGGCTAACTGATGCACGGCTGTTATGGGTCGAAACTGAGGTTTGATCAACTGTAACTACAAAAACAGATTCTATACTAGATTTAAACACCTAAATGATCATGATCTATCATCTAGATTGATCTAAAACGTTAATGTTCAATATTATGCAATATAAGCTGATCTATCCCTACAAATTCTACTTACTAAAGTAAATCCTAACTAATTAACTCTCAATGATCAAAAATACTGGATTAATACTTCTAAATGCAAAATAGAGCTAGACGAAATACAGATTGTGGTCAAAACTAATTTGACCACCAAAAGTCAAGCTAACGCCAAACACACCCTTAATTTCAGATTATACTATAAAAAATAGATTCTAACAATTAATCACTGAACCTATGATCAAATCAAATGTAATAACAATTCTAGATGCTAAAACAAAAGTGAAATTTATCTCTAAGCATCAGGAACCAAAAAGTGCAGCTCAAACATTAACAAGGCAGAAAATAACAAAGTAAATTGTAAAATTATGGAAACTACTATAGAATTAAAACTTTAACTACAAAATTGCTAACCAATGAACAAAGTAGACTGAGTCAAACAGCAATAAAGCAATCACATAAGATCTAAACTAATCACAGTATATTAAGCCATTTGAAGTGAAAAATTAAAATTGAGAACTTACAATCTTAACCTCAGCTGAACAGAGGTTTCATTTGACCAAAGCCTATCTTTAGATAGACCTTATTAACTTCTGAGATCATTCAACTAACACCTAATAAACCCAGAATCTCCATCATGAATCACCATTGACTTTTGTTGACCAGAAGCTAGTTAACCAACTTATCTAAGCAGATTTCAAACACCAAAACTTACTTCAAGCTTTTGAAAATTTATGAAAACAGGATTTAAGCCTTAAGAAACAAATAAGCAACACTAATTTGAATTAAGAATATATCAGTAAAGCAAATTAAGGGAACAAACTGAGAATTTTTATTAATACTAAAACTGAAATTACAAAGTAAAGTGAAAATTTATAAAACTAATAAGCTGAGTCAATAATTCGACAGAGTAACACTACTCTAAAAACTACACTACACTACTCCTAAAACTAACAGCCTCCAATGTGATGAGGAGAGGGCTATATATAGCCTGAGGAGGAACGTCTCTGAACCTTCTGGAATTAGAATCTTCTTTGGAATATTCGTTGATAGTTCTCTTCTGACTCCATTGGACCAATCACAGCTTAGTATTCCTTGTGGTGAAGCGTTCAGACCAATCCACAGCTGCCACTTGTCATTCCTTTGCTGTTAAATTCTGACAGGGTGTCAGGGGTGGTGGGGAATGACATTAGTACCCTTAATTGGGTAAATTAAGGGTGGGAGTTGGGTAATTTGGATAAACAGTAATTTAGGGTTCATGGGGTCTGGGTAATTTGGGGGAAAAGGGCGGGGTTAGTTATTTATTTTTATTTGACTATGGGATGGAAAGTTTGACCGGGTATATGAGGTGGGTTGACTGGGGTATATATTGGATCGGGTAAAACAATGGGAATGGGCTTGGGTTAAAATGTTGGGGATGGGCTTGGTGTTGAGGTGGTGGACTTGGGTTTTGAGATTTTGGTATATGGACTAGGCAGATTTAGCTTAAGTATAATTTTCAGCTCTTTAAAATTATGAAATTACAAGGACCATTAGTGTATTTATTGAAGTTTCAAGGACTGATCCTGCTATCTCTGAAAAATACTAGCCGGGGCCAATCTTATCATTTGATAATTCTTGAAGGTAGATTATGACAAATTGAACTCAAATATTGATCCACACTTTAAAAATGCTTCCCGGCCTCGGCTTTGACTTTTTGACCTTCTTCTACTCTCGTGCCCGTATTCCCGGTTATTGCTTGATTTTTCGTCTTTTTGTGTAATATCCGTACCTGCATATCACAAACACAAAAACACTACAAATTTGGCATAATTCGATTAGTTTTTGGTCTTTAAAGTCCGGTTTTGGTCTTATAAAAGTGAGTGAATAAGCACTCACCAAAATCCCCCCGACTAAGGTATTGCCGTGTCCTCACGCAATGTGATCAATTCTCGCTCTTGGGATAAATAATTTCGATACTCTTTTTACTAACTTTGAAAAGTAGCAAAGATGTTCAAAAGAGATTACAAAACCATTTATTCCCGAAAACGCTCCGTTTTCCAAAATTTTCCTTTATTCCACTTTATTCTATTTATACTTTCTATTTTTGGATTTTTCATACTTTATTTGTGACGGTTTGTTGAACTTTCATTATTTTGAAAATAATTATTAGGGTCAATGAGTAGAAACACTTCTATTAAGAAGCGACCATATGGATAAAAATCGTCATCCTTGATTTTTCACAAGTCCCCAAACTAAGCGTACAAACGAGATCACAGCTTATCTACAAATTAGATGCTAACACTACTCATAATAGTTACTTGTGGAAACTTCTTACTCCCATTTCCTAGGTTTTGTATCTCAATATTTTATTTTGTTGAGAAATGAATTGCTTCATATTTTCTCGTTTCAATAATTTTTAGTCCGATAGTGATACCTAAGTTAAAACGATAAGTAGTTATTGATTTTCTCTTAAGAACCACTGCAATAGAAATTCGGTCCACATCAAGGAATTTGGGGTACATACAATATCAAGGATATAAGTTGCGGAGTACGATCACGTGCACCTCATGTGACTGATTACTAATCACTTATCACATGCACCTCACGCGCCAACAACTTATTTACATACATAAGCTCTTATTTGACATAACTTTCAACTTTCACTTTTTTATTTTTCACTTTTTTTTTCACTTTTCTCATATTTTTCACTTTTTTCGTAACATCAATGGAAGCTTATCGGGTAGCTCCAAAACCACATAGATAATCAACTTTTGACTTTTGATTTTTTCACTTTTTGCTCTTATTTTTGGTGTTCCTTGATATGTACCCAACTTCTAAAGCAAAAATTCTCTTAAGAAAACAAATAACTAAATATTATTCAAACCGAAATACCACTAATTAACCTAGAACATCTATTATATATGGGTGACGTATATTATGGGAGTAAAAATCCACAAGTACCTCTCATGAGCTCTAAAGAGAACCACTACTCCACGTTTAGCATCCAACTTCTAAATAAACTCTATCATTTCTCGCTCTTCGCAATTTAAGATTCCAAATAACGAAACCCGCGAATACTTAGCCGATAATCAGCCACGCATGTATAAAGTCAAGTACGGGAACTTGCAGATTGTTAAGAAAGAATTCGCATTTTATAGCTCCTTGTATACAAAACTAGCACAAGCTTATGTGATTATCATTGGTTAAGGGAACAAGCTAGGGCTCAACACGCCCGGTCAAGTCAAAATATTTATTCCTACTCTCGCCAGCAAGAAAGTCAACAAGGTGTCAAAACACTAATTCATACTTTTATTATATTTTTGCACAACTTTTTCAACTTTTTTTCTCATTCTTTTACTTTTTCATGACATTTTCATCAAAATTTTTGAAATGTTCTCATTTTTTCAATTTTTTTATTTTTGGTGGAAAAACGGAGTTGCAAGAGTACACGACATGTGAAACATGCAAGGTCAAAATCGAATCTAAGATTCACCCTCCCCCCGACTAGAACGAAACATTGTTCTCAATGTTTTATGGGTTAAGGTAATCCTAACAAAATTCTAGGCCGTTTATTAATTATGCCAAAGAAAACGTTAGTCGATAAGATTCACGGATATAGGATTTCCAAGTAGCACCGATGAATGAGACTCCAAGTGAAGAGATAACGAGCACGAGAGTCCTCATAAATCATGGACAATCCTAACAAACATCACAAACAACCACAAAACACAAGAGTAGAAGAGGCACCCCCTCCTCACGTTATTTGTTAGAAAATAGAAAATAAGAAGATGAAATTGGATAAGCATGGGTTGCCACCCACGAAGCGCTTGTTTTTGTTCACCGAGTCACGTGAGCTTGACTCGATCCCCAAATTAATTCGTCCTTGGGGAGAGCAGAAAGAACGGACAACCGGCAAAATCGGAGATGCCGGGGTCAAAAACGGTATCCTCACTCCCGGTGGAGTGGAAAAGTGAATAAATGATGGTATAAGTATAAAATGGTTGAAACACCCAGATGGTAAAAGCAAAGTCGATTTCAGAATCACGGGTGGGTTGGGTGGGTAAAATATCAAGCAAAGGAACATCATGTTCAAAAATCTCGTCCACCACTCCAAAATTATCTTCATTCGTATCAAAATCTGCATCGGGTGGTTTCGCCGGTGGACGAGAAGATGGTAAATTGGAAAGAATACTTATTTGAATGTCATTCTCATCATTCTCAATACCCGGTGGTATCAAGTCATCCGCAGCAAGAAATGGATCAGCATCCTCTAAAAGAGGGTCACGTGACGGATTATCGGAAATAAGCTCAAAATCAATTTCAAAATCAAAACGCTCATAATCCGGAAGAGAGATATCAGCATGAATAGTGGGATTGCCACTACTCGTCTCTTCAAATTGAAAAATTTCAAGCTCGGGTAAAGAATCACTATCCATAACGGGGATATGAGAAGAAGTAAGAGGATCATTCAATGCCTCAATACTGGAGATAAGAAGATTGACATTTAACAATGTTTCACGAAGAGCTTCATCTTGTATTTCCACATCAACATCTTCTTCATAATCATCGATATCTACACAAGAGTCTTCATCACTTGTAGTATACTCATTGTGAGAATCGGAATAACTTTCGACTTCATCATAATCATCATTGTTCATCGGAGGAAGAGAAATTAACGGTTCTTCATTCAATAACTCTTCAAGTACACGAATATGTTCCTCCGGATCAAAATTAGCATCATCAACCATTGTCGGAATGGCATCACTAGCAAGAAATGCCTCGATCTCATCTAAAACGGCATCACTCCCTTCAACCGATGTGAAAGAAGGATGGAAAAAAGAATCACCGTTAGAATTTTCCCCGGACTCACTTTGGATTGGAACGAGGTTCTCAACACTAGACATATTGAATTCGTCAGATTCCGTTGCCGGAATAGTGTCAAGAGGCTCGTCCCCCATTATTAGAGAGTCCACTGGTTCTACGGGAGAAGAGATAGAATCATTTTAAGGATTTAGATTGATCGTGGAACTATCATCATACAAACAACACTCACAAAATTGGAACTTTCTTTCTTCAACAAGAGGTTCTTCCATCGATTTCTCATTAGGCTCGGGAGTAGATGTCATACGATTAACCACCATTTCTTTCAACTTATCGATCATTGATTTAATTTCAAAAATTTGATTATTAAATTCGGAAGTTTGTGGGGGTTGGTAAAAACCATTAGAATCGTAACAAGGATTAGGTTCATGATAAGAATTTTCAAACGATCCCCCACAATTTTCAAAATTCGATGTATTTTGAAATTCACCATTGTAATACGAATTTGGCTCACAAAAATTATTTTGAGGATAACAATCAAAGCTCGGATTGTAATCGAAAGACGTATCAGCATTCGAAGCATAGCATATACAATCGGTGTATCCACATACATCACAAAAACATCGCCCACACGACATTCTTTCTTCGGACGGGTTTCCACAATTATAGCAGTAAAACGAAGATGGTGGTGGTGTATAAAAATCGGGAATGTTTGACGAATTGTTGAACGAATTTTGATCACACGTGTGAGAATTACAATTCAAACAAACGCCATCACGAATATTATCTCCACATTCGTCGCACGTACACCATACACACAACCCTCCGAAGAACGGCTCTCCACAGTTGGTACAAATCGGATCCATGAGAATTAAACGTGAGAGGGTTTGAGAAGAAGAATCAAATATAAGAGGATAAGAAGATTATTTATGTTTTTTTATTTTTAAAATTTTATATTTTTTAGAGAAAATATATACAAGATAGTGGAAAACTTAACACAACACGATTTTTCAACACGAAAATTCAAAACTCACGTCCACCTTCCCCGGCAGCGGCGCCATTTTGATAAAGTCTTTTTGTAGTACATAATTATTCCGAAGAAATACCGGTGAAAGTATTTCCCGAGTCGTTTTCCCAACGAAGGTAGAATGGAATCTTGAATAGTCGAATCGCAAAATCGAGTCGTGAAAAGTGGTAAAGTGAAGAATATGATTTTGGAATTCAAATTATGATGAGAAATAGTAAAATAAGCAGAATATACAAGCTATATATGTACAAAGGTTAAAAACGTAAAAACGGAAATGCAAACGTAAAATTTAAAACGTAACGTTTAATGAAACATGATCCTACGAACTTGGAAATATTTTCTAAAATTCTTAAACTATTAAAAAGAATTTTAAGAAAAAGAAAAATATTTTTTTGAGTTTTTATTTATTTTCTAGAATTTATTTTCTATTTATAGAATTAAAAATGAATTAAAAATAAGGAAAAATAGAAAAATAACTTGGAAAAATGAAAATTAAATTCTAAAAATTCTAAAATATTATAAAAGAATTTTCAAAACTATTTTTGTATTTTTCAAGACTTTTCTGTATTTTTTATGGATTTTTGTTATTTCAAAATGATTTAAAATTGATTTTAACTAAGAGAAATTAAGAAAAATAGTAAATGAACTCAGAAAATTATGAAAATTTTACAGAAATTCTAAAATATTATAGAAAGTTTGCAGAAAATTTTTGGAAAAGAAATGTTAAGCAGAAGTGCTAATTTTGAGCTAATCAGCTTATGACAAGTGCTTATTTATAAGCACTTGCCACAAAAACTTTACCAAACTGATACCACAGACGAATTATGCTATATTAAACTCAAATAAGCTAAGAAATGATCAAATGAAACTCAGAAGCAACAATAGCAAGCAATAAGCAGTTATTAAGCAAGCTAAGAATGAGCAAATCAATGACAGAATAAGCCAGGAACAAAGTGATCAAACACAATACTACTTTAACTACAGATGAACTCAGATAAAACAAAGGAACACAAGTGCAAACTCAATTTTAGCTTAAACAGGCCTGATTCAGCAAAATAACTACTAATGGAAGCTCTAGCCAAACAGACCCTAATAGCTAACTTCTAGCTAGTGCACACACCTAAATTCTACAAGCTAGAGTCTGAGATTAACCTAGGGCTTACACAAGCTGGCAAAGAGTAAATGCACAAAGTTCTAACTTATACAGAGCTTTTATGAGTCTGATGCAGCTGCTTGATGTGAGGACTTGTTTGGACAAATATGAACTGATGGAGAAATGGTCTGCAGCCCCTACTAGACCAGCTAAGAATAGAGCATTGTTATGAGCAGCTATAGTGGTGCAAGTCTAATTCAGTCCTAAAAGGGCCAACAGAAACTAAGAAATAAGCTAATGTACAAACTCCTAAGTGACATCTAGGCACCGATCCTACAAGCCAAAACTATAAGCTATCAAAACTAAATTTCAACCAAAAAGCTAAACTAGAGAAGAAACTACGAGTTAATAAACATTAACTAAAGAAAACTAAAGAAGCTAGTTGAGCAAACTACATGTAAACTGAAAATGAGAAATTAAACATTAACTAAAAATAAATGAAAAGAAGCTGAGAATAAGATAAGATAGGACAGATGCACAAGGGCTGCAGGTTATGAACAATTTTAAAAGGCAGGTTGTAACTGATAAAGGGGAGCAACAGGTTGAGTGGGGCTACTTTGATCTCGCAAATAAGCATATTAAGTAGCAAACTAAATCTAAGCTAATAAGGACTATGAATAAGCAAAGGTAACATCTAAAATCAAAATGGATATGAACAATGGGCTAACTGATGCACGGCTGTTATGGGTCGAAACTGAGGTTTGATCAACTGTAACTACAAAAACAGATTCTATACTAGATTTAAACACCTAAATGATCATGATCTATCATCTAGATTGATTTAAAACGTTAATGTTCAATATTATGCAATATAAGCTGATCTATCCCTACAAATTCTACTTACTAAAGTAAATCCTAACTAATTAACTCTCAATGATCAAAAATACTGGATTAATACTTCTAAATGCAAAATAGAGCTAGACGAAATACAGATTGTGACCAAAACTAATTTGACCACCAAAAGTCAAGCTAACGCCAAACACACCCTTAATTTCAGATTATACTATAAAAAATAGATTCTAACAATTAATCACTGAACCTATGATCAAATCAAATGTAATAACAATTCTAGATGCTAAAACAAAAGTAAAATTTATCTCTAAGCATCAGGAACCAAAAAGTGCAGCTCAAACATTAACAAGGCAGAAAATAACAAAGTAAATTGTAAAATTATGGAAACTACTATAGAATTAAAACTTTAACTACAAAATTGCTAACCAATGAACAAAGTAGACTGAGTCAAACAGCAATAAAGCAATCACATAAGATCTAAACTAATCACAGTATATTAAGCCATTTGAAGTGAAAAATTAAAATTGAGAACTTACAATCTTAACCTCAGCTGAACAGAGGTTTCATTTGACCAAAGCCTATCTTTAGATAGACCTTATTAACTTCTGAGATCATTCAACTAACACCTAATAAATCCAAAATCTCCATCATGAATCACCATTGACTTTTGTTGACCAGAAGCTAGTTAACCAACTTATCTAAGCAGATTTCAAACACCAAAACTTACTTCAAGCTTTTGAAAATTTATGAAAACAGGATTTAAGCCTTGAGAAACAAATAAGCAACACTAATTTGAATTGAGAATATATCAGTAAAGCAAATTAAGGGAACAAACTGAGAATTTTTATTAATACTAAAACTGAAATTACAAAGTAAAGTGAAAATTTATAAAACAAATAAGCTGAGTAAATAATTCGACAGAGTAACACTACTCTAAAAACTACACTACACTACTCCTAAAACTAACAACCTCCAATGTGATGAGGAGAGGGCTATATATAGCCTGAGGAGGAACGTCTCTGAACCTTCTGGAATTAGAATATTCTGTGGAATATTCGTTGATAGATCTCTTCTGACTCCATTGGACCAATCACAGCTTAGTATTCCTTGTGGTGACGCGTTCAGACCAATCCACAGCTGCCACTTGTCATTCCTTAGCTGTTAAATTCTGACAGGGTGTCAGGGGTGGTGGGGAATGACATTAGTACCCTTAATTGGGTAAATTAAGGGTGGGAGTTAGGTAATTTGGATAAACAGTAATTTAGGGTTCATGGGGTCTGGGTAATTTGGGGGAAAAGGGCGGGGTTAGTTATTTATTTTTATTTGACTATGGGATGGAAGGTTTGACCGGGTATATGAGGTGGGTTGACTGGGGTATATATTGGATCGGGTAAAACAATGGGAATGGGCTTGGGTTAAAATGTTGGGGATGGGCTTGGTGTTGAGGTGGTGGACTTGGTTTTGGGATTTTGGTATATGGACTACGCAGATTTAGCTTAAGTATAATTTTCAGCTCTTTAAAATTATGAAATTACAAGGACCATTAGTGTATTTATTGAAGTTTCAAGGACTGATCCTGCCATCTCTGAAAAATACTAGCCGGGGCCAATCTTGTCATTTGATAATTCTTGAAGGTAGATTATGACAAACTGAACTCAAATATTGATCCACACTTTAAAAATGCTTCCCGGCCTCGGCTTTGACTTTTTGACCTTATTCTACTCTCGTGCCCGTATTCCCGGTTATTGCTTGATTTTTCGTCTTTTTGTGTAATATCCGTACCTGCATATCACAAACACAAAAACACTACAAATTTCGCATAATTCGATTAGTTTTTGGTCTTTAAAGTCCGGTTTTGGTCTTATAAAAGTGAGTGAATAAGCACTCACCAATAATCCAACAACCACTAACACAACCAAAGTATATAAAGCGAGTAAAGAACACAACGATATATACTGGTTCGGGATGGGGGTTTATACCATCCATACGTCCAGTTGCGAATCCGCGACTCCGATACTACTCACTAGTATAATCCTTTCGGTGGATTACAAACCGTTACAATTCACTCCACCGATATTCACCAATATCGATGCTCACAAAGAAGGAGTTACTCACATTGTATTCCGCCCTCGGAAACCACCAAAAAGAATCTCACGATTCGACTTTACCTAAGGGTCACCAAGACCACTAGCAAGACTTCCCACCGGAAGTATCAAACCCCAACTAGATCCCCAATGATCTAGGCTTGGTCACCAAGACACAAGACTTCCCTTACAAACAATTGAATGAATGAATGTATGTTCAATCAAGTCCTAACCTAACCTAGTGACTCGATTGTAATAGAAAGGGTATAAGAAAGAAGACCCTCGACACAATCACAAGAGTGGATTAGGTTCTTGTGATTATTCCCTTGCAAGTAGATGTGTTCTTCTAAAGATGTTAGTGTGATAATCAAGAACACAAGATTAGAGATAGAGAGGTAGAGAGATTTGAGAGTGTTTAGAAAGAAAGAATCTAGAGAGAAAGAATAATGGCAAGGGGTGAGGAATACAAGAGGCAAGGGTGGTATTTATAGACCAAGAACCCAAACTTGGGAATCTTTACCGAGGCCGGCGCGTCACCCGCGCGTCAGCGCGCGGGCAGCGCGCCAGGCTTCTATAAACTTTCCCAAGTGTTGGGTGTTTGGATCTTATAAATATCTATCCTTGCTAAACCTGCAATTGTATTTCACACTAAACCTTAACATTAATCATTCTAAGGTTTGCCAATTCAAATAGCCAATTTGGAAATCATTTGTGAAGTGTTTAAAGAGAAACCAAATTACCAAGGGTTTAAAGTGTAGATAGGGTAATTTGGAAGGGGTAGAAGTGTATCTCCTCACATGGCATAGAAAAGAGAGAAAGAATATGCCAAGGAATATTCCAATGCTTGGGGGGAAGAATGAGATGAATAGTTGAGATGAAATGGTTTGAATTGGATGGCTAGGATCAAAGGAAGTTTCCCTTGGTTTTCAAACAATTTGGCATGTGTTGAATGTGGATGGTTGAGATGAGTCATTTGAAATGAATGGCTAAGATCAAGGATGCCTAGGTTAGGGTTAAGAAGGATATTCCAAAGAATATGCTTTGCTTGGGGGGAAAGGAGAGATCAATGGTTGAGATGGTTTTGGTTTGAAATCAATGGTTGTGATCAAGCACATGTGGTGGCATAGATAGGAGAGATTGGATGGATGGTTGAGATGTGTTTGATTTGAATTCAATGGCTAGGATGAGAGGAGCCATATTAGGATTTCAAATTAAATCCCATGTGTTGAAATTAGAAGGTTGAGATGAGTTGTAAGGGAATGGATGGTTAAGATGTAGTGTGTAAGGGAATATGTAAGGGTGTAAGAGATTGTGTAATAGAATATTTGATTTGGATATGATTGGTTTTGTCTTATGTATAAATGAGATTAAGAGAAGACTAAGACATACTCTAATTGTCATTAAGAAGAAAAGGTTTAGACAATTAAGATTATAAGTTGAGAAAATCATAGGTTACTTATAAGTTCAAGTAACACAACGTCGAGAGTCCATAGTTTCATATCTCGTGACTTTCCACGACTCGACGTTCTCAAAAAAATACCTTGGTTCAAACAAGTTAAGTGCTTTGCCTTGATGTAAAGCATAACCCAAGTGGGAAAGGATGGTCTTTGGTTGTATGAGGTAGAAGATCTCATATTAGGTGTAGGCAAAAATGGTCTATGATTTACTCGAGGTTGTGAGTATCCAAGTCCATTGCGAGAGCTTGAGTTAGAAAATTGTTTTGGATTTTATCTTTTTGCAATCGGAGCTAGACTACCTCGAGTACTTACAAGAGGAGCTTGAGGAGTAATTGGTTTAATGTCATTGTTTAATGAAGATCCAATTTTCCTCAGAGGCCTGGCGCGCTGATGACGCGTTGACGCGTCAACCTCGGGGATTGTTGGGACCTCGTTTTCTTTAGCCTTTATGAACGTTATTGGTTTTGTTAGACTTATGGGAGTGGTTGTTCCTTGTTTGAAAAATCCAAGACCTCCCTTATCTTGAGACACCTTTTGTCGTCTTATTAATTCTTCTAAATCGTTTGTGCTCTTTTTATATTTTGAAAAGCTTAATGACTCCTTTTGAAGTTTCAACACTTTTCCATTCAAAGAGTTAACCTCAAGTGTGAGTACTTCACAACTTTTACAAGGTTCAATCATCCCTTTGCAATGTTCTAGTGTTTTTACTCTACTTTCAAGTTCACAAACCCTTTCTTTAGATTTAACATTTTCTAATTCAAGAAGACGTTTCTCTTTGAGAGCTCTATCAAGGGTTTTTCTAAAATCATCATTAAACTTAACTAGTTCCTCATTCTCCTTTTGCAAATTGATAATATCTAAGTTATTAGAAGAAGAAGGGTTTAGAGATACCTCAAATTTTTCTTGAGCCATAAGACACGTAGCGTCATTTGTTGGTTGGTCTTCATCTTCACTATCACTCCACGCACCTCCAACGAATGCCTTGTTCACTATAGGCTTAGGGCATTCATTGATGAAGTGACCCTTCACTCTGCAATTGTAGCATCCTTGGGTGCGTCTTGAGCTTTCTCCAACCTTGTTGTCACTTCTTTGATTCCCCCCAAAGTTGTTATTTCCACCATTATCTCGGTTTCCAAACCGATTTCTTCTTCCAAAGTTACCACCTTTCCTAAAGAACCTTCGAAAGTTCTTAGCCATAAGATTATATTCTTCGTCATCCATATCATTTTCTTCATTGCTATCCTCTTGACCATCACTATCATCACTAGCTTGAGTACTAGTGACTTTAGCTTTAAGAGCCAAAGACTTAACCTTCTCCTTCTTGTCTTTGGTACTTGCCTTGTCGTTCTCAAGAATCATCTCATAGACTTTGAGATTTCCAATGAGCTTGTCAAGAGGTAGCTCCACCAAATTCTTGGCTTCTTCTATGGCCGTCACCTTTGGCCTCCACTTTACCGGAAGTGCTCGAAGAAACTTTCTCACATGGTTCTTGTTATAGAAGCTAGGATCAAGAGCCATGAGACTAGTGATTATAACATTGAACCTTGTGTACCCATTATCAATGGTTTCTTCATCCGAGATCGAGAACTTCTCATATTGTTGTATGAGTAAGTCGATCTTGCAATCTTTCACTTGAGAGTTGCCTTGATGAGTGATGATGAGAGAATGCCAAATTTCCTTGGCGGTCTTGCAAACATGAACCCTCTCGAACTATCTTCGAGGTAGAACATTGTAGATCAACATCTTGGCTTCATCATTCTTACCAAGCTTTCTCCTTTCATCATCATTAAGATCCATATCTGGCTTTTTCACCAACAACTTTGTTTCTGAGTCTTCCACCATCAACTCAAAGTTGCCATTTTGGATGATTTCCCACAAATCAAGATCTTTGGACCTAACATAGGTCTCAAATCGGGTTTTCCAAAAGCAAAACCCATCGGTTTCTAGCAAAGGTGGTCTTTGCATAGAACACCCTCAACATAGTTCTCTTGAGCCATGGATCTATACTCTACTTTACCAAAAATCTTAGTTAGGATTTTAGATTTTTGGGAAAGAAGTTTTTGACTTAAAACGACTTCTCGGGGAGGCTTTAACACTCAAAAACTTGAGTATACCGCTCTGATACCAATTGAAGAACCATAGAGGGGGGGGGGTGAATACCGTTTCTTTGGCTTTTTAGATGTTTAAAAAAAACTTTAAGCCAAAAAGAACACCAAGTGGTTGTATAATAATCCAACAACCACTAACACAACCAAAGTATATAAAGCGAGTAAAGAACACAACGATATATTGATGAGTGTGTAAATACTCATCATTTTTATCGTATCTGAACTGCCAAAACATCCAAAAACACTCAGAAATGCATCAAAATACAAAAATTATTCCAAAATTGTGTTTTATATGTTTTAGGAGCAAAATGTTTAAAAACAAATGAAAAATGAACAAAGTTTGCATAATTGGTAGTTTCAGTCCCTCAAATTTCATAAATTGTCAAAACTAGTCCCTGAAGGTTTAAAACAAAAGAAAAGTCAACCCAAGGCATTTAAAAGTCAAAGTTTGCATAACTAGTCCTTTTATAGCCTCTTAGTGTAAACTGCTTAGGATTTGCCTTTTTATCTGCTTATTTAATAAGTTTTAGAAATAGTCCCAGTTATAAATTATGTTCCTTTTTATGTGCTTTATAAAGTTGTGTAGAAAGTTTAAAAAAAATAGTTTTTCAAAAAGGGAAGTCACAGGGGTCGAACCTGTGACCTCCCTCTCACACACAGACACAACACCAAACACCCAACCAGTCGCCCTAGGGTCTTTTTTCAGTAATACAATGCAAAATCAAATACAAGACCTTTCCTTTTCCATTTTGCTTAAATAAGCCTCAACAGCTTATATCTGCTTATTGTTTGCTTATTTTGCATTGCACCTAGCTTTCATATATTTTTCTTAGGCCCTTATTAATGTGTAGTATTTATATTAAAAAATTTATAATTTTAGGAATTAGTTTAATATTTATTATAATTAAAATAGTTTAAATTAGGTTTTAGGTAATAATAACTAATTAATTATAAAACTAGCTTATTTATTAGAACTTAGGATTTTTTATATTTTTGTTAAGTTTCTGTCACTTTAAAGTATTTTTAGAAAAAGTTTTATAATTTTATAAATTAGTTTAGTATTTATTATAATTAAATTAGTTTAAATAGTTTAATTAAGTTTAAATAGTTTTTAATTAATAAATAATTAAATAAAAAGTCAAAAAAATAATTTTCTTTTTTCTCAAAATTTTCTTTTATCGTTAGGTTTATAAAAATATAATTTTCATGTCCGTAGGGTTAGCGTAGCATAAAACTCACGTTTTATTTTGCGCACTCGCGTCTTATTTAAATAACTTTTACGTTTTAAAATTTAGGTTACGTTAGTAAAAGTAGTTTGTAAAATAAAGAAAAACCAAAAATATAAAAAAAAATGATAGCTTCTATTTAAGCCCTTTTGGCTTATTTTTCTGCTTATTTATAAGCAAACTTTGATTTTAAATTTTTAGATTACGTTTTAGGTTAACTAGGTTTCACGTTATTGTTAATATAGTTTGTTTAAATCGTTCTCATTCATATTTCCTTAGTGTAATCATTCAAACCCTTATATACCCTATTCCTGTCTAAATTCACCCGATCACAAACCCGTTTTGATTACCATCACACCTCGTCGGGACATAACGACCCGGGGAAACCCCTATACTTCCACGGAGATTGACTCTAGGCTGTTCGACCTAGTTGACCATCCTTTGGTCAATTTAGGTTGACCGTTTTGAGCCAATCAAAATTTGGCGCCGCTGCCGGGGAGGTCGTGCGCGTATTCTAAATGGTTTTACAGATTAGTGAATCTGGATATACACTCATTGTATATTTACCATCCTTTGTTCATATTTTCTTACTATAAAAACAAAATTGTTCCCGAAAACTTTTTAAAATTAGTTTTCAACGAACACAAAAACACAAAAAGACTTTCTTTCTTATAAAATGTTTATCAAAAATCCCAAAAATATCTAGCTTTACCCTCCTACCTTTTTGATTCTTCATCCCTTTACCCTCTATCCTTTTGATTCTAACTTCTTCCACTTGTCCTGTAATTGATTCTAATGGCATCTCTCGATGACGATTTCTTTGAACAATGGGCCTTTGAGAGCAAAATTGAAAAACTTGTGGACTTGTCAAAAATTTCGAGATGTCGTGTTGATCATGATGGACCATCAATCCCTATTCCCTCTCCGGTGAGGGAAATGGAACGAGAAACCAGGGTGACAAAGGACCCAGGACTTTCCTCTAACAATGAAAGTGCTAAATACGTCCAACCTACGGTTGTCCAAAAATCTAAGCTCACAATTGCTCCTAAACCGTCAAGAGTTGATCCTAACCTTTCATGGTTTACGGTTAAAAGTTTGTCAAGAAAACATACAGAGCTTAGGGCAGTGACTGAAAGGAACGACTTACCTAATCTTCACGTTTATCAAGAACAAAAACCCGAGACCATAACGGAAGTGGTGGAAATTCCTAGCTCTAAGATCACACCACTTGTCCCACCTCTGGATTTTATTCCTTGTGTTGGTTGTGGTGAGCCACTTTTTGGTTTACCATGTCGTTGGTGTACATGTGAACAATGTGGTAATGATATTCGAGACGGAAGTTGTTTGTTTTGTGGTTCGAGGAATTCATTTGCTTATGATCCTAATCAGAACTCATTCAAAGACTCTTCAAATTTTTCCAATTACCCATCACATTCATACGAGCAAGAATCATATTATCCAAATCACAATGGTGTTTCGTATCAAAATACACCAAACTTTTCGTGTGAATATTGTGGAGGTCCTCACCAAGGTTTTGATTGTCAAATTAGTCAAAATTTTGGTTATGACCAATATCCATACAATTCACCAAACCAGACTCAACAGTTTAACTGTTGTGAGTACTGTGGTGGTTCACACTACGGTTCTGATTGTCAACCAGGAAACACGCTTATCTATGAGCAGTTTCCTGATAACAATTATAACTCAAGCACATACGACTCACAGCCACATCAGTTTTACTGTTGTGAATACTGTGGAGGTCCTCACTTTAGCTCGGATTGTTAAACAGGGAATCCATTTCCTTGCAACAATTATGACTATTCGTTTCAAGACCAACCTCCACAGTACCAATTGACTCAAGCAACTCCTCATGAAACTCAGCAAGACCTTTGTCTAAAGGCTCTTGAAGCATTGAAAGAATTTAAGGAGGGGTTGGCTACTACATCGTTTCAAGATTCTCGTGAGAAATCAATGGCAGAATTACTTGCTGAAGAACGAGATGCTAGAAACGAAATGAGCATGAAAGAATTACTTGCTGAGCAAAGAGCGGCTAAAATACGTGCCAATCTTCGCTATGCTGCTCTTTATGATGACGATGATGACAGTGATGATGACGAAGATAACATTGTCATTATTCAAAAAGACTCATCAGATTCTTCAGTTGTGATTCCTTCCATTGAAAATCAGGGAGAAAATAATGTGACAGAGTCACTAGCCGTTGATCAAATGGAACTTGAAAATTCCATAACTGCTAGTACTTCTCAACTCCCTCAGTCTGATATCACACCCGAAGTTCACACTCACTCTCTTAACATGGGGGATGAGCATCGTAGCACTGCTCCTGATAAGGAATCGGACAAATTAATAAAGTCTAGTGTTGAGAACCTTGTCCCAATCCCAAGAGAGTCACAGGGAACTTTTGATCATGTGTCTGATTTACCTTCTCACCCTGAAAATCCAAAAGATCATTTTGAAACTTTCTCCGATTTTAATGATGATTGTACATCTTATGGAGAAGTTGAGTATGAAGAGGTACCACTGCCTCATTCTGATGTTGACCCTCTTATTGAGGATTTCACAGATGAACTTACTCACATCAATCCACTTCCACTTGGAAGTAATGATGATCTGTTTGACCTTGAAGCCGATATGGGAGAAACTGAAAATCTTTTAAACTCTAATCCCAACATCGAGCTTAGTACTTTACATGCTGATGAAAATTCTTTATCTTCTGGAGACATCAGTCATGTGGAAGGATTACCTTCTGAGCTAGTTAGCTTAGAAGAAGAGAATGATGAGATTGACACTGAAATCAAAGATGAAGCACTTCGTGCAACATTATTGAATGTCAATCTCCTAATTTCTAAAATCGAGGCTTTCAAAGAGAAACCTATTTCATCTCCTATCCTCATTAAGGATAGTGACATTTTCTCCGATGATCCTATTCCGGAGTTTGAAGCCTTTACTTTTGATCCTATGGGAGAGAAGATTAGTGGCAGTACCACTTCTCATAATTCTCTCCCCGATTATGAATCATTTACCTTCGATGAGTTCCCCTATGAACTCACACACATCAATCCAGAATATGATTTATTCACATTTGATGAGTTCTCCTGTGAACTCACTCATATCATATCTCCACCGGAGTATGATAACTTCTACTTTGATCTAGACACACCCGGGATATGTCTTGATCAAACGAGCTTAAAAGTTGAGATTCATAATATTATGAATTCTCCTGTGGGTGATGATGAGTTAGTCATGATGTTTATCATGACTTTCTTTCTCTTTTTTACCTACCGGGTGACCTCTCCTGTTCTTCACTCCTTCGGGAATGAAGACATTATATTTGACCCCGGCATCACCGCTTATAGTTTATACTATATTAAGCCGGGATTATATCTCATCGGTGTGGAACTTTCACGTGCTTCAAATGTTTGTCCAAACATCTTGAATGAAAGTCCGATGGAGATTGTCTCTTCCACATCATGCTTCCCCAAGGACAAATGAATTCGGGGTCGAGTTATAAATTATGTTCCTTTTTATGTGCTTTATAAAGTTGTGTAGAAAGTTTAAAAAAAAAATTAGTTTTTCAGAAAGGGAAGTCACAGGGGTCGAACCTGTGACCTCCCTCTCACACACAGACACAACACCAAACACCCAACCAGTCGCCCTAGGGTCTTTTTTCAGTAATACAATGCAAAATCAAATACAAGACCTTTCCTTTTCCATTTTGCTTAAATAAGCCTCAACAGCTTATATCTGCTTATTGTTTGCTTATTTTGCATTGCACCTAGCTTTCATATATTTTTCTTAGGCCCTTATTAATGTGTAGTATTTATATTAAAAAATTTATAATTTTAGGAATTAGTTTAATATTTATTATAATTAAAATAGTTTAAATTAGGTTTTAGGTAATAATAACTAATTAATTATAAAACTAGCTTATTTATTAGAACTTAGGATTTTTTATATTTTTGTTAAGTTTCTGTCACTTTAAAGTATTTTTAGAAAAAGTTTTATAATTTTATAAATTAGTTTAGTATTTATTATAATTAAATTAGTTTAAATAGTTTAATTAAGTTTAAATAGTTTTTAATTAATAAATAATTAAATAAAAAGTCAAAAAAATAATTTTCTTTTTTTTCAAAAATTTCTTTTATCGTTAGGATTATAAAAATATAATTTTCATGTCCGTAGGGTTAGCGTAGCATAAAACTCACGTTTTATTTTGCGCACTCGCGTCTTATTTAAATAACTTTTACGTTTTAAAATTTAGGTTACGTTAGTAAAAGTAGTTTGTAAAATAAAGAAAAACCAAAAATATAAAAGAAGTGATAGCTTCTATTTAAGCCCTTTTGGCTTATTTTTCTGCTTATTTATAAGCAAACTTTGATTTTAAAATTTTAGATTACGTTTTAGGTTAACTAGGTTTCACGTTATTGTTAACATAGTTTGTTTAAATCGTTCTCATTCGTATTTCCTTAGTGTAATCATTCAAACCCTTATATACCCTATTCCTGTCCAAATTCACCCGATCACAAACCCGTTTTAATTACCATCACACCTCGTCAGGCCATAACGACCCGGGGAAACCCCTATACTTCCACGGAGATTGACTCTAGGCTGTTTGACCTAGTTGACCATCCTTTGGTCAATTTAGGTTGACAGTTTGGAGCCAATCATATATACTGGTTCGGGATGGGGGGTTTATACCATCCATACGTCCAGTTGCGAATCCGCGACTCCGATACTATTCACTAGTATAATCCTTTCGGTGGACTACAAATTGTTACAATTCACTCCACTGATATTCACCAATATCGATGCTCATAAAGAAGGAGTTACTCACACGGTATTCCGCCCTCGGAAACCACCCAAAAGAATCTCACGATTCGACTTTACCTAAGGGTCACCAAGACCACTACCAAGACTTCCCACCGGAAGTATCAAACCCCAACTAGATCCCCAATGATGTGTTCTTCCAAAGAAGTTAGTGTGATAATCAAGAACACAAGATTAGAGATAGAGATATTTGAGAGTGTTTAGAAATAAGGAATCTAGAGAGAAAGAATAATGGCAAGGGGTGAGGAATACAAGAGGCAAGGGTGGTATTTATAAGCCAAGAACCCAAACTTGGGAATTTTTACTGAGGTCGGCGCGTCACCCGCGCGTCAGCGCGCGGGCAGCGCGCCAGGCTTCTGTAAACTTCACACTAAACCTTAACATTAATCATTCTAAGGTTTGCTAACTCAAATAGCCAATTTGGAAATCATTTGTGAAGTGTTTAAAGAGAAACTAAATTACCAAGGGTTTAAAGTGTAGATAGGGTAATTTGGAAGGGGTAGAAGTGTATCTTCTCACATGGCATAGAAAAGAGAGAAAGAATATGCCAAGGAATATTTTAATGCTTGGGGGGGAAGAATGAGATGAAGGGTTGAGATGAAATGGTTTGAATTGGATGGCTAGGATCAAAGAGAGCCTCCCTTGAATTTCAAACAATTTGGCATGTGTTGAATGTGGATGGCTGAGATGAGTTCATTTGAAATGAATGGCTAAGATCAAGGATGCCTAGGTTAGGGTTGAGAAGGATATTCCAAGGAATATGCTTTGCTTGGGGGGAAAAGAGAGATCAATGGTTGAGATGGTTTTGGTTTGAAATCAATGGTTGTGATCAAGCACATGTGGTGGCATAGATAGGAGAGATTGTATGGATGGTTGAGATGTGTTTGATTTGAATTCAATGGCTAGGATGAGAGGAGCCATATTAGGGTTTCAAATTAAATCCCATGTGTTGAAATTAGAAGGTTGAGATGAGTTGTAAGGGAATGGATGGTTAAGATGTTGTGTGTAAGGGAATATGTAAGAGTGTAAGAGATTGTGTAAGAGAATATTGGATTTGGATATGATTGGTTTTGTCTTATGTATAAATGAGATTAACAGAAGATTAAGACATAATCTAATTGTCATTAAGAAGAAAAGGTTTAGACAATTAAGATTATAAGTTGAGAAAATCATAGGTTACTTATAAGTTCAAGTAACACAACGTCAAGAGTCCATAGTTTCATATCTCGTGACTTTGCATGACTCAACGTTCTCAACTAATACCTTGGTTCAAACAAGTTAAGTGCTTTGCCTTGATGTAAAGCATAACCCAAGTGGGAAAGGATGCGTTTACGCAAAGTGACATTTGACTTAGTTTGACCAATAAGGGAGTAAACCCGTTACGTAATTAGAGAAGATGTAAGCACGGGATATGAGCATATGGATGCTTCAACACGATGTTACGTGAAATATACAAACTCCCTGAGTTTGGAAAAGCCTTGGCTAGAGGCGATAGTTAGAAAACATGAGTTGGCATTTTCCCGTAAATGGGTGTTTGAAAAGTGGGATTTCTCAAGTCTCAAAAACTCGTTTCGAGTGTTCTCAATTAAACACATAACTTATTCATACCTGTATTGAAAGATCCACATTTTTCGGGTAAGGGGAAAGCCGACTTTCAAAATTCGCCCGGAACCATACAGACTCCTGGCGCGTCTCCCGCGTGTTGACACACGGGCAGCGCGCCAGGAGCAGACATTGGCTCCGGCGATTTTGAGCTAACGTTTGTTATTTTATGTGTTTCGATGGTTTATTTGTCATCATTAAAAACATAAAGAGATCTTGATCATGTTGCCTCAACACACACTTTTTAAACCGGTGGATCATGTAAAAATTCAATCTCAACCATCAAAATTAATTTCATGCTTATCAAGAACATTTTAAGATAAGATCTGTAAATGTATTGCACATGAAAAACATATGAGATAGAAAATACAACTTGTGTACCTATTTTTAAGAAATATCTTAAATATTAAGCTAATTTATATATTATAAAAAAAATAAAGAAAATGATTAAAAAAAAATGAAAAACATGCGAAAGTGTCACTTGTAAAAACGGGGTACAAAAAATCTAGGTAGCGGATCAATTAAATGATATGAATTCATTAATTCACACAAAAAAAAGTAGAAGAATTATAAAGTATTAAGCTAATTTATATATTATAAAAAAATAAAGAAAATGATTAAAAAATATAAAAAAAATAAAAATGAAAAACATGCAAAAGTGTCACTTGTAAAAACGGGGTACAAAAAATCTAGGTAGCGGATCAATTAAATGATATGTATTCATTAATTCACACAAAAAAAAGTAGAAGAATTATAAAGTATCCCCCTTTTTATAACTCATATTCATTTCACAACCGTCAGCATGTTAGAACCACCACTAGAACCATCACAACTACCAGAATTCACACACGTCGTGCATTATTCGAACAACAACCGAAACCACCGATCTATTACGAAAACCATTTAATAGGAATCCCTCTCAACCACAAGTTCCATGTTATATAAGATTTAAAAGTATATTTTATTACTCCATTTAATAGGACTCACTCTCATATCTATATCCCAAATTTCTTACCAAATAGACACACTGGAAATGATATCCTCAATTCCCTCCAATCAAAATCATACCAATAGTGATTCCAGATAACATACCAAATGCACCCTCAAAATGATTTGTACAATGTGAATACTGAGGGTGTGTTTGGTTCACAGGAATGGGAATTGGAAAAGATAGTCATAGTAGGTGTTTTGTATATATGAATTGGTTTCGAATTTGTATATCACACCCATAGAAATGGGAATCCCTCAAACCATCTAAGAGGGTGGATTTACAATATTCTTTAAGGTTTGTAAATAAAGATTTTCATATCCTATAAATATATCAAACATCTTTTTTAAGTAATGATACCTTTTACTAATTCATTATATTATCAAACCCATATCTATAGTAATATATTTACTCTAATAAACGAAGGTTTTTTACAACCCTCCTAAGCACGCATCATTAAAAATTGGTTTAATGTTCTGATGTAGATTTCCAAAATTATTGATCAATGTACAATGATTCTTTGCTTCAATCAAACAACCCAGAAACATTCAATCATTCCTCCAGACGTTTCAATTTCACTTATTTTTGTAAACACATTGATGAGCGACACTTATTTTTGTAAACACATTGATGAGTGATTTGGAGTTGGCATATATTTAAACTCGAAATCATATCATTGACCTGAATAACATAAAGCTGATTAATATGTGAGTTTTATATATTTTTTTTCAATAATTTTGTTACTTATTTGTTTTGAATTGCATATAATGTTATAAATTATTCTTGATTTGTTGCATAATTTTTGTTTTGATTTGATTAATTATAAGCTTAGAAGCCTTGATTGTTAACGTGCCCAAATCCCCGATTATCAATTCGATTAGACTAACAATTTAACTGAAACCCTAATATTATTATTGGGGAAAATGGGTTGGATCATTAAGAACATTAGGAGAATGCTTGAGAAAGAAAGGTATGTGTTTTTGTATATCCTCTATCGCTACATCAGTTTCCAAATCAAGATCCTATGATTATAAGTTTAATTGATTGTTCTTTTTTATGATGTGTTTGCAATTGTTTTGTTGTTTTGTTGGTTTATAGGCTCTCTACAATTGTTTTGTTGGTTTACAGGTTTCTCGCCTTTCAATACATTTAAAAAAAAATCATGATTCACCTATTTCTTTAAAAAAACTCTGCCTATTCAGGCTTCTCGCGGTATGTGTTTACAGAAAAAATTGCTTGCCTATGTTCTTAATATACCTATATCATATAACTATTTGGTTTTCATTGATGAGTTCTATGTTTGTGTTTTTTGTAGGCATGTCGTTCTTCTGTCTGAAGTTGCGGCTCACAACACTTTGATTACTCCATGGTCTAACAGGTAACTGATCAGTTTATATTGAATCTTATTTTATTAATCTAAATGCTGTGTAAAAATGAAATGTTTTATTTAATTCATAGCTTCATAGCCTAAATAAACCTAATGGTCCCAAATCAGGTATGCGAAACAATACCCTGCAATAATGAGTTATCAAGATTAACTTTTGGATTTAAAAGGTTTGATCAAATACATTGGTGTTACATTAATGAATTACTTGGTTTTTACAGCTCTTCTATAGGATTGTCATATCGATTAATTCTTGTGGAACGGTATATATGGTACAGTAGAAATTTTTGCGAAATTTATTTTTAGTGTTTTTTCTATATGATGGTAAGATGTTTTTTTCTTTCTTTTCAGAAAATAAGAAGATTGATGCATTTGCTGTTTGGAATGCTTGGGGGATTGCTTTAATCGATGGTACAATAGACTTTTTCAGAAATTTATTTTTAGTGTATTCTTCTCTTATATAGTAAGAACAATTTGAACTTAGCGTTGGACACATTTATATCATAGGACCTATAGAAAGCCACCCATGAGCTTGAACTGTTTGTTGATACCCTGATAACTTTAAAATGGATGAGCTTCTTGATTCGGTTTGGTTGAACCCAAGTATGATTTTAAGTCTATTATGCTCTTATCACATAGGTACTGTTTGATTGTTAAAAAAGTTCTAATCGTTATTGGTTATGAGCTGTTTAAAGTGGTATTATTTTTATTGCTGATACCATATTTGGACCAAGGAATTCAATTTGACATCGTTTTGACTTTGGCTATGTATCTTATTGCATTGAACAGTTGAAGAATTAAATTGAATTCATAGCAGCACTCTAACGTGTCTTTTTGACTCTAAGCATCTCGACTTAATTGGTGCCATATAATAAGGTAATCGAGTTGTTAATCGTATTTTCGTCCCCGTACCATAACAGGCGTTTGGATATTGCCGTTCAATGTTTAGTTGCTGATATTTGAAAATTAATATAAAGTCGTTTTTTATTTTTTAGTTACTTTAGTTAAAGAGTGGTTTTATGTGAAATCGTTTTTTTGATAAACTTTGTTATTCAGAAGGCATGGAGTAAGTCTCCTTCTCCATTGTCTACATGAATTTTGCCTTTCACTAATAAAAAGTCAAAAATGTTAGTAACCTTGAAATATACATTGTTATGAAATAAAGCAGCATGTTTATTCTTATCAGGTTTATGCAGATAATTTTGTTCAGTGTATGTTTTCAATTGAAAAACTTTACTTTTATGCATGCACAGGGTGAAGGGAATGGTCATAATGAATTAGTAAGAATGGCAGCAAAGCTTGCCGCTGCCATTGTTCCATTTGGAGCTGTTGGAGAAGATTACGGTGCTCAGGTGATAATGCATTAACATATACCAATGCTTTAAATTTATAATGATAATAATAAGACTTTGCGACACTCCTTTTTCTTATCATAAGATCCATGTCCAACTAATCTCACTCTTCATGGCCACTTTAATTCTTTTAGTTGGTTCTTTACTACGATGATGTAATGAAAATCTCTATGCTAAATCTATTTTCTCTAATAAAAGAGACTTTTAGAGAACCCACAATTAATTTTTTCTAAACTTAACCTCAAAGCCTGGTGTTTTTAGTGTAAATACGCTTCTAAACTTAACCTCAAAAGACACTTCAATTATTGTATTTGTTTTTAAATGCATTAACGAAACTGGCCATAAATATTCCTAAAGATTCAGTGTCTAAGCAAACAAATACAGTAATTGAACTCTCTTTGAGGAATATTTATGGCCATTTTCCCTAAAATGGAATTAATGGATACCTGTTTTCTTATGGAATTAATGGATACCCGTTCAATGCTTGGAAAGCTTCCAATACATGTTTGGGTCAAAACTCAAAACGGGTAAATGTTGGTACGGGTGAAAGTGTGAAAAACCTTTTTTCTATGCCCACAAAATATTTTAAACATATTAGTGCCTTAAATATGACTACCAAATCTATATGATTTAAATATATTATATATGTGCTTTAGCATTTTATTTTTTATTTATTTAAATGTTTTAGCTGTTAAAAACCCGTGTCTTGCACATCTCCCTGCACCGGCTCTTGCTCCAGGATTTAAATTGGATGCTAGCAACACTCTAATGTGTCTTTTTGACTATAAGCATCTCGACTTAACTGGTGCCATATAATAAGGTAATAGAGTTTTAAATTTTATTTTGTTCCCTGTACCATGAAAGGCGTTTGGATATTGCCGTTCAATGTTTATAAAACTTTGTTATTCAGAAGGCAAGAAGTCTCCTTCTCCGATTTCTACATGAATTTTACCTTTCAGTAATAAAAAGTCAAATATTAGTAACCGTGAAATATGCATTGTAATGAAATAAAGTAGCACGTTGGTACTTATTTTATTGAAACTACTGCAGTAAGATCACTCTTCAACAAAATAAGCAAATATTGTACTCTTTGCCTATTGATGTGAAAGCAATAGCTTTCTAATTCAAGTAGTATAATTTTGTTCACCAATGCAACACGATATATCTTTTTTCCTTTCCATAACTCCTTTTAGGAAGTTTCATCTATGAACTAGATAGTATGAATAAATAATTTAAATTCCCAATGCTATTGCTACAAGGGTATTTGTGCGTTTTTAAGTAGTTATATGATATATGAAAATCATATCAAGATAATAGTGTTAATAGAGAATAGTGTTTAAATGTACTTTTCTGTTTTGATATTGTGATTAAATTATATGTTTAAAGTTTAAAGTTATAAAAATATGGGAGTCTAAAAGGTTTGAAACTGATTACTTCAACTTTGCACAATCAATTAGCCAAAAGAGTAATCTATTTATTGATATACTATACATTGATTATTTAGACCGGCTCACAGTCATTTACAAGACGTAAAGCCAAACACCCCCTTAATATAGCGGACACTGTATTATTATAAACATAGGAGAATGTAGTAATACAACACTTGAAATAGTTTTTTACATGACATAGTACGAAAAAATTAAAGTTGCTCAATCGGTTTTGATTGAGGACCACTAGAGTACAACTTGCAGGAGAAATAGCAGTTGACTTTCCAGAGAAGAAGATAACGTTAGTGCATAAAGGCGAGTGGTTGATGGTATTTCTTGGACCAAAAGCTTCTAAAAAGACATTAGATTGACTAACATCAAAGAACATTGAAGTGAAACTGGAGCAAACTGTAAATTTGGAGGACGTTGCAGATGGACGTAGATTGTTTAAAACTTCAACTTGTGAAATTATACAAGCTGATTGCTGCTTTTGGTGTATAGGTAAGCCATCGGTCTAAATATGGCTCAGGGATACCATTTTAAGGAATAGTATGGATGTCAATGGTTGTTTGAATGCTGATGAAATTTTGGGTGTCAAGGGCCACAAGAATGTCTGCTATCGGAGGTATACAAACATCAAGGTAAGTTATTTCTTTTTTGTCCCAGCTTGAACCCAATATATCTTGATTGTGGCCACCCTTGATACCGTTAGACCAAAGGCCTATTTTATTTTTAACCAATCATTGAAAAAAAGTAATATTTGTTGCCAGAATGATTATATAGTTGTTAAGATTGAGTTGAAGGTCAAGAAAAAAAAGATCTTCGGTAGATATTAAAAAAATAAAAAAATAAAAATAAATAAAAGAAAAAAAAGTTAGTGTGCATAATAATTTAGTTTTGAATAAAGGATTAGGAGTTTTATGCCATGAATTTGCAGTCGGGGGACTTTCAACCCAGCCATTTTGATCCATGTACTTTTAAGAACTTTACTACCCATTCAACCCGTTAGTAAGTTGATGGGACAAAATTGGCAACTCCAGTTTTTTATTGAAATTTTGATATTTAGCTTGGGCAATTTATAAATTGAAATTAGCATGGATTTTGTTACCGATTTATTATCAAGGTTGCATATTTTGTTTGACACTATTAGTTCTATGTTTCTGGAAGGCCTTAAAGGCTCTCATTGACGGAATACTCAGATTCTTTTTTTAACATCTCATGTAAATGATAGGAAATGAAGCACAGTTATTTGGCTAAAAAACAAGCATCACTTGTGACCAAAAACTTAAAATGTTTCCTGGGTGGATGCAACGAAAGCGAGATGATATCAATTTACATTTCAACTTACATGCTCAGTGTGGCCAAAGCCACTGTTACTCTAGGAAGTCAGTGTGTGGTGGCTCAATCACCACTGAATACAATGATGGGATGAAAGTGTGCATAATTGGTCGTTGATTCCTGATGATGGAAAACCGTGGTCAACGGATGAAAAAGAAATTCTAGAATGGATACATGAAATGACAAAATGCGAGGACAAGATTTTGCACTAATATATTGGATGCATAGCAACATTATAACGTGTCTTTTTTACTATAAGCATCTCGACTTGGTTTAAATACAATGGTTTGAGTAGGTTAAATGTCCTCCAAAGTGTTATTAAAATGTTTGCAGTCTTTGAAATTGACCCACCTGACTTGGCCATGTTGCCACCTCTATTGAAATTATTGAGAAGATACTCTATAAAAATTCTTTAATGTGATGTTTAAAATTGTAGTTTTCAATTTATTATGAGTGCAAATCGGTCAACCCAACCCTACGTGTAGGGATGGACAGTTGTGTGTGTTATAATAATGTAAATGTCATATATGCAGGTTAGTGATGTAAAACCCGATGTGGCTTGTGGAATTAGCACCTCATTATTTTGAAAAAATGACATTTGGTGTAAGCTTTTTGGATGCACCCATTAAATGTGCACATATGATTTTTCAGATGCAATTATAATGGCACCGAGGTGTTAACTTTGCAATACCAAACACCCTTCTGAATAAATGTTTAAGAGTTTTCGGATCAGCTTATTTTGTTTTAACACACAATAACTCTAAAACATAAGTTTTTGCGCAGGCCTTATTTGTGTTGCCCTTAAATTAATATTACATCGTAAAATGTAACACGTTGTCATCATTTTGTTACATAAATTGCTTAAATTATTAAGGTATTTCTTACAATCCGTTCTTTAGATGGTATGGGCGGGGGATTAATATTTCTCATTGACTTATTACTTATTATTCCCTTCAAAAAGTAATGTGATGTTAATGAGTGGTACGAGTGGTGGATGTCTGAACAAAAGAAAGTAGCAAACAAACAAAGTTTGCTTCAAATTGCTAAAGATGAGAAGGAATATGCTCCATCCAAGGCGCGCGTTGGTTTAGTTGAAGAGGATTCGATTGATGTGGCCTTTTATAGTGACGAGGAGAGTTTTGATGCCCTTGATTACGAAAATGTATATTTGGCATTTGACCTGGAGAAATCTCCAAAATTTCATTATTAGCTTTTTATGATGTATAGAGAAGTACTTGAATGTCTATCATCACGGCATAGATTGGGTTTTCAATCGATAGGCGCTCACACAAATCATTTTATGTTCGAGACAATCAATTTTAGAATCGCCAACGCTTGGGCGTTTGTTAGTATAATTGTAACAAACTAAATTGTTTATTTGATAATTGACGCATTGTCTCATTCTTTCTTTCATATATTAAATGGAACGTGTTTACAATATCAGCTTTTTTATCATTGTAACAGAAGCAATTTCTTATCTGATAATGGAGACCAAAAACTTGGACGTTTGTTAGTGTAATTGTAACAAACTAAATTGCTTATCGGATAATTGACGCATTGTCTCATTCTTTCTTTCATATATTAAATGAAACATGTTTATAGTATCAGCTTTTTTATTATTGTAACAGAAGTAATTTCTTATCTGATAATGGAGACCAAAAACTTGGACGTTTGTTAGTGTAATTGTAACAGAAGCAATTTCTTATTTAATAATGGACGCATTGTCTCATTCTATGTTTCATTATTTAAATGGAACATGTTTACGTTATATCTTTTCTTATCATCTCATTTTCTCTATTTTTTAAAAAAATAACCCGGTGTCAACGGGTCTTTAAGCTAGTTCCTATCAATATACCAAACGCACCCTGATTTAGTAATAAGATGAGTTGATACTAAAAACAGAAAACACATCAATAGTTATGTGGGTCTTAACAATTTTATAGATGTCCATATCATCTCTTCTTAAGTATCATTTTTCTTCTTGAAACCTCGCCAATAGATGATCATCAAGTAAAGGCACTTTGATAGTTTGATTGTATACTCTTTCTCTCTCTAGAAACTTTCTCCAACCTCTCACTAGTTTTTCCAGCAAAGCTCCGCCTACTTAATAATTTCCGGCGGTCAGTCTTGACCGGCCGTCCGGATCTCCTTTTTACTTTCCCTCTTTTCAATAATAATCCTTACCTATAGATCTGTCTCTGCCCACTGCCGCCGCTCACTCGCCGTTTGCTGATGCTGCCTCTCTAGTCCGTCATCGACGGCTGCTGCTGCGTAGGGGTTTGACTTTAGATCTGTTAGGCTTTTGTTCGGCTCCTTTAAGGATGCCTAGTTTTATCTTCTATGTATGTATTATGTACTTAGTGTACTTTTGTCAAGCTACACTTTATATGGTTGTATCAGTCAAAGCTCACTCGGGTGATTCCCCCCACCTTTGAATGGTGTTGCTGTAGGCTGTCTCAACTATTTGGTGTATGTCTTGTTTGGCTTAACTTGTTATGTTTCGATGTAACTTGTTATGTTGTATCTTCCTCCATTTGTGAGGTTTGTAATGAAATGAATCATTTGTTCAAAGTAAAGGCACTTTTATTAACTTGCCATCTTCGTCTCTCTTCCTGTAATTTACATAACATTTCGTTTCGTAATTTATATCTTTCAGTCTTTAACTTGTATACAATTATCACCCACCTGGCGACGTAAGTTGACAAGAACGCGATGAAATTTACTAGCTTAAGGGGTTGGCAACACACCCCTCACCCCAAATCCCTTCACTCACTTACAATCAATCCCTTTATGCCACATCATTCTCCCACTTTTTCCTTCACTCACCTATTTTTTGTTGGCATCACACCCCTCACCCTTCACTCACTTTTTTTTTTTTTTTAGAAATTGACTGTATTTTTTTTAACTAATATGAAAATTTACTTTTGAGTATTGGGCCTTAAGAGATAAAAGGAGATGGGCTTACTATATCCAAATCAAATAATAATTGGGCTTTAAGGGATAAAAGGAGGTGGGCTTACTTTTGAGTATTGACACTTTGACCTACATCGCTTCATTCTTCTTTATCTGCCGCTCCCATACTCAAATAACCAGATGTGTCTTTCTTCTCTTTTTCTTTAAACTTGAGCAATTATTAAAACTCAAAAAAAAAAAAAAAAAAAAAAAAAAAAAAAGGCGTTAATCCCCCCAACGGTCGAAATTCACTCTCCAACATTCCAATTTTTTTCAATTCTCGTGCGGTAAACTTCCCCGCATAAGCTACAAGCTTTTCCAGCATACACAAGGTTGCGACCCTCAAATCAAACCATATGACTAAACATTGCATGTACCAGTTCCAATCTAACTCAATAATCGATTGTGTCTGTCAAAACTATAACCTGGTGCATCTCAGATTAAAATTGTACATATATGTCTGATCTCTTAGGACCTTCACTCATTGATTTTCAAGTTAAAACTCATACTCCATTTGACTCATACACGAAATGCACCCTCTAAACAATGACTAGATGAATTGTGGAATCCATGTCATATCCAGACATCACAATTTTAACACCAGAAAATAACCGTAAATTTGAATGACTATAAATCTCTAATCAAATACTGGTATGAAAGAACATTAGTACAATTTTACATCTATTACAGTATACATGATCAAAGAGTTGCAAGCTAGTCAATGATACGGCTAACCTCTCCGAACATGAAGTATTTTTCGCCTGTGAAAATTGGAAGATTGTAATCGAGATGGCATAATCATTTGTCTTTTTGGTTGTCTTGTGGGAGTTGAAGGCCCATGAGACCAAGCAGATTGGAAGCTGGTCCAGGTAGTCCCTCTTGAGAAGAAAATGAACCAAGAAAGCTCTTCACAAGATTCAAATCTACATCTACTGGACTGAACTCCTCGTCCACGTCTCCAGAAGCATTTGATGGTCCCTGTGATATATTGTAAATGATGTCCATGAGAATCATTAAAATCAGAAAGCCATCTGTTATTTAACTGCGACTATTGAAGATGAGTTTTGTAAACAATAAAGAACATACAGCATGTCCGTTCTTATAAAATATGAGCAGGTTCGATTGACCAGAAACTCTTATTTTCGCAAAAGAAAATATTGTAGATTATAATAAGCACTAATTCTTTTTCAAAAGTGGAATGCAAACTAACCTCATCCTTCTTTAGTGGCGGTTCATTTGCGCGAACAAAACTTTTATCGAGTGTAGTACTCTTAAGTTCCTTACTCAGAACATCGGAATATGAGCTCATGAAAGCTGCTTGTTCGTCTTCATGATCATCATCACCCGCTTCTTCATAATCACTATCTTCAGAGTCATCTGTAATCAATTGATGTTTCGGTCACATCACGCAGTAGAAACAAATAAGTTAGATAAGATTCCATAAAATCGCTCTCTATTCAAGTAATAATATGACTAGCAAGTAGTAACAATGATTCACATGAATAAAAACTAACCCAAATCCATGCCAGAGGAAAAGTCTTCATCAACATCATCATAATCTCCATCAGCATGTGCCCCATTTGGAGGTTTCATTACCGACTCAATCTCTTTCATAAATCGCTCCACATCAAAGTCCACATCATTTAAATTTCTGAAAGAGACAATAAAAGCGAAATCAGTTTTTGTAGAAAATCACAGATACGCGGTGCATCTAATTAATAGAAGGAAAGACTTGCCTGTCTCCAGGAACTTCTGCTCCTTCAAAGCTTGACATCTTCTGAACAAAATCTTGCATTGATTTTGCTATGTCACCAAGATCATAATCATTTGTATTTGAGGAAGACGAGGGACCCGCATCCTCGTGATCTTTTGGCTTTTTATTCTTTTTATGATTCATGTTGTAATCTTCCATCTCTTGCTGTCTCTCAAGAAGAGCAGCATTTAATTCATCCTCACCATTGTACATCCACGAATCATCATCTGATGGAGGGAGTTCTTGACCCTTAAATTCATCTGCTGAACCGGGATTAGAAAGGATATCATCTATGCGCCTAACCGGAGCACTCATTATTTCACTGCAATAACAACTACAAGCATCAGCAACAAAAATACTGACAAAACAGCAAAAAATTATAAATAAATGATAAAACCATCTATTTTTAATTATACCTTTCTCTAGAATGTAAGGAACTTTTTCGGTAATAATCTTGTGCATTTTCCATTAATCTTTTATACTCTTTTGACCCAGGAAGCAACCCTTCAAAGTAGCCACTCCTCTCTAAACTCTCTCTATACACCTCCCACGTGCTTCCTTTCCCTTCCAACCCTTCTTGTTTTCTCGTTTGATAAATCATTTCAAACCCGCATGCTATCTTCATCCCCAACTCTGCTGCAGCATAACCACTGTCACTCCTTGGTGGCATAGGATAACCCTTTGGGGCCTGAAATGTCTGTTGCATCAACTGTGCATACATTGCACGCGACATTATCACCGACACTTCAACTATCTCGTCAGCACTTTTATTAGGCAAAAACCGTTCCATCTTCGCAGCATACTTCATTGAATCTATGTCTCTGTCATAAAACCCTTCCACAGCTAGTGAGATTAAGCACGGTTCATGCTTCAAGATTTGTGCTACTAGTATCGGAACCCTAACCCTAACTCTATGGATATTCTTAACTGCCCTATTGGGATAGTCCCCAATTCGATTCTTTATGGCTAATTGAACTGAACTTGAAGCCTTGGTTTTCTCCTCATTTGTCGATACATATGAAAGTGCATCGAATAAAGTAGGAACTGTAGGGAATTGATTGGACGGAACAATATGTAAGTTGCCACCACGGATGAAGATACGGTTGGTGCTTGTCTCGGGGTTGAGCCATTTTGGAAGGTGAAAAGCAGCTTCGATTAAGAGAAACTCACCATCAGTATCCCATACACTAATTGAGAGGTTTGGGAATCTGCGTGAGATTTCAAAGAGTAAAAACACAACGAACCATTCGTCTTCAAGATTGTCTCCATACCTGAGCTTGCCATGAAGGTGGGGAATTTGATTTGAAGAAGAAGGGCAAAAGGCACAGGGTGTTTGGGTGGAGGGTGAGATAGTGAAGGGTTCATGCTGCCATATGTAGTTAGTGGTGTAGGATGAGAGTGAGTGGAGGATTTCAAGGTGGAGAGCCTGAAGTTGTGAGGATATAAGAGGAATTGTTATAGGGTTTTGGGACTTAATGTCCGGTGAAAGAGAAGAGTCGGGAAATATGGAATAGAAGACAGTGTCCTCAGCGAGTCTTGAGTTCTTCTGGGAAAAGATGGATGACACGTCGGCTTCAGCCATTGTCTTGCAGTATCAGATTCCAGCTAATTTAAAAGAGGCAAGGCTCTGTCAGCAGTGATATCTCTGCAAATGTAAAAACAAAATCAATGCAAGATTTTAGAAAATAGATAGATACAAAAGTGGTGTGTTTGGTTTAGAGTCAAGATCAATGGGTATCAGTTTGATTGCGCTGATATGAGAATGAGTACGACCACCTAGAACTGTTTGTAACTTTGTATGGTTTATTAATAGGTCCCAATCAAAGCTCAAATAAAAAAAGAGAAATGTTCTACACTTCTGCTTAGGGTGAGAGCAACACCAAATTTGCTTGTAATCATCTATGTTTTCCTTTTCATTTAAATGCTTAAATGCAAAGAAAATAATAACCAACACGGAATAGTGGAAACCGCTCCATGATGTGCAGTAAATGTAAAGAACCGCTAATTAAATTAGTAGCCCACTAGCCTACATTAATGCTAACATGGAACTCAATGCATACCAATTTAAGCCCACATACTCATTTCCCCTGGAACATTCTTTGAGCATGCCTCGTCTCCAATATTTTGATTTGTCATTTAAACAGTGGGTTGGGGTGTCACTTCAAAGACTGATGTTTATTCAGAACGGGAATGCAGTAAAGATCTCACCATCTAAGTAACAATCATTCTTGCTAAGACTCCAATGTAATTGATCTAGATAACATCTTAAGTCTTGCTAATATGTAATTTAGCAGCAACTTAGGAAATATCAGCATTAGCATTTAGCATCAGCAAACAAAAACATTCCTACACGATATCCGCTTCATTTAGAGCTATTAATTAAATTCTAAGGAGAAAACAACTGAAAATGTTGAGCAAACTCAGATAACACTAAATATGGGTTTTTCTATAGATAAAAGATTGATCAAGTCACCTTAAGCAAATAGCTTACACAAGCTATAACAATTTATTGTGTGAGAGAACATGAAAGTCAAATCAATATCATAGTAGCAAGTTACAGCAAGGGTTTACAGCTATCATAAAACTTCCAGCCTCACAAAAGCTCTTGCAAACATATCAACTCATCTAAACATACTCAAGGTTGAATGAATACTATCTAAAGTCTTTCAAGTATTGATACGAATTATCTTCATTAGCCATAGTGGTCCTCGGATATGGTACAAGTAGCTACACACTTGAGGTTCTTTATTAGAACTTAGACGTCTCAATCACAAACAGCTTGTAACAATTCATTGCAGTTGTTTGAAGCAACACTAGAATACTAGATACTCCTATTTTTTAGTTCTGATATTAAGAAAAGGGTTTAAACTTTAAACCAAAATTTTAATTTCTAAAGAATATACGGATAAGGTATTCCCTGTTGAGGTTACATGGGAAGGTGAGTGTTTGACTCAGATGTATATGGCCTAACCGAGGTATCCCCGTGACCATTTCCAACCCTTTCCCTAGCCGTCCCCAAATGTGTACCAGTGAGGTTTGAACTCTAGACCTCTCTTGTGAGGACATCAGAGTGCCTAACCACTAGGCCATCTTAATTTCTAACGAATGTGATGTACTATTTTTATTGCAGATTCAAATAACCTCTAGCCTAATAAAACAACGTCGATGAACACAAAAAATGGAGATTCAGAAACCCAAAACCCCAAGATGATTGTATATTTAACAAAAGACAAAGCAGAAAGCGAAGTGAGGTTTTGATGTACACGGAGTCTAAATCCGACTCTTACAATGGGCATGAAATTGTATATTTGAAACACCCCAAACGCAATCTACAGTTTCCATTTCGTCATTCAAATGGGGTAGTGAATTCTGTCTAACTAAAACAGAACCAAAGCCACTAGATACGTGAAAAAAAAGGGTTAATCCCGGACCAGTATGTATGTCCCAGGCTTACCACATTGAAAATACTACGACAGTTTCAATGCGTTAAAGAAAACCGTTCTTAATACATATCAGTATGATAATGGAAATTCCTGATAATCGCATTACTCTCTCTAAAGTCTAAACCAACTAAAGGCAAAAAATATAAATTGCGTATGTTTAATTCACGAACTAAAAAGCTTAAATCAAACCACATAAAACCACCAAAAATGAACAGACAAAAATAAATAAATAAATAGCTTAGCAGCATGAGCTGCTTCGAGTCATGTAACTGGTTCCTTAGGAGTTACTTAAATTAGAGCAGTGAAGTGATCCTTTACTTTGATACAAAGTAACTTACTATTCTCAGAAGGGTTATTAGACCAAAAGCACAAAATTACAGTTTCAAATAATCTAAATTCCTAAACCCTAAATATCGAATATCTAAACCAGCTGAAAGCACAAAATAATAGTAATCGACATGTATTATAAATAGAAACATTATCTTACAGTCACTGGTAAACGAAGTTGCAACGGGGGGTTTAACAAAGGCGCCAGATGGTTCCAGTGTGTGTTTATTTGTTTTTGTGTTTCGCAAACAAAAGATTCAAGAAGCAAGTAGAATTGGGTCGGTTGTTTGGCCTGGACCAGGCTTTAGTTTTTGCATTTTATTTTTGGCCCATTACTATATATATTAAAGCGGATCCCATACGACGTCGCACTGTGAATAGTGCTACTTTCTTTTTTTACGCTACTGGAGGCCCATGTGAAATGCAACCAGGCCCACGAATTTGAAGTCAAGTCCATGAAATGAATTGTAACTTTGTAAGTCAATGCAAATGAAATGAAGAATTGCAAGTGGAAGGCCACGTGATGGTTTCTTTTGAAAGGAAATGGGAATAGATGGCACGTGAGACCATCAGCCTAGCGAAAGAAAATCATAACCGATCCAAGCAAGCCCAGTCCTTCACCCCCAGGAGCAAACTAAGCCAAGATCGTCAGTTAGCTTAAAATCTTAAACTAAATTTTATGCCAACTTCAACTCCCCGCCGCAACGCGGCGGACCGGCGCCGAACTCGTTCATATTATATGTTGAGTGTTGACTTGTTATGATGCAAAATATTTTTTTTTTACATCTTTACTACGGAGTACTATGATTCTTTTCAAGGCAAGAGAGATCATATAAAAAATACAGTAACTAGTATGATGCTACGAAACAGAACGTAGAAAAAACCATACAACGACCCTAAAACAAATGATATTCATCAATTGATCCTAAAATATCACGATCTTAGAGATTACACAAATCGATACTTTCAACTAGAGTGGTAATTTGTGTTCAAAATCAAAACATAAGCTAATTTGAGCAAATTCGTAAAAGATTTTGGCACATTTAAACCCAATCTTTTTTCTTTTTTTTTTCAAAATGGGTAGATATTGCTCATTTAAAAGTTAAATGTGCACAAACGGGCACATATTTTCTCTCAATTGGAAAACATTTCTATTGTTTTAAAGAAAAATTTATAGATATAATATATTTAATTTTAAATATAATTTACGTTTGAGAATTTATTTCGTTGTTTTGGTCTTTTCTAAAGCGAGTTTTATAACATGCGCTCGTTTGAGCCTAGCCCGTTTAAACCGTGACCCGTGCTCGTCCAGCCGCCAGATTTGCCACCTCTACTTCCAACAAAGGATCCTACAACCATACTGATACTAGTAAACACAAGTAAAACGGCTTCGGTTTGGTTTGATAAACGGAATGAAAATGGTCCGTTAATATCACATATGTCGTATAGAGATATTAGTAATGCCGGTCTTAACTTAAATGATAAAGTGTCTGATATGGTGTTTAATGGAACTTGGTCGTGGCCTACTACTTGGTATGACACTTTTCCTGTTTTAATAAATGTCCCTACTCCTTCCCTTAATGATGATCAACCTGATACGTTGCATTGGAGGATGAGGGATGGTTCATGTAGATCTTTTTCTGTCCGAGATGCATGGAATTCGGTCCGAGAACAAGGGAACGAAGTTGAGTGGTTTCACATGGTGTGGTCTCGTTTTAGCATTCCTCGGCACGCGACTCACTTATGGCTTGTTATGAGAAGGCGTCTAAAAACTCATGATAAAATGAGGCAATGGGATGTTGGCAATGATGTCGACTTAAACCTGCTTCGGTGTTCGCTTTGCAAGACACAACCCGACTCACATAATCATTTGTTCTTTGAGTGCTCGTATGCTTCTCAGGTTTGGTTTCGTGTTTTGCAAGTGGCTGAAATTCAGTTTGTGTCAAACAAATGGGATGATATAATGGCTTGGTTACTACCTATTTCTGATCAAGATAATGTTCTCATTATTGTGGCTCGTCTTGTCTTAGCTGCGGTTTCGTATTTTGTATGGCAAGAGAGGAACAATCGTGTGCACGGAAAAAGTGAGAGGAATCCAGAGCAGTTGTCCAAGGTTATTGTTGAGATGGTTAGATTAAAGCTTGCTTCTATTCATTTCAAGAAGAATGCTCGGGTCGAAAACATGCGAAAGACATGGAGGATTGCAAGCATTTAAATGGAGGAAGAATGATTGGCTTGCGTCTTTGTGAGCTAGAGGTCGAATATTCTGTAGTGTTAATTTCATTTTCGGTCGTCTAGTGTTAGTTTATTGTGGTTTGTTGTGTTTTTGAGCATGTTCAAAACACATAGTTTTTTTTATTGAAGGGTGGATCATGACCACTCTTCCATGTTCATAAACTCTCATTATTTTTAATATATTCACCGGGTATAAACCCTTTACCAAAAAAAAAACCATCTCATCCTAACCGTACATAACGTATAACCACGTAAGAGCAAACACCTAGAGTAAAAGTTTAAAGTATATTTAAAAAATATATATATAGTATGTAATTACAACCTTTAAATGTATGAGTAGAGTTATTCTACAAACCAAACATTTCTCACATACCAAGGGACTCATCCTCACCATCCATCTAAAAAGGAAATTAATGGTTGAGATTAAAAGCATTTTAATATTTCACCCATTTTTTATAATTTAAATATCTCTTAAATCGTTAATCGTTAAGTGAAAATAATTACACCATCGCGACGGGCATTTAATTATCTTTCTATAGACGGGCATTTTGATATACTTTCGAAAAATAAAAAAAAAATCGTTTTTTTCACGTTTTTTTTTTTCGTGGCCGAAAAAATATCATATATGATATTACATATCATATCATATATGATATTACATATCATATATGATATAATATGTAATATCATATATGATTTTTTCGGCAACGAAAAAAAACATGAAAAAAATGAAAAAAAAAAAATTGTCGAAAATATGTCAAAGTGCCTATCTATAGAAAGATAATTAAATGCCCGGCGTAACGGTATATTTTTTTTTTTCGCTTAACGATTAACAGTTTGAAAGATATTAATATTTGAAAAAAAAAGGATGAAAGTGAGTTTTTTAAATTGTTGGGATTAATCTCATCCATTAGATCAAATAAAGATGGAGAGAAGATAAAGGGTGAAGATTAGTCCTTAGTATGTAAAAAAAGTTTGGTAATCAAATGATATTATATCTAAATGTATTTGCAATCGGACATTGACATGTCACATAATAAGAAAAGTTAACACACATTAAAAATCTCATTCTAAGGTAATTATTAAATGTTAAAATATTTAATTTATTTTTACGATAATTACGAATTTAAGATGACCATACAAGGTGTGATTTTGTCAAAGAGATGACCAATCATAAAAAAGCAACCTTTTGTTATTCACAAATCACAACTTCACGTATGTTTTCCACTCATAATTATTCATGATTATCACACCTCATCTTTCAAGCTTTTAGGTAAGCACCCGACAATTGAGATAACCCTGCAAATAGGGGTTGAAAATTAGCTGCCGCTCGTGAAAAGCTCGAGATTAGATTGATAAAATGCTTAAATGAGCAGAGCCTAAACGAGGTCGAGCCCAAGCTTAAGCCTAAGTTGCAGCTTATTTATTAATCGAGCTCGAGCCCGGGCTTTACATATAAAGCTCGATTAGGCTCGCGAGTCTAAACGATACTAGAATATTTTAAGTATTAAACATATATAAAATATTATGCATTTGTATTATAGGCGAGCTTATAAACGAACTAAATAACAAGCTTATTAACTAGTTCAAAATAGGTATATTACGAGCTGAGCTCGAGTCGAGCTTTAATTTTTCATTGCCAAATCGTATAAACGAGCAGAGCACGAGCATTTATAACATACCACAAGGCGAGCTCGAGCTGAATAAATAAGGCTTGAACGAGCCGAGCTCGAGCTCTAGCTTTATAAAACTTAAACAAGCCGAGCTCGAGCTCTGACAAGCTCGGGCTCGGCTCGGCTCGTTTCCACCCTTACTTACAAATTATTAATCATACTAAGTATTTATTCTTGGGCATACTCAACACAACTCATGATGGTTTATGTTTGTGTATTTTTGTAATGACCTCCCAAGCGAGAAAGCATTGAACTACTCGGGTATTTTACAAAGTTTCAACTAAAAATTATGGTAGAATGATACTAGTAAGCCACAATCCCAAGGTTATAAAGGGCTTAGTTGTCTTATCTTATACCGATGTAGAACAAGTTGTTACAAACTCCCAACTTAAATCCCTAACGTCCTCGTCATACCTATAAATTACCAGAATCCATACCCATGAGATGCCTCTCCTGAACTATTTCTCTTATAAATAATAGGCTTCAAGGTTGTTTATGTTTAGATTTTGATTTTGATTAATAAACATTGTTTGTGAATACAATTAGGATCTCGTTTTCCTTAGTTCTCATTTATTTTATTTTTTATTTAACTTTTTTTTATCGTGTATGACTATTCGATCATAATGATCTGCTATAACGTAAATAGTCATGTCCATCTGCTGACATGCGAAGTCGGACACAAACCTCCCACATAGTAGGTTTCCATCATCCTTAACATCTAATGTACAAATCGTTAGAGCACACTCCTGATTCTTGGGCTTGGAACCCTCTAAAATTTCATAAGAGTTACGTAACATCGCGAGGCCTCCAAATTCCTTCACCGCTATTACAACTCAAAGGTAACATGACAGTTATTATACAATGTATTAGCCGTGCATTCTCATTAGCCCAACTGTGTTTATGTCTTTGTATTTACTTAGGCCCATTAATGGTTTTATCATGGCCGGATTTGAGCATGTGCGGGGTGTGCAACCGCATAGGGCCTCAAATTTTAAAGGGGCACCATGATTATAGACATGTATGTTAAGTATTTAGATTATAGATATAACATAACACCGTTCGGGCCATCATAATTCAGAGGTATAAAACCCCTCACTTGAAGCTCCTTAGTATTGTGTCATGTTGTTAAGTATTTAGATTATAGATATAAAATAACACCGTTCGGGCCATCATAATTTTAGTTCAACTTCTAGTCTAAATTTGTCACATATGTTTCTGAAACGTGATATAGTTGGATCCTTACACAAAGTAAGATGAAGAACTATTGGTTTTGGTGATTTTCAATTGTCTGCATAAATAGGGGGTAATGGGTTTGATACACGAAGAAGAAGATAACATTGGGCTTTATGCACTTTACACCCCTTAACTTATGAAGTTTTGACACTATTGTTTTATACACTAGTGTAAAATGTGTTACATATTTGACAGTTTCACCCCTCAGATTAGATAAGATTATTAAAGGTTCTAATATGTTTGTGAGTTTATATAAGTATCTTATTTATTATCAACACTTTGTTTCAAATGTGGAACAAAAAAATTAACTTGACCAGTTTTAATGCTTTTTTTTAAGCTTTAATAAAAGAGATTATTGCTTTTTTTTCAAATACATTTCACACAGATACGAGTTTTTTTCGTGTTTAAGGGGTATGTATCGTAAAAGTTGCACAGGGCCTCTGAAAACAATGGGACGACCCTGGGTTTTATGTCACACGACTTTATGTACTATATATGTTATTCGGTTGCTAATTAAAGGGAATTCCAAATCTAATATGGTATCACAGCCTCAAGATCGTATCATACTTAAACCCTAAAAAAATGGCCATTTCCCGCTACCTTGCTGTCGTATGTTTTTAGTTTGCTTTGCTTAAACTGCTTCCTTCTTTTTGCTTTAATCTTTCCATAGCATCATGACAAGAAACAACCAACAACCAAATCCGCCCAAACAATCGATTGATAGAGCTTATTCAATTGCTAATATCAAGGCGTGTATCCCCTCACCCCTTGATCTAGACAAACTCAACTACAATTCTTGGAGCAATCTCTTTAAACAATTTTGTAAGACCTATGATGTTCACCATCACCTTGAAGCACCCGCATCAATGAGCACCAACCCACTCGATCCGTTTCATGACACCAATGACTCACTTATTGTCATGTGGATGTATTCCACCCTCTCCCCTAAGTTGGTTGATGGGGTGAGCATTGTGCGGGTTTCGGTAAAAACCGAACAGCATTCGCAATTGCAGTTTTTAAAGTTAGAATCCGCAACCGTGCGGTTTTGCGATTTGGTTTTGCGGTTTTGGCGGTTTTTAAAGTTTTTTTTTTCAAATTATATTTTTTTGCATATATTTATTATAGAATAAATATATCATTAGGTAACATGATAGATTGAAACATATATTTTTGTGTATTAGTATGAAATTATAAGTCTATATAATAGTAAAAGTCAAATGAGATGAATAATTTTAAAAACTTCGATGATAAATTGATAGACAATAATTAACCTATAAAATGCGTTTAAAATAACTAATTACGAAAGTATAAAAAAAAAAGCATTTTATCATACAAAAATGATGAAATTTTTAGTTTTTTATTTAGAAAAACTAAAACAAGTATATATATATATATATATATATATATATATATATATATATATATATATATATATATATATATATATATATATATATATATATATATATATATATTTGAATATGACTATGCGGTTCAGTGCGGTAATTGCGGTGCGGTTTTTCGGTGAAAACCGAAACCGCACCGGAAAATGCGGGTTTTTTACTTTTAGGAACTGCACCGCGGTTTTTGTTGCGGTTTCGGTTTTTACGGTGTAGGTTTTGCTATTTTTTTTGCGGTTTGCGGTGCAGTTCCTGCTCACCCCTATTAGTTGATATGGTTATTGACGATACCACCATGGCTCACGAAGTTTGGAAACGGCTTCGCGATCTCTTCAATGACAATAAAGCTGTTCGCATCATCCAACTAGACAATGAGTTCCGCAATATGAGCATCGGAACTTTGTCCGTTAATGATTACTTTCAAGCGATAAAATCAATGGCCAATCGTCTTGCTAACCTTGGCTCCACGGTAAGTGATTCAAGCCTAGACACATATGCTATCAATGGTCTTCGGGCTAAATTTCTCGAGATTGCCCGTATCATCTGTCATAAGGAACCTCTTCCCACTTTTAATCAAGTGAGGTATATGGTGCTTTTGGAAGAAAGTGATATGAAGCAACTCACTGATGCCCTATCATCTACTCATATTGCTTCGAATTCATCCACTGTCCTGGTTGCTACCAACAATAACAATTCTAAAACAGGTTCCATGCCAAACTCACAACTTGAATTATGCCGTAATTTTCAATGTGGTTCATGCATATACGGTTCTCGTTGTAAATTTCTCCATGGCTCTAATGATACACGACCTCAGTCTTCTATCACTCTTACGAGCTCCAACAGCAAACAACCCAGACTCAAATCCACTCGTGTGTCTCAGCCATCACAGCCTCGTGGCTCGTCTCAACAGTCCATGCCGCAAACAACAGTCTTTCACATCTCCTATGCCATACTCGATCTTTGGAATGGCTGGCATGAATTGTGCCAATCCATATATTACCAGCCTGGTGTTGGAATGGCCCTATCCAATATAGGGGTGCACAGCTTTCCTTCTATACCTACTTTCCCAGCCCAACCCGCAACAACAGCCCAAGCATACTTGGTTCAACAGGTACCACAATGCCACTTCGCAGCAGCCCAATAGCAGGCACCACATGCCCACTTCGCGACAGCTTAACAGCAGGCCCAGTCCACTTTGCAGCAGCCCATTTTTGGTACTCAATTTGCACAATCAGGAGGTAACAATTCTGTGCCAAGCAATTTTACTTCCACTAAACCACTGCACCTTAATCTATTCTTGTCACACCTCACATAATTAAAAATTTGATTTATGTTTGAAAGTTTACCCATGATAATGATGTATTTGTTGAATTTGGTGCATATGGTTTTCTGTGAAGGATTACCAAATGGGCAAACTTCTTCTCCGTTGTGATAGCACGAGCGATCTTTACCAAGTTACGCAACCTTCATCTATGCATTCTCCTTTTGCTTTGCGTTCGTTCAGTCATACTACGTGGCACAAATGCCTCGGGCATCCCGGTGAAGACGTGCTTCGTCGTTTGGAGTCTAGTAATTTTATTTCTTGCAATAAGTCAAAGCTGTCCGCTTTGTGTCATGCTTGTCAGTTAGGGAAACAAATTAAGCTTCCTTTAGTTCAGACTCGAATGTTGCATCTATTTTTGACATTATCCACTCGGATTTATGGACAACCCCTATTTCGAGTGAGAGGGGTATTAAATATTATGCTATCTTTTTAGATCATTTCTAGCATTTTGTTTGAGTTTGTTCGTTGCATAAAAAATCTGATTTGTATGACAATTCTGTTACTTTTCGTGCTTAGGTAAATCAACAATTTGGAGTAGATATTAAGGCTTTACAATGTGATCATGGGGGGGCGAATATGATAATACCCGCTTCTATGACCTTTTTTGCAAAACCGACATTCAATTTCGCTTTTCTTGCCCGCAAACATCACAACAAAATGGCAAATCTGAACGTATGTTGCACACCATTAACAACCTTATACGCACTTTATTTTTCCAAGCACATATCCCCCCTTCTTATTGGGTAGAAGCTTTCAACATGGCTGCTTATATCTTGAATATTATTCCCTCCACTGCCATTCAAAATAAAGTCCTATTTACTAAACTTTATAACAAACCACACTCTTACGACAATTTACGTGTATTCGGGTGCCTTTGTTATCCCTATATACATGTTGACCATAAACTTCAAACGCAATCCACTCCCTGCGTGTTTATCAATTACCCCGCCAACCATCATGGATATAGGTGTCTTGATTTATCCTCGAACAAAATCATCCTGTCACAGCATGTTAGATTTGATGAGAACACCTTTCCTTTCGCTAAACTACACGAGTACACATCCCTAACTTATGATTTTTTTTATCTAACATACCTCTACTTGTTTCACAACCCCAACCCATGAACAACCCACAACTGAGTTAGAAACTCCTTCACCCTTTGGCCCCACGAACACAGTTTGATCAAGCCCATTACACCACGCCGTACCTGAGCCCACTAATTCTTTATCACCTTCCCACAAACCTACAAATACCCACACACCTCAGCCAGATCCAACAAATGTTATACCACCCACCACTCCTATCCACGTAACCACTGAGCCCAACACGACCACTGCAGCCCTAGCACAATAACCCTGTGGAAAACTAGAAGGGGGTTGAATAGTTTTACCGTTTTTAGTTTTAATTACCTTTGAGAACTTTACGTGTAATCAACAATTGCCAAATAATAAGTAATAAGTAAAGCGCAAGATAAAGAAAAACATGATCAAACCACAACACGGATGTTTATAGTGGTTCGGCTACAAGGACTCTTTTTCCTTGCCCTACTCCGCTCCCCGAGTATCCAACTCGAGAGTTTCCTTCACTAGTCAACAATCTCCTTTCACCGGCGGAGAAAACCTTACACGTCGCTTACACAAGATTACCAATACAAAGCTAGATGTCGAGTTCGTTTACAAGGGTACAACCACTCCCGTCACTCTATGTATTTTAAGAACTAAAATACTAACCAAACACTACTGAATAAATACAATCAAATTGTGTATGAACAACTAGAGTTTACAGAATGCTAAGCTAACAAGTCTTGCAATGTAACGTTGAAACTTTATAAGCCTTTGAATGAAGTTGTGATCTTCTTGCTACAAAAGAATCTCACAAAGATGAAATATGAATGAGTTAGGAATGAGAAATGAGAGTATAAAAAATAACTTGGATGTGGCTTGCTATTTATAGGCACAAATGGTCAGCAATCCACGGATACGGCGGAACCCTTTTGAGGGTTCCATCCGTTGTGAATTTTGGTTCCGCCAGAACTGACAGAAAAATCCCTAAGAGATCTTTCCTTATCTAGCCAAAAGATTTACCAAATCTCGCTATGATACATTGAGTAAGAATCAAACCAAAATATATATGAAATCTACCAAATTGAACTTTGAGATTATAGAAATCTTTCAAAGATATGCATATGTTGTATGCCATGATGTCATGGTAAATTTCTATTATTAGAAATATGAAAATGTTATGTTTTTGTAAAATGTAAATGTAGCAAATTTAATGTTTAGTTTGAAATAAAGGTTTATAAATGAAAGACTTAAACTATATTTATGTTTTGCTAAAAATAAAGTTTACACTTTGTCGTTAACAAAATTTAGCACAAATCGTAAAATATGAATAACGGTTTTAGGCGATGTTTGTATTAACAATCTCCCCCTTTTTGTTGAGGACAAAACATAAATTTTTATTTTTAAGCAATGAGATAATTATAGTGTAAAGTCTTTAAAAATATATACTAAACTTGTTTTATCCAACTTTTAATTTCAAATAGAAGTATGATATGCTAAAATGATTATGCAAAAAGTTGAGTTAGAGTTTAATATGTTTTCTCCTCCTTTTTGTCGAAACAATACGAAGAGTAACGTACCTGAATTTCTCCCCCTGGTCAAAACTCCCCCTAGATGGGGTGCCAAGTAAAGAGACATGGATTTTGAACCTATAAAATAGAGGTTGGTTGTTGTAATGACAAGCATGATATGTACTAAAAATGTCAACCAACAAAAATAGATAATGAGTTAGACATTCACCCATATCATAATCACAAAGAGAATAAACAGCCAACAATACACAACATATAGTAGAACTAAATTAATTCCAAGTAAAATTTATTTTGACCAAAGTCGAAATAATGGACAAGAAATATAAAAGTCCTACTTACTAAAAGAAAATGCAAAAAAGAAAAAGAAAAAAAACTAAGAAATAAAAAAACCCTACATATATAAAAAGGAAATAAAGAGCCTTATTTAGAAAGTCCTAAGTGAAAGGATTTTCCTAACGAGAAAAGCTCTATGGTTGTGGAGGATGACTAAGAGCGTTAAGACACTCGAGAATCTGTTGAAGAATGAAGCGGGTTTCGTCTTGAAGTTGGTGGCCCATGATTTTGATTCTCTCACTAATCCTAGCTGTTCGCTCACAATGTGAGCAATCATGTCGAGGATGTGGGAGGATAGGTTCATTGATTGGAGGTGGTGGTGGTGGAGATTGGGTTGGTGGTTGGTTGGTGTTTGGGGCAACAATGAAGGAAAGCATGGTGGTTTGGAATTGCATAGCTTGATGAAGGTGTGAATCGACCATGTTCTTGAAAACATAGAGGTTGTCGAGGCGATCATTGATCTCCTCATGGGTGTTTGTTAGGATTAAGGAAAAGGTTTGGTCACCCCATGTATTTACATACTTAGCCTAGCTCTTAGTTTTGTATATATTAGATTAGATATAGTCACACCGTGGAGGACGGATGGGTCTTTACCCACTGTACACCCGTTCCACAGCCCGCAGGAGGGTGTATATTGTAAGTGTATATAAACCCTTTCCATCTCATTGGAAGGGTTGGTTGTTTCATAATACACACACACACAACTAGTGTGTTTTTCTCTCACTAGAAACATCCCCTCTCTCTCTAAACTCTCCACCATGGTTACCATATTCTTCCATGTAAATCGGCCTCCCGAATCACAAGAATCAACATAAATTATGATCCTACAATTGGTACCAGAGCCAAGGTTATTAGTTGTGTTGATTTTTGTGGCTCGAATCATTGTTTTGAAGTTTATTTTTTAAAAACTGTTTTACACAATTTTTTTTGCATACGAAATTTGCTTTTCCCAACTTTATGGTGTAACAGTTTTTTATGACAGTTTGTTTCCTATGGTAAAAAGTCATAACATATATATATATATATATATACCAATTTTTCTCATTTTATTATCAGTTCAAAAATTATTTCTTTTGTGATGTTTTGTACCATTCCCCTGAAGATTTTGTGGTCAAAAAGTGGTATGAATATGGTGGTTTCTTGGCAGCGATTTGCCAAGTCTACTTGGTAAATTGATGGCGTTCTTGACAGCGATTTGCTCATTTCCAGGTCCGCGATTTGACTGTGTACTTAAAAGTGAAAAAGGACAAAACATGGTAGATAGCGACTTGTGGTCCTACCTTTTTCTGATTGCAGCAGCGATTTGGATTTGAGGTAGCTATTTGGGGTAGCGATTTGCCGTTTGAAGACAAATTATCAAACATACATAAATGGCATGCTGCCAAAATCGCTTCAAATGTTAGCGATTTGTCCATAGAAGAAGAAAGATTCAAGATGAAGCAGTTGACCACGTTGACCAAAACACAAACATACTAAACACTCATAAGTGACTTCAGTTATCAATAACATCATTAGTCACTTATACCAAAACAAAATCAAACCCGCTGCCAAATTTGTCCATAACCAAAGCTATCCTCTTTCTATCCGAATCCCATAGCCAACTATGACAAATCTATCCTATGTCATCTCCACATACAACAATCAAGTCTCGAATACATCTGAAAAAAGAATGAACAAATGGGGATCTCAGTCATCTCTTTGTGTTAACCATGACCCGTTCAATCATGAGCCAGAAGAGATTCACATCATCGATCTAAATATTTTTTTACAAGAACAAAAATGCTCAAATCTTTTCCTTGTTTCAATCTAATAACAACATATGAAACAACATCAACGGTCACCCTACCTGAGACCTTATAAACAAAGATCTTGAAGCCTCTTGATTCATCTTGAGTTGAAACTAAATACTTTTAGGTTCGGATGTGGCGGTGTTAGTGGTATTCGTACGATTAAATCTTGTCTTGTATTCGTATATTGCTAATGATGATGTTGAAAATGAGATTAGAGGTGTTAGGTGATTTGTTTGATGGTGTTAACTGCCTTGGGAGAGAAAGAGATAAGGTGTGGGGGCGTTATGTTTAAGATGTGTGTTTAGGGTTCGGGTAAAACATTAAGCATGTGTGTTATATCAATACCAAACGTTCAAAAAATAATGGGTCTCAAATGCTAGGTTGGATCGGGCCATATGATGTTGTTAATGGACCGGGTGGTGTTTTGTTTCTTTTTGGGCTGAAGTGTTATAACAAATTGGATTGAGTTTGGTCAGGCTGATATGTTTATCCGTAATTCATGGACTAAAGTGATGGACTACTGCACATTGAAGCAACACAAAATTGTTATTCAAATTTTTAATTATGGATACAAATCTTTGCTATTATTGGTTCAATGAGTGGTATTTTGGATTCAATAAATTTTTGCGGAGTTATGCATTTTTGCATTTGGGTTCAATGAGTGTTATTATTGGTACCCCCTGAACCCCCCAGCGGACTCATCACGGAGTTCGATCCGCAGAACAAGGGTTATCTAAAGAATTAGGGTGTGATGCGTAGGGATTGAACAAAAACACAAAGATGTTCCTATCGTCCATGATGTCGGGTGGTGAAGAGTTATGAACAAAAACACAAAGAAATAAGATAGACTAAAGAGAACCTAAAAATAAAAATAAAATCTTACTAGAAAGGAATCTAGCAAGTAGACCTAATAAAAAGAGATTCTAACCTAGACAATAACTATTCCCCGGGCTGCGGCACAAAAAACTTGATGCGTAGGGATTGCATCAGGCTTTACCTCTCGAGGGATCTCGAGAAGCTTACAACCCCCACCAGGCAGTGTACCTGATCGATGTAGTATAGTATAATGACAAGTACCGGGGGATTGATCGTTCAGCTAGGAATAGTGTCGCTAGGATTAGAAAACCTAAAGACTAGGTCTAGAGATGAGGGATGATTCTTTTTGTATTTTTATATTTTTTAGAAAGCAAATTAAAATCTCGGGTTTGAAGGATTTGGGCGGAATTAGTTGCTAGTCAACTAACCCAATACTAAGATGCAATCAAAATAAAATACTAGAAATGAAAATAAACTATATTAAACTAAAGTTGTGAGCAATAAGTGGGAGAAATGTGTTTACTTAGATTTCACTACTCCCTAGATATCTTTTACACGTTAATTACTTGTTATAGTTGCGTGGATGACGGATTGTATTCCTTAATACCATTCATGGGGTGGCGTACTTACTTCCCCAATCCTATGAGTGCCTACTTCACTCCTATGTCGAGCCGGCTAAGAAGCTCCTAACATGGGATCATTAGAATTTACTCATGCATTAAATACAACCAATAAAACCTAGTACACATTGGTTCATGTTTCCTAAGACGTTCAAGCATGTTACACAATGGAGATCTGCTAGTTTTCTTAAGCCTAACATTGAAATCATTCATCCAATACAACCATAAACAAGTAATCAACACATAATTAACATCTAGGTTTCATTAGATCTAAGCAAACACAAGATAAATCTAGCCTAGCATGTTGAAATCAAGACAAGCACAAGATATAGACAACCAACACATAGACATATTGATTGAATTAAGAGAAGACTTATCTCAATAGCACATGAAAGGATTCAAGGGGTAAAAACCTTTGAATATACTGTAAAATACGAGCTAGGGTTCACAAAGTTCGGCCCTAGGGTTTCTCCACACAAGTTTTTTTTTAATGAATGAAAAATAGAAAACTATATATAGATTTTAGAAGGTGACGACGTCAAGAACAAATGTCTGACGCCGTCATCTCGCCGCCAAATAGTTCCTCGGACTGCCTAGATCTGGATCTGACGCCGTCATGTTATCTCCTTATGCAGGCCGTCATACAATTAACTCTTGACGCCCTTCTTGTGACGCCTTCACGTTTCTTCTGGGTCGTCATGGATTTTACTCTTGACGCCGTCAGGAAATTCCTCTTGACGCCGTCATACACTGTTTCCAGCATGGAAAATTAAGTCTTTGGCGTTTTCTTCACTTTATGCTCCAAAAACGTCTGAATTGCTTCCTTTTCCAGATTTCACTCCCAAAGTACCTAAAATCACAAAAGGAACGATTTAGGACAATATTTGATCAAATAAATTCAATTCCGGGCTTAAATGACCCCCTAAAAGTGGTTCATTTTTCGCCTCATCATATACCCTTACACTTGAGATTTGCTTGTCCTCAAGCAAATGCGCTTTTATTCTAATCAAAATACAAGTTAGGGGTCATTTAACACTAATATAAAAGTAATTACAACAAATAATCGTTCCACTAAAGACCAAAGATAAGCACGGAGGTCATATACTAGCACCTCACAAATAGTGTTTAGATACTCACATCTCTTGGGTGTAATAAAGTAATATCACAATATGGAAACGGAAAATATCTCTCACTACCTGTCATAGCAAAATAGATTACCATAGGCTTGGGAAAGGATCAAACCTCCACCACATGGCGTAAGCACCTAGGATAAACTATCAAAGAGGTCTTTTAAAGGGTTGTAACGTTAGGTGTAGGGATATGAAATACACGGTTTTGTTGGATATAGGCAGTCTTTACTGGTGGCGAGTTAACAATCTTGGTTAATGACATGTACAATATGGCGTTGCTAAGCCAAGACTAGACTCGACTTAAGCTAATAAATCAAAAATAACAAAAACATAAAACAAATATATAATGAAAAGGGATGGTAGTCCGTATGTTTTTTCTCTTTTTCTTTTTCTATTTTTTTTCTTTTTCTTGATTTTTTCGATTTTTTTTTTTTTTTTTTTTTTTTTTTTTTTTTTTTTTTTGCATACACTCTTACCCTACCATCCAAAATAATACATCATAGGGAATGAAAATTCCCCTTACACTTGAATTTTTACATACTTTACAAATAACTAATCTAATGACTCGAATTAAGAAAATCAAAACACTTGGAGTACTTTTAAGATTAACGCACATATGGGGGTAATATATGATGTTCTTCCCCATTACTCCATAAAATAAGTACTTTACCCATGAGTCCCAATCGTCCCAAAACAATATGTACAAGGATATGACTCGACTTAGCAACCATGTAGTCAATTAGATAATTAACTTAGGGTTTAACAAATAACAATAATGCACTAAAGATGAGTGCATACACGGAAGGCTAAGGCGATTTGGGTGTACATTTAAGTGGGGTGTAACAAATTCTTCCTTTAAGTAAGATGCTTAAAGTTAGAAATGAAAAGATAGGCTCGGAGGGGTGTACTAGGGGTTTCGTGTACTAAAAATGAGTACAACGCTAATGGTGTGGGAAAAATTAGTTGACTTAACTAGCCAAGTAATATGACTTAAATGGTCAAGTAATTATAATACGGGTTTAACACAAGGGTGATCCTAATGCCTCTTATCATGTAGTAAATCCTACTATACGAATGTAGTCTCACTAGCGGTCTCGGGATGCATCACTAACGCAAGTTCTAGAATCTAAATGCTACCGGTACACTCATAAGCACTAATAATAAATGATTTTCCTATCAAATCTAAAGGCGAACCTCACATATTTGGGTGGAAAATTTTTCTAAATAGTACGGTTATGTGCTAGTCATACAATCTCCTATCCATGAGACGCTTGCTATGGCTAAAGTTTCACTCCTAAATGTTGTAAAAAAATTTAAATTTGGCGCTAAAATTACACTAACAAGTATTTCTCATAGTTTTATTACACATCTACTATCAAACAAACAAACTCAAGCGAAAGTGTATTTGTAAGGTATCATCATTTACCCTCCCCTTACACTTAGGATGAACATTGTCCCTGTGGAAAACTAGAAGGGGGGTTGAATAGTTTACCGCTTTTTAAATCCTTTTTAACTTGAATATCCTTTAAAAACTTTACGTTGCTTAAAGATATAAACACAACGTTATATGTTTGATTCTTTGAAAAGCTTTTCATGTGAATAACTATTCTAACTTTACTTGTTTCATACTTTGAAAAGCTTTACTTGTGATGATCCTAACTTTGCTTGTTTAGTTCTTTGAAAAGCTTTGCATTTGTTTAAAGATATAAACACAACTTTACTTGTTTAATTCTTTGAAAAGCTTTATATGTGATTAGCTATTCTAACTAAACGACAACATGTAATAAGCAAAGATAAAGAAAGAAACGATCAAACCATAACACGATTGTTTATCGTGGTTCGGCTACAAGGACTCTTTTTCCTTGCCCTACATCCACGCCCCGAGTTTCCAACTCGAGAGTTATAAGCACTAATCAACAAGCTCCTTTCACCGGCGGAGAAAACCTTTACAACGTCGCTTACACTTTTACCGAAACTAAGCTAGATGTCGAGTTCTTTTACACGGGTACAACCACTCCCATCGTCGCTTACACTTTTACCGACACTAAGCTAGATGTCGAGTTCTTTACCAAGGGTACAACCACTCCCGTTAGTTCTTTTACAAGGGTACAACAACTCCCGACACACTACGTATTTTGAGGCCCACAATACTAACCAATCACTTCTACATACATGACACAAATGAAGTATAAGCTACCAAAGCTTATACATGACCAAGCTACCAAGACTTGCAACTTTAGAGTTGAAGCTTGTAACTTCTTGAATGATCTTGTGAAGTCCCTTGCTACATAAGAGAATCACACAAATCAAATGTTACTGAGTTAGTTTAGAGAGTATGTGAAAATATGTCCTAAAGGGGTGACCCAAAACTAACAAATGGTTTGGTATTTATAGCAAACCATTCTGCAGGTCTGGCGGATACGGCGGACCCCTCAGAAGGGTTCCGCCCGTGTATCCCCAGGGTACCGCCAGGGCTGCAGTTGGTTTTTGCAATAAATCTTCCAAACCAAACAAGGTCACATCACATTACTTCTAGTCAAACACAAGACTTGCAAGAAAGCATAAGGTTAGTCAAACACTCTTTCTTACCATAAATGTATATGGACAAAGCTTACCCTAAATGTGATGTGACATTACTATTTTAAGAAATAAATGTGATGTGACAAGACACTTTCTAATTTAAGAAATAAAAACAATATTTTGTTTAAAAGGAAATGTAAACCTTAGTTAAACAAGACTTAAACACTTAAAGTGATGATTTACTTATAGCTAAACTTCATACTTTGTCATTAACAAAACTTAGCAAAGATCGTAAAATATAAATAACGTTTTTAGGCGATATTTGTATTAACAATCTCCCCCTTTTTGTTGATGACAAAACATAAACTTTATTTATAAGTAAGTCACTTAGTTTTAGTGTTAAGTCTTATAAAGTTAGTATAAAAACTTGTTTTTGCAAAGATGGGGTGATAAGCACAAGTTTATATAAATTCTCCCCCTTTTTGTCAAAATAAAAAGAAGAGTAGCGAAGCGGAAGTAAGCACTTGCTCCCCCTTGGACGATACTCCCCCTAAATGGAGTGCCAAGAGAGGAGACATAGATTTTGAACCTACAAGAAAAAGGTTAATTGTCGCACAAGACAAGTTATGAAAGCATTTCATGTTTAAAGTACAACTAAGAGTTGTGAAGTGAAATAATACACTACTCATGCTCCCCCTTGAATATTACTCCCCTAAATGGAGTATCAAGGAAAGAAAACATGGAAAATGATCCTACAAGAAGAAAGTTAGTTTCTAAAACACAAGATATACAAGTTAACATAACAAGGTATAGTGCAATCACAATACTTTAAATGGTCAACAAACAAAGCATATCTCATAGTAGGATAAAATTAATTTTATGTAAAATTTGACTTTTAGGAAGTCAAAGACGAGAAATGATGTGAATAACATCCTACTTCTAAAAATAAAAGACCAAATAAAAAGAAACTAAGAATATAAAAATCCTACATCTATAAAAAGGAAACCATCACTTTCCTTAATGAGAAACATTCTTCCAAAACAAGGGTAAGGTTGTTTGAGAATAAAAGTAGGTGGTGGAGGATGTAGCGGGTTTCATTTTGAATGTTGTGGGGGTGACACGGTTTTGGTTTGTTTGTTTAAATGGTGAAACATTTTCCAAAAGAAACGGTTTTGTTTCATTTTGGAGACTCTAAACTTGAGACGTTCCACAATGTGGTTTAGGATAAACCTCATTTCATTGTTTAGAGGATCATGGATGTCTTTGTAGATAAGGTGAGACAACAATGGTTTTGGGTGGTGATATTCTTGTTGTGGTGTTTGGTTGTGGTCAAAAGACTCATTTTGGTCAAGCAATGACCGTGGTTTTTCATTTGTGAAAGGTGGTGGTTTTGTTGGTCTTGATGGAAGATCATTGAGATGCTTCTATTTTCTTATACGAAGAAAATAGAGATTCAAAGTGTTGGGAAGGTTCATGTGGTGGTGGTAGTTTGAACAAAGTGACGAAGGCTTGGTTTTCCGGAAGGATTACCATGAAGGTTTTTGTAAATGGGGTGAAACACAAATGATTGTAGGTGTGTATGACCTTGATCATTTGAAAAAATTTAGGGTCTAGCATAACGGTAAGCCAAACTCTCAAGCAATGACGGTGGATGAGGTGCATCATCCAATGACTCATTTGGTTGAAATATTGGTTGTTGTTGGGTTTCCGTTTCGGCAATGGTGTCAAAGAGTAACAATGATGGATGGCTTGATGGTTTAGGTGATAGGTTTTCAAAAGTTTCCAATAGTGGATGTGGTGATGTTGGTGGTGTATGGAAAAAGTTCCATTGGTGTAAATGTTGGTGATCGATGGTTGAAAAAGTTTTTGATGGTTGAAAAGTGTATATGTTTGTATTGCCATGTTTGGGAGAGGATGTTGGAGTAGCAAGATTGAGGAAATCTTGAATAGTGGTCATGTTGATGTTGCAAGGTATTGAATATGGTGTTGAGGTAGTAAGGTTAAGGAAGTCTTGGATAGGTGAAGAAATGTCAAGTGATGAGCTTGATTTGATGGTTTTGTTGAAGCAACAAGGTTTAACACTAATCCTAGTGGTTTTAGCTTGATGATTCGGATGAGGTGTTTTGGTTAAGTCATCTCAAATATTTGGTTTGCAAGACTTTTGAGATTGAGAGAAGTAATGGTGTTGGTGTGAGTTTTGGGGTATTCTAAAGTGATCAAACTTAAAAAGAATTGTGGGAAGGAGTGTTTGGATTTGATGTTCTACCATTCAAAGATTGAGGTATCAAATGATTTTCATGAACTTGTCACATCATTTGATGTCAATCCAATGGAATAGGGTGGAGTGAAAGACCAACATATGCACTCAATGCTTTGTGATCATAGGATGTGATTTAGTTGAAAATGTTCCAATGGTTTGAAGGATCCTTTAAAAGGGTTCCTTGGGTTAGTTATGTTTGAATTTGAACTTTTGGCGGGAAGTGACTTCCTAATTGTTTTAGTGAGTGAGAGTTGTCCTAATATGGTTATTGGAGGTAAGGGAAGATGTTTCTCACTTAGGATAATGGTTTGACACTTTACAAGTTTTGGACTTTAAGAAAAATAGAAAAATTTTCTGCAGGTGACTGGCGGAACCCTCACGATACACAGGCGGAACCCTGTTTTGGGTTCCGTCTAGTCCGTTGGGCCATTTCTGGGTTGCCCAGAAATTTCACTGGCGGAACCCAATCTAGGGTGCCGCCAGATCCGCCAGTCCTGAAAAACTTGGCAGTCCGTATTTTTGACCCGCGAGACGTTTTTCAAATTTTTCGAAAACTCCTAAAATCAAAAATATAATGCATATCTGGTTAGGAAATGCAAAAAATGAACATGTAAACACTCATATCATATGACTTTGACCGGGGGCTAGCTATATTCACTAAACTTAGTGAAATTTATCATAAGCATAAAAATTGACAAACGCCTCAAATATTGTCATTATGCATAAAAGCTCATACAAACATAATCCGATAAACGTAATAAAGCATAAACGTGAAAAACAATACAGATCACATAGTTTAACACATACAAGGTTCTAAAACCTTCATAAGCCAAACACTCCTTAATCACGATTCTCACAACCGATCTATCTTCTTATTGAGCTTGCTTAAGTACCTTCCAAAGCACTTGAAAATTCCTTTGGTTTTTTTGAACTCTTCGGATGCATTGTCAATGACGGGGAGTTCTTGAAGGTAGTCTAAAGGAGGTAACTTAGAGCTAGGAAGTTTATCGTCTGTGTCGGATGATGATGATGATGGTGTAGGTGAGCGAGTACGTTTGCCCTTACCTTTGAAAACTCGTTTATCAATTAGAGGGACGAAGATGTGGGGAACGAGAGAATAGTCAAGGCACATTCCATTATCGTTAGGAGGAATGGGTGAGATTGCTCTAAAGAGGCGGGTGAGAAGCATTCCATAAGGAAGAGCGGTTGTTCCTACCAAAGGTATATTGGCCATTCTTTTGGCGAGGTAATAGGCTAAGTTAAAAGGTTGACCGGTGGAAATGCTATAGAGCATGTAGCTAAGACATGTGTTGACATGATCTCTATTTCCTATGGAACTTATAACGTTGGCTCTAAGAATCTCTTCCCATTTCTTAAATTGTGGTTTGAGCTCATTGATTTTCATACCAAAAGGGTCCTTATCTACCTCTTTACCTGATCGATTCTTCCTAGTTGTTGAGGTTCTAACAAATAGATGCTCACGAATTGCTTCCTTATTCGCAAGAGGATTGTTATATGGATGAAAACGCTCAATGGATTCAAGACTAGAAAGAGGCCACTTATTCGTGTAGAGACATGCACCAATATTAGGGACACCAAGAATTGTTGCAAAATCTTTCAAGGAAATGATGTTTGGTATTTGATTGGTTTTAAAGGTTAGTGAGAATTCACCATCGTCATCGAAGTAAAGGGTTAAGGTTGCATAGAATTCTTAAATGAACCTAGAACAAATAGGCTCGTCGATTTCTAAGAGACACTCAAAGTTGATTGTGGTAAGTTCCGTGTAGAGGTTTGTACCTTCTAAGATGGATGGATCAATGGTTCTACCCTTATGGACATATCGTATTTCTAAGGCTTTGAAGACAACGATTTGAGTTTGAGTAAGACCTTTGGTTTTGTGGTGTTTGGGTAGGTACTTGATGGTATCCTTGTGGTCGTAGTGAGTTAGAGGAGGCATGATGATTCCTAGAAAATCAAAATTTCACATTTTAGTCTAAGTAAATGACTATTGTAATGTGTATGTTCTAGTGTGTGCCTATATGAAAACAATGTGGAGGTGCGGTTAACTTGACTCATTTTGATGCTAAAAAATGTTTTATAATGCAAGTGATGTTTCAATGACGTTTTTCATTTGTTTTAACAATGTGGTGAACGGTGGTAAAGTATGGTTGACGACCGAGAGTGGATATGTGAAATGAGGTGGTAATTGCTTGACAACACTTAAAGCTTGGATATCTTCTTTGTGTTCTTCACTTGCTAGAAAGTGGAAGAGACACATTTCATAATGAAATTCACTTGACTTTTGACGACATAGACAAATATGTTAATGAGAGTATGGATATGACAATTGCCCTTTGTTTCAAAGAGCGACACAAAGGTGAACATAGGTTTATGTATCATGAAAGGTGGTTTAATCTTAATAGGTTAGGTTATAGTGGGGATGACATACTTGTTTGGTTACATTGTGGAATCTTCTTGTGAAAATGACTAGGTGGAGTTATTGGTGAAGATGATATTGACTCTTGGTTTCTTTGAGGGCATGGAAATGGTGGATGACTCGATATTGATAGGACAAAGGATAACTCGGTTTCTCATTTCACATTGGTTGTTTGAGGTTTGAGTGATGAAAGGTTATGAGGAAGATGCTTGAAGTTTTACTCATTTTATGAATCTTATGGGCTGATGGTAAGTTGGAGTTGTGAGTAAAGAGGTGTTTGGTTTTGAAATTAAAAATAAAACATCCTGCAGATTTGGCGGACCAGGCGGAACCAAAGGGAGGGTTCCACCCGTATGGTCTGAGGGTTCCGTGGGAACTGCAGGGAGAAATTCAAAAGGGATTGTCGTGATTTTAATGGTTTTATCCTAATGTTCAAAACTAAGGTTTTAGGTCTTATGAGTCCTTGACTAAGCCTAGGGATGATGAATGCTTCTCATTCAAGAGGTTTTGTGAAAACGTTGATAGAATGGTTAACGTATACGACTTTCTTAGTTAAGATGTTCCTCAATGAACATTTTTACCAAGACGATGATGATGGATCACAATATGTCAATTAAGAACATAATGGATTGAATTGTCGTTGAAGTCGATGCTTCCTTTGTTGAAGAGATAACAATGTTGATAAAAGAATTCCGTTGTTGATACGTATTTGCTTGTTCAAGCGGAGCTTGTTGATGTGCTTCTCCATCCGAAACTAATTTGAGAACCTTACGTGTTTTGGAGAGTCATTGGGTAAGTAAGTATAAAAGTGCAAGTACCACTTGTGCTTTTCTTATCAACTTATTACCGGCATAATTCCATTTGGAATACACTATGGTTTCTATTCCCGTTCTTTTGGGATACCATAATCCTAGTTGTGTAGTACCTTATGATGTATCCAAACAAACTCAACTAAAGAGTTGTTTAAGGATCTTCTTTAACATGAGCACATAAATAAATGCTAAACATAATGTTGGATCTAATTGTTATGAGAACAAGTAGTCTTCCGAACATTTCTCTACGTTTAGTTTTACCTACGGATTTACTAATCTCATTCTTGACAAGTCATCAATAACTTAACCATTGAGAACAAGAGAGTAACTAGGAATGTCTTTATGTTAAAATCCCTTGCTTTTATTATCAAAACGACTTTCAAATATTGACACTTATAATCACATGATTACTTCGAAACATCTATTTTGTTTCACTAGTTGTTTTACTCTAAATTCCAAAAACTGTTTTTATTGAATTTGTTTAGACACAACTATGACCTATAAATCAAGTTTTATAACTTATGTCAATTTTGCTTGATTCAATGTTTGACTCAAGGTGAGAATATGTTATTTTGTACTTTTATCCTTAATGTTTTACATAACATACTTGTCTTGCCATCATTAGACTTTCGACTAAGTCATCATCTACCAAAGATGATATCTTAGAAGGAGAAGATCACTCGTTAAATGTTATACTCAACGACTCCTCGACTCTTTGGGTTTTCTTACTTAAGACACTATGAACTCTACTTGTTTTGAAAAAGTCCAAGAGGTACAACATCATAAAACTAAGTGTCATATTTGATGTGTAAATCCTAGATGTTGAAAACTCATTTTTTTTACACATCCTAATGTATGCTAATGTTATTTATTTCACCTTGTGTGTTTTATGTGAAATTATCATAAAGGAATGATTGAAGTAAAACATAATTTAAGACTCAAAGTATGGTGTTTGAGAATGTTGTTTAACAACGGTTTGTTTTGCAAGCATCACAAAAGTGTTAGACATTTTAACACTTAGGAAATTCTAAGTTAGCTCACTTGTAAGCAAGAGTTGAGTGAGACTCACTCAAGAGTTTCTCGTGTTTATCTCTTGATGGTTAAAGAGCCAAAACACCTTATATCTCCCACTAGTACTAATGACGAAATTCCTTGTTGCATAGAATCTAATCTTAGTTATTACTAATAGCAGGTAAACACTTTTAGAGTATTACTAATAACACATATTCAACACATAATGCTAGAAACAAGAGACAATCAAAGTCAAGTTGAAGTAATGCGTACCTTTTAAATTGCATAGAGATGCTATCAAGAGGATAAACACTACGCGTAAAATCTTGGTTTGACGACACGCTTTGAAACTCAATTACTCATGTATACAAGAAGGTTAGATAATCATATAAAAGCATAGAGCATGATAATCTTAAACTTTTTATCATGAGTTTCTATTAGAGATTGAATTATCTCTAAATCTCTCTTCTAGGTTAGACAAATTTTACTTGTTTTGTTTTACTAGTTGATGGTGCTTTTGAGTTAAATCCTAATCCGGTTTTATCTTTAAACAACCGTTGACTCCTCAACAATCTTTCAAGAGATTTTGAGCTTTCATCAAATTTAACTAATATTTTTCCTTTCTCATATTGCTTTTTAATCTCATGTTTGTAATCTAGACATAATTAACATTCTAGATCAATTTCAACATTACTCACAATTCTAAACATTTTATCTTCTAACAAGATTTCCTTTTCAAAAATATTCTTAAAAGATTTTGAAGACTCATTGTTAAAGATAGTTTTCAGGTCCATGTTGCATAAACGTTTAGACTCATTTTCTAGTTTAGAAAACTCTAGGATAAATTTGTCAAAGCAAAAGTGTTTGGTTATAAAATGTACCTTGCATGATGTTTTATCTAGTTGAGAATCACAAACCGGATGGTTGGCTTCATCTTCATCCGTGTTATTCCATGAATCGTAAGCAAGACCACAAAGAGCTCGACATGAGTAATCATCTTCACTTACACCTTCATTAAAAACATTTAAACTAGTAGTACATGTATTTATCACAACTAAATGTCTATCTTTTAATATTTCTAAGATTTCTAATTCATATGTGAGATCAAATTGATCATCTTTGACTTGACATATTTCTTGAAGAAAGTTTAACATATTTTTCCAAATATCATTAGCCGTTTGACAAAAATACATTCTTTCATATTTGGTACTAAAGCTTTATAAATCATTGTTTTAGCTTTAGTATTTTTATCAAGTTTAAGATAGTTATCTTGGTTTTCAAAAACTTGTTTTCTTTGGTTTGAAATCACCAAAAGAAATAATATGCCAAAGATTTTGATCAATTGATTTCACATAGTTTTCAAAATTACTTTTCCATTCAAGTAAGTTTTCTTTTTCAAATAGCGGTGGGTTTTGAATAGGTTGCCCTTCTTTGAGATTTTCAAAATCCATGGATCGATCCAAGTTTTAAAATACATTCTATTTTAAAGATCTTGAGTAACGTAGCTCCTGATGCCAATTGTGGAAAACTAGAAGGGGGGTTGAATAGTTTACCGCTTTTTAAATCCTTTTTAACTTGAATATCCTTTAAAAACTTTACGTTGCTTAAAGATATAAACACAACGTTATATGTTTGATTCTTTAAAAAGCTTTTCATGTGAATAACTATTCTAACTTTACTTGTTTCATACTTTGAAAGCTTTACTTGTGATGATCCTAACTTTGCTTGTTTAGTTCTTTGAAAAGCTTTGCATTTGTTTAAAGATATAAACACAACTTTACTTGTTTAATTCTTTGAAAAGCTTTATATGTGATTAGCTATTCTAATTAAACGACAACATGTAATAAGCAAAGATAAAGAAAGAAACGATCAAACCACAACACGATTGTTTATCGTGGTTCAGCTACAAGGACTCTTTTTCCTTGCCCTACATCCACGCCCCGAGTTTCCAACTCGAGAGTTATAAGCACTAATCAACAAGCTCCTTTCACCGGCGGAGAAAACCTACGTCGCTTACACTTTTACCGACACTAAGCTAGATGTCGAGTTCTTTTACACGGGTACAACCACTCCCATCGTCGCTTACACTTTTACCGACACTAAGCTAGATGTCGAGTTCTTTACCAAGGGTACAACCACTCCCGTTAGTTCTTTTACAAGGGTACAACAACTCCCGACACACTATGTATTTTGAGGCCTACAATACTAACCATTCACTTCTACATACATGACACAAATGAAGTATAAGCTACCAAAGCTTATACATGACCAAGCTACCAAGACTTGCAACTTTAGAGTTGAAGCTTGTAACTTCTTGAATGATCTTGTGAAGTCCCTTGCTACATAAGAGAATCACACAAGTCAAATGTTACTGAGTTAGTTTAGAGAGTATGTGAAAATATGTCCTAAAGGGGTGACCCAAAACTAACAAATGGTTTGGTATTTATAGCAAACCATTCTGCAGGTCTGGCGGATACGGCGGACCCCTCAGAAGGGTTCCGCCCGTGTATCCCCAGGGTACCGCCAGGGCTGCAGTTGGTTTTTGCAATAAATCTTCCAAACCAAACAAGGTCACATCACATTACTTCTAGTCAAACACAAGACTTGCAAGAAAGCATAAGGTTAGTCAAACACTCTTTCTTACCATAAATGTATATGGACAAAGCTTACCCTAAATGTGATGTGACATTACTATTTTAAGAAATAAATGTGATGTGACAAGACACTTTCTAATTTAAGAAATAAAAACAATGTTTTGTTTAAAAGGAAATGTAAACCTTAGTTAAACAAGACTTAAACACTTAAAGTGATGATTTACTTATAGCTAAACTTCATACTTTGTCATTAACAAAACTTAGCAAAGATCGTAAAATATAAATAACGTTTTTAGGCGATATTTGTATTAACAGTCCCCAATGTTCAAGTAAAGAATGTAAAAGTGAAATAAGTAAAACGAATGAAATCAAATACTCCCCTGATTCGCTCGGTATGGATAATAAGGTGGCCAGGTTAGATCTTCCTCCAAGAAAATGAACAATCAAAGCTTCCCTTCCAGAAAAATAATCATCTTCTTGTCATACATAACCTGTAAATCCTGAGAAAACAGACAAGGCAACCTCGCATAAAATCGGCGGCAATCTACATATGTTATTAAATCCTAGAAAACAAAATAAGATATAATGCTTGTGGAATGACGTTTGCAGATTTCCTGGAGATTATAAAACTAATAATTCAACAAAAATTTTAAGACTCCGATAGAAAAATAAAACCGGTAAAATTTACAGATTTTTACACGTGACGCCGTCAAGAGTAAACTCGTGACGCTGTCAGAAGTGACCTGCAGAAATTCTTATGTTAAGTTTCCGGAAAATTTCTGGAAAAACTTGGTCCTACTTCCTGGAAAATCCTGCAAAACATCATTATGACTCGATACAAGCATTTGACTCTAACAAATACGAATATACATGTTCATTTAATATTGTGGAGAATCATGATCGGTTTGTTTCTTAAAAACATATTTAGGGTTTCCCCTTACACTTATCTTTTGCAAAAATACCTTTGGGTGAAGTTAAGACTAGGCCAAACAACAAAATAAAGTATTACCACTATTTAGTTTAGAAACATGATCTACCAACAATAAAAATAAAGCATGCATACGGAAGCAAATAACAAACAAACAAAATAAAATCACACAAAACATGGGTTGCCTCCCAAGAAGCGCTTTTCTTTATTTACGAGTCTTGTAGCTAGACTCAAGGTCATGGGTTACTACGTGACCTCATCCCTTGAGATGATGTACCCCATGTAGTTGTGATCATTACTATTGTGGTGGTAGTGCCTCAATCTGTCGATACTTGCAATCACCTCTCCACCTACTTTACTTCTTAGGTTAGCCATCCCATCTTGGCTCATGCTCTCAATTGTGAAAGGCCCATACCACCAAGGACTCGGTTTATCGGGTGGTATCGTTATTTCCAAGTGTCTTAAGAGTACCAAGTTCCCTTCCTCGAATGGTACATTGCTTTCCGCTGGTCGATTATGTTCGAACTCGACATGAACTTTATTGCTTTTGCTTCTTTCATATTTAGCCTCCTTGTAGCTTTTGATTCTTGCCTCCCATGCAAGAATTTTCTTCTAAACACGAATGGGTGTCGTTTCAATGTTGTTTTTGAGCTTTCTCCAACTCAAATTCTCATGCCCACTTCGCGGGGTCATGGGGAAGCTAATCTTTCTTTTTCCAGATTTAAGCTCAATTTTCATGCCTTCATACTTAATGACAGCCTAGCGGTGGTGAGGAATGGTGCCCCAAGGATTATTGGCATGCATCCATCTCCCTTATCATCGATGATCATAAAATCAACAGGGTACATGAATCCTGCGACATTAACTAACACATCTTCTGCAATTCCTAGGGGGTATACGTAAGAGTGTCCAGCGAGGGATAACCTAACACGAGTGGGGGCTGGCATTTTTGACGTTAGTTGGATGTAAATAGTTAGGGGCATAAGATTTACTTCCGATCCTTGGTCGGCGAAAGCACTAAGATATTTCAAATCCCCGATGCTAGTTGGTATCTCAAAGTTCCCACATGCCATCTGCTTAGTAGCCACTTTTTGTACCAATAGTTTCTCGAATATTGGCCCCCCAGGTAACGTATCATACTCATCTTTTCCCCCTTCCTCCTTCTCAGAACCCTGTTTGGAAGGTTGGTTACGCCCGTCACCCTTTATCCAATTTGTTATAGTGTTTTCGTTTATATCATGTTTCAGATAGTAACTCAAAGGTTGGGATTTTGGTGGCTCTTCTAAGGTTTGTTTAGTAGAGGTTTCTACCTTTTCATTATCCTTGTGGACAATTGTGATGGAATTAACAAATCGGGTAGTGGGGATGACGCTTTCTTTCCTTAGTAGAATTCTTTCGGGGGTTCTCTGGTTGGCATACTCCTCCAATAGACTCATCATCTCATTCATTTTCTCTTGCATCTCCTCTTTTTGCTTATAAACTGTTTCCTCGAATCTAGCAAACCGATCTAAATGAGTTGCCATGTATTCTCTCATTCTAGCTTCAAACTCCGGGCTAAGTTTCTCGGGAGGGGAATAAGGTGGGGCATAGTTTTGAAAAGTCTCGACATTTTCTCTAGAGGGTGACTCTGATAACGGTGTTGGTGTCGTTTTCGAGACAGAATTGGCAGTAGCCCGCCTAGGACTCAAGGGTCTCCTTTGCCTTTCCTCAAAATAGTCAACTTTTGCCTCGAGTTTGCATAGGAGCTCATCAGGGATTTCGGTAGTCCCTTTTGGTGTTGAGATCGCATTGATGGCCGCTTTTATAGTATGATTAAACTCCCACATCTCTTGATTATCGGCGGCAAGCTCTTCAATAATTGCCCAGGACTCCTCGGCGTTCTTATCACGCAATTTACCTCCCGCGGCCCTATCGATTGTACGTTTAGTGTGATAGTCAACATGGTCGTAGAAAATCTGAACTAATAACCAAAGGTTTATACCATGATGAGGGACCTTGTGAAGGAGATTCTTAAAATGGGCCCATGCTTCGTAGAAAGTTTCACCCTGATGTTGTTCAAACATCAAAATGTCATTCCTAAGAATTGCAGTCTTCCCCGGTGGGAAGAATTGGGTAAGGAAGCGATTGGTGAGATAACCCCATGTGGTGATGGATCCCGCGGGTAAACGCTCAAGCCATTGACTAGCTTGATCACGTAGAGAGAATTGGAATAGGCGTAATCGGGTTGTCTCTCTAGTTGCAACATCTAGGTCTATGGAATCTACGATTTTAAGGAAGTCCTTAAGATGTTGATTTGGATCTTCGGAACGAAGTCCATGGAATGCACATCCGCTTTGCATCAACCGGATGGTGTCGGATCGCAAAGGGGTCACATTGGCTCCGGTGAGCTCAATGGTGTTTCGGTAGCCTTGGCGGCTAGGTTGGGAATACTCTCCTAAGGTTCGGGGCCTAAGAGGTTCTAGTGGTGGGTTTTGTTGTGGTGGGATGACGGGTTCAAAGATGTTCCTATCGTCCATGATGTCGGGTGGTGAAGAGTTATGAACAAAAACACAAAGAATTAAGATAGACTAAAGAGAACCTAAAAATAAAAATAAAATATTACTAGAAAGGAATCTAGCAAGTAGACCTTATAAAAAGAGATTCTAACCTAGACAATAACTATTCCCCGGGCTGCGGCGCCAAAAACTTGATGCGTAGGGATTGCATCAGGCTTTACCTCTCGAGGGATCTCGAGAAGCTTACAACCCCCACCAGGCAGTGTACCTGATCGATGTAGTATAGTATAATGACAAGTACCGGGGGATTGATCGTTCAGCTAGGAATAGTGTCGCTAGGATTAGAAAACCTAAAGACTAGGTCTAGAGATGAGGGATGATTCTTTTTGTATTTTTATATTTTTTAGAAAGCAAATTAAAATCTCGGGTTTGAAGGATTTGGGCGGAATTAGTTGCTAGTCAACTAACCCAATACTAAGATGCAATCAAAATAAAATACTAGAAATGAAAATAAACTATATTAAACTAAAGTTGTGAGCAATAAGTGGGAGAAATGTGTTTACTTAGATTTCACTACTCCCTAGATATCTTTTACACGTTAATTACTTGTTATAGTTGCGTGGATGACGGATTGTATTCCTTAATACCATTCATGGGGTGGCGTACTTACTTCCCCAATCCTATGAGTGCCTACTTCACTCCTATGTCGAGCCGGCTAAGAAGCTCCTAACATGGGATCATTAGAATTTACTCATGCATTAAATACAACCAATAAAACCTAGTACACATCGGTTCATGTTTCCTAAGACGTTCAAGCATGTTACACAATGGAGATCTGCCAGTTTTCTTAAGCCTAACATTGAAATCATTCATCCAATACAACCATAAACAAGTAATCAACACATAATTAACATCTAGGTTTCATTAGATCTAAGCAAACACAAGATAAATCTAGCCTAGCATGTTGAAATCAAGACAAGCACAAGATATAGACAACCAACACATAGACATATTGATTGAATTAAGAGAAGACTTATCTCAATAGCACATGAAAGGATTCAAGGGGTAAAAACCTTTGAATATACTGTAAAATACGAGCTAGGGTTCACAAAGTTCGGCCCTAGGGTTTCTCCACACAAGTTTTTTTTAATGAATGAAAAATAGAAAACTATATATAGATTTTAGAAGGTGACGGCGTCAAGAACAAATGTCTGACGCCGTCATCTCGCCGCCAAATAGTTCCTCGGACTGCCTAGATCTGGATCTGACGCCGTCATGTTATCTCCTTATGCAGGCCATCATACAATTAACTCTTGACGCCCTTCTTGTGACGCCTTCACATTTCTTCTGGGTCGTCATGGATTTTACTCTTGACGCCATCAGGAATTTCCTCTTGACGCCGTCATACACTGTTTCCAGCATGGAAAATTAAGTCTTTGGCGTTTTCTTCACTTTTGTGCTCCAAAAACGTCCGAATTGCTTCCTTTTCCAGATTTCACTCCCAAAGTACCTAAAATTACAAAAGGAACGATTTAGGGCAATATTTGATCAAATAAATTCAATTCCAGGCTTAAATGACCCCCTAAAAGTGGTTCATTTTTCGCCTCATCAAGGCGCATTATGTACAAAAACCTAATCAAGATTCACTAAAACGTCTAGATGGCTGATAATTTGGACTTGGAATGTCAAAGTGATTACGGAGTTGATCGGCTATCACTCATTTGAGATTGAAGTTGAATTCCACAAAGGCGTGATCTGATTTTATCTTGAAGTCGAGGTTGGTTGGATGCATGACTCTCAATGATAACTTGCACGTGCTTAAAATTTGAGTTGAAGACTTGGTTTATCTAGTTACTAGCAGTCGGGGTGGATGGTTGAAGACCTGGTTAACTATCACTTAAAGGAGTTACATTATAGTACTCAGTGTCACACGCATATGTCGTTGTGGATAATCGCAAGAGGTGATGATAGTCTCAAAGTTTGTCGGGATAATATTGAGTACTTAGAGATTTGCATGGTTGATTGATGCTAAATAGTCAACTAAAGTCAACCACGGATGTGGTCAATATAGTAAAACTACCTAGACCAATGCTTTTGAGTAATATAGGGTATCACAAGGTCGTTATGTCCCGACGAGGTGTGAATTGTATTCAAAACGGGTTTGTGATCGGGTGAATTTGGACAGGAAAGGGTTGTGATTGATTACACTAAGGAAATGTGAAAGGAAATAGCTTAAATAAGCTATATTAACATATACGTGAATTTAGAAAAACCAGAAACGTGTAAAACCTAAAAACGTGTACGTTCAGTTTAAAGTTACGTGAACGTACAAAATAAAACGCGAGTTTTGGTGAAATAAAACACTTACAGATATAAAAATTATATTTTTACAATCCTAATAATAAAAGAAAATTTTTAGAAAAAGAAAATTAATTTTTACACTATTTAATTATTTATTATTAATTAATTACTAATTACTTATTAATTAACAAATTTAAATTACTAAAAATACAAAATTGACTTAGATAATTATAGAAAAATTTATAAATCTAATTAACCATCACATGAATCCTAAAAAATTATAAAAAGTTTATTTTATATGTTTTTACACTATTTTACTAATTATTAAACTAAATATTTATTAATTAATAGAGTAATTAAACTAATTAAATTCTAAAAAATAGAAAATGAACAGTAAAAATTATGAGAAAATTCCTAAAATTATTTTATAACATATAAAAGCTAGGAAAAATATAAAAACTATGTATTACTTGATAAAAACTAATTTTGCTATTTAATACTTAAATATTAATGAATAATTACTTAAACTATATTTAATTCTAATAAATACTAGATGACAATATAAAAATCTGAAAAATTACTAAAATTACTTTAACATAAAAGAAAATTAAGAAAAATATAAAATTGCAAAGTGCTTAATAAAAAGCTAAAAAGGAAAACTAAAAAGATAAATTATATTAAATAGAAACTATCACTTGAATTTAAAATTTGATTTTTGTTATTTTTCTTTTACCAACCTTTTTAACTACTTAAAACTAGAAACTTTTGTAAAACCAAATAAGCTAGAGCATAAAATTAAGCAAAATTGGACTCAAAGATTTGGACAGTTGACTTTGGTCAACTGTCATGGGCAAAGGTTGATATAAGCAGCCAGGGGGCCCCCACAAAGGTGAAATAAGGTGCAAATAAGTGATTTGTTCTTCAAATAAGCAAATACAACAGGAAGAACACGGGGGATAAGCTAAACAATAAGGAATAAGCAAATCCAATCCTGACCCCAAACAACCCAACTGGTTTGACTTGCAGGCCAAATTCTGGAGGGGGCAAGGGTACCTTGGCTCAAAACACCTCTTGATCTGCCTAGCCAGCTGGTAGAGCTACTCAATGGAACCAATAACACCTAGTGAGGCCCACTGAGGTGCCCTGTGGGGCCACTGCAAGTTGAGACAGTTGGGGGGGGGGGGTCTGCTGGTGCAACAGGGGAGAACACTCTCCCTGCAGGTCTGTTTGTGAGGGTGTGGAGCCCACACAAAAAATCACAAAAAAGAATGACACTGGGACTCCAAAGACAAGGTGGGGGACTATGTCTTGTGAAAGTTTCAAGGGCTAAAACTAAACACAAAATTCTACCAAATTCCTGGAAAATTTGACTTTCTACCAAAAAGTGCAATTTTGACTTTTTAAGTATGAGAGTTAGTTTGACTTTGATTAGTTTGGAACTTGATTTAATGACTGAACATGTAGTACTAAGTTGAAATAAGACCAAAATAAGCTAGATAACCTACTTGTGAGTGGAAATGAGGGAGTTAGCAATTACAAATCCTAATAGTTGAGTCCTAAGATGATGTTTTGAAGGATTATGACTATTGAAACTGATGGCACTGAGTCTTGTGGTTATTATGACCTAAAATAACCTAAGGAAGCATGTCATGAACACAAACAACACAATGAACTCCCTGAGTCCTCCAAACAGTATGAACCAAACACTCCCTAAATGCACTAACTGTTTATGATTTTGAAACAAATGGACATATTAAACTATGGAACTGATACACAATAATCTACTATGATTTGAGAAACTAAAATAAGAGCAAAGATACATATACATAAGCCAAAAGGAACAGCTACAGTATTATGCAAAAAAACTTGAAAAAGTGAGACTTACAACATTCTATCTAGCTGAAAACACATAACCAAGGTCCAAAAAATCATCACCTACACTCCCCATGGAGTTCTAATACCATAGTAATCCACTCTTTGCCATGCATCATCCTTCTTCAGTCTTGTACACTATTTTTTTTTTATTTTCTATTTTCTTGGAATTTTTGAGAATTTCTAAAATATAATACTAAACTAGTTTTTTATGATATTTAACCTTTTACAAACTTAAAATTGAGCTTAAATAGACCGATTAAATCAGTTACAACAATAATTAACAAGATTTAATTAAAATTGTCAATTTCAACTAAATTTGCTAATTAAGAATGAAATAAACAAGGATGGAATTTAAAGTAAATAAGAGTTATTATTACACTAATAAAACTGATTACAAGCTTTTTTTAATTAAAATTAACAACTAGAAAATAACATTACACTAATTTGACATTCAACTAAACTAAATTAATCTAAAACTAACTACTGCCCTCTCTCTGCTTCCTTCTTGACTTAAATAGGACCTGCTGAATCCCTCTCTCTTTCCCACTTCTCAAATTGACCATTGGATGGGTACAATTTAATCCTGGCCTTTGAATCAAATATTGGCGCCAAAAAAGTCTTACCTGCCTTCTGGGTTACTTGGTGACTTTTGGTATCAATAAATGCAATTTGGATGTTGTGGAGGCCAAGGAGACAAGGAGAGGTGTAGCTGAGTTGGAGGAATGGAGGGGTTGGTATTTGCAGGTTTTGCAAGTGGGAGAGGTGGAAAGGTGAAGGTCAAATATTTGACCTTTGGGAGTAATAAAAAACAGGGGGAGTAGTATTTGTGAGGGAGTGGGCTGGTAAGGTGATTGGGCCAGGAACAAGATGGGCTGGAAAGGGTGTTGGAGTGGGTTAGGATTTGTATTGGATTTGGACTTTGGGTGTGTTTGTTTATTTAAGCTTAAAATCACAAGGACCAATTATGTAAAATCTGAAAAATCCAAGGGCTGCAAATGAGACTTTCCCGAAGTTAACATGAGGTCTTTTCTGCCAAGTATCAATAGTCCAAGGATTAGAATTGCAATTTTTCACTTTTGGTCCTTCAGGGACCGAATTTGCCAATTGTTGAAACTTGAGGGACTAATTATGCAAATCATTCAAACTTTACACCAAGGGACCATTTGTGTCACTTTTTAAATTTCCAAGGACCAATGTTGACTTTTTCTTCCAAAACATTCCACCAGGGACCAAATCTGCCAATTTCTAAAGTTCAGGGACCAAACTTGTACAATTTCTAAAACTTTCACCCAGGAACCTTTTTTGATAAATTTTCACTTGTAAAAGACTTGGATTGACTTTTCTTTCAAAATTAATGCTCAGGGACTAATTTTGACAAGTTTTGAAACTTGGGGGACCGAAACTGCCAATTATGCAAACTTTGTTCGTTTTTATTTGTTTTTGCTCATTTTGCATCTGAAACATATAAAACACTATTTTGAGATATTTTCTTTATTTTGATGCATTTTTGAGTGTTTTTAAATGTTTTGCAGCTCAGATTTGACCAAAAATGATGAGTGTTTGAGCACTCATCAATCCCCCACACTAAAATATTGCTAGTTCCTAGCAATATAGAATCCAAAAATAAACTGTTTTGAAAATTTAATAGATTTTATGTCTCTTTACCAAAAGCCATTACTTCTGGAGTAGCCAAATGTTTCAGTTCAAGTAAGAACTATGGTACACTGATAACCATATGATTTTGAGCAAACCATAAGCTGTCAACGGATTTGATTTGTCTTTACCAGAAGCCGTTTGCTTCTGGACTAGCCAACTCTTGATGCATTTATCATCTTGGTGAGTTGATTACCAATTATGGCTTTCCACTGCCTTTACCACAAGCCATAACCTTGCGGGTTAGCCAACTCTTTACTTTTTAGGATATGGTGAGTTGAATACCATACAATTTTGGGCAAATTGTCAGTCATCAACGGATTTGAGTTATCTTTACTAAGAGCCATTTGCTCCTGGATTAGCCAATCCTTTTGTCGGTTAGACATGGCGGACTGATAACCACAAATTTTTTTTGAAATAAAGTGATTTTTTTTTTTTTTTTTTTGGCCAAAAACGGGGGTTCTAGAAGGTAAAATGTGATCAAATTCGATAGAATTCCCCCCCCCCCCCCACACTTAGAATTAGATATTGTTCTCAATATTCAAAGTCCCGGCTATTATGCCGACTCTCTGAACGTAAAAGGGCAACATTACAAGCTAAATGTGGAAACACCATTTTTCACTTTATTTTATTTATTGATATATACATGGTAACAACAGCATGGGCACTCCCCCACACTTAGGGTGAAAACCCCATATGCATTCTACTGTTTTTGTTTATCGAGTCGCTAGCTTGACTCGACCCCGAATTCATTTGTTCTTGGGGAAGCAACATGTAGAAGAGACAATCTCCATCGGACTTTCATTCAAGATGTTTGGACAAACATTTGAAGCACGTGAAAGTTCCACACCGATGAGATATATTCCCGACTTTAAATAGTATAAACTATAAACGGTGATGCCGGGGTCAAAGATAATGTCTTCATTCCCGAAGGAGTGAAGAACAGGAGAAGTCACCTGGTAGGTGAAGAAAAGGAAGAAAACCATGATGAAAATCATGATAAGATCTTCTTCCTCGAGATCAGGCTCAGTTGCCTGAATTTGGATTTCAAGGGTTAAGCTCATTGGATTTGAAAACATCCCGGGCTGGAGGGTGGGAATTTGCAAATCCTCATGATTGAGTGCATCTCCCCCGGGCTATCATACTCCGGAGGAGTCATGATATGAGTGAGTTCACCGGAGAACTCCTCATGAAGAGAATTATTCACATGGTGTGAATCTGTGAACTCTTGTTCCATTACAGACTCATCACTATCCTCGTTCTGAATACCAAAGATTGGATTATCAGAAATCAAAGTGAATTCATATTCGAATTCAAAGAGATGATTGGTGAGACTAGTTTTGAATGCTTCGGGAACAAAGTGATTAACATTCTCTATTGGACTATTGGGATCAGAAGTGAGTGACGGATCATGATATAAGATACTTTCAATTTCTCCTAGATCGACTTCAAACTCAAAGAGATCATCGTTACTTCCCGTTGGAAGTGGATTGATGTGAGTGAGTTCATTGGCGAACTCCTCATGAAGATGATCAGCATCTGATTGTGGCAAAAGCAGTCAACTAAAGTCAACCACGGATGTGGTCAATATAGTCAAACTCCTTAGGCTCAATTCTCCGTGGAATACAGTGTTTCCCCGGGTCGTTATGTCCCAACGAGGTGTGATGGTATAAAAACGGGTTTGTGATCGGGTGAATTTGAATGGGAAGTAACCAGATAAGGGTTTTGATTTGTTTTACACTACTAGAATGATTAGGAATAATAGTATTAACAATTACGGGAAACAGACGTACATAAACATAAATCAAATTAAAATCAGACACGATTGCGTGCTGGGAAAAAGGTGAGTTTTAAGGAAAAATAAACTACAGGGGGTGAAAATGAAACTTTTACAAACTTAAAATTAAAAGAAAATGAAATTAAAAAGAAAATTATTTTTTAGATTATTTTATTATTTATTATTAATTAAAAACTATTTTAACATATTTAATAATTAATAAAACTATTTTAAATCTACTTTTTAATTACTAATAATACCTAAATGACTTAGAAAATTATGAGAAAATTTATAAATCTAATTAAGCAAATCAGGAATCCTAAAAACTTATAAAAAGTTTATAAAAATTATTTTTAAACTATTTTACTAATTATTATTCTAAATATTAATTAATAACTAATTAAACTAATTAAATTATAAAAATTAGAAGATGAACAGTAAAAATTCCTAAAATTATTTTATAACATATAAAAGCTAGGAAAAATATAAAAACTAGGTATTACTTGATAAAAACTAATTATGTTATTTAATACTTCAATATTAATTAATTATTAATAAAACTAATATTAAATCTAATAAGTACTAAATGACAAGATAAAATTCTGGAAAATTACTAAAAATACTTTATCATAAATGAAATTTAAGAAAAATATAAAAATGCAAATTACTTAGTAAAAAGCTAAAATGGAAAATTAAAAAGATAATTAATATTAAATAGAAACTATCACTTAATTTTAAATTGGTTTTTTCTGGATTTTCTTTTGAAAATCTATTTAACTACTAAAAACAAGAAACTTTTGTGTAGACAACTTTTTTCTAGCTTAAAAATAAGCAATTTGGACACTAAAAGCTTAAACAGATGACTTTTGTTGACTTTTGTTAGAAATCATCCCTTGTGGGGTCCACAAGGTTGGATTTTGGTTATAATAAGTAAACTGGACTGGTATAAGCTAGAAACAACAAATTACACCCCTGAATAAGCCAATAAGCACATAAATAAGCACTTTGAATCTTGGTTCAACACAGAAATGGGACAACTTTTGATGGCCAATAAATGTGGGTCCCAGTGAGCCTAAGCTTCAACCAAAGCTTGAAATGGGTAGAGGGCCAGCTTGTGAGTCTAAAGAACCAAAAAGCTAAGTGTGGGACCCACTGGTGAGGTCTGTGGGACCCACCAAATGTTGACAGACCAGTGGATGGGCTGCTGCAGCAGCAGGCCTGCAGCCTGTTGGGGGGGTTGTGGGGCCCACAAAGAAAATCACAAAAATATAAGGAAGATGGGAATTTGAAGTTGAGGTGGTAGACTACATTCCCTGAAAAGCACAAGCCCTAATTCTATCTACATAATTCTAAACAATTCTTGCAACTTTTGGTTTTTCTGCCTAGTATGCAAATTTGACTTTTTTAGTTTTGATGAAAGGTTGACTTATGTGAGATTATAATTGATCCTACTGATAAATTAAGATGTAAGAAGCTTATATGAAACCAAATTAAGCATTAACAACTAGTTATGAATGGAAATGATGAGGTTGGATCATAACAGTCCCAACAATCGACTGTTATGGATCAAAATGGGTGAGATTTGACTTTTTGGCTGTGAGTACTTGATTTTATGACTTACATGTCTTAATTAAACCTAATGAAGCATGTTACAACCAAAATCAACAATAAAGAACTAATGCACAATGGTGAAAACCATTGTGCCAAACACTCCTGAAATGAGCTATTACACTAACTTATTTGGTTTTTTAACTTATGCCTACTAATTTTATATTAGAAATAGATTAACTAACAACTATTAAAGCTAATGGAACATAAATCAAATACTAATAACAACCAGAACATGAAAATGCAATTTGGACTAAATGTAAGCAGTTAGAATGAGATAATGATGAATATGGAAAACTAGTGAACAAGCTATCAATCTTAAGCAATAATCTAACTCCCAAACATCAAAGAAACACAAAATAACACAAATAAGCACTAAATAAGGTAGTCTACAGTAAAATGCAAAAATGTAAATTAAGGCTTACAAGAGCATCCAGTTGAGAAACAAGTAACCAAGGGATCAAATCAAAACCTAATGCCTCCCTTGAGGCTCTAAAACCTTGAGAATCCAAAATCCACAGGCTCTCTTGCTTCCTTCTTCATTTAAACTGAATTTTTTATTTATTGACTATTTTTCTTGTATTTTCTTGAATTTTTAGTTAAACTGATTTAACACAAGTTTAATGATTCACTAAACTTACAAAGCTCATAAACAACTTAAATAGAACTTAATGAAACAGGATTTAACAACATTTAACAAGATTAAGCAAAATTGTCAATTTTACTTAAAAATGCAAAATTTGAATTCACAAAAGAAGACTTCAAATTAACTGTTTAGAAACTTGAAAGTAACAACATTAAACTGAAATTACATTTTTAGAACTAAGATTTCAAGCTTGAATAGGAAATTACAATAAAACGATATTCTACACTATACTACAACTAAATTAACTACTACTCTGTTCCTTCTCTGTTTTTCCACTTATATAGACTCATGTGGGGGTTCTGAGCATATCCCACTTCCATTTTGCACCATTGGATGAGTGAAATGTGATCCTGGCCTTTAATTCACTTTTGGCGCCAAAACTGTCACACCCAATTGGTCTGTGTTAACGTGTACTAGGGGGTGGCATTTAATGCACTTGGGGAAGTGTAATTGTAGAAGGGATAAGGATGGTGGGGTGAATAGGGCAAGTGGTGGTGGTTTTTGTAAGTGGTATGGGAGGGAAAGGTAGGGGGTGAGTGGTTTGGTGGTATTTGACCACAGGTTGACTTGTTGACTTGGTGACCTGGATGGCTGGATTGATGATATTAAACGTGGGGTTGATGTGGGCTAAGGGTAACTTGGGCCAAAGGGTTGCCAGGTTTTGGTTTGTGTTATTTTTGTTTTGGATTTGGACTTAAGGAATAATAAAAAGTTCATTTGGTTTATATTACAACAAGGACCTTTTATGTAAATTTCTGAATTTGAAGGGCTGGATGTGTGAAGTTTCCAAAGTACTCATAAGGGTCTATTTTGACAAGGATGAATAGTACATGGACCACTTTTGATAATTTCCCATTTTTAAATATCCAAGGACCTTTTCTGCCAAATCTTCAACGTTGAGGGACCAATCTTGTAATATTTCCAAATTTCACACCCACGGATCATTTCTGCCAAACTTCATTAACCCAAGGACCATTTATGTAATTTTCCAAAATTTAAAACCCCAGGGACCAAAATTGTCATTTTTCAAAGTAGTGGGGTTAAACTTGTAATTTTCCAAAAGTTTCATTAAGGACCAATTTTGTCAAAGTTGAATAGTACAGGGACCTTGAATGATAATTTTCTACATTTTTAATACCAGGGACTATTTCTGCCAATTTATGAAAGTTGAGGGAGAAACTGCCAATTATGCAAACTTTGCTCGTTTTTCATCTGTTTTCAATCCTTTTGCACCTGAAACATATAAAAACACTTTCCAAGAATATTTTATGTATTTTGAGGCATTTCAGTATGTTTTTAAATGTTTTTGCAGTTCAGATGGGACAAAAATGATGAGTATTTGCACACTCATCAGCATCAAAATGTGGAACTGATGCCTCAACATACTCAATGTCTCCATAAGATGCACAATCTTCGCTACAGTTGGAGAAAGTCTCAAATTGATCTTTTGGACACTCAAGAGGGGAAGGTAAATCACACACATGATCAAAAGTTCCCTGTGACTCTCTTGGGATTGGGACAAGGTTCTAAACACTAGACTTTATGAATATTTCAGGAACAGTGCTAAGATGCTCATCCCCCATGTTCAGAGAGTGAGTGTGAACTTCAGGTGTGATAGCAGTTGTTTGAGATGGAGTCTCAACTGTTGGGATATCAACTGATGAACTTGATGAATCTTTGTAAAATTGAAGGATATCAAGTGTATCTTCATCATCACTGTCATCAGGAATAAAACGGAACTGAGAGCTAGATTTGGCTACTTTTTCTTTTGCAATTGATTCCCTAATAGATTTTTCATAGGCATCTTGGGAATTTATTTTAGCAGCCTGCTCTTCAGCTAGCAATTCTTCCATGGATTTTTGATGAGTGTCTTTTTGGGCAAAGTCTTTAACTAAACCCTTAAGCTCATCAAGTATTTCCAGTACATTTTGAATTTCTGGAAGAATTTCTTGATTCATTTGGTACTGTGGAGGTTGGTCATAATAAGGTGTGTCAAAATTGTCACAAGGATATGAATTCCCCGTTTGACAATATGAGCTGAAGTGTGGACCTCCACAGTAATCACAACAGTAAAACTGATGTGGCTGGTTTGGTGAATTGTATGGATATTGGTCATAACCAAAATTCTGAGCATCACCGGAGAACTGTTTATAGACAAACGTGTTTCCGGATTGACACTCAAATCCTTGATGAGGACCTCCACAAAACTCACACAGATATGTCTGTATCTCATGATATGGTGGCTGGTAGAATAAATCAGATGTGTCATGGTAAGGATAGGGAGCTTGGTTATAGACAGACCCATCTCCTGATTCTACCATGCTACAGCTGGGACAATTCCCACCATTATGAGGACCACCACACCATTGACAACCACAATGGTGTGGATACGACCTTCGTTTAAAATTGCGTTTTGCGATCCGATGCGCTAAAGGTCCCAAAAGCCAATGCCTGATGCGTGATGCGAATGCGGGCGCAATTTAGACGCATTGCGTTTAGTATTAAAAAAAGGACAAAATTATTTATACGTAATATATTTTTTCATGTACCAAGTAAATGAAATAAACTTACGAAATAAGTTACTATGATATTGAAATTAGGCCAATAATTCATTTGTAAAATAAATAATTTGAAAACGCAAGATACTATATTTTCGTTATTATGTTTTATTTGTACGTCTTTTAACAAGTTCTATCTTTAAAATCCCATTTAAATACTTGGATCTCTTTTATATGGTTTCTTTTTTTACAAAAAAAGGCATAAATTCTAGATTGCGACAATTGCGGCCATTGCTAGCATTAGATAAATGCGGTAAATTGCGGTCTAATGCGAATGCAATTTAAGATGCCCTTGCATTAGGCCCCATAATGCGAGATTTCAAACGCAATGCAACGATGCGTGCAATTTACGCAATGATGCGCGCATTTTTAAACCAAGGATACGACATAGAAAGAATCAAAGGTTTATAGAGGGTGAGGAATGGAGAATCAAAAGGGTAAGAGGGTGAAGAAGTGTATGACCTTAGATCAACCTTAATCACCTAAGAATAGTGATGTTAGAGAGATATTGAAGAGCTAGAGAGAGAAAGTAGAGAGAGAGAGGTGGAGAGCACTATGTGAAATGAAACATTGATAAGCGTGAACTCCCACCCTTCCTAACAAGCTTAGGAGGGTATTTATAGTCTTTACATTAGGCCACGATGGGCTTTCTCTTGGGCCTTCTTTTAGGCCAAGCCATTAAGGCTTTTACATAACCTTAATAAACTAGCATTTCACTAACTATTACATGAATACATTTAACTAACTATTTGACTCAATAATGATCGTCACTTTTAATCCTAACAATCTCCCCCTAAGGGACGATCATTGAGATCTCTCTTTGATTACATAAATGATCAACACTTCTAATGCTAACAATCTCCCCCTAAGGGTGATCATTGAGATCTCTCCTTTGTGACCTTGATCTTTGATCTTTGAAGCTTGTTCTCTTTGAACTTTGAGTCTTGTTGAGTAATAGTTTTGCTAGTTCCTTTGTTCCATTCATGCTTTGTGATCTTTCTTGCTTTTGATCAACATCTTCAAATATGGGTGTCTTTACGTCTTTTCTAACATGCTCATACTTTGTTTGACATTGAATTCTTTGTGAGGTTCTCTTTTCTTTGGCTTTAATCTTTGTTTATTTAGTTTGTAGATTCTTTGACTTTGACTTAGAAACGTTCTGAACTTTGCTTTGCTTTGATCTTTGAAGAGAGCTTTGCAGGGTATGAGCATGTGGATCTTTGAGTGATGGTAACGGTCTTTCTCCAAGGAACATTTATGAGTACCTGCATAAAACAGTTAGCAATAAAGTATCCGGTACTTACAGGTAAAGAATTAGAGATCATCAACAACATAGTGTGAAGACTCCTTCTAACCCTTACCAAGGCCGTTCCCATTTCGGATACTCCCGAGAGAGCTTACGAGACCTACTAAGTAGATCAACGAATGGGTGAGTCGCTGGTGATCACCCCACGACTGTAGACCGTTTTGGAACATAGTAACCATCATGATAGATAAGGCAATATCCGTAGATCTCATAAAGACTCTTACAACTTGTGTCCTTTTTGGCGAACACAAGTGTATTCATAGGAAGTGTATCCTAAGAGATCTTTTAATATATCTCATGGCTCTAGACTCGATAAGTGCACAATTTGGTTTTCCTATGCGGAGACTAGGGATGGGTCTCCTGCTTCAATATCAACCATCTCTAAGAGATAAGTTGATAGATTACATTGGTTCCCCGTGAGAATGAAACAAGCTCTTTTAAGAGAACTTGGGTGGCTTAGAAGGTTAAGTGCAGTGCGTCACTGGGTCCATGACGTCTTGTCTTCAATACCGGCGTCACCTTAGTAACAACCAGTAGCATATGAGTTGAACCCGATTTCTGCCCTAAGGTTGAACATTTGGAGGGCTATTTCTTTTCACCCTTTTCATAACTTTTCTTTTTAATTCTTCAACCCCTTCTTTCTCCTTTCATTCTTTTATCCTTTTTTCAAATCATACCTAAGGACTTCTAATTCTAATCTATTGGAATTGTCCTTGGGTAGATCCCTCCGGCTCTGGCGGATCATAGGACGGTTTTTCCTAACCTTAGTCACCTTATAACTTCATGACTATCCTATTGTTGCCATCAAACCATTTGTGAAAATCTCTCAAAGTGTTTATGATAATAAAACATACTTTGTTAACACTTCAAGAGTTTTGCATTTCATTTGAAGGACTCCCACTTCGCATGTGCTCATGGATTTTTGAGAAATTTGCACATGTGGGAGGAGTTTGCACTTTTTGAATTGATCCACTTTCAGTGAACACAACCGATTCGAGACACGCTTACATCACTAGTTAGACTAGCTTGAAATTATTACCCGTCCTGGTCAAGTCCATAGAAAGTTTCTCGAAACGGTACATTTCTACTTAGACAAGTCCTATTCGAGACACGCTTACATCACTAGTTAAACTAGCTTGAAATTATTACTCGTCCTGGACAAGTCTTTTCGATTACTGACATTTTAAGCTTCGTCAATTCATTGGTACTTTCTGAGTCGAGCTCTTTTGGGATTCAAGACGATCACAGTTCTCCCCCTCAAAAATAGCATATCCATGATATTTTTGATACCGATTGATTAAAACATTTGTTTTTGGATAGCTTATGGGAGAAAAGGATGTTTGTTAATTTCGTATAAGGTTCCTTTTAAGTATGATCTTTTTGGAACTTCTTTTTATTACTCCCCCTCAAAAATAGAATATTTTGAGTAAATTTAAGCCTTTAAGGATTTGAGGGAGTAATATCTTGAGCAACATAGTGAAAAGTTTTGAAAACCTTTTGAAACATTTTTCAAAATTTTGCTCAAAAATTAAGAAGACTTTGATAAGCTTTTTGGTGAGAAGTCTTCTTATCTTTTAGGATTGTCGCACAGAAATGTACGACAGGGTCCTTTCTTTGAAAATCGCGGGTTATACACTGTTATGTGTGCATAAGCCATAATGTTTTTAGGATAAGTGCTCAAAAATTATGTAAAACCTTTGTTTGATTAAGCACTTTCCTTCCTTTGAAGAACGAGTCCTTAGCTGAAGTACTAAGAAGTCATTATGTTTTTGGATTAGACAACAACTTTTGGAACCCATTTAAGCACGGCGCCAACGGGTTTACCATATTTTGAAATCCATTTGAAAGTTGTGTCAATCTGAGACAAAGAAGTTGAATTCCAACGAGGACTGAAAACCTGTGTTTCATTTTGAAATAAAGCTCGTGGAATCAACGGTGATTTAAAACTCTTTTGCTTTTGAAAGTTGTTTGAGAAACTCGGTGTCTCTCTTGGAGTTTTAAAACTTGAAGAAGAAGTTTTCCATCCATTGTTGAAACTCGGCGTTTCATTTCGAAAATTCGTTTTTGAGATGAATGGAAACCTTCCTGAATTAGGATTTTTCAAAGCATAGCCATTCCTTTGTTGTAGCGGAAGCATTTCAGAGTATGAATATCTCAAATGTTTTGAACGGCTTTGCTTTGGTTTCCACACTGGCTTTACCATAGTAAAACGAGAGTATGGAGTTTGAAAACCTTGATTCTTTTCTTTATGAGCACTTGAATTTGAAACCTTTTGAGGAGTAAATGTTTCAGAAAAATTTGGTCTCTTTGAAAACTTCCTTCCTTTTTGCAAAGAATAGGTGGTAAATTGAGAAACCCTTTTTGAAAATGGATTTGAAGATTCACCAGTGTAAAGCTTTTCTGAAACACTTGCTTGTGGTTTAGACTCGTTTGAAAATTGAGATTTTCCTTTTGACCGATTAAGAACATCAAACTTTCCTTTTAAGGCATTGTATGACGTTCTCAAATCATTGTATTCTTTTTGAAGAGAAAGATAATCTGATGATGCCAGTTTTTCTTGCAAAGAAGCATTTTGATTCTCAAGATGTGCAAAATATTTTTCATATTTGTCTGTTTCGATTGAAAAATCATTTTTGGCATCACCAAAATCCTTGGTTTGTTGTGCAATCGTTTTTTCCAATTCAACAATTTTCTTTTGAAGCACATATTTTTCTTTTTCAAAAAGATGATTTGGTGTGATCTGAGAGTCAGATTTGTTTGAAGTTTGATTCTGAACTCTTGACCGCTTGATTGAATCAAACAAGTTTTTGCAAGTCTGTTTCAAATGCTCATTTTCTTTTTGTAATGATGCCACATCATGTTCCAATTCAAGATTTTTTGTATCAAGTTCGTCAAAATCAAACTTGATATTGGTATCATCACAATTTTCTTCAAAAATATTTTCTTTTTCTTTAAGCACTGATGTCAAAGTGTTTTCAGAAGACATTTTCTCATTCTTCTCTTGCAGTTTTAGTTGGAAAGAGATACTTTGTGCTTCGGGTTTTGCAAGATGTTTCTCAAACTGAGTAGTTCTTTTAGACAGTTCTTCTTTGACATCAGCTGCTTCTTTTGAAAGCTCGATGATTTTCTTTTTGAGACAAAGATTTTCAGATTTTAAAGAAGATGTTTGTTCAAAATGCACATTCTCATACTCATGGCTGACAGATGCTGACTTGAACGACTCAATTTGATTTGTGAAAAATTCTTTTTGAATGTCTAGAATTAAGCATTTTTCATCAAATTCGTCTTCAAGAGAATGAACGTACTTAAGATCTTCTCTCATTTCACTTACAAGATGTTTTTCCAAGTACTCAAAACATAAGTTGATATCTTTCACACGAGGTTCAATCTCATCTTTCAAAATCTTTTTGACTTCTATCATAAGGCGTACATTTGATGAAAGAGGATTAGAGAAAACGTTGTTTGTGATGTTTTCTTGCTTAAACCAAATGACCTTTAACGTTTGCTCAATGTGATGTTTAAGATTACAAAATTGTTTCCTTGCTCTATTTTGCCATAACTTAGCATCATAGGTAGCAAAGCTTCTTTGAAAAATCTTTTCACATTTGTGTCTTTTCTTTTGAAAGGTTCTTTTGGTATATCTGTCAATTGTGTACAACCATACACAAAGCCGTGGTACGAGAGTGGGTTTTTTGTTTGTTTTACTTTCAAACGTTTTTCCTCTTCAGATTTTAAAATATCTTGAGAATCATACAAAAGATCATCTGACAATTCTTTTCCCATATCATTAGCATTATACAAAATAGGTGTCAACTTTTGCACTTTATTTAAAAAACAAGGTTTTTCATTTTTCACATTAGCATTATTCACAAAACCAATCCCAGATGTTTATTTATCAACCTCCTCATCTTTAGTAGACACCATGTTGATAGTCTGAGAAGTCTGTCCCAATTTTCGAAGTTTGTTTTCAAGATCGTTTGTTCGTTTCAAAAACTCTTGGTTTTCATTCTCAAGTTTTGTGTTTACAATCTCAAAATTTGATGTGGTTTTCTGAAGCTTTGAATTTTCACTTTTTAAATCATTGTTCTCTTTTAAAAGCGCTTGAACCTTTCTGTTGTTAACAATCATTTGAGCATCCAGATTTTCAATGGAACGTTTTTCACGAAGAACAGCTTCTCTATAACCAACTTCAAGTTCTTCATTTTCGTTTTAAAAGTGGTTTGACAGACTCTCCATACATTTCAAACTTTTAAGCATGAGATTTAAGGTTTGAGATTTCATTTTCAAGTTTAGCATTTCTTGTTGTTGCATTTTCAAAACGTTTTTCCATCTCCTTAAATCTCTCAATCTCTTTGTTCAAAAAAACATTCGTTTGCTTAGCTTCACGATTGTCGTTTTTGCACTTGTCAAGTTCATGTTTGAAATTATTGATTAATGAAGCAAATAAGGCACGATCTTGTTCATAAGAAGATCCATCCTGGGCAAGCTCACCTCTATTAGGATCCATATATGGAGTATAAAAAGTGATATTACTATCATTTTGTTCCACCACATAAGTGTCACTAATAGACTCAGGATGCTCAGGATGTGTCTGATCATGAACAAACATATTCTCAAATATATCAACATTATCATGAGCATGTGAATGTTGTACCGTAGCCAATATCTCTGTGTCTGATGAAGGTCTGATATGATCATCGTCGGTGTCCCAAACAGCTTCATTTCTTTGTGTACCATCAGTATCAGAATCATAGCTAGGACTGCTGCTTTCAACCTGCTGTTCTGAAGATGAATCACTTCCCGTGAAAACCAAACTATCATCTGATGCATCACCCTCATCGACCGTTTCCTCTTCTGTTTGAAAATCTTTGTCTGTCTCTCTTTCAATCACCTTTGTTTCCTTTAACTGCATCTCTCTTTCAATTAGCTCTCTTTCTTTTACCTGCATATCTTTTTCAATCTGCTCTCTTTCCCGTTTCAGCTTCTCAATTTCATTTAACTCAGCTTCCTCAGCATCAAGTATCTTTTCGAGTTCCCCCATGTCATTTATGCATTGAGTTCTGAATGTCGAATAGCTTACCCTAAATTTTTGGTAAAATGCATCGATAAACTCTGACTGGTTCATTATCCAAGTGTTAAAGATACTCTGAAATTGAGTTTGGATCACTATAAGAGCTTCCCTGCAGTCACATGTATGAAGTTCTTCTTCATTGAGTAGTTTTTCAAGTTGATTCAGGTTTTGATTGAGTTTTTCTTGGAAATAATGAAATCGGTCTCTGACGTAGTATTCAAATACTTGATCGAACCTTGACTCATATCCAAATATGTTTATAACCTTCTCAACTTGTGACTTGAATGCTGTAAACTTTTTCTTAAAATCTCTCTCTTGGATTTGCACTTTCATTTCCATTGTTTAATGATGTGTGATAAAGTTGATCTTAGGATCTTTTAAGATAACAAAGGTTGTTGTTTGAAGATTAGATGTTTTTGGCGAAGTTTGAAAAGCGAATATGGTTGATTTTAGTGATTTCGAATTTTCCCTCCAAAAATATTTTGAAATTTTTTCTCCCAAAATTTGAAAATCACTATGAAATGCAATTCTAAGGTTACCAGAAAAATTTGAGTTTTAAAAATTTGGATGCCAAATTTTACCGAAAAAATTTGAATTTTAGCCTAAAAATTTGAATTTTTGGCCGAAATTTTCAACGTTATACCAAACTTTGAATCTCGCGTAAAAATTGAACGTTTAGACTCCTGCAAAAAATAAATTTTACTCAAATTTTCCCGCCGTAAAAATCACGTTTTTTTTTTTTTTTTTTACTAACTCGGTAAACCTTAGATCTTGTCTAAATCGAAACTGCTTCTGTTACTCGAAAGGTTTGTAACTCGCTAAGAATCTTGTAACTCGGTAAAGCTTACTGGAGTACTAACTTGATAAGATCTTGTAACTCGGTATATGCTAGTAACTCGGTAACACTTTTCAAACTCGGTAATACCTTTCAAACTCGGTAAGGCTTATAACTCGGGGAAGCTTTTAACTCGGTAAGGTGCAAACTCGATAAAATTAAAGAAATTTCGACAGAGTTTCGTTTAGGTAAACCCCAAGTGAAATCCTTACTCGATAAACGATAAGGTTGAACCAGCCAAACTCGGCAAAAAATATGAAACCCTTACTCGATATCACACTTCTTACTCGATATCAAGCACTAACTCGATAGGAATCCTGCTAACTCGATAAGTCCTTACTCGGTAGAATTGTACCCTAACTCGGTATAAAATTTTGAACCTTAACTCGAAAAAGAAAGTCTAACTCGATAACAAGAAACCCTAACTCAATTTTTTTTCCTAACTCGAAAAAAATTTTCTCCTAACTCGAAAAAAATTTTCTAACTCGAAAATTTTTCTCCTAACTCGAAAAAAAACTGATGAACAGTAACAAGATCCGAAATTTCACCCAAAAACACGATTTTCCACCCAAAAACTATCTAAAACAACCTAAAATCATCCCTTGGCTCTTGATACCACTTGTAGGACCTTAGATCTACCTATATCACCTAAAATTATGATGTTAGAGAGAGAAAGAAGAGCTAGAGAGAGAGAGAAAGTAGAGAGAGGAAGTGGAGAGCACTATGTGTGAAAAAAACCTTGTATTACCATGAACTCCCATGTAACACCCCCAAAATACCGCAGCGGAAGACTGTGTCACTGGGGTGCTACTTCATAATACAAAGTACAAGTTATAGAAAACGAACTCTAAATGAGACGTTTTGAAAAGTTACCATTCGATTAATGAATTCAAATTTACAAACATGAGATTCCAAAGTATGATACATAAATGTATACAAAATGTTTTGAATGGTAAATGATAAAAGCGTAAGTCTTCAGAATATGCAGCTTGACTCTAAGTTCCACGCACTAGTTATCGCCTTACTAACCTGAGATAAACATGCTAAAGTGTCAACACAATGGTTGGTGAGTTCATAGAGTTTGTCTTAAAACAGTTGAAAAAGCCTTAAAGAATGATCACACAGCAAAGGCATCGTGAATCCACTCAGTTACAAGTCCCGCCATAAGAGACTTGTAACCTGTGTGTTCACAACCCACTGCTAACATATAGTATAATAAAGACATGTATAAGTTCATCAAAACAATTAAGCAATTAGTAGTGAGTCTCTACTTCATCTCCGAAGACCTCACTTTTATGATGTATCCAACATTCGCAAATGTTAGGATGTATCAAAGACAACTGGGAGCCACTTCCCAAAGAAAACTGGGAGCCACTTCCCAAAGATAAAAGTTTACTGGGAGCCACTTCCCAAAGATAAGACAGTCATGTATGTATGAAATCAAGTATAATGCAATCAAGTATAAGACAATCAAGTATGAAACAATCAAGTATAAATGTTTTGAGTATTTGTACAAGTAAGCAAGTAGTTGTGCATGTATCCCCCCCAAAGAGTTAAAACAAGTACGAAAAGAGTAGGGGCTATGACTCACCTTATGCTTATGTAATGAGAAATGAAAGTGGCAGCCTATAATAGAACGTTGCGACTTAGGTTTGGAGTAACGTCTAAGAATACGACGAATTGCCCATATATGTCTTGCATAATGTTCATGATGTAGTACTTAGTATATAGTGTAAGTCTTTGAATATAAATGATTTATGAAACATGTATAGGTTGTATATCTCTTACTACCGTTCGGGCCGACATAATTCAGAAGTCATGGAGTAAACGTTCGAGGAGCCAGGACACTTTAATTCGTAACTCCACAACTCATCTCGACGGCTTACTTAATGAACTCCTCACATGAGGCTCCCTACTATTGTAGTATTTGATAACATATATATAAGTTTTGATCTTTAAAAGTTATATGGTCTTTAGCCGTGGCTTTGCCGTGACCTTGGTCATTGTTACCATGGTCTTGAGACTCAACCTTGGCTTTAGCCATGGTTGTGGTCTTGGCTTTAGGTCATTAGACCTCTTGGTCTCATCTAATTATAACCATTATATAGTTACTTTGGTCTAAAAATGGCTGTTAAGAATTTGAAGAAAATTATCACTCAGAAAGCATTTTCAGGGCTCGAGCTTCTTTACTCCTGAACGAAAACGGCGTTCCGGACAACTTTCGTGTTTTAACTTTTTGATGAATCGGACCAGAAGTGGGACTTTCAAAATCACATAATGCAAAACAGTAGGGAATAGGCAGTTTTGCCGTTTTGGTTTCGCTAGCTTCTTATGGCCGTATCTTTTGACTCGTGTACTCGTTTTGGGTGATTCAAATTGCTATGTTTTCCTTATTAAGTCCTCTTTAACAGTAAGTAAATGTCAAATATCATAGTTACACTATTTTGGTCGTGGTTCTCCATAAAAATCACTAGTTTGCTTGTTTACTTGTCATAAGTTAACATATGTATACCAATACTTGTTTTATCCATTTTTAAACATCATGAACACAATACAAAGACCATATATAGCATGAAAGAAACATAATAAGCATGAAATGATATTGAGCAAGAAAGTGTAATAGGGTTTGCTTATAACTTTTGGCTTTCTAAAGAAAGGAAGTCAAGTATAGAACTAGGACACTAAACCTAAGCTTGTAAGCCCTTCACCATAACTCTTGTAACCATTGATAGACTTGATATAGACCTTGTGAAAACCCATTAACTTCAGCCCCTAATCACCTTGTGTAGCTCCTAATTCAACCATGGAATCACCAAACAAACTTAAGAACTAGGTAGAGAATACTAAGGCCTTGAACTTTGTAGTGTAACTTGTAGTTTGAAGATCAAAGGATCATGGTGCTAGGTATTGATCTTGTGGCGTTTTTATTGATGAGAAAGGAAGCAAATGAGCTTGCTATTTATACTAAAAATGAGGAGGTTAGGAAGGTGGCTAGGAAAGTTACATAACTTGGTGACAAAGTTGTAATTAAATCTTGATCTAATGGCTAAAGTCATAAGATCATGCCACAAGTGTGAATGCCCCCCCTAGTGGCGGTTCATGAACTTGGAGAACAAGGTGTGGACTTTTGATGGTATTATCCTAAGTATGTAGCTAGTTTTGACTCCGTAAATCGCTAACCGTAAATGATTAAGCCTCAAAACGTAAAACCGGGTATCGTAAAAATATGAAATTTGAAAGTATTGTTAAACATGTCAATATAGTCCATAATAAAATATAAAATGAGTGGTAGGTTCTATCGGGTGCTAAAACCCTGCTAAAAACTGGAAACACGGGTCTAAAACGCGCAATTCGCGTAAAACGCTGAACTGAAAAACGTAAAATTCCGAAACTTTTGGAATTGTCCTAAAATGAGAGAAAATCATATTTCTATTGTTTATAATGTTTTATGGACATATCGCGATGCTGGAATGACGTTTAAACCTAAAAGTAAATCTCGGACACGGCTTTGTGATTTTTGCAGAAATGATCCGACGAGCGTCAAACTCTCGGATTATCGTTAAAATAGTTTAACTTACGAGAATATGAAATAAAAATTTCTGAGATGAATAGTGAAAAGTGAATAGTAAAAAGTGAATAGTAAAATTTTCGGGAATAAAAGTTAACCTGAAATTGCGAATTGTTACATCCCACGCTTCCTAACAAGCTTAGGAGGGTATTTATAGTCTTTACATTAGGCCACCATGTGCTTTCTCTTGGGCTTTCTTTTGGGCCAAGCCATTAAGGCTTTTACATAACCTTAATAAACTAGCATTTCACTAACTATTACATGAATACATTTAACTAACTATTTAACTCAATAATGATCGTCACTTTTAATCCTAACAATCTCCCCCTAAGGGACGATCATTGAGATCTCTCTTTGATTACATAAATGATCAACACTTCTAATGCTAACAAGAAGGATATTTTTGGTGTTTTTGGAAAACATTTTATACAAATGATAAAGAAAATCTTTTTGGGTTTTTTTTGTTCGTTGAAAACTGATTTTAAAATGTTTTCGTGAACTGTTTTGTTTTTATGTGATAATAATAAGAAAATATGAACAAGGATGGGTAAATATACAATGAGTGTATATCCAGATTCACTAATCTGCAAACCGTTTAGAATAACGCGCACAACCTCCCCGGCAGCAGCGCCAAAATTTGATTGATGCTAAACAGTCAACTAAAGTCAACCACAGATGTGGTCAATATAGTCAAACTACCTAGACCAATGCTTCCGAGTAATATAGGGTATCACCAAGTCGTTATGTCCCGACGAGGTGTGAATTGTATTCAAAACGGGTTTGTGATCGGGTGAATTTGGACAGGAAAGGGTTGTGATTAATTACACTAAGGAAATGTGAAAGGAAATAGCTTAAATAAGCTATATTAACATATACGTAAATTTAGAAAAACCAGAAACGTGTAAAACCTAAAAACGCGTACGTTCAGTTTAAAGTTACGTGAACGTACAAAATAAAACGCGAGTTTTGGTGAAATAAAATACTTACAGATATGAAAATTATATTTTTACAATCCTAATAATAAAAGAAAATTTTTAGAAAAAGAAAATTAATTTTTACACTATTTAATTATTTATTATTAATTAATTACTAATTACTTATTAATTAACTAATTTAAATTACAAAAAATACTAAAATGACTTAGATAATTATAGAAAAATTTATAAATCTAATTAACCATCACAGGAATCCTAAAAAATTATAAAAAGTTTATTTTATATGTTTTTACACTATTTTACTAATTATTAAACTAAATATTAATTAATTAATAATTAAACTAATTAAATTCTAAAAAATAGAAAATGAACAGTAAAAATTATGAGAAAATTCCTAAAATTATTTTATAACATATAAACGCTAGGAAAAATATAAAAACTAGGTATTACTTGATAAAAACTAATTTTGCAATTTAATACTTAAATATTAATTAATTATTACTTAAACTATATTTAATTCTAATAAATACTAGATGACAATATAAAAATCTGAAAAAATTACTAAAATTACTTTAACATAAAAGAAAATTAATAAAAAGATAAAATTGCAAAGTGCTTAATAAAAAGCTAAAAAGGAAAATTAAAAAGATAAATTATATTAAATAAAAACTATCACTTGAATTTAAAATTTGATTTTTGTTATTTTTTTTACCAACCTTTTTAACTACTGAAAACTAGAAACTTTTGTAAAAACAAATAAGCTAGAGCTTAAAATTAAGCAAAATTGGACTCAAAGATTTGGATAGTTGACTTTGGTCAACTGTCATGGGCAAAGGTTGATATAAGCAGCCAGGGGGGGGGGGGGGGGGGGCACAAAGGTGAAACAAGCTGCAAATAAGTGATTTGTTCTTGAAATAAGCAAATACAACAGGAAGAGCACAGGGGATAAGCTAAACAATAAGGAATAAGCAAATCCAATCCTGACCCCAAACAGCCCAACTGGTTTGACTTGCAGGCCAAACTCAGGAGGGGGCAAGGGTACCTTGGCTCAAAACACCTCTTGATCTGCCTAGCCAGCTGGTAGAGCTACTCAATGGAACCAAGAACACCTAGTGAGGCCCACTGAGGTGCCCTGTGGGGCCACTGCAAGTTGAGACAGTTGGGGGGGGGGGGGTCTGCTGTTGCAACAGGGGAGAACACTCTCCCTGCAGGTCTGTTTGTGAGGGTGTAGAGCCCACACAAAAAATCACAAAAATGAAATGACACTGGGACTCCAAAGACAAGGTGGGGGACTATGTCTTGTGAAAGTTTCAAGGGCTAAAACTAAACACAAAATTCTACAAAATTCCTGGAAAATTTGACTTTCTACCAAAAAGTGCAATTTTGACTTTTTAAGTATGAGAGTTAGTTTGACTTTGATGAGTTTGGAACTTGATTTAATGACTGAACATGTAGTACTAAGTTGAAATAAGACCAAAATAAGCTAGATAACCTACTTGTGAGTGGAAATGAGGGAGTTAGCAATTACAAATCCTAATAGTTGAGTCCTAAGATGATGTTTTGAAGGATTTTGACTATTGAAACTCATGGCACTGAGTCTTGTGGTTATTATGACCTAGAATAACCTAAGGAAGCATGTCATGAACACAAACAACACAATGAACTCCTTGAGTCCTCCAAACAGTATGAACCAAACACTCCCTAAATGCACTAACTGTTTATGATTTTGAAACAAATGGACATATTAAGCTATGGAACTGATACACAATAATCTACTATGATTTGAGAAACTAAAATAAGCACAAAGATACAGATACATAAGCCAATTGGAACAGCTACAGTATTATGCAAAAAAACTTGAAAAAGTGAGACTTACAACATGCTATCTAGCTGAAAACACAGAACCAAGGTCCAAAAATCATCACCTACACTCCCCATGGAGTTCTAATACCATAGTAATCCACTCTTTGCCCTGCATCATCCTTCTTCAGTCTTGTACACTATTTTTTTTATTTATTTTCTATTTTCTTGGAATTTTTGAGAATTTCTAAAATATAATACTAAACTAGTTTTTTTTTTTTATGATATTTAACCTTTTACAAACTTAAAATTGAGCTTAAATAGACTGATTAAATCAGTTACAACAACAATTAACAAGATTTAATTAAAATTGTCAATTTCAACTAAATTTGCTAATTAAGAATGAAATAAACAAGGATAGAATTTACAGTAAATAAGAGTTATTATTACACTAATAAAACTGATTACAAGCTTTTTTAATTAAAATTAACAACTAGAAAATAACATTACACTAATTTGACATTCAACTAAACTAAATTAATCTAAAACTAACTACTGCCCTCTCTCTGCTTCTTTCTTGACTTAAATAGGACCTGCTGAATCCCTCTCTCTTTCCCACTTCTCAAATTGACCATTGGATGGGTACAATTTAATCCTGGCCTTTGAATCAAATATTGGCGCCAAAAAGGTCTTACCTGCCTTCTGGGTTACTTGGAGACTTTTGGTATCAATAAATGCAATTTGGATGTTGTGGAGGCCAAGGAGACAAGGAGAGGTGTAGCTGAGTTGGAGGAATTGAGGGGTTGGTATTTGCAGGTTTTGCAAGTGGGAGAGGTGGAAAGGTGAAGGTCAAATATTTGACCTTTTGGAGTAATAAAAAAACGGGGGAGTAGTATTTGTGAGGGAGTGGGCTGGTAAGGTGATTGGGCCAGGAACAAGATGGGCTGGAAAGGGTGTTGGAGTGGGTTAGGATTTGTATTGGATTTGGACTTTGGGTGTGTTTGTTTATTTAAGCTTAAAATCACAAGGACCAATTATGTAAAATCTAAAAAATCCAAGGGCTGCAAATGAAACTTTCCCAAAGTTAACATGAGGTCTTTTCTGCCAAGTATCAATAGTCTAAGGATTAGAATTGCAATTTTTCACTTTTGGTCCTTCAAGGACCGAATTTGCCAATTGTTGAAACTTGAAGGACTAATTATGCAAATCATTCAAACTTTACACCAAGGGACCAGTTGTGTCACTTTTTAAATTCCTAAGGACCAATGTTGACTTTTTCTTCCAAAACATTCCACTAGGGACCAAATCTGCCAATTTCTGAAGTTCAGGGACCAAACTTGTACAATTTCTAAAACTTTCACCCAGGAACCCTTTTTGATAAATTTTCACTTGTAAAGGACTTGGATTGACTTTTCTTTCAAAATTAATGCTCAGGGACTAATTTTGACAAGTTTTGAAACTTGGGGGACTGAAACTGCCAATTATGCAAACTTTGTTCGTTTTTTATTTGTTTTTGCTCATTTTGCATCTGAAACATATAAAACATAATTTTGAGATATTTTATGTATTTTGATGCATTTTTGAGTGTTTTTAAATGTTTTGCAGCTCAGATTTGACCAAAAATGATGAGTGTTTGAGCACTCGTCAATGGTGCACAAATTCTCTACATCGTTCTTCCAACGACAGTGCAAGCTTAAGTAACAAATTTGGGGAATTCTACCTCATTTTCAAGTCTGGTATATCCGGTTTACTTCACCAAGTGGTCACAATAATAGTCGACAGAATACGAGGTTGGTTTGTTAGCTAATGGGTTAATGGGTTTAAAGGTTGAGATGTGAGCAGTAATTCTCATGGAATATTTGACGCTACTACACGTCAAAGATACTTCATAGTCTAAGCAAAATCTTTCAAGATACTTCAATGCCATTCATGATTTTTCAAGATGTTTGCTTCAGACAAGATCTTCACATGTTTATGGTCATACACGTCAATGATGCTTCCGAATGTTCGAAGCCATCATGGGGGAGAAACGTGTCCTCCAGGGGGAAGTAATTTATACTACTTTACTTAGTATGGTTTGTGAAGTATTCTCCATATGTGAGAAGAATTGTTGCTGAGGTCTTGCATGTTTCCCCAAACAGTTATTCACCAAAACCAAATTTGTCATAACACATTCAATTTATTATTGTCTCACGGTTTCTTCTTGATTTTGTAAAATCCCGCGAAAGAATCTATTTGTTTAAATCATAGATTTGTAAAATCCCATGCAAGTCAATATCATGTCAACTGTTTCAGATAATATTCAATCTATTGATGAAGGACCTTTCTGATGGGCACTTCCAAAGACATAATTTCTACCAATGAAGATGGAACTATCTTGGAGAAAGAAAAGTGCATTTCCGGATCTTAATTGATTCTAGTGCCACGGTTTCAACAAGATGAAGGGATAAAGTGTGTACTTCATGTATTGGATATTTTTCTTGATATGCTTCATGGAATTTTGGTTATAACAAAGTTTTACAGGGATATGCGCTTTTGAAAAAGATCGGGTTAAAACCATTATCAAAGTTCACTCAAAACATCAAAAAGGGCTAGATTTGGGCAGTTAAACCACAAGATGTGACTACGAAATTAATTCACTATTATTTATTTGAGGTTGAAGTGAAATTTCACGGGTGCGTGTATTTAGTATCTGAAGATATCGGGGTTGGTTGGATGAAGATTCTTCGATATCCTTGTTCGAGCTCTTAACCTTTGCAATGACGAAGACTTGGATATTGATAAATGTGTAATTATTCATATTTTTAGTGCTAATATACCCTCATTTATGGCATAATAAATAGCAAAATTGTGTATTTTAAGTACATATATTGTTTAAATATGTTATTTATTATTATAGGCACGAGACATGGAAATTTGAGCAAAAGTAAAGAGATTTTTGAGCATTTATTGAAGATTATTGAAGCCCGAAGGAAACCCGAAGAAATAAGCTTAACCGAGCCTTTTATGGTGTCCAACCAAGCCTAGCTCTTCCATAAGTCAACATGGTGAGCAAAGTCTATCCGGCCCAAGTCTAAAATGAAATACCCGGCCCATCTACAAATGAAAAAAAAGGGCTGACGTCTTGAGTGGAAAATGATTTTGATATATACTCTTGGGAGCCGACAATCAAAAGAGAGACACCACCCCTTCCCTGGGTCGGTGATAGTAGTTAACAAAGAAAACGCCATTTAATGTTTTGCAGTTATTATCTTTAAATGTACCTTTCATAACTAAATTAGTTTTATAATCCTAATTCTTACTCGTACTAATTTTGCTCTAGCACTAGTTTAATTTAGCTAAATGAAATCTCATTTCATTTGTTTCAATTTATATCTGGTATTTAGTTTATTATTATTTATTTTATCTTTTTGTCTTAAACATTTCCACAATTCATGTTACAATCGTAGCTAAATCTTTGTGAGTGACTCGTATTTCTATTTCTCTTTTTTTTTTTAATCTTGTTTATTTTCTTTATTTCTAAGAGTTAGTAGCAACTAGAAGATAATCAGTCAATGATTATTGTTGATTAAGAGATAACTAGTAGGTTTAATGGAGAAGCTTATGGATGAAGTTTTGGAGCTTATGGAACGGGTATCATCTCGTCATCTTTATGTGTTTTTCATTTCATTTGGTTATCTCTATTCTTTTTATCTCTTTACTTTATAGTATTCTAATTGTTATTGTCGTGTTTGTTAGTTTAACGATTAGTTTAGTTTTATTTTGCATTATGAAGTAGATTTTTATATGCTTGTTAAGTGAGTTATGAATTGAGAATTAAGTGTGAAAAAGTTAGAAATTGTTAATTAATAATTTTGGGTTACTTGGGTTGATTGTTGGTTATTTTGACGACCAAAAGCCGTTTGATTAATTAATCTAAATCTAGTAATTTATACCAAGATAAAAAATTGTTTTCAAAATAAACCATCGTTGTGAGAAAATAGTATTTTATATGGGTATTGAAGATTGTTAGTTAATAATTTTCGGATCTATTTTATATTTATTTACTTGGTTGTTTTAACGGGCAAAAGCCGTTACGATAATCAATCATTTAAATCTAGTGATTTATTACCAAGATTAAAGATTGTTTTCAAAATAAACCAACGTTGTGAGAAAATGGTTTTTAAAACGGGTATTAATTCACAACTTTAAACGATTATTCACACTTAAGATCTTTTCATCTCACTTGACAAGCATATCCTTTATTATCGCATTTTAGTTCTTATATTAGTGTTTAGGTTGTAGTTTTCTTTATTTCATCTATCTAGCTTTTCAAATCCTTTTAAAAACAAAACCTTTTATGAGTACTAACCATCAAACAAAATTTGACTGACGTATTTCAATTCACCACTCCTTTGAAACGACACTCGGGAGATCAACACTTGCCAAGGTACTTTTGTATTTAGGGTTCGTATAGTCTTTTCATTTTATAAATTACTTTTGAAGGGTAAACGACCTCTTTCAAAATGGCGCCGCTGCCGGGGAGTTGGCGTAAGGATTTGCGTTAGTTGGGTCGAGTTAATGCCTTAGTTTTTTATTAAAAAAAAGTATATATCCTTTTTTTTCCCTCTTAATTGTTAATTTTGTTTCTTTTACCCTCTTATATTGTTTAATTCTTCGCTATGTCCTCTTCTTATCTATATGGTTGTGAGTGGTGTGGGGGTCCTCATAATGGTAGAAATTGTCCCGGGTTTAGCATGGTGGAATTATGAAACGGGTTTGTTTATGACCAAAATCCCTATTCTTACCATGAAACAACCGACTTCTTCCACCAGCCCCCACAACATGAGATGGAGACATATTCGTGTGAGTCTTGTGGAGGTGGTCCTCACCAAGGCTTTGATTGTCAAACAGGGAACACGCTTGTCTATAAGCAGGTTCCGTGTAACAATCAAAATTTTGGTTATGACCAACATCCATATGATTTACCGAGTCAATCGCAGCAGTTTTACTGTTGTGAATTCTGTGGAGGTCCCCACTATAGCCCTGATTGCCAAACTAGGAACCCGCTTGTCTATGAGCATACACCTTATGACAATCATGACTCGTCCAGTTTTGACCAAACTTCACAATACACAACCCCTCAACCACTTTCTCAGAGCGAGTTAACTAGAGCTGAATTGATTACTAAAATGATTATTGCTCAAAATCAAGTCAACATGAACTTTCAAATTGAAATAAACCGTCTTAAGGAACTGATTTTTAGAAAACAAAATCCTCCCGTTGACTCATTTTATCATGAGGAGAGTGATGAAGATGATACGGAGACTACAATGGACAAGGTGCATATTTCTAGCCCACAAAGTACCGCACATGTCCCATCTCCGCCACTAGCATACACACCATCCTTGCCTAGAGTTGATGTTTCAGGAGATAAAAATTTGGATATATAATTACCTTTTGGAGAGCATTTAGATACCCTCTCAATGGGGGATAGGGAAATTGACTTTAATCCTTGTGATATAGAAATTTTACCTGCCAATGACTCTGTCCCAATCCCAAGGATGTCTGATGAACCTTTAGGTAATTCTGATTCGATCTCTAGGTCTTTTGATGTGACTATATCAAACCCTCTGTTTGACTTTGATGATAGTTTCACCTTAAGATTTGATAACAAATTTTTTGATGATGAGTTTGAGGATTTGAGTAGCTTGGACCACTCTAAGTCAAAACCATTAATTGATGAGTCCACTATACTAGTCACACCACTTCCTGATTCTAAGCAAATTTTCTTAACGGAAGTGGAAAGATTTGATCCTTTTTTCTCCCTGACACAGTCGACTGATGTGACGCGGGTAATGGATAAACCTTTTGATAGATTTACCCATACACCATTACCCCATCAGGTAGCATACTCACCTAAGGAGGTGTTGTATCGCTTTTACCATCCAAACAACATTAAGTGATGGATGTGACCATGACCTTAGAAGTAAGTAACCATGGAGTCAAGCTAGAGACTCGAACAAAAACAAGCGCTTCTCGGGAGGCAACCCATGTTATAAGTAGTTTATCTACACTTAGGTTTATTTTGCGTAACATAGCTTATTAGTATTAGTAATGAATAAGTTTAGGGGTGTCTTGTTTTCTTTGTTGCTTCGTGGCTTTTATTTTTGCTCACAGGATACCTTTTGATCAAGAAGATTTTCATGATTGTTGCTGTTGCTTTTCATCATCACTCATTCAGTCTCCGATCGATCTGCACGTTTATATCAGGGGAGTCCTCAGTTCTGATCATTTATGTCTTATGTTGTTCCTTAAAGCATGCATTTTTTATGATTAATATATGGCTTAGGAGTTGCATTAGATACCCTTTTACACTTTGAATTTTAGCATTGGTCTTTTATGTTCTAAGTGTAGGGGTGGCACCCGAACACTTTTGAACATCGAGGCCAATGTTCGGTTCTAAGTGTAGGGGGGGTTTATATCAAAATGATCATACTTATGCCTACTTGTTTGCCCTCATGCAACCTCATTTTGACCAAATTTTTTTTACTTATCGTCATTGCATTATTATTGTCTTTTGTACTTTAACTAGTCCCTTAAGCTAGAACAAAGGAGATCCTGACTCGACCAGAGTGTTGATCTGGCTATTCCCTTAACTTTTTAGGCTAAATTCTTAACAAGTTGCGCAAATGAAAATGCTAAGCATAGAGTAGTTGGTTCTCTTTAGAGCTTATATAAGTAATCTGTAGCTTTTTCTCCCAGTAGCTCCTAATTGGATTTTAATACGTGTTGTTTTCAAACTTTTGACCGTTAAAAGTTTTTGTTATGTAAACAAGTTTTTATGCAAGGTTAATATAGAGTACTAGTTCAAATTTTTATTTAAATTTTGGAATAAGCAACTTCCCTAAAAATTGAATAATATTGCTAAATGAAGTAATGTAAAATTACTGAATGATGCAAAATTTTGAGTTTATTATGAAAAGGAAAAGTGAAAAGAAAAAGAGAAAAAAAAAAGAAAAAAAAATGATGAAAAAAAAAGAATGAAAAGAAAAGAAAAAAAGAATGAGAAAAGTGAAATAAAAAAGATGTGTTGAATAGAATTAGAATAAATAAAAGTTGCTTTTTCTCAAATTTAAATCGGAAGTTGAATTAGTATTTGTTGATTTTGTGTAAAGATTAAACGGGAATTTATAGATTGTTGATTTCGAAAGACCCCGAAAGCTCCGATACTATTCTCGAGGGTGTAAAAACCTAGACTCCTAAGCTTCGGCTAAAAGGACAAGCTGAGAAGAAAGTCGCCACATGGAGTGATCTCATCTTTGCGTCTTTAATCTATAAATTATCGTTTGTTGTTATCTATTTAAGTTTTAATTTTAACTTGTCGGGGATATTAAAAATCTTTGAATCGAAATCCCGCCAATTCCGGTACTAGTCTCTGTGGGGTGTCAAAAGCCTGGTCACCTAAAACCAAATGGTTTGGGATGTGCCGAGAAGAAAGCCGCTACATGGAAAAGTCCCTTTTTGATTCTTAAATTTCTGAGGTTCCCGGTCGGTCATAATTGGACTTAAATAAATGACAACTGTAATGAGTGTCAATTTTTGTGGTCAAACTTTTGAAAATAAGCACACACGCTTAAACTTGATAAATTGTGGGAGTAAAAAGTTAAGACTTGTCTTACACAGATTAATAATATAAGTAGTGTTAGTATTTTACAAAAAAAATTTGCGCAAGGGTTTTTGAACTTAGTTTGGGGGTAGTAAAAAGAGGATGATGATTATTATCTCCTGGAGGCACCCAGTTTGCGTGTTTCTCGTTCTTAAGCTTTTATATATATCGTGAAAATAAAGTCAAGCATGGCGGGTCACAATAAAAAGATATTTTTAGCTATATATATATATATATATATATATATATATATATATATATATATATATATATATATATATATATATATATATGGGTCAAAATGGGGCGTTATCGACTTTAATGGTTTTTATTTGTATCCCTAAATGATTATTTATCTGTTCTTGTTTGATGTGATATGTTATTTGTTTAGGGGATGAAAATCATTTTTGACTTGACGTGTATAATAATCATTGCGTGAGGGCACGCAACAGCCTAAGTGTAGGGGGATGATAAATGTGTAATTATTCATATTTTTAGTGCTAATTTACCCTCATTTATGGCATAATAAATAGCAAAAATGTGTATTTTAAGTACATATATTGTTTAAATGTGTTATTTATTATTGTAGGCACGAGACATGGAAATTTGAGCAAAAGTAAAGAGATTTTTGAGTATTTATTGAAGATTATTGAAGCCCGAAGGAAACCCGAAGAAATAAGCTTAACCGAGCCTTTTATGGAGTCCAACCAAGCCTAGCTCTTCCATAAGTCAACATGGTGAGCAAAGTCTATCCGGCCCAAGTCTAAAATGAAATACCCGACCCATCTACAAATGAAAAAAAAGGGCTGACGTCTTGAGTGGAAAATGATTTTGATATATACTCTTGGGAGCCGACAATCAAAAGAGAGACACCACCCCTTCCCTGGGTCGGTGATAGTAGTTAACAAAGAAAACGCCATTTAATGTTTTGCAGTTATTATCTTTAAATGTACCTTTCATAACTAAATTAGTTTTATAATCCTAATTCTTACTCGTACTAATTTTGCTCTAGGACTAGTTTAATTTAGCTAAATGAAATCTCATTTCATTTGTTTCAATTTATATCTGGTATTTAGTTTATTATTTTTTTTTTATCTTTTTGTCTTAAACATTTCCACAATTCATGTTACAATCGTAGCTAAATCTTTGTGAGTGACTCGTATTTCTTTTTCTCTTTTTTTTTTTAATCTTGTTTATTTTCTTTATTTCTAAGAGTTAATAGCAACTAGAAGATAATCAGTCAATGATTATTGTTGATTAAGAGATAACTAGTAGGTTTAATGTGTAACAATTCGCAATTTCAGGTTAATTACTATTCCCGGAAAATTTCACTATTCACTTTTACTATTCATTTTCCCCGAAATTTCCCGAAATTTGATTTTTGTTTCTTGGCCTCGAGTGATAAATCATTTCCATGGCAAATTAAAAGTTTGACACTCATCAGATCATTTTCGCGAAAGTTATTAAGGAATTACACGTTTTAGGGTAAAACGTCATTCAAAAATTCTACGCACAACGAAACTCGACCGCGTTAAGTGACCCCGCATCAGAAAAATGTTTGATACACTCATGATTTATTTGAGAATTAATCATGACTGTGAAAAAGATGACCAAAATAAGCCCCGGCCATGAAAAAATGGAATTTTCAGTTTTAAGCGTTTTTACTCAGCCATAACCTTAGCCTATACCTGCACCGCGTTTCTAAGACGATTTGAGTTTTCACATTTTTGGAATAAGTCAACCTATTTTTCCCTCCTCCTTTGACCAAAAATCATTCCTTGATTTTATAAGTCATTTCTTGATTTTTAGGCTTATGGTTTTATGTCTAAAAGACATTTAATACCAACCGACACTAGACTGAGCCCAGTCTAGACATTATAAGTCTTTTTAAATCATTTTTATCCTATTAGAAAAGTAACATTTGACTTTTCTCAATTTCACGCAATATTCGTACGTTTTACGTATTACGCGTTTTAGACCCATGTTTCCAGTTTTAGCAGGGTTTTACCACCCCAATGGAACCTATCACTCATTTTATATTTTATTATGGAGTATATTGACATGTTTAACCATACTTTCAAGTTTCACATTTTTACGATACCCGGTTTTAAGTTTCGTGACTTAAATACTTACTGTTATCGATTACCGGAACCAAAACTGACTCCGTAAACTAGATAATACCAAATTTTAACCATTTAGTCATCCAAGACTTATGGTGAACGAATTTAGGAAGAGTCACCATGACACTTGGTGTCTTGATGATAAGCTTGTCCAAGATTTCAACACCTTACAACTTAGGCTCCAAGTTTAGCCTAATCTTGCAACACCTTGCCGAGCTTTCTCTCCAAGCTTTGACTAAGTCTTCCATGTAACCTCCTCAAGCTACTATATAAGCCATATTCTCCCCTCCTTGGCTGTCCCATATCACACACACACCAACACCCTTTCATTAGCTAATTTCTTCCAAGTTTCATACAAGATTCAAGTGCTACAACAACGTAGAAACACTAGTTTGGTTTTGATTCATCAAACTACTTCCAAACCCTAGAAACTTTGGTGATTTCTCTTGAGTTTGAATCTACTCAAGTCACCTCAACTTTCATCATCTCTCTTTCAAGAATACAAGTGTAGAAAGATTGCTTGAAGTGAAGTAGGGTGAAGCTAAAGTCTATCAAAGTCCTTACCTTACATGTTAACTTCCTTTCTTATTTGAAAGCCAAAAGTTGTAAGCCAAACCCTAACATGCTTCTTGTTAAATATCATAATCATGTTATTTACATTTCATTTATGCTATATTTTGTCTTGTGATCATGTCCATGATGTATAAAAATGAGTAAAACAAGTTATTGGAAATGATTGATAACTTATGTTATTTAAACAAGTAAACTAGTGACTTTTATGGAGAACCACGACCAAAATAATACAACTATGATATTGGACACTTACTTACTGTTATAAAGGACTTCAAAAGGAAAACATAGCCATTTGAACCACTTAAAACGAGTACACGAGTCAAAAGTTATGGCCATAAGAAGTTAGCGAAACCAAAACGGCAAAACTGTCTATACCCTACTGTTTTGCATTCTGACTTTTTGAAAGTGGCACTTCTGCTCCGATTCATCAAAAAGTTAAAACACGAAAGTTGTCCGGAATGACGTTTTCGTTCAGGAACAAAGAAGCTCGAGCCCTGAAAACGCTTTCCGAGTGATATTTTCTTCAAATTCTTAACAGCCCATTTTTAGACCAAAGTCACTATATAAAGGTTATGGTTTATATAGACCAAAGAGGTCTTATGACCTAGATTCAAGACCACAACCATGGCTAAAGCCAAGGTTGAGTCTCAAGACCATGGAAAAATGACCAAAGGTCATAGCAAAGCCATGAGTTAAGACCATATATACATACCAAGGCGAAAACATGAGTTAAGACCATATATACATACCAAGGCGAAAACATGAGCTAACGACCATATAAACTTACCAAGGTAAATACATGAACTAGAGAGTTAGCGATAACTTAAACATACAACTTGGATCTACTTCATCTAAAGAACCATGAGATATTACAAGAAATTGTCATATAAGTTATAAGAAACTTACCCTAATAACAATCTTCATGTAATCATAAACTTTCCTAAGTTTATTCAAATATTGGACATGTAACTTTTCGGATCAAAACTTATATATATATACTTTATCAACTACTACAATAGTAGGGAGCCTCATGTGAGGAGTTCATTATGTAAGCCGTCGAGATGAGTTGTGGATTTACGAATTAAAGTGTCCTGGCTCCTCGAACGTTTACTACATGACTTCTGAATTATGTCGGCCCGAACGGTAGTAAACGATATATAAACTATACATGTTTCATGAACCATTTCTTTTCATAGACTTACACTATACATCATAGCACATCATGGACTAAATGCAAGACATATATATAGGCAATTCTTCATATTCTTAGACATTATTCCAAACCTAAGTTGCAACAATTATTCTAGGTTGCTCGTAGAAGTTCTTACGGCATATCCATCATTCTCATTATACATCATCCAACTCAAGGTGAGTTCGTAGCCCCACTTTCTATTGTTTAACTATTTTACAAACCCATGGGGGGAATACATGCTATTATTTTTCTACTCGAACACAATGCTTTCTACTGTATGCTACCCGACTATGTTTTATTGTCACTAAGTAACGATTTCCATGTTCGAAGTCCCTATATCATGAACCATTAGTCACTACCTATAGTGAGCGCGAATATTGTGAATAGATCTATTGGGATTGACGAATCTCATTTGTGTTGAACAACTACGAGTTCAAACAAATGCACTATATTTGAGATTTAGAGGTATAATGGCAATATTACCTTGGTAGGGCTTCTACAATGCCAATTTTTGGTTCGATGTTAATGCTTTGGTTGCATGAGCTTAGTGAAATAATAACGACTTTTGTTTTCTAACTATGAATGTGTGATTAATTACCTCACATTACGATTATTGTGTTCAACGATTTAACTACAAACTCTACGAATATCACTCAACCTTTGTGTTGACCTCTCAAGCATGTATTTCAGGTTCATGACGATCAAGGATGGCACGGAAGGACACGGATGTTCAAGAGGGCTATAAATTCTATTATCATTCAAAAAAAACTCGTTTAATGTAATTTGTAAACATGGAACCATCTGGGACCTCATTTTGTAATCTCTGATATTTATATAATTTGAATGATAAACCTTTTAAAATGACTCAATTAGAGTTCGTTTTCTATTATTGTGACTATTGTGCCGTCGAGTAACACCCAGTTTGAATTCCGCTGCATCCATGAATTGGGGGTGTTACATAATGGAGAAGCTTATGGATGAAGTTTTGGAGCTTATGGAACGGGTATCATCTCGTCGTCTTTATGTGTTTTTCATTTCATTTGGTTATCTCTATTCTTTTTATCTCTTTACTTTATAGTATTTTAATTGTTATTGTCGTGTTTGTTAGTTTAACTATTAGTTTAGTTTTATTTTGCATTATGAAGTAGATTTTTATATGCTTGTTAAGTGAGTTATGTATTGAGAATTAAGTGTGAAAAAATTAGAAATTGTTGATTAATAATTTTGGGTTACTTGGATTGATTGTTTGTTATTTTTACGGCCAAAAGCCGTTTGATTAATTAATCTAAATCTAGTAATTTATACCAAGATAAAAAATTATTTTCAAAATAAACCATCGTTGTGAGAAAATAGTTTTTTATATGGGTATTGAAGATTGTTAGTTAATAATTTTCGGATCTATTTTATATTTATTTACTTGGTTGTTTTAACGGGCAAAAGCCATTACGATAATCAATCATTTAAATCTAGTGATTTATTACCAAGATTAAAGATTGTTTTCAAAATAAACCAACGTTGTGAGAAAATGGTTTTTAAAACGGGTATTAATTCACCACTTTAAACGATAATTCACACTTAAGATCTTTTCATCTCACTTGACAAGCATATCCTTTATTATCGCATTTTAGTTCTTATATTAGTGTTTAGCTTGTAGTTTTCTTTATTTTATCTATCTAGCTTTTCAAATCATTTTAAAAACAAAACCTTTTATGACTACTAACCATCAACCAAACTTGACTGACGTATTTCAATTCACCACTCCTTTGAAACGACACTCGGGAGATCAATACTTGCCAAGGTACTTTTGTATTTAGGGTTCGTATAGTCTTTCCATTTTATAAATTACTTTTGAAGGGTAAACGACCTCTTTCAGATATCTAGTTATTTTTGGTGACTCTTCTTTTCTATTACCACAAAATAACTATCACTTTAAGGAGTTACGTTGCAGTGCTCAGTGTCACAACTCATACGTAGTTGTTGATAGTCAAGAGGTGATGTACGTCTTATACTTGATGGCTGGTTGGTTGAAGAGTATAGAGTACTTAGGGATTCGATGGTGCACGAACTCTCTACACCGCTCTTAGTCATACATTAGTGCAAGCTTAAGTCACAACTTCGGGATTATTTTACTTCAGTCTCAAGTTCATCATATTGGGTTTTCTCCATCAGTAGTCACGACAAAGAGCCGACAGATTGATAATGGGGTTGGTAACGAGTTAGCAGAGAGAAGTAGAAAAGAGAGAGATGACGTTTGAACACATCAGTTCAAGCCTTGTTCTTCAAGTTTATGACGTTTGAACACCACAGTTCAAGCCTCGGTCCTCAATGTCAACAAATGGCGTCTGTAGATAACTCTTCAGGCCCCGTTCTTCAAAGAAAAGAAAGGTGTACGTTTCAGTGTACTTTATCTTCAGAAGAAGATAAATCTTCTTGTTTCTGACCATTTTCATCAACGACCTTCATGTTTTTCCATGATCACTTGTTCAATCAAAAAAGGCAACTTCATATGTAATTTTTTAGGGGGAGAAGTGTGAATCAAAAATGGAAATCTCATATGCAATTTTTGAGGGGGAGAAGTGTGAATATACTACTTGTTGATTGATTGTGGGTTTATCGACATCTTCTCATGGGCTGATATTATTAGTGATAAGGGGATTCTAGTTAATGCTTCATGTACAAATCATTATGATGATTCTGATTAATCGTAACCATCAGGGGAGAGAAATGTGTACATCAAGGACGCACAACAGGTTCATGTGACCGGGCTTAATCATTTATTCCGGAGTTGATATCCGCAGAGATGATCAGTGCTTTAACCTGTTACTTTGGTGTTATCGTTTTGACTTGTGTTGGGTACATGTGTGCATTATGGGCTGATTTGGTATATGCAATATAACTGGAATGCATTGGTGAGATCAAGACGTTGATATACTATTCCCCAAATAGAAAACCTTGAAGAAGGTCGAGTCTACAGTCTGTTCTACATTTTCCACTGCGTGTTAGGAGACTAAAGACGATATGCATTTAATCATCAAAAGACTTCTTCATATTCAAGGCATTCATCAGAAAGGTTGTCAGTTTGGGGGAAAGGACTAATTAGGGGAGAGTTAAAAGTCTAATTTAATCTCTAATTAGAAGTGCTCACATTGCTCATCAGCAAGTTGATTCTTACAGGATACATTTGAGCTAATTTTGTTCTTCTCACAAGATTTCAAGCATATGTGCGAAAAATGTGTTGCTGATTTTGAAGTATCAAAACCAGCAAGGGGGAAGGAGACATACATCGGAATGTACAACGAGTACAAGTGATGAGCCTTATACTTCTTCTTAATTGAAGTTATTCTGGGAAGACAAATGTCATAACCGCATAGAATATCAGTGTCTTAACTCATTCTTTTGGGTGTATTATTCCAACTACGTAGGGGAAGAGATGTAAGAAACAGTTTCTGATGATAAAAGAGATACAAAATTAATTCAGTGTGTGCTTCGGGTTTTTGAGCTTCATATAATGAGACTGATTGCATCACTTCAACTACTTGGGATAAGTGGTCTCTGGATACTTTTGGGTACGCATTACTTCAGCCTTCGGTAGGAAGAAAGATGAGAAGAACTATTCAAGCGTGAGATGTTACATTGCTGATCAATCAAAGCTTCACAGTGAGAAGGCTCAATTTCAGAAGATTATTCAGGAGCCTCGAAAGATTTGGTGGTGGAAGTTTAAGAGATGTTGACTACTGATTTCTACAATGTGCTGAACGATATCCTTATTTTGGTATTCTTGTCAACATCCTCTTAAATTAAATAATATACATTGTACATATTTTAAAGCCAAAAAGAAAAATAGAAAAATATAAAACTAACAAAAACCATAAAAATTTACAAAATATATAAACTCCAAAAATATTCTTCTCGCGACATGTCTCTCGTATAATGAATATTATGTACGTTTCTAGAATTGTCATTCAATAATTGTCCGGATTCAAAAATATGCTTGAGCGATAGTTTTTCTATCTTTTAAAATAATTTTTTCTAAAACATGTCATTTCTCAAAAATTTCTTTTCAAAATGGCTTGCTATTACTTCAGATAACAACCCGATTTTCAAAATGAGGAAAATACGTCGTGAATAAGATGGTTGTTCCTAACAACGGGTGAAGTTCATCCCGGCACGGATTACTTTTTATGCATTGATGCGTGGGATTGCGCCCTCGCAAAAGGTTTTACCTCTCAAGGGATATCAAGAGGCTTGCAATCCCCACCAGGCAGTGTACCTGACCGATGTAGTATAGTGTAGTGGCAAGTACCGGGGGATTGATCGTTCTACTTGGGGAATAGTGTCGTTAGGATCGAAACTTAATTAAACTAGGTCTAGAGGTGAGGGATGATTCTTTTTGTATTTTTATGGTTTATAGAAAGCAAATAAAAATCTCGGGTATTGGAAGAGTGGGCGAAATTAGTTGCTAGTCAACTAACCCAATGAACTACAAATGCAATACAAATAAAATAACAAGAAAGTAAATATGAGAAAAACAATAATGAGAGAAACGTGTTTACTTAGATTTCACTACTCCCTGGCTATCTTTCATTAATTGAATAGTTTGTTACAATTGCGTGGGTGACGGGTTATATTCCTTAATACCATTCGTGGGGCTGTGTACGCTCTTCCCCAACTCTATAAGCTTCTACCTCTTCCTATGTTGAGCCGACAACTAGCTCCTAACATGGCCTCCTTAGTAGTCACTCATGCATTAAATACAACCATTAAAATCGTAGTACACATCCGATTCATGTTTCTTAAGACGTTCAAGCAAGTTACCAATTGGAGATTAGCCAGTTTTCTTAAGCCTAACATCGAAATCATTCATCCACAACAACTAATAACAAACAATCAACCAACAATCAATAGCTAGGTTTCATTACATCTAAGCAAACACAAGCAAACCTAGCCTAGCATGTTAAAGTAAAGACAAGCATAAGATAGAATCAAACAACACATAGACATATTGAATGATTATTGGAAGACTTATCTTTATTGTAACATGGATGAAAGAAGGGTTTGAAACCCTATAAAATTCGACCTAGGGTTTATCCCAAAGTTCTGCCAAAAGTTCTCTCTCCAATGAATGAAAATTCAAAAACAATATATAGAGAATACACGTATGATGGCGTCACGTTGTAATTCTGACGTCGTCAACTAGCGGCAATACTCTTCTCGGATTTCTTGGATCCAGATCTGACGTCGTCATGTGTAATGCTTCTCTTGGCCGTCACGTGTAAAATTACTCTTGACGGCCTTGGTGTCCCAAAGCATAACACCGTCACTCTTTAAATCCCAAAAACATTCTGGCGCGTCTCGTGTAACTTTTTATCCACCTATTTGCCAACACATGACGCCGTCACATGCAACTCTTGACGCCGTCAGGTACTATTTCCAGCTTGATTTTGGAGACTTTGCCGTTTTCTTCACTTTTCGCTCCAAAAACGTCCAAAATGCTTCATTTTCCAGATTTCTTCTCTAAAGTACCTAAAATGACAAAAGGAACGATTTGAGGCAATATTTGATCAAATAATCACGACTTAGGGATTAAATGACCCCCTAAAAGTGTAAGACTTTTCACCTCATCAAATACCCTTACACTTGATATTTGTTTGTCCTCAAGCAAATGCGCTTTTATTCTAATCAAAACACAAGCTAGGGGTCATTTAACACTAATATAAAAGTAATTGCAACAAATAATCATTCCACTTCAACCAAAACAAGCACGGAAATTATACACTAGCACCTCACAAATAGTGTTTAGATACTCACATCTCTTAGGTGTAATAAAAGTATATATATCACAAATGAAAATGGAAAATATCTCTCACTACCTGTCATAGCACATAGATTACCATAGGCTTGGGAAAGGATCAAACCTCCACCACTTGGCGTAAGCACCTAGGATAAACTATCAAAGAGGTCTTTTAAAGGGTTATAATGTGAGGTGTAGGGATATGATAAACACGGTTTTTTTTTTTTTTTTGTTAAAGGCAATCTTTACTGGTGGTGAATTAATCATCTTGGTCAATTACATGTACAATGTGGCGTTGCTAAGCCAAGACTCGACTCGACTTAAGCTGGAAATAGTACCTGACGTCGTCAGAAATGACCTGCAGAAATTTTAAGTTAAGTTTCCGGAAAATTTCTGGAAAAAACTCATGCCTTAATTCCTGGAAATCCTGCAAAACATCATTATGACTAGATACAAGCATTTGACTCAAACAAATACTAATATGCATATTCGTTTAATATTGTTGTGATTCATGTTCAATCTCATTCTTAGAAACAAATTTAGATTTCCCTTACACTTATCTTTTGCAAAATACCTTTATATGTAATCAAGACGAAGTTAAAAGCAAAATAAAGCATTTTCACAATTTATTTTGAAACATGAGCCACAAACAATAAAAATAAAACATGCATACGGAAACAAATAAAATCAAAAAAAAAAAAAACAAACAAACAAACAAATAAAGCTTGGGTTGCCTCCCAAAAAGCGTTTTTCTTTATTTATGATTCTTGTAGCTAGACTCTAAGTCAAGTGTTATCACATGACCTCGTCATTAGTCATGGTTTCTAGGTCATCCTCGGGTTTGTTTTTATATTCCAGACCTAGTTGCAAGCATTCTTTGTAGAAGCCAAGTATTTTTCTCATTACATGGTCTACTCTTCTACGTCTATCCTCATAATTCCTATAGTAAACCGCTTGCTTGTGCTCTTTCTCAAGATCTGATAGAAGTCGGTATTGATCTATCTTGTATGGCATTTGGTAGGTTACTTCATCAGTTTCGTCCTTGAACATAACTATCCCTAAAGATGTGTCATAACTCATTTTTGAGGCTTCAATGAACGGCTTCCCAAACACTACTTGAGTTAGGCAACTATCTATTACTGGAGGAATGTCTTCTACAATCACAAAGTCGGTAACATATGTGAAATTTCCTACAAGCGCATGCAATCCCTTTACTCTTCCTACAAAGTTACTCATCCAACCCATGTCAGGAAATATCCTAGGTCCGAGTTTCTTTTTCATTATCCAATTATACTGGAGCCTAGTCATAAGGTTTACAAGAGATTTAAAATCGATGTAGGCTTTCCACACATGCACATGCCCAATGTTGCACGGTATATTGATATTAGAGGGGTCGCATGCTTTGATGATTGGTGAACCTAGGACATATGGTGTCTCGGGCTCATCGAATAAATCCTAATGGTATGCGCGTTCTTCTTTAGTTGGTAACCTATCGAAATAGTTCTCTATATTCTCTGCTTCCTCTACCTTCCCTTCCTTATGATCCTCCTTCTTAGATTCACTATCAATTCCAACCCTATCTACATCATCTTCTTCTTCTATATCCTTATCGATTGGCTTAATAGTGACAACATTGACAAAGTAGACATGCTTGGATGATGAGGGATCCTTAATTTGGGTTCTACTATTAGTGTTCCTATTGTCCTTATTTGGCGTTGTTAATACCTTGTTGTTAAGAGCTTTCAACAAATTGTCAATTTTATTGGTCATCTCCGTTTGTTGTTGATTGAATTCGGATTCAAACTTAGCCATACGAGCTTCTTGAGATGCCATAAATTTAGACATAAACCCTTCAAAATTATTGGTACTACCATAGTTGTTGGAAGGATTGTTGTTGGAAGTACGGTTAGGAGGTGGACTGTTTGATTGGTAACGATTAGGTGGAGTGGAAGAATTGTTTTGGGGTGCGTTTTGGTTTTGTTTCCACCTAAAGTTTGGGTGATTTTTCCAAGAGGGGTTGTATGAATCACCATAAGGGTTTGGCTCGGGTTTGAAAGTGTACCACTTGTCTCCCGCTCCGTCGGTATGCAAGGATGCGTAATCTGCAAAAGCTTGTTCGGGGTGTTCCATGCAATCACGAGTGTCATGGGGACCACTTCATAATTCGCATGAAGAAGTAATTTTGTTCATTTGGCTTGAAGGTCTAGGAGTTTCGTAGGATTTCATGAGAAACTTGACTTGGTTTTCAAGTTCCATGATCCTACGATCGGGAGTGCTTGAATTGTTCGAAGGCAAAGATATTGCCTTGACCGTTTTGTTCAAATCACGAGGATCATTCCAACTTTCGTTGTCATAGAGAGCAAGATCTTCTATGAGTTCCCATGATTCTTCCGCACTTTGATCACGTAGCTTGCCACCGGCCGCATGGTCAATGGTTTGCCTGGTGGAGAGATTGATATGGTCATAAAAGATTTGGACTTGGAGCCAAAGATCTATGCTATACTGAGGGACTTTTTGGAGTAAGTCCTTGAATTGAGTCCATGCTTCATAAAGGGTTTCACCTTGACATTGTTGGAACATCAAGATGTCATTTTTTAGCTTGGTGGTTCTCCCCGGTGGGAAAAATTGAGCAAGGAAATGAGTGGTGAGATCATCCCAAGAGGTGATGGATCCCACGGGTAAACGCTCAAGCCATTGACTAGCTTGGTTACGTAGAGAGAATTGGAAGAGACGCAATCGGTTCGTCTCTCAAGTTTCAACATCAAGACCTATGGAATCTACGATTTTGAGGAAATCCTTGAGATGTTGATTAGGATCTTCGGAACGAAGTCCATGGAATGCAAATCCGCTTTGCACCAACCGGATGGTTTCGGATCGCAAGGGAGACACATTGGCTCCTTGAGTGAGCTCAATGGTGTTTCCATAGCCTTGGTGGCTAGGACGGGAGTACTCTCCTAAAGTGCAAGATCTAGGAGGTTGGTTTGGTTGTGGTGGGTTTTGTTGTAGTGGGTTGATGGGTTCAAAGATATTACCACCTTCCATGATGGCGGATGATAATGGTTACGAACAAAGGAACGAAGAAATAAGATAGACTAAAGAAAACCTATAAAAATAAAATAAAAATCTTACTAGAAAGGAATCTAGCAAGTAAACCTAATAAAAAGAAATTTCGACCTAATCAATAACTATTCCCCGGCAGAGGCGCCAAAAATTTGATGCGTGGGATTGCGCACTCGTAAAATGTTTTACCTCTCAAGGGATCTCAAGAGGCTTGCAATCCCCACAAGGCAGTGTACCTAACCGATGTAGTATAGTGTAGTGGCAAGTACCGGGGGATTGATTGTTCTACTTGGGGGATTGATTGTTCTACTTGGGGAATAGTGTCGTTAGGATCAAAACTTAATTAAACTAGGTCTAGAGGTGAGGTATGATTCTTTTTGTATTTTTATGGTTTATGGAAAGCAACTAAAAATCTTGGGTATTGGAAGAGTGGGCGGAATTAGTTGCTAGTCAACTAACCCAATTATCTACAAATGCAATAAAAATAAAATAACAAGAAAGTAAATATGAGAAAAACACTAATGAGATAAATGTGTTTACTTAGATTTCACTACTCCCTAGCTATCTTTCATTAATTGAATAGTTTGTTACAATTGCGTGGATGACGGGTTATATTCCTTAATACCATTCATGGGGCCGTGTATGATCTTCCCCAACTCTATAAGCTTCTACCTCTTCCTATGTCGAGCCGACAACTAGCTCCTAACATGGCCTCCTTAGTAGTCACTCATGCATTAAATACAACCATTCAAATCGTAATACACATCCGATTCATGCTTCTTAAGACGTTCAAGCAAGTTACCAATTGGTGATTAGCCAGTTTTCTTAAGCCTAACATCGAAATCATTTATCCACAACAACTAATAACAAACAATCAACCAACAATCAATAGCTAGGTTTTATTACATCTAAGCAAACACAAACAAAACTAGCCTAGCATGTTAAAGTAAAGAAAACCATAAGATAGAATCAAACAACACATAGATATATTGAATGATTATTGGAAGACTTATCTATATTGAAACATGGATGAAAGAAGGGTTTGAAACCCTGTAAAATTCGACCTAGGGTTTATCCCAAAGTTCTCCCAAAAGTTCTCTCTCCAATGAATGAAAATTCGAAAACTATATATAGAGAATACACGTCTGACAGCGTCACGTTGTAATTCTGACGCCGTCAACTAGCCGCCAATACTCTTCTCAGATTGCTTAGATCCAGATCTGACGCTGTCATGTGTAATGCTTCTCTTGGCCGTCATGTGTAAAATTGCTCTTGACGGCCTTGGTGTCCCAAAGCATGACGCCGTCACTCTTTAATCCCAAAAACATTCTGGCGCGTCTCGTGTAACTTTTTATCCACCTATTTTCCAACACATGACGCCGTCACATGCAACTCTTGACGTCGTCAGGTACTATTTCCAGATTGATTTTGGAGACTTTGCCGTTTTCTTCACTTTTCGCTCCAAAAACGTCCAAAATGCTTCCTTTTCCAGATTTCTTCTCCAAAGTACCTAAAATGACAAAAGGAACGATTTGAGGCAATATTTGATCAAATAATCACGAGTTAGGGCTTAAATGACCCCCTAAAAGCATAACACTTTTCGCCTCATCATCCGTGTTTCCTCGATCTAATGTATGTTTCAGTGCATTATTTCTTGATTAAGAAGAGAAGTCTTCTTTTACCAAAAATAAATATTTTTCCATCTATGATTCTTTAGAAAAAATATTTTGTATCTAAAATGATGGTTTAAAACATTATTTGAGAATCAATCGGTCTTAAATTTTCCATAAAATTTGCCACTCAATCTATGACAAAAGGTTTAAATTTTTTGTTAAATTTTTTAATAGAAAACGGGTCATAGATTGAGGGGGAGAGTGATTTCAAATTTTATTTTAGATCATCAAATGTTTTTATTTGTACATTATAAGTAGTGAATATACATCAAATGTTATGTGTCAGATTATGAATGTTTCATGAGTTTCGCGTTAAACTCCAAATCTTTTATAAACTCATCATAACTAACAATAACAGAGTCCCTCATAGTTTGAGGGGGAGCATTAATATGTTCCACTTTCGGCTTGTTTAAATCAGACACAATTTCTCCCAAATTTTCTAACTTATTTAAATCAATTGAGATCCAAAATCTTAAATGGTTTGAAATTTTTGATCGGGGGAGAGAATGTGATTTAAATATTAAATCTGATATAATATGATTGTTTAAGACTCAACCAGGCACTCCTCCCTCCATGTGCTAAAGAATTTCGAATACCGATTCACATGTTGAGGGGGAGCATTTCCAAAAGATCAAAAACAATTAAGGTACAAATGCTTTAATAACAAATATCACAAGTACCTTGATTGATTTTCTATTGGTTTTAAGGTAGAGAGAACTATACCACATGATCGACATCGCATTTACGTTATTGGAGTTATAAGGATGGTAAGGTTAGGTATGCGTTTCCACGATCCTGCCAGAACCGGAGGGATCTACACAGGGACAATCCACTAGTTAGTGTAGAAGTCCTTAGGCATTATTAAAAAATGAGTAAAGTGGGGTATTAGTCATAAAGTCTCGGTAAGCACTGAAGGGGTTAAAGAATGAAAAAGAAAATATAATGAGAAAATGGTGAAAAGAAATAGCCTTCCATATATTCAACCTTAGGGCAGAAATCGGGTTCAACTCATATGCTACTGGTGGTTACCAAGGTAACACTGGTATTGAAGACAAGACGTCACGGACCCAATGACGCGCTGCACCAAACTTCCTAGCCACTCAAGTTCTCTTAAAATAACTTGTTTCATTCTCACGGGGAACCATGCATAAACTATCGACCGCTCATTGCGAGCCATGTTGATATTGAAATAGTAGACACCTCTCCAGTCTCTGATTGTTAAATCAAAACACATTATTGAGTCTAGAGCCAAGAGATCATCCATAAATCTCATTAGGACACACTTATCATCTGCTTTCTGTTTCATATACTGTGAAAAGTAAGTAAATATCCATTAAGATTCCTACACTTTATCATTGTGGTATTGCCTGAACATTCGAGTGATACGTAAGTATTCACAATGAAGATGGAAATCCCTCTAGAGCCAACTTCAAACAAACTCTTGGTTGGTGACATTTGAGATCCTTCATGGATCAAACTTGTGATAACTGGAAAGAAACGATAGGGCGATTCACTTTTGAATCAAACTTGTTCCAGGAAATGAATTGACGGATACTTTTGGAAAACCTTCGATGTGCTCTACAATTGATTTTTAAGCACATCGACTGCGCATAATTCTTCAAACAAAAGTATTTGACATAAGATTGATGTTTCTCATAAAACTCTCGTCGTATTGTAAAAACTCTTTATCTAGCAATACGTGATTGTTTTTCAAAATCAATTTCCTCATTAATCGGTGAATCTCAAATTCACCAGTTCACTCACTCCGTGTTGTCTACTTTGAGACGCTCTGGTTTGAGAATGGCTAATACATCTGTGAAACCCCGTCAAGGAAATTCTTCAGAATTCTACCTGATCGCATGAAATATTTATACTGATTAACGGGGAACCGTGGTTCTTGCAACCCTATTCAACGAAGGTGAACAAAGACACTTTCGTGTGTTTATTGCTAACTGTTGTTTGTAGGAACACTCGACAGTTGCAGCTGATGGCAAATGAGACGTCAACTCATAACCTCATGCTCACACTCCACACTCACAATTAAAGACATCATGAAAGGTAAAAGATCAACAACAATGCTTCCGCAACTCTGATGAAAAGTTTCATGATCCAGAAAGGTGTGAGCATGATGGTCTGATGGTCACTACATCACATGGAGGTGATTCTACAAAGGATGATTTGGAGATTTACGGTGGCTGATGATCTCAAATAAAGCTCAAATATCACACAAGTCAAAGGAACTTATGCTCAAAGATCACTACTCGTCGTGTAATGATAACACTTAAAGAATCAAAAGATACAAGCTAGAGCTAAAGTTCAGACTATAGAATGCTAAGCTTCAATTTATTTTTTCTGGGGTGACCTCCCTTAGGGGGAGATTGTTAGGATTAAGGAAAAGGTTTGGTCACCCCATGTATTTACATACTTAGCGTAGCTCTTAGTTTTGTATATATTAGATTAGATATAGTCGCATCGTGGAGGACGGACGGGTCATTAACCACTGTACACCCGATCCACAGCCCGCAGGAGGGCGTATACTGTAAGTGCATATAAACCCTTTCCATCTCATTGGAAAGGTTGGTTGTTTCATAATACACACACACACACAACTAATGTGTTTTTCTCTCACTAGAAACATCCCCTCTCTCTCTCTCTCTCTAAACTCTCCACCATGGTTACCATATTCTTCCATGTAAATCGGCCTCCTGAATCACAAGAATCAACATAAATTACGATCCTACAGTGTTTGGTGGATTGTTACACAAAGATTCCTCTATTTCTTCATAAGAGGGGAAAAATGATTCAAAGTGTTGAGATTGGGATTGAGGTTGTGGTTGAGATTCTTGATGTTGTGGTTGATCATGTTGTTGAAAATGGGGTTCTCCATAGAGAGGACCATGAATGTCCTTGTAAATGGGATGGAAGAGCAATGGTTTTGGCCCGGATGATTGAGATGGTTCTTGAGTTTGAGATGATTCTTGTTCAAATGGTTCATTGGGCTCAAAGAATGCCCGGGGTTATTGGTTGGCCATACGTTCAATGGAGCCAAACGAAGGCAATGGTGGTGGATTTGTTGATCTTGAAGGAAGGTCTTCTAAATTTTCTAGGAATGGATTAGGTGATGTTGGTGGAGGTCCAAAAAGTTGCATTGGTTCTAACTTGGGTGATTTTAGAGGTGATGGAGTCTTGGACGGTTGACAAGGTGTCGGAGGTGGTGATGTAGCTATTGGGGTCTTTGTTGGTGGTGGAGTGGTAACAACATTGTGTGGTCTTGGTGATGGTGTAGGGGGTTGATGAGTGCTCAAACACTCATCATTTTTGGTCAAATCTGAGCTGTAAAACATTTAAAAACACTAAATAATGCATTAAAATACTAAAAATATCCCAGGAATTGTGTTTTATATGTTTTAGATGCAAAATGATTGAAAACAGATGAAAAACGAGCAAAGTTTGCATAATTGGCAATTTTAGTCCCTAAACTTTCAGAAATTGACAAAATTGGTCCCTGGTGAAATATTTTGGAAGAAAAGTCAACAATGGTCCATGGGAAGTCAAAAGTTATCAAAAATGGTCTTTGGGTGAAAAGTTTAGAGAATTTACATGTATGGTCCCTCTAGTTTGAAACATGGCAGAAAATACCCCTGGGAATTCAAATTTGGAAAATAACATTTAATGTCCTTTGATTATCGATATGTGGCAAGTTTGGTCCTTATGAATATTTTGGAAAGATTGGCACAACAGGTCCCTAAACTTTCAGCTACTTACACTTTTGGTCCTTATGTTTTTTACTAAACAACCAAACGGATCACCCTTTATCCTAAACTACCTAAACCAACAAATCCACCCATTATACAAACCCAAGCCCACCATAAGCCCAACTCCCCACCCTGGTTACTAATAACCCTCACCCAGTCAAACCATGGTCAACCCTAACTCCTTTCCCCCTCCCCGTGACCTCTACAACCTACTACTCCAACATCCCATCATCACATCTACACTATCCACTGCAACACTCATCCTCTATCACTAACTTTCCACCACTAGGATCCAAAATTCACCCTTGCCAAAAGCTAACTGCCAAGATTAGCTAATCCCTTTTTCCCGCCAAAGTCCCAATTAAAGGTGGAGATGATTAGACACAAATCCAAGGGCTGGGAATGGTCAGAAAAGGAGCAGGAGGCAAAGGAAACCCTAGTTTTTCTTTTAGTATAAATAAGCTATGTATGCCATTCTTATAAGGCAGTAGGTAATTTAGTGTAAAATAGGTTAATTATGTTTTAGTTTATTTAAGTTTGTCAATCTAGTGATGTAATTTGCATTTCCAGTTAATAAAAATTTCAAAGTTTTTGAAATTACTTCCCTCAATTTCTGTTTCAACTTATTTAGTTGCTTATGTGTTCTGCTTATTCTTGCTGTTCAATCTGCTTAGTTCCTGATTCATTTAAGTTTATATAGTGTATGTATGGCTCAGTATGCAAAGTCTTTCAATATTGTAGTCTAAAAATCTGTTTCTTAGCAATAAACTTCAACTGCAGTCCCTTGTAGGAGTGTTTGGCACATCCCTTAGTCCTAGCTTAGAATTGTTTATACCCATTAATCCAACTTAGATTAGCCTTAGTATATTGTTGTTGGTAGTTTTTATGTAGATTTAATGAGTTTCTGGTAGCTGTTAGGTTCTTTTACTAGTTTCTTAAAAATCCTTTTACTTATACTGCCTAGATAAGTTATTTAGTTATAAGCTAGATTTAGGCCTCATAAGTAGTTTCCCTTGCTTCATATTTGCTCACAATAGGACAGTGCAATCTTTAGAATCGGATACTTGACTTTTCAAGGTCAAAAATTGGATTTTTGACCCATTCCATTCTGTGCATCAGCATACTTATTGTCTCAGCATAGCTTTTTCATTTTAGTTTCTAGCATTCAATAGTTGTTCAAATTCCATTAAATTTGTTTCTTTGTGTTCCCTAGTAGCTTATCTTTATTAGTTTCTGGCTTATACAATTTAGCTTATTCATCTTCCTTGTCTAAATCTTTGCTCAAAAGCACCTCATTGGGCTGTTTTGGAAGTTTTTCTTTAGTGCAACATCTGTCAGACTTATGATGCTCATCTCATAGGGTAGAAGTAGTTTAAAACCCCTCCAATTTGGTTTTATAAGAAGTTTTCTTTCTATACTTGCACCGTTTGAACTTAGTTTAAGATTAACTTTTCATTTAGTAGCTTATTACAGTCCCTAAGTAGCCTGTTTGTTCATGTGTATGCCCTGCAGCCTGCTGTCCCAAATGCACTCACATCAGCTTCCCTATAAGCTTGTTACAAGCTCAACTTTGGCTAAAATTTGGTTTGATGGTTCATTGGTAGGTAGTGCTCATGTGTTTCAGCTTATTGATGCTTCTACCTTTTAGCTTTTAGCTTATGTTTAAGCCCACTCTGAGTCACCAACTGACTCATGAGTTGGTTGATCTAAAAGCTCTTATGGAGCAAACTAGTGAATCTCATTATGAGCTTATTGGCTTTTTGGTAGGCAAAGATGCCAGGCTTGTAGGCTCCATGCTTATTTAGTACTTCAAAGCTATTTTGATAAGCTAATCCTACATTTGCACTTTGTCCCATTCACTGCTAACACTGGTACATCAGTGTATATAAGCCAACTTATAAGCTCTCACAGAGCTTATTAGTGGGCCCCAGTGTGTGAAATTTGGCTTATTAGACAGCTCCCCTAGCTAGCTTTTAGGATCAAGACCAAGCTTGGACCCCTGAACACCCCTGAGGACCCCACAGTGGGCTGCAAGTGAGCTTTTAAGGCCTGTTTGGGTCAGGCAATTTGGATTTGCTTATTTATGATTATTAGCTTATTTCAGTTTGATTTGTTGCTTGATTTAGCTTATTTGTGTTAATCTTAGTTAGTTTTAGCTTGATCTCACTCCATTTTAGCTTATTGGATCATTTAGACAGCTTTTTAGTTTACAAAAATCTCAATTTCAAGCTTATAGTTAAACTGCTTATCATTTCATCTTATTATCTGCTTATTGGTTAAGTATCATAAAAAGTTGTAGTTTTATAAAGTGCTTATTTTCATATGTTGTATCAAGTTGTAAAAAGAAAATTGAAAAAAAAATGGTTTGCAAAAAGGGAGAGGCAGGGGTCGAACCTGAGACCTCCCCCTTTGGAAGAGTGATAGTGAGTACCTGTATACCATGTGCCCTAGGGACTTTTCTTGTCATCCCTCTACACCCCAACTCTTTTAACCTTGTTTTTCCCATTTCCCTTAATAAGCTGTTTTAGCTTATTGGTCTGCTTATCCGTGGTTTTTTCCCCCTCCTCTTAATTTTCCTAGCTACCTGCTACTACATAGTGTTTGTATAAATTTTTCTAGATTTTCTACTTTTCATTTACTATTTATAATAATTGATTTTAATTTAATTAGGTTTATTTAAAAAATCAAAATTAAATATTTTTACAGCTTATTTATAAGCACTTAGGAGTTTTTATGTTTTTTTAAGTTCCTGTTAGTATAAGGTATTTGCAGAAAAAGTTTTATAATTTTAACTTTTCATTTAGTATATATAATAATTAATTTAGTATATTTAGTCTAATTAATATAAATAGTTTTTAATTAATAATAATTAAATAAAAAGTTAAAAAAATATTTTTTTTCTATAATTTACTTTTATTATTAGGTTTGTAAAAAAGTAATTTTCACATTTGTAGGACTTTTACTTGTCTTATTTCACTTTTATTTTCGTACGTTTACGTTATTTATAATTTAAACATACAATTTTAATTCGTAATACGTTTTTAAATACTTAGGTTTTTAATAATTATTGTTATAGCTTATTTAAGCTATTTTATTTTACATTTCCTTAGTTTAATAAATCACTCACTTAAACCTTTATTCCTGTCCAAATTCACCCGATCACAATCCCGTTTTGATACCATCACACCTCGCTGGGACATAACGACCCGGGGAACCCCTATACTTCCATGGAGATTGACTCTAAGCAGTTTGACTTTGTTGACCATTCACTTGGTCAAATTTAGGTTGACCGTTTGGAGCCAATCAAATTTTGGCGCCGCTGCCGGGGAGGTTGTGCGCGTATTTTAAACGGTTTTGCGTATTAGTGAATCTGGATACACGCTCATTGTATATTATCCATCCTTGTTCATATTTTTTCATAAAAACCAAAAAATATTCATCTTTACCCTCTATCTGTTTGATTCTACCCTCTTATACCCCTCTCATGTATAATTCTTATGGCGTCTCTCGGGTATACATGTTTTCATTGCAAAAGCCCGATGGAGAACAGCTATCGTTGTTACCGGTGTATTTGTGAGAAGTGTGGAAATAATTGCAGTAACAAATTTTGTACTGTGTGCAATTTGTTCATAAGCCCAAATTCTCTCAATGATTCACCAAATTCTTCCAACTACCCTTCACAGCCCGAGATACGAGCTATTAATGACAAACCACCAAGAATTGATCCTAATCTTTCACGGTTTACGGTTAAAAGTTTGTCAAGCAAACGTACAGAGCTTAGGGCAGTGACTAAAAAGAACGACTTTGATGAGGCGAAATATGATCCGTTTTTAGGGGGTCATTTAAGCCCGGAATTGAATTTATTTGATCAAATATTGCTCTAAATCGTTCCTTTTGTGATTTTAGGTACTTTTGGAGTGAATTATGGAAAAGGAAGCATTTTGGGCGTTTTTGGAGCATTAAAGTGAAGAAAACGGCAAAGTCTTAATTTTCCTTGCTGGGAACAGTACCTGACGGCGTCACAAGCTTCTTAATGACGGCGTCAAGAGGAAAAACAAGAGGTGAAGAGGATAGAGTCCATGCGGTCCAGAATGTTTTTGCACTAGGGCATGACGGCGTCACCATAGGCCGTCATGGTCCCTTTATACGTGACGGCCCAGAGAAAAATCACTCTTGACGGCGTCAGATCTGGATCTAGGCAATCCGATTTTATTATGGGCGGCGGGTTGACGGCGTCAGAATTTTCTTCTTGACGCCGTCACATTGGAAAATCTATATATAGTTTTGTAATTTTCATTCATTGAGAGAGGACAATTTTAGGGACGACTTGGGAAAACCCTAGCACGATTTTATCAGTATTTTCAAGGGTTTTTACCCTTTGAAACCTTTCATGTTCAATTAAGATAAGTATCCTTTCAATTCATTCAATATGTCTATGTGTTGTTTGAATATATCTTACGCTTATCTTGATTTTAACATGCTAGGCTAGATCTCTTGTGTGTTTGCTTAGATGTAGTGAAACCTAGATATTGATTATGGGTTGATTGCGTGTTTATAGTTGTTACGGATGAATGATTTCGATGTTAGGCTTAAGAAAACTGGCAGACTTCCATAGTGTAACATGCTTGAACGTCTTAAGAAACATGAACCAATGCGTACTAGGTTTTTATGGTTGTATTTAATGCATGAGCGAATTCTAATGATCCCATGTTAGGAGCTTCTTGCAGGATCGACATAGGAGTGAAGTAGGAGCTTATAGAGTTGGGGAAGTACGTACGCCACCCCACGATTGGTATTAAGAAATATAACCCGTCATCCATGCAACTGTAACAAACTATCAACCTGTAAAAGATATCTAGGGAGTAATGAAATCTAAGTAAACATAATTTTCCCATTTATTGTTCACACCACTAGTTTAATTAGCTTTATTTACATTTTTGTTATTTTATTTTGATTGCATCTTAGTTATTGGGTTAGTTGACTAGCAACTAATTCCACCCACTCTTTCAAAACCCGAGATTTTACCTGCTTTTATAAAAATATAAAATACAAAAAGAATCATCCCTTACATCTAGACCTAGTTTTTAGGCTTTCTAATCCTAGCGACACTATTCCTGAGTTGAACGATCAATCCCCCGGTACTTGTCACTATACTATACTACAACGATCAGGTACACTGCCTGGTGGGGGTTGTAAGCTTCTCGAGATCCCTTGAGAGGTAAAGCCTGGTGCAATTCCCACGCATCAGACTTGCCTAATCTTCACGTTTATCAAGAACAAAAACCAGAGACCATAACGGAAGTAGTGGAAATTCCTAGCTCTCAGAGCACACCACTTGTCCCACCTCCGGATTTTATTCCTTGTGTCGGTTGTGGTGAGCCGCTTTTCGGGTTGCCATGTCGTTGGTGTACATGTGAACAATGTGGTAATGATATTCGAGACGGAAGTTGTTTGTTGTGGTTCGAGGAATTCATTTGCTTATGATCCTAATCAGAACTCATTAAACGAATCTTCAAATTTTTCAAACTACCTATCACATTCATACGAGCAAGAGCCATATTATTCAAATTTCAATAATGCTTCGTATCAAAATACACCGAGTATTTCTTGTGAGTATTGTGGAGGTCCTCACCAAGGTTTTGATTGTCATAATAGTCAAAATTTTGGTTACGACCAATGTCCATACAAGTCACCAAACCAAACTCAACAGTTTTACTGTTGTGTGTACTGTGGTGGTTCACACTACGGTTCTGATTGTCAATCAGGTAACACGTTTGTCTATGAGGAAGTTCCTGGTGACAATTATAACCCAAGCACATATGATTCACAGCCACATCAGTTCAACTGTTGTGAATATTATAGAGGTCCTCACTTTAGCTCGGATTGTCAAACAGGGAATCCATTTCCTTGCAACAATTACGACTATTCGTTTCAAGACCCACCTCCACAGTACCAAATTATCCAAGCAACTCCTCAATACCCGCAAGACCTTTGTCATGAAGTTCTTGAAGCATTGAAAGAACTTAAGGAGGAATTGGCTACTACATCGTTTCAAAACTCTCGTGAGAAATCTATGGCAGAATTACTTGCTGAAGAACGAGATGCTAGAAACAAAATGAGCATGGAAAAATTGCTGGTCTTAGAACAAGCAGCTAAAACACATGCCATATTTCTCAATGCTGCTCTTCTCGACGATGATGATAGTGATGATGAAGTTACCCTTGATATTTCTCAATTCTGTAAGGGTTCATCAGATTCATCAGTTGTGATTCCTTCCATGGAAAATCAGTGAGAAAATAATGTGACAGAGTCACTAGCCGTTGATCAAATGGAACTTGTAGAATCCATGACTGCTAGTCCTTCTCAACTCCCTCAATCTACTGATATCACACCCGAAGTTTCCACTCACTCTCTAAACATGGGGGCGAGCATCTTAGCACTGTTCCTGAAAAGGAATCGGACGAATTCATAAAGTCTAGTGTTGAGAACCTTGTCCCAATCCCAGGAGAGTCACAGGAAATTTTTGATCATATGTGTGATATTCCTTCCCCTCTTGAGTTTTCAAACGGTCATTTTGAGACTTTCTCCGATTTTAATGATGATTGTACATCTCATAGAGACATCGAGTATGTTGAGGCATCAGTTCCACATTCTGATGCTGATCCTCTTCTTGAGGAGTTCACTGATGAACTCAATCACATCAATACACTTCATTCTGGAAGTATGGTCTCTTTGATTGTGAAGCCGATCTGGGAGAGATTGAAAGTCTCCTTTATCATGATCATTCACTCAATTCTGATCCCAATAGTCCAATAGAGAATGTTAATCACTTTGTTCCCAAAATATTCAATACGACTTTCACCATCCCTCTGTTTGAATTCGAATCTAAATTCACTATGATTTCTAACAATCCAATATTTGATGAGGATAGTGATGAGTCACAATGGAACAAGAGTTCACATATTCACACCATGTGAATGATTCTCTTCATGAGGAGTTCTCTGGTGAACTCACTCATATCATGACTCCTCCGGAGTATGATAGCCCGGGGGAAATGCACTCAATCATGAGGATTTGCAAATTCCCACCCTCCCTCCCGGGATGTTTTCAAACCCAATGAGCTTAACCCTTGAAATCCAAATTCAGGAAACTGAGCCTGATCTCAAGGAAGAAGATCTTATCATGATTATCATCATGATTTTCTTTCTTTTCTTCACCTACCTAGTGACTTCCTCTCTTCTTCACTCATTCGGGAGTGAAAACACTATCTTTGACCCCGGCATTTCCATGTATCATTCTTTTGAGCCAGGGTCAATATGTATATCTCATTGGTGTGGAACTTTCACGTACTTCAATGTTTATCCAAACCTCTTGAATGAAAGTCCGATGGAGATTGTCTCTTCCACATGTTGCTTCCCTAAGAAGCAATGAATTCGGGGACGAGTCAAGCTAGCGACTAGGTAAAAAAAAAATAGTAGCATGCATATGGGGTTTTCACCCTAAGTGTAGGGGAGTTACCCCTGCTGTTGATACCATGTAAATATTCAAAAAAAAATGTATGTATAGAAATACAGTGAAAAATTGTATTTCCACATTTAGCTTGTAATGTTGCCTTTTTACGTTCAAAGAGTCGGCATAATCGCCGGGACTTTGAATATTGAGGACAATATTCAATTCTAAGTGTGGGGGGAGGGGGAATTCTAGCGAATTTGATCACATTTTACTTCTAGTACCCCCGTTTTTTGCCAAAAATTTAAAAAAATTTTCACTTTATTTCAAAAATTTTATGGTTATCAGTCCACCATGTCTAAATGACATAAGGACTGGCTAATCCAGGAGCAAACGGCTCTTGGTAAAGATATATCAAATCCGTTTACGGCTTACAATTTGCCGAAAATTGTATGGTATTCAACTCACCATATCCTAAAAAGTAAAGAGTTGGCTAGCCCGCAAGGTTATGGCTTGTGGTAAAGGTAGTGGAAAACCATAATTGGTAATCAACTCACCAAGATGATGACTGTATTCCATCAAGAGTTGGCTAGTCCAGAAGCAAACGGCTTCTGGTAAAGACAAATCAAATCCGTTGACAGCTTATGATTTGCTCAAAATCATATGGTTATCAGTGTAACATAGTTCTTACTTGAACTGAAACATTTGGCTACTCCAGAAGTAATGGCTTTTGGTAAAAGAGACTTCAAATCCATTAAAATTTCATAAAGGATTGCTAGGGACTAGCAATAGTTTATTGTGGGGGATTGATGAGTGCTCAAACACTCATCATTTTTGGTCAAATCTGAGCTGCAAAACATTTAAAAACACTAAATAATGCATTAAAATACTGCAAATATCCCAGGAATTGTGTTTTATATGTTTAAGATGCAAAATGATTGAAAACAGATGAAAAACGAGCAAAGTTTGCATAATTGGCAGTTTTAGTCTCTAAACTTTCAGAAATTGACAAAATTGGTCCCTGGTGAAATATTTTGGAAGAAAAGTCAACAATGGTTCATGGGAAGTCAAAAGTTATCAAAAATGGTCTTTGGGTGAAAAGTTTGGATAATTTACATGTATGGTCCCTCTAGTTTGAAACTTGGCAGAAAATACCCCTAGGAATTCAAATTTGGAAAATAACATTTAAGGTCCTTTGATTATGGATATGTGGCAAGTTTGGTCCTTATGAATATTTTGGAAAGATTGGCATAACAGGTCCCTAAACTTTCAGCTACTTACACTTTTAGTCCTTATGTTTTCTACTAAACAACCAAACGGATCACCTTTTATCCTAAACTACCCAAACCAACAAATCCACCCATTATACAAACCCAAGCCCACCATAAGCCCAACTCCCCACCCTGGTTACTAATAACCCTCACCTAGTCAAACCATGGTCAACCCTAACTCCTTTCCCCCCCCCCTCCCTGTGACCTCTACAGCCTGCTACTCCAACATCTCATCATCACATCTACACTATCCACTGCAATACTCAACCTCTATCACTAACTTTCCACCACTAGGATCCAAAACTCACCCCTGCCAAAAGCTAACTGCCAAGATTAGCTAATCCCTTTTTCCCGCCAAAGTCCCAATTAAAGGTGGAGATGATTAGACACAAATCCAAGATTAGCTAATCATTTTTTCGAAATCAGATTCTTCCTTTTTATCTGAATTTGTTGGGTTTGGATTGTCTGTTCGAGGTTGAAAATCACGGTTGTTATCCCTTTGTTGGCGATCTTGCTAATTTCCAGAACTTCTTCTGTAATAATTACCACGAAAACCTCCTCCACGATATCCTCCGTGGACATAATTGGCTTCCCCTTCGTTGGGTCTATTCATAGGTTGGTCATCACACTCGGATGATTTGTGATTTCCTCCACAATTATTACAGCCATCTCGCATTTCTTTCATTTCTTCTTTTATATCTTTGTATTGCGAGTCTATTTTAGAAGACAAGGCTTCTATTTTGTCCATGAGTTTCGAATTATCTGAACTTTCGGCAAAAGCAACGGTTTTCCGTATGGGTTTGGTTTTGGAATCTTTTGACCAATCGAGTTTAAGAAGTACTCGATCTTCAAGAAGTTGATATGCCTCGTTAGGTGTTTTGTAAAGGAAAATTCCTCCGGCATCAAGGATTGCTTGAGATGCTTCATCAAGACCATGATAAAAGATTTGGATTATTGTTCCTCGTCCTAAATTATGACCATGACAACTTCGAAGCAAATCTTTCATGCGAAGCCAAGCTTCAACAAGAGATTCATTAGAATTTTGTGAAAAAGCGCGGATTTCTCCCATTAGTCTATCATACATGGCAGGTGGAAAGAATCGGCTTACAAAAGCTTGCCTCATCTCCTCCCTAGTATTGATAGTTCCTGGGGTTAATTCGTTATACCATACTTTGGCATCTCCGGCGAGTGATGATGGAAAAAGTTTGAGCTTGATAGCATCGACATTAGTATCTCCATAACGAAACATGTCACAAATTTCAATGAATTCGGCAATGTGTTTATGCGGATCGGCCCGGGAACGGCCATCGAATTGACGGTCTTTGATCATAGAAAGATGGTGACCTTTAACGGTAAAGTTTTCACCAAGGTCGGCGACAACAATAGCAGCTCCAGGAGTAGGTGCTACGGTTCTATTGGCGGCCCACATGGGTTGATCGTCAGCCATGGGTATTGGTTCAAAAAGATTGGAAATCGGATGTTCTTCGGAAAGATTATCAAACCAATTAAGAATAGATGAAGATCTCTTCTTACGAAACAAACTTTCGGGATCGGATAAAGGTGTACTAAGCTTTTTAGTAGTAGAACGAGTGTTCATACAACTATCAAGAGAATCGAGTCAATTACCTAAACAAAAGAACAAGAAAATAATATAAAAAAAAATTGAAAACAGAAAAATCTATCCGAATCGGTTGGGAACCAAACCGATCGGATGGATGCTACGGTAAAATTAAAAATATGGGAAACCGATCGGCTGGAAGTCAATCCGATCGGATGGATGCTACGGATTTTTATTATTATTATTTTTTTAGAAAACAAACACGAAAAGAAACGGACTTTTAAAACTTAAAGAAACACAATCAAAATCCCCGGAAACGGCGCCAAAAACTTGATGTGCTATTTATTAGTGCAAGTTTTAAATTTATAAGGGTGAATTACCAAATCTAGAAACAACACATACGAGCAAGTGTACTCGTCCGTTATAGCAAGATATGATGGTAAGTCGAGATCGTTCGCAGGGATTTGTGAGTGAATCAAAATATAAGTCTAAAAGTAAATCTCTAATGTACGCAAATAAGATAATAGGCAAATTCAATAAATTAAAAACTACACTTGTTTAGACTAGTTTTCTACTTAATGACACACATGATTGTGATAACTTTTGATAACATATTGGTTGAGATAATTAGATGGTGATCTAATCTATTGTTTCTACAAGTTAAACCTTCGTCAAGATTTTAGTTAATAAAAACAAGCTTTAGGTGTAAACCAATCAATTCAAGATCTATCCAAGGTTCATAAGGTATGGTGAATATCTTAAACACAAGACAAACTCTTATTACAAATCAAATACTCTTAGGAAATGGTCAATACAAAAGGTAACCTATTTATAGACAAAAAGGTCACAATTGTTTATAAACATTTAAACTTTCGTCCAACTAAAGGTTTACAAACAATCCGATTTGATGTTATAAAAGCATTCTCATTACAATCATACTTCTTGTTTCTTTGTTTAGTCAAGAATAATTATGGTGAAAAACAATCATTCATAGACAAATGATTATAACTAGTTGAGTAATAACAAATCTTTCGACCCTTGAAACTATTATCAATTAGTTAACCTTGGCTAAACAAATGTCACGATGAAACTTAAGGTACAATTGGTTCTTAAGATTAACTTGAAATTGAATTAAAACATGTTATCACAATCATCACTATCACTAAGTATAAAACATCATCAAAACACGTGTAAAAAGATTACTAGCCACTCATAGCAAACATGCAAATAAACTCAGAATATTTAACATTAGAATCCATGGTTATAAGTCTTACAATGCTTTGAAATTGATAACAAATGACAAGGCATTGATAACCTAAGTGTTGGTGATGATTTCTTGAGATTTTCGGACTCCAAATGTTGCTTTCTTGGTCCTCCAAAGTTCCTGGTTCTTTCTGCACGAATTTTCCTCCTTAGAGAGCTAGAAGATGATAATAATTGTGAGTAGTAATGAGAGTAAATGGTATCTTCAATGGTGTCTTGAATTATGCACTTTTGAGGTCCTTATAGGCTTATCCAACACTCTTAGTAATGAATAGGGACTTAAATGCTTGAACTTGGACAATAAGACACTAAGAAGGGCCTAGAACCATGGGACAAAAGACCAAGATTCGTGCACAAAAGTTGGCAAAAACATGCAGAAGTGGCCATCCGATCGGTTGCGGGTTGATACCGATGGGATGGAAATGGTCATAATGGCAATCCGATCGGATGAACTCCAACCGATCGGATGGTAGATCCTGGCTGTTTTGGACTTTGACTTTTCCTTGTGTAGTTCTTTATGCACTATCCAAACTTGATTAACTTCTGAACTTGGAACTTTGAGATGACAAAACTTAGGTTCTCATATAAATTACTTCACAGATTGGACTTTTGAGCTCGGGAATCTTCGTGTAATCGCGTATACTTCATTTTCTTCACTTTTTCTCCATTTTTCCTGCATTTGGCTACATATGCTACAAAAACATACTTTGATACGATTTAGTGGCAAAAGCATATAAAAACAACCAAATAACATACACAAAAACACTAATAACGCTTATAAAAACATGTTAACTTTGAGTGTTATCACCATATCAGGGACTGTTTGGCTTGAGTACTTTTGGATTGCTTATTTGGCCTTTGTGGCTTATTCAGTGATCCTTTCTTGTTGTTTTCACTTCATCTAAGTCCCTGTAACTTGTATTTAGCTTATTTTTCCCTTGTTCCTTAGTTGGTAGCTTTTGGTAGCTTAAAATTATCCTTTTTACCCAATAAGCTAACTGTTGAGCTTATTAGCTTCCACAGTGCTTATCTTTCAGTTCCATATAAGTTGTTTCTATAAAAGTTTCCTATTTTCAGTTATTTAATAGTGTTGTAAAAGAAAATTCCAGAAAATCCAATTTAATTATAAGTGATAGTTTCTATTTAATATAATTTATCTTTTTAATTTTCCTTTTTAGAGCTTTATTAAGTAACTTGTAATTTTATATTTTTCTTAATTTCCTTTTATCTTTAAGTACTTTCAATAATTTTTTTTAGATTTTTATATGGTCATATAGTATTTATTAGATTTAATATTAGTTTTATTAATAATTAATTAATAATTAAGTATTAAATAGCAAAATTAGTTTTTATAAAATAAACCCTAGTTTTTATATTTTTCTTAGCTTTTATAAGTTATAAAATAATTTTAGGAATTTTCTTATTATTTCTACTGTTCATCTTCTAGTTTGTATAATTTAAATAGTTTAATTAGTAATTAATTAATATTTAGTTTAATAATTAGTAAAATAGTGTAAAAACATATAAAACAAACTTTTTATAATTTTTTAGGATTCCTGTGATGGTTAATTAGATTTATAAAAAATTTCTTAATTTTCTAAGTCTTTTTAGTATTTTTAATAATTTTAATTAGCTTAATTAGGTAATTAATATTTAATTAGTAATTAATTAATATAAAAACCACAAAAAGACATATAAATTTTAAAATTTGTTTTTAGTTATTTTATAATTTTGGAAATTTAATTTTCATTTTTCTAGTGTTAAAATAATATTATATTGTATTTAAGTTATTTAAATATTAATAATTAGTATTAAATAGTATTTAATTAATATTAATTATATAATTAGTGTAAAAATTTATTTTCTTTTTCTAAAAATTTTCTTTTATCCTTAAGTTTGTAAAAAAGTCATTTTCACCCCCTGTGGGTTTTCAGATTTCAGATTTCACTTTTTATTTTGTACGTTTACGTTATTTTAAATGTGAACGTACGCGTTTTAGGTTTTAAACATTTCTGGTTTTTCCAAATTTACAATCTTGTTAATATAGCTTAGTTAAGCTATTTCCTTGTATAAATCAGTAGTGTAATCAATTACAACCCTATTCCTGTCCAAATTCACCCGATCACAAACCCGTTTGAATACAATCCACACCTCGCTGGGACATAACGACCCGGGGAAACCCTATATTCCACGGAGATTGACTCTAGGCTGTTTGACTTTGTTGACCATTCCCTGATCAATATAAGTTGACTGTTTGGAGCCAATCAGTAAGCACCTAGGATAAACTATCAAAGAGGTCTTTTAAAGGGTTATAACGTTAGGTGTAGGGATATGGAATACACGGTTTTGTTGGATAAATGCAATATTTACTGGTGGCGAGTTAATCATCTTGGTTAATTACATGTACAATATGGCGTTGCTAAGCCAAGACTAGACTCGACTTAAGCTAATAAATGAAAAATAACAAAAACACAAAATAAACATAGAATGAAATGGGATGGTAGTCCGTACGTTTTTTTCTTTTTCTTTTTTTTTTTTTCTTTTTTTTTTTTGCATACACTCTTACCCTACTATCCAAAATAATACATCATAGGGAATGTACATTCCCCTTACACTTGAATTTTTACATACTTTACAATAAACTAATCTAATGACTCGAATCAAGATAATCAAAACACTTGGAGTACTTTTAAGATTAGCACACATATGGGGGTAATAAATGATGTTCTTCTCCATTACTCCATAACATAAGTACTTTACCCATGAGTCCTAATCGTCCCAAAACAATATGTACAAGATATGACTCGACTTAGCAACCATGTAATCAATTAGATAATTAACTAAGGGTTTAAACAAATAACAATAATGCACTAAAAATGAGTGCATGCACGGAAGGCTAAGGCGATTTGGTTGTACATTTGGGTGGGTTGTAACAAATTCTTCCTTTAAGTAAGATGCTTAAAGTTAGAAACGAAAAGGTAGGCTCGGAGGGGTGTACTAGGGGTTTCGTGTACTAAAAATGAGTACAACGCTAAGGTGTGGGAAAAATTAATTGACTTTACTAGCCAAGTAATATGACTTAAATGGTCAAGTAATTATGATACGGGTTTAACACAAGGGTGATCCTAGTGCCTCTTATCATGTAGTAAATCCTACTACACGAATGTAGTCTCACTAGCGGTCTCGGGATGCATCACTAACGCAAGTTCTAGAATCTAAATGCTACCAGTACACTCATAAGCACTAATAATGAATGCTTTTCTTATCAAATTTAAAGGAGAACCTCACATATTTGGGTGGAAAATTTTTCTGAATGGTACGGTTTTGTGCTAGTCATACGACTCCTATCCATGAGACGCTTGCTAAGGCTAAAGTTTCACTCCTAAATGTTGTAAAAAAATTTAAATTTGGCGCTAAAATTACACTAACAAGTATTTCTCTTAGTTTTATTACACACCTACCATCAAACAAACAAACTCAAGTGCAATTGTATCCTATAAGGTATCATCATTTACCCCCTCCCCCCTTACACTTTGGATGAACATTGTCCCCAATGTTCAATTAAGGAATGTAAAAGTGAAATAGGTAAAAGAATGAAAGCAAATACTCCCCTGATTCGTTCAGTGTGGATAGTGCGGTAACAAGGTTAGATCTTCCTCCAAGAAAATGAACATTCAAAGCTTCCATTCCAGAAAAATAAATCATCTTCTTGTCATACATAACCTGTTAAACCTGAGAAAACAAACAAGGCAACCTCGCGTAAAATCGGCAGCAATCTATATATACTAACAAATCCTAGAAAGCAAATTAAGATATAATGCTTGTGGAATGAATGTTTGCAGATTTCTTGGAGTTTATAAAACTAAAGAATTAACAAAAACTTTAAGACTCCGTTAGAAAAACAAAACTCGCAAAATTTCCAGAATATTACACATGACGCCGTCAGGAGTTAACTCCTGACGCCGTCAGAAATCTTTACGTTAAGTTTCCGGAAAATTTCTGTAAAAACTTATGTTCTACTTCCTGGAAAATCCTGCAAAACATCATTATGACTCGATACAAGCATTTGACTCTAACAAATACTAATACACATGTCCATTTAATATTGTGGAGAATCATGACCAATTTCGTTCTTAGAAACAAATTTGGGGTTTCCCCTTACACTTAGCTTTTGCAAAATACCTTTATATAAAGTTAAGACGAAGTTAAACAACAAAATAAAGCATTTTCACAATTTGTTTTGAATCATGATCCACAAACAATAAAAATAAAACATGCATACGGAAACAAATAAAATCAAACAAACAAACAAATAAATAAAGCTTGGGTTGCCTCCCAATAACCGCTTGTTTTTGTTCGAGTCACGAGCCTGACTCTACCCTTATTTAATGGAAATAGGAGAGGTTTTCCCTACACTTTGGATTAAGTGCGGGTGGAAGTAGCGATACACACCCTTAGGGTGGAAGTATGCCACTTGAGGAAAGAGTGGTGGATGAATTATATGCTCAAAGGGATGTGCTCCTATCATCATAACCTTACCTAGTTCACTTTGGTCAATGGGTGAGTTGAAGTTTTCTCCTAAAAAGGGATCATCTTCTATCAACTTTGAGAGACTCCTAGTTGGGAATCCATTTTGACCTAATAAACCTGGTTTAAACCCATGATGTTTCTTGTGATCAATCATAAATGGGTGATGTAAGCATGTAAGGTTATTTTCCACTCCTATATTGGCTTCCTCTCTACAAGGCTTAGAGTCCACTACCTTTGTCCTAAGACTACCCGGACTATATGGTTTGATGGGTGGATCGGAACCTATTTCAATTCCTAAATTTTCATCCAAGGATGGAAGATTAGGTAACGGTTTTGGTTGAGGCTCTGGTTCATCAAAACTAGGAACTTCCCTAGAACTAAGAGTAAGGTTATCATTATAAGTATTCAAACATATATCCTCTAGTTGTGTTTAGTTTAAAGGTTCTACCTCTATTGGGGTTCCTATAGTCTCTTCTACTTCTTCCGGGTAAGTCAAGGGAGGTGTGTACGCATCAAATGATGGTAGAACTTGTGGAGCATTGAGTGGGCTTATGTTATTCACCTCGTCCTCCATTGTATCTAGATTACCTATGTGTTCATCTTGTATTATGGTGAAATCAAACCACTCCGTGCACCTAGGTATCTCATCTATAGGCTTATTATCCCCAAACAAACTTCTTGCTTGTTCCCTCAAACTTGCTATCAATTGATCCGTAACAACGTTTGTTGGGTTGTCAATCTTTTTTGCGAGTATGGCACAATTCTCTATGGCTTCCCGTGCTTCTTCAGCACTTAATCCCAAAGGTCCCCATCTGCGGCATGGTCAATGTCCATTTTGGTATAGTGGTCGACACGATGGTAAAATATTTCAATTTGGGACCATAGATCGAAATTATGATGAGGGACTTTTCGGAGTAAATATTTAAAACGAGCCCATGCATTATAGATAGGTTCATCTTCATGTTGTTTAAACATCAAGATGTCATTTGGAGTGGGTGAATTACGTGGTTGGTAGTATGGTGGATTCGCGTTCTCCATAGTGGCTAACGGAATAGTCAATGGAAAGGTTCTTTACAAACAAAGACACAAAGAAAAGATAGACTAAATAAAACCTAAAAGTAAAAATAAAACCTTACTAGAAAGGAATCTAGCAAGTAGACCTAATAAAAAGAAATTCTAACCTAGACAATAACTATTCTCCGGGCTGCGGCGCCAAAAACTTGATACGTGGGAATCGCACCAGGCTTTACCTCTCGAGGGATCTCGAGAAGCTTACAACCCCCACCAGGCAGTGTACCTGATCGTTGTAGTATAGTATAGTGACAAGTACCGGGGGATTGATCGTTCAACTCAGGAATAGTGTCCCTATGATTAGAAAGCCTAAAAACTAGGTCTAGAGGTGAGGGATGATTCTTTTTGTATTTTTATATTTTATGAAAAGCAAGTAAAAATCTCGGGTTTTGGAAGAGTGGGCGGAATTAGTTGCTAGCCAACTAACCCAATAACTAAAGATACAATCAAAATAAAATAACAGAAATGAAAATAAATTTAATTATACTAGTGGTGTAAACAATGATGGGGAAAGTTGTGTTTACTTAGGTTTCATTACTCCCTAGATATCTTTTACAGGTTGATAGCTTGTTACAATTGCATGGATGACGGGTCGTATTCCTTAATACTAGTCGTAGGGCCGTGTACAATATTCCCTAACTCTATAGGATCCTACTTCACTCCTATGTTAAGCCGTTAGAAGCTCCTAACATAGGATCATTATAATTCTCCTACGCATTAAATACAACCAAAAATCGTAGTACACCTCCGATCATGTTTCTTAAGACGTTCAAGCATGTTACCAATGGAAGTCTGCCAGTTTTCTTAAGCCTAACATCGAATACAATCATCCGTAACAATTATAAACAAACAATCAACCCATAGTTAACATCTATGTTTCACTACATCTAAGCAAACACAAAAGAGATCTAGCTGAGCATGTTAAATTGAAGACAAGTGTAAGATATATTCAAGCAACACATAGACATATTGATTGAATTGAAAGAATACTTATCTCAAATTGACATGAAAAGTTCAAAGGGTTGAAACCCTTGAAAAAGCTGGAAAAATTCGTCCTAGGGTTTTTCCCTCAAAGTTGCACACTAATGAATGAAATTTGGAAAACTATATATAGATTATACAGGGTGACGGCGTCATGAAGAAATCTGTGATGCCGTCAACTCGCCGCCCATAATGCAATCGGATTGCCTAGATCCACTTTTGACGCCGTCATGTGTGATTTTGTTCTGGGCCGTCACTAATACTTGGACCATGACGGCCTTGGGTGACGCAGTCATCTTCTATGTACAAAACTTTCTGGATCGTCACGTGTATAGTCCACATCCACCTCTTGTATTACTCTTGACGCCGTCATGTAGAAGCATGTGACGCTGTCAGGTAGGGGTGTAAACGAGTCGAGCTTTTAACGAGCTACTCGAGCTCGAGCTCGTTTAACTTGAGTCGAGCTTGATAATTTCGAGCTCGAGTCGAGCTCAAACAAAATTTAGAGCTCGAATAATTTCACGAGCCGAGCTTTTAAAACTTATATTTAGCTCGGCTCGTTCGAAAGCTCGTTTAGTTATTCGAGCTGAACGAGCCAAACAAGTTACTCGAGCTAAACGAGCCGAACGAGCTAATCGAGCTAAATATGTAGTTTCAAAATATTTTAATTTTAAATTTTTAATTACTATAAGTATTAGGTTAAACTTAAAACCAAAACTAGCAAGATATTAATCGTCAATCACATAAAAGATCTACACTTTAGTTTATATGTAAATATACATACAAACTAGTAAGCTTGGGCTTTTATTTTTATAGACCCCACATTTTCTTCCTTTTGTTTCACTCTTTCAATGTGGGATGTGAAATGAAATCCTTTTTCTTTTCTTTTTTCATTCAAACTTACAAGTATTACTTGGATTCTTAATATGTATAAATAAGTTAAATGTGATAAGTAAATTGTTACTCATATATATTCATTGATCATATAATGGTTAATATTAGTTTTATGCTAGTTAAGAGTTTTATAAAGAAGTAACTAATATGTTTAATAAACTCTTTATCAAATATATAAATGAATTAAATCCAATCATAAATAACACTAAATAAAAATTATGAATCATTAGATGATTTCAACGAATCTCGCTCATATGGCTCACGTGATGTTGAGTTATATTGAGGTTTTTGTGATTATAAATACAACATATGTATGTATATTGTATATTAACGATCCCTTTCTATGATTTTCATGCTTACGCACATAAAAGACACATACGATGAAATTCAGATATGTGTTATCATATGTGACACATATATATATGATACTCCAATATGTATAGACACATAGACACGTACGTATGAAAGCCAAATATGTATGGACACACACATATGAAATACATAAGTCCGACCAATATTTACATATAAAGACACATATTTGATATATATACATATGCATAAACTCATTGTGAGGTTGCTAAAAGCAGTTGATTCGTGGTTCTTAAACGATATAACATAAACAATGTTATCCATGGTTCTTAGACAATAAAACATAAACAACGTTATCATCTTCGATCAATCTGATTATGAAACACGAAGATTGTTGTTGGTAATATTCTAGTAGAAACTCTTATTCTGATTTTAGTTATGAACTAACTAACTCTTACACTCGTAAATTCATGTCAACTAGTTGAGATATTTATGACAATGGTTTATTGATTATAATCTATTACATGTGAATACAAACATATTTATGTATACACATATAATGTCTCTCATATGAGCATTTATACATACAAACACGAACATACATTCTTACATATGATACACACATACATTTACAAGAGACAGATGAAGATACATAAATACACAATACACATACACATAACTAACTTGGTTCACGACCCAAACAATTCTTAATTTACTTGAGCTCATTAAATAATTTATGATCTTGACTCTAGCTCAAATAACAAAAGTTCCTCGACCAATTTCATGAATCGAGCTTACAAAATTATATACTTGGCTATACTCACTCGAAAATCATGTATATAAAAAGAGGTAAAACATATACTAGGGAATCATACATGATACAAGTATATCAATTATATGTTCTTTATGAACCTTAATTAATCATTTATTTAATTCTTTTAGCATCAATTTTTTTGTTCTTTTCTATTATTAGATCAAGCGTATTAACTTTGTTATTTAGTTTAATTAGTAGATTTGTTAGCACAAGTTAATGAAAAAAAATATCATATTTTTAATTAAGAATTATAATTATAATAGAAAATGTAACAATATAAGATTTATGTTTTGAAAATTATGTGAAGTAGTTGTATATTGCCTAATCAAAGAAGCAAGATGAAAAGTATCCCACATTGAAAATAATAAGAAAAGTGAAGAGAGATAGATACTATAAAACAAAGACCCATTTCATTTTTCATAAACAACTACATCTACTTACTTGAAATTATAAAAAATATAAGTATGATTGTTATACACTCTTTTGCTTCAAATGCAAACTAGTGTTTATTATAAATTACATAAACTTTAGTTTAACATTAGAACAATTTTTATAATCGTAAACGAGCTTTCGAGCTCGAGCTTGAGTTAATAAACGAGACTTTCAAGTTCGATCTTCTATACGAGCATATTAAGCTTGAAAGTTATTTTATTAGAGGATTACAAAAAAAAGATAAAAATTTTAAACGAGCTTCGAGCTCGAGCTCGAGCTCGAACAACAGCAAAATATTCGAGCTCGAGCTCGAGCCAATTTATAAAAGTTTATTCGAGCTCGAGCCGAGCTCGAGCCGAGCAGTTAATAAACGAGCCTAGCTCGTTTAGGCCAAAACTCGACTCGACTCGGATCGTTTACACCCCTACTGTCATGTACTGTTCCCAGCAAAGAAAATCAAGACTTTGCCGTTTTCTTCACTTTTATGCTCCAAAAAAGTCCAAAATGCTTCCTTTTCCAGATTTCACTCCAAAAGTATCTAAAATGACAAAAGGAACGATTTATGGCAATATTTGATCAAATAAATTCAAATTCGGGCTTAAATGACCCCTTAAAAACGGTTTATTTTTCGCCTCATCACCCGCTCAAACTGCAGGAGAGTATTAGCCGAATAGCCATGCATTCTTATTAGCCCAAGCGTGTTTATGTCTTTGTATTTACTTAGGCCATTAAGGGTTTTATGTAACACGACTTTATGTATTATAAATGTTATTCGGTTGCTAATAAAATAATTAAAGGGAACACCGATTATAATACAATGCATATCTCTAAAAGAGTCTAATAAATTTGTCTGCACAAATTAAGATGAGATTTTATTCTAGCTTTTGAAAGAAAAAAGTGATTACATAAAAAGAGGAGAAACTTGAAATCGAAGGAAACTCATTTGAAAGGGACTCTGACACCCTTTCCGCTTTTATTTAACCCATTTTCATTACACTTCTGTCCCAACGGGCAACAAACCAACCCACCAAACAAACTCAAATCAAATCACAGTGGCATTTCCGTAATTAACTCACTCCCAACACTCCCCTATAGTACCAAGTGACTGTAAAAAATCTTGAAGAACAAATGTCTTTTGTTTAGTTTCTTAAAAACTTTATAAAAAAATGTCAGGCGGGTCAAACTCAGAATCAAAAAAGAAACAAAAGGGTCATTCCAAAATCGAACCTTTTATATCTCAAAGTGGTGACCATAACCCCAGAAACTTAAGATCTTGGGCTAAACGAACCGGGTTCATTTCCATTTTCTCTGGTGAAGTTGGAACCTCTAGTAATACTAGTACCAGAAATGGGTTTGATTTGGAGAGAGGTGGTGGGGGTGTTGGACCGGGGATTGGAGGTGAACCGGTTCAGGGGAGGGCTAGGGATAGAGGTTTTGAGATTGAACCGGGTTTGAACCGGGGTGGGAGTGAAGAGCCTATATTGTTGGATGATAGAAGAAATGGTGGTGAGGTTATGGAAGGTGATAATAAGGAGGAGGATGAGTTTTATTTTAATGGACAAGGATTGAATGATGTAATGTATCCTGGTGGTGAAGGAGGGTCGGGTAATGGCGAAGCGAATAAGCTGGAAATGAAATGTGGGATCAGAGATAATCCTGGTTTAGGTTTGTTTTCTTTGCTTTTTTTTTTTACTAGTATGTTGTTTGTATTTTGAATGATGGAAAACTCAACTATTGCATTATTTTTTATCAACTTAGTACAATTTGGTATTTGAAATCATCAACTTTTAGCGAGTGTATGCCATTCTGTTTTAGAAGTAATTACCGTTAGTATTTGAATTTTGTTATGAAGTGTGTATATATGCAGTTTCTAGTGTTTGGGCATATCGTGATACTGATTTTGAATATCTTGCTATTTAGACTAATGAGGCACAGGGCCTTCAAAATTCACGAGACGGCCCTGATTTAGAGCGTGTTTGGGATTGCATATTTCAAGTGCTTATTAAGTTATTATCTTATTGCATCCTTAAAGTGTTTGTATTTCTAGGTGATTATTGGCTTATCTGCTTATTTTGTGAGGAAATATGCAATCTAAAACATCCCTATGAGGGCTAGATATTCAGTTTTGTAGTAGCTGCAACGAAAACTAAACCGATGCAGACTATGGGGTGCTTGGAATTGCATATGAAATCTGCTTATTGCTTAACGAAACAAGCAATCTCAAACACGATTAAAACTGTTTTTCTACTATATCAAAACGCAATAAGCACACAGACAGCTGGTCATCTCTAATAAGCGATCTCAAACGCCCCCTAAACCATATATAGATGTTTATGTGGTACTTCAAATAGTAAATACCAATAAACCCTCATTTATATCTATAAATCTAGTTTATTTTTGGATGCTCCATCATATACTATTGCTGACTTATATCCATTTACTTCTGCAATGCAGTCCCGCTATTGTATTACGGTATGCAGCATTACCTCTCACTTGCTGGTTCACTAATGTTAGCCACTATTCCTTTTAGTTATTCTTTTTAAGCTCAGTATTTGAACAAGATTAACGAGTCGCCAATATAACAAGTTATCTGTTTTGCTTGACAGAAAGACACAGCCACAGTAATATCCACAATAATGCTAGTCTCGGGCATTACAACAATATTACACTCATACTTCGGGACACGACTACCATTGGTTCAAGGGAGTTCATTTGTCTTTTTGGCTCCGGCCTTAGTTATCATTAATTCCCATGAGTACCGAAATCTTAGCGAAAATGTAAGTTTGTCAAAATTTTGTATTCCTTTTATTTCATCTTTAAAAACCTTCCATAATCACATATACACGTTTTTAAATGCAGAAATTTAGACACATAATGAGGGAACTACAAGGGGCCATTATTGTTAGTTCAATCTTTCAATGCATAACGGGATTCAGTGGTTTAATGTCCTTGTTTTTAAGGTTAATAAATCCGGTCGTGGTTGCACCTACAATTGGAGCGGTCGGTTTAGCATTTTTTAGCTATGGTTTTCCTCAAGCTGGTAGCTGTGTCGAGATCAGTCTTCCTCAGATATTATTTGTCCTTATCTTTTCCCTGGTGAGCAACGCATTTAATTGCATGACTTATTTGTGTATAAATTTGTTGAATTTTAGTGTCACTTGACATAGATATACTTCTTTTATGTAGCACCTTCGAGGAGTATCTATCTTTGGAAATCGGGTATTTCAAATATATGCGGTAAGTATATGCTAAATAAAGACATATACATGTATCATATTATTTTTGTTTTTGTTTTCATAGTTGTAACATAAATATTTTACAGGTCCCTTTGAGCATTGTAATTATATGGGTGTACGCGTTTTTCTTGACAGCTGGAGGAGCATACAACTACAAAGGATGTAGCTCAGACGTACCCATATCAAATATATTAATTGATTCTTGCATTAAACATGCATATACAATGAAACATTGCAGAACCGATACATCTAATGCATGGGAAACTACTGATTGGGTTAGGATACCTTACCCTTTGCAGTGGGGTATCCCAATTTTCCATCTAAAAACATCCATCATCATGATCATTGTGTCTTTGGTGGCATCAGTTGACTCGGTAAGCAACCGCTGACAAAAATATCGAACAAGTAGCTACCATGTTTATTAATGTGATTCTTAATTTGGTTTTGCATGTTGATAGGTTGGAACATATTATTCGGCATCAATGCATATCAATGCAAAACCACCTACACGGGGTATTGTAAGTAGAGGAATTGGTTTGGAAGGCTTTTGTAGCGTACTTGCTGGGCTATGGGGGACGGGTGCCGGTTCAACAACTTTGACTGAAAATGCACACACCCTTACAATCACAAGAATAGCTAGTAGAAGGGCTGTGGAGTTGGGAGGGGTTATCTTAATCATCTTCTCTTTCATAGGTATACTCTTTTTCTCATAATCTTTTAGTCATGTATTTATCATTTCTGTGTAGTTTCATGAATTGAGTAGATTCATTAATAAGAGATTATTTTTAGGTAAAGTCGGTGCCATTCTTGCTTCTATACCACAAGCATTGGCTGCTTCGTTATTGTGCTTTGTGTGGGCCCTCATTGTGGCATTAGGACTCTCAACATTGCGGTATACTCACACAGCAAGCTTCAGAAACATTATGATAGTTGGTATATCCTTGTTTCTTGGTTTGTCCTTACCGGCATATTTTCAACAGTATCAACCCGAAACTGCGTTGATTCTGCCCGGTTACTTTATTCCTTACTCAGCAGCATCAGATGGGCCAATTAACTCCGGAAATAAACAGGTATGTCCTTTTGTTTCCTTTTATGTTGATTATTTTGATTCATTTTCGTATTTTGATGATAATGCGAGTGATCAGACAAGGTAACAAATTTTCTAGTTATAGAACATGGAATGTTGTGAAAGGCCTAACATATTGTGATTTTGTTCTGATTTTATGTCAGTTTGATTTCATAATGAATGCGCTTCTATCGATGAACATGGTGGTTACACTATTGGTGGCGATAGTACTAGACAACACTGTACCAGGAAGTCAACAAGAACATGGTGTGTACCTTTGGTCAACTTCCGAGGACTTGTCTGCAGATCCATCTTCTCTTGATGATTATTCATTACCGAAGAAAGTTTCTCGAGTTTTCAGATGGGCAAAATGTTTGGATGCATGACTTTCGTAAAAAGTCAGTGGTCAACTCTAATAGGTGATACATGCATACATTCTTATACCCTACTTGTAAGAACGTCAAGAAGCTCTATTCATCTGCTTTATGATACAAGTAGTGAACACATTGTATAGTTACATATGATTTATATTAGAAGGGAATAGATCTTTTGTTGTGCCAATCTTGAATCAAGGAACGGAGGATGCGATTAGGAGTAAGGCGGTTGTGTTCTAGGGCTAAGTTTGTCATTGGTGAAGTATTGTGCCCCATTCCCAGCCATTGCTTTATAGCGCCTAGCTCATATGAGAATCCATCTGAAGCAATGTGTGGGTCCTCCATTATATCCTGCAAGCAATACAAAGTTATGTTAAACACAAATGCTTGATAAAGTGGTTGATCTTGGGTTACGGAAATATAAGATGTTTGGGCTATTCATTGAAACTACTTATCAAGTTTTGATAGAACACAATGACGAATAAACAGTTTTGGGCGTGTTTGGGATTGTTTATCCAAATTGTTTATCTGATTTTCACATATGTTTCATTAGGTATTTTAGAAGACATATATGTGCTTAGAATGACCTTATGTGTTTGAATACCAACGGTGAGAGCACATGCTCTAATGGCTCTTATAGTCTTATGCAATTCATCAAGTGAAATACCTTAACTACATACGTAAACATATGCTAACCTTTAAGATTGGACAAACGAAGGAAGATGGTATGATTGTTTGATCATCCATATCCATGCATAACTCATTCAACGAAAATCCAACATCTGCTGCTATAACATCTGCCTTATTCCGCACCACTTCTATCTCCTTCATCACCATTGTCATCCCGATATACGCATCTTCTTCACTGCGTGTACATGAACACCTTATACCTATTTTTGCAAGCTCCATCGCCACTTCCAAAGGCCATTCCCCTACCCTCTGATCTAAAACCTCTGCAACAGACCCGCAGCATTTTCTCCCAGTCAAAAGCTCCAACACTACACTCCCAAAATCCTGAATATCCGACCTTATATCAGATTCATCATATGAGAAATCTAGCCTAAACCCGTGTAGCTTGGCAACATTATTACGGTCCAAAAGGATGTTGGCTAGGTTCAGGCTGCCGTGTATCATGGGTTTGGGCTTGGTTAGATGGAGATAAGTTAGGCCTGAACAAACTTCGGCTGCAATGTCGACTCTAGCATGCCAATTTAGACCTAGTTTTCTCATACTATTAGAGGAAAGAACGTTTCTTAGGCAGTTTTGATGCATATACTCGAAGACTATGCATTTCAGCTCCTTGCAGAACCCCATCATAGCCACCAAATGTGGATGTTGTACACCGCTTAGAACCTTCACCTACATATGACAAAACATATTGTTATAACAATATAACCTGTAGGCAGGTCAGATAGGTTTAGGTTTATATGCATGGGTACCTTTTGATATAATTTAGGTATGCGCGTATGATCATAAAAGATATGGTATGATTAAAATAAGTAGAAACTTTTTTTAGATAAATTGTTTCAGGAGTAAGCATTTGAGTAGTAGTTAAGCTTTAAACGCATTTCATATCCAGTAACTTCTACAGTTAACCCATATACAATAAAAAGGGCCCAATTGACCCGTTTCCATATAAACTGGCTGAATTTGTCACCACTAGTAATGAGGTATGTTAAGCTTGTTTACCTTGATATCAAATTCTTCTTGTGAAACTTGTTTGATCCCAAAGCCATACAGCTTGACAGCAACTGTGGTTTGATTGATTCGAGCTCTATACACATTTGTAAAATCACCGGAACATTTTATTCTGCAGTGTCCCGAGAAGTTCTCAGTGCCTGCTCTAATCTCGTCAGCTGTAAACTCTTTATAAGCGAAATTTAATTTGTTCAATCTTGTGACCATTTCAATAGCATCTTTATCCCTACAAAACTCTATTCTTCGCTGCAAAACATCCTTCTGTTTCCTTAGTTTTTCAATCTCTTGAATCATGCCACCCCTTTTGCGGATCATCTTGCTTAAATGCTCTTCATTTCTTGATTTCGCAAGTGTCGATGATTTTAGTTTGTTTGAAAGCTCCCTGTGGATTTCGAGTGTCGAATTGAGTTTACTTTTCTTCTGCTCAAGTGTAAATCTGTTTTCAGTAAGTTCATCTCTTATGGTGTTCAAATCCTTTTCAGCATCTACTCGTTTCTTAGTTTCTTCATTCATTTCAGCTTCAAGATCCCCTGCCTATGTATCCAAAGATCGCTTATTAATAAATCATACTGATATTAAAGTAACAACAGAGGTAGAAATATTGACGCATTTACTTATATTGTGGTTATGTTTGAAACCTGTAAAAAGAAGGTTAGCTAAATGTTAAAAGGGAACAGGTCGAAAGTCTTGCAGCGTGTCACAAGTCTTGCGGTGTGTCATAAGTCTTTGTAATAATATTTGACATACTATGTATTTATAAAAAGAAAAATGTAAACTTTTTGGATAGAAAATGTTTCATGTCAACCCAACTTGACCCGTTTCAACCTGCACACCAACGACCTACCCATTTTGACATGTTACTAACCCACCCACTTTGCCACTTACAAGAATAATTGACGAGATTGATATATTACCCTTGCATTACACAAGTTAATTGCCCATTCTGCTTTTGAGTATCTTATCGCACTTTCTTTGGCTTCTCTTCTCTTCAAATGAATAGTGTCTCTTGCTTCACCTATTTGGATTCTCATGTATTCAGTTTTCTGAATCGAATTCTGGTAAAATTGGTCAAAAAAGTGTTATTATATATCTTAGAACTCATAATTCAGAAAGATTTGCAACGAATGCTCTAAACCACAAGGTTTCATACAATTTTATATCCGGTTCTATGGTTGTAGCCGTTTTATACTTTTATATCAATATGATAATATTGCACAGAAGTTGCTCTAAAGCGAATAAAAGTTACCAAATCTTTGGGTATATCTGGTTCTGTTGATTGACTTGAAACATGTACAGCTTCTAAATGTTCTTCTGCATTAGACTCCAACAAACGGTTGAAGTACTCTTCAATCTCTTCTACAGAATTCTCCCACATTGAAGGCGTATCTAAACTTGTTGAAGAAGAAGAGGGCAAAGTTCGAGGACTTTTTGTATTTTCTGGAAACATTTTGCCAAACCAATCTTTGAAACTACCTCTCTTTTTACTTAGTTTAGTTACCATCTCACCTAGGTCATCTTCAATGAATCCCCCATTGTTTTCTTCTTTCAAAAAGAACAGTTTCCCTCCACTTGTCAAATATAATTCACAGAAATTGGGCTTCTTTCGCTGAATAAGCCTTAATCCATTCAATCCATACTTCCTAAAGAACAAAAATTGCAGAGATAAACGAGCATGACATAGGGGTGTTTGGGATGGCATTTTGAAAAGTGATCATTTTATTATCGAAACTGATCATGTTATTATCACAGCTTTAAAGTTTAAACAGTAAGTACAACCAAGCACTATCCACGCATATTGCTGTGTTAAAACTACTTATCGTTTTCTAGCTATGCCATATTACATATTCACCATAAAATGAAATGTCAAACACCGTATAACAAAGTCAAAGACGTTAAAGTAGACATACAATGAGAATGACTTCAAGAATGTGATTCCCATCACTAGTTTGCGTATTCTAAGACCGGATATGAGTTGCAAGATTCTTTTATCTATAGGTTCATCATTTTTCTCGATATTTAGAGTTTCGGTTTTCACCTGTGAACAAAAGTTCCAAGCTTTCAATAATATCATAATTTAAATAAGTGTTCCTCACAATCATATAAAGTAAAACACAACACCTGGCCACAAAAAGCTATGTACTGTTGCAGAACCTTGTTAAGTTTCCCTTCCTCGGACTTCTTTAAAAAGTCAACGCTCTCATCGTTCATGTAACTTGCAGGAAGCTTTCCATCTTGAATCAAGAAACCATATCAGTCAAACACATAACGAAAAAACAGAAAGTCAATACATGCATGATCATGAACTTACAATATGTGTAAACATAGTCTCTATTGATATCTGCATGAAGTATAACAATCGAAATTTGAGAAGAAGACCATTTTCTTAGTGTCCATTCAAGCGTTGCAAAACCCTCTTGCACATCATTGCCAACTGCTACGTACACTTTTTCCATCCTCGTTATGATGTGCTTGTATGTATGTGTTCGATTATGCTAATTAAATCAGATTGAATACGAATAAATTCATCTCAAGATATGATTTTTCTGGATAGGTTTTGAATGATGAGAAAAGGGTTGGTTAAATAAATACAAGAATATGAGGACCGGTGTCATCAAGGTACTCCAATATATATGTTATTTTCATAGGTAAAAGGTTGAAATTGATTGCATCGTCTTTGAAAGCAATATTTCGTAAATATGTCATAAAAAGTCAAGTGTAGTACTATGTGTATGTACTTGTGTGATACCTACTATGGGCAATTTTTGTTTGTATGCATGCATGTACGCACAATTTGTGTACGTAACTACGTATATACCAGGGCATCAACTCCATCTTTGGCGTGACACTATTCCACATAGTTTATGCAAGTGCTCCCTTCCTATAAACCAGACAAATCTCCTTCCCTGTCATTTTAGACGGGGACATAGCTCCAAGAAGGTGAAACTTTTGGCAAGGTCTATACTTAGGACCTCTGGTTCGGCCACGCTCCATAAAATTATGCAGTTGTTATTGTGTATATAAAACGTAAAGGGGCGAAAAATGCATTGAACTCATTTTCTTAGTGTATGTCCTAAGGTATTTCAAAAACGAATGTGGGACACTAGGAACTTAATTGGTATCTAATTAAGATAGTATGTCCTAAACTCTTAATACTCATGTAAAGATATTATGCTTTAAGGTGACTTATAATCAAAGGGAGATGATTTGCACACTCCCAAAAATGATTGGCACACTCAAAATGTGAGTGTGTTGACATTTATACCCTTACAGGATATGAATAAGTCCAAACAATGTGAGGGTATAAATGTCAACACACTCAAAATTTGAGTGTGCCAATCACTTTTGGGAGTGTGCAAATCACTTCCCATAATCAAAGGTTACACTTATCAAGTTGCAAGAACTATTTGAGACATCATATGTCTTAGCCAGTTATTAGCCACCACAGCATAGCGGTGGGCTAAAGCCAGTCCGTATCGACAAAACTAGAAAACAGATTCAAGACTAAAACTAGTTTTGGTTTAGATTGTTCAAAGTTCAAACGGATTTTCAGTTTCAAGATAAATATTTATGACAAATGAAAAGCTCCATGTGAAATGGAGCACATTTTTCTCTAATAACTGCTGTATTTTGTTTTGTCAAAAAGTGTTACTTTTACCTTTCTATTAATTACAGATATTTTGTCGGGATGGTATTCACATAACTTTATCAAACGTTGATTACGAAGCTTGCCTCACTTTTTCTTAATTGGTCTATTATGCTAATTGATTGATTTGAAGGTTTCTTTAGCAATATTTTTAGGAACACCTAGATACATTTGTATATGTCGATGTTGACATGTACAGTAATTTACCAGTTTAAAGGATAACGTCATAATCACGCGGGTTTGAGAGCACAAATTTTATCGTTTGTGCATAGGAGTGAAGTAGACGGCAAGCAAACACGGTATTGTTTAGTTATAAAAAAATTGTTAAAGATGGTTATGCTAAAAATATTCTTTTGCAGCTATGTGCAAAAGGGCCATATATGGATGAAGGGTAGATATTTCAATAGCAGATAGAATTTCGTACATGAGTTATTGACATCCATGTGCAAGGAGCATATGGATCTTCTCTTTGTTTCATTTTTGTCACATTTTCCACAAGTATAAAAAAGTTAAGTTCAACAAATATTCTTCTGCAACTTTATGTGTTTGTAATGACATTTGAAGTAGGTATATGAAATTCTTTGATTTCGGTGTATAGTTTCCGCAACTCCCTTAATTACCGTACCTAATATGAAAGAGAAGTGGGATTGTTAACTCACCAAAGGAAAATATATACTACGTAGTACTACTTATAAATTTAAGATGCTAAAAAGACAAATGAAATACAACAAACGAAAAGCACCAAAAGGGTCTATCTACCATATTATATCACTTTTTTTTTTTTTTTGGTTGTTAATATGAAGTTTTCTGGAATGATTTAAGACTAAGAGTCTAAAACAATGACTAATATTCACATGTTTTATTATGTAGTACGTCCTTCAGCATAAAAACGAGACTTTATAGCGGCAAATAATTATAGCTGAGATATTTTGATTTAGTGTTTCATGTAACATTATGCATATTACGTAAAATAATCAAAATGTAATTAAAAAATGTTATAACGTACAATAATTAAACTGAAAATTAAACATAACAATAATTAATTGAAATATATTTTCTTCTAGAAAAAAGCTTTTTAGCTCTTTCTACGATGTGTTATATATATAGTTCAAATGATAAATATAGTAGCATGTATTAAATTTGATTGTTATAAGACTATTTAAAGGGTGTTATATTAAAGGGTAAAGGCTATAAAATAACAACTTACTTTTTAAATTTTATCGAGATGAAACATTTACTTTTTTATCAACATTTAAACCAACGAAACTTTCAAATATTGTTCTGAGGTGAAACACTTATTTTTTTTTATCAATATTTAAGCCAACGAAACTTTCAAATATTGTTCTAAGGTCAACAAAAATACCCTTGAAAAAAGTGTTTCATCTCAAAACAGTATTTGAAAGTTTCGTTTGCGTAAATGTTGATAAAAAATTAAGTGTTTCACCTCATAACAATATTTGAAAGTTTCGTTGGCTTAAATGTTGATAAAAAAGTAAGTGTTTCATCTTGGTAAAATTTAGAAAGTAAGTTGTTATTTCATGGTCTTTACCGTATATTAAATTAGAGAAATGCTAGAACGACTCATAAATTTCACACAAAAAATTCACGCGTTGACGTGTCAGCGGGTGATTGGTTTAATAAGAGAGAAGAGAGAGAAAATGCACCAATTATCACTATCAGCTGACACGTCAGCGAGTGAATTTTTTGTGTGAATTTTATGAGTGAGTCTAGCATTGTTCATTAAATTAAGTGGTAAGATATGAATGTCTTAATAAGCCTCTTATAAAGGAGTTTGTAGTTTTAATGTGTCTCTCATTAAGATATAGTAACGGTTTTGGGCCTATAATACTTCCCACTAAGAGAAAAGTAAACACCTCTAACTTGTCAATATTTTTATTTTTATTTTTATTATTTCTTTTTTTTTTTCCTTCAAAAAAGGCAAATATATTAACACGACCAAAATATACAATGTGCATGTCAAAGCGACATATACACGTGATCATATGACTACACCTCACACTTTACACGAAACCAACAAAAGAAAACAAACTACCAGACACCCCCTACACAATGACTATAATTCAGCCTCACCTACATAGACCACACGTATCTATTATTGTTAGGTCACCATTTATGTAAACACAAGTATGATAATGAAAGAAGATAGATGAGAATGAGAGATGGTTGATTATAAGAAATGAGAGAAGATAAATTGCAAGAGTTTCTTTAATGTATTCAAATAACCAACAAAATGAAATATTTACATAAGCTTGGTATTTATAAGGGAGGAGTAGGGCAATACTCCCTTCCTCCCTCATCTTACTTAAACGTGGGCTTTAAAGCCCATTGGACTTAATACTTAAGCCTTGTAACATAAAACATATTGAAATAAATAACTAAGCAACCTATGACAAAAGGTAATGACCGAGACTTGACTAAAATACAAAAGTATGATCCCAACAATCTCCCCCTAAGGGTCGGTCATCACGGTTGCTTGACGTCTTCATCTTTGTCGTTGACTTGTGACATGTAAAGCTTTAGACGTCTTCAAAATGGTTGAATGATAATGAATGTACTTTGCTCTATGTCTTTGTTCTTTAGTGATGATGTAGTGATTGTGTCATGAAGTAGTCTGCCATTCGTCACTCCTGCGTCTGTGGTGGTTGTCCGCCATTCCAACATACTCATACATCTTCGGACTTATACTTTCACGTGCACGAAGTTCCTTTTCATATTCTGAGATCTTTAAGTCTTTATACTTTGTAGATTCTTCTTTATTAACGTAGAATCTTTCTTTGGACTTTGTGGTGCTAAGATCTTTGGGGGAGCTATCATTTGCTTCAAGATGTATGTATGAGCATGTTGGAATCTACCATCATGGAAGTGAGGTACCTGCAAGTAAACAGTTAGCAATAAAACAACCGGTACTTACAGATAAAGAATTAGAGCTCATCAACAGCATATTGTGAAGACTCCTTCTAATCCTTATCCAGGCCGTTCCCATATCAGATACTCCCGAAGGAGCTTACGAGACCTACTAAGTAGCTCAATGACTGGGTGAGTCGCTGGGGATCACTCCACGACTGTAGACCGCTATGGAACCACCGCAAACACTAAGCGTAACCCTTGTGGGGTTACCGAAGTGACCTGCTGTCAGGGCTGCTTGATGTTGACCCTGGCAGGAGTTTCCGTTCAATCATTGAGAAATACATATGTAATCCTCTCATAAACGTTCTCGGCAGATTGCTAAGATCTGCGAAGGACTCGATAATTTACAGCTGGTGTCCATTGATGTAGAACACCAGTTGTAGAAATACTAAGTGTTCCTAAGAGATCTTTGATGTATCTCAAGGCTCTAGACTCTATAAGTGCACACTTAGGTTTCCTATGCGGAGACTAGGGAGGGGTCTCATGCTTCAATATCAACTATCTCTAAGAGATAAGTCGATAGATTACACTGGTTCCCCGTGAGAATGAAACAAGCTCTTTTAAGAGAACTTGAGTGGTTAAGAAGGTATAGTGCATTGCGTCACTGGGTCCATGACGACTTTATCTTCAATACCGGTGTTGTCTTTTGCAACAACCAGTAGCATATGTATTGAACCCGGTGTTTGCCCTAAGGTTGAACATATGGAGGGCTATTTCTTTTCACCCTTTTCTTTACTTTTCTTTTTAATTCTTCAACTCCTTCTTCCCTTTCATTCTTTTCTCCTTTTTTCATATCATACCTAAGGACTTCTAATTCTAACTATGGGAGATGTCCTTGGGTAGATCCCTCCGGCTCTGGCGGATCATAGGACGGTTTTTCCTATCTTAAACACCTTATAACTCCGACAGTAGCCAAGAAACCTTTGATTGAAATTCTCTCAAAGTGTTTGTGATAATCAAATATTTTGGTTAACACTTTGAGAGTTTTGTGTACACCTTTAGAAGGGCTCCCCCTGCACATGTGCTCATAAGTATTTAATAAATTTGCACATGCGGGAGGAGCAAGCATTTTGAATTGATCCACTTTCCGTGAACAAGACCGATTCGAGACACGCTTACATCACTAGTTAAACTAGCTTGAAGTTATTACCCGGCCTGGTCTAGTCCACTGAAAGTTTCTCGAGACGGTACATTTCTACTAAGACAAATCCTTTTCGAGACACGCTTACGTGGTTAGTTAAAGAGATACATTGTCAGTTTTTAGGTGACAACTAGCCCTAGTAACTAACTTGATGTTATTACCCATCGAGGATAAGTCTTTTCGATATTACTAACTTTTATTGTCTCGTCAATTCCTGGGTCAATACTGAGTCTAGCTCGCACATGATACAAGTTTTAAGCTTTGACTTCTTATATTTTAATCACTTTTTCATTTTCTCCCCCTAAAAAATAGCATATAAAATGATGTTTTTGACAATCTTTTAGATTAACATATGCCTTTTGAGTCTTACGGGGAGATTCACCAAGAACTTTTGATTTAGAACAAAGTATTTTGTTTTGACAAGTGCTCCCCCTCAACAAGTGATTAGGTCTTATTGAGGTGAAATACTTGTCCTTTCGAGCAGAATTATGAAAATTCATAAACATTTGATTAATTCTACTCAAAAGTAAGAAGCCTTCGCTTCTTATATTTAGGATTGAGGCACTGATGCGTACCTCAGGGTCCTTTCTTTACAAGCTTGGGTTGTGCACTGTAATGCGTGCACAAGCCATTATGAAGTATAATATTGACAAATCAAATCAAATTCTTACAACTTTCTACCATTCATGTCTCTGAAATGTCAACACTGGAAATCCTGGTCTGCCTCCAACATAACTTTCCAATCTCCTGAACTGATCCCTGCGCTTCAACCGGTTCTCAATCCTTGTAATGAATCTGCGAGCGTCCCTGGCCTCATTGGTATTCCACCGTTTAGATTTACCCAGTGCTATGTCATCCAATCTGCTTTTGATTCCATCTCTGATGAACTTCAAGGTTTCATCACAGAACTTATGTATTTCTCCATAGGCCATGAAGCAGTTACGACCGTTTACACTGCGGTAGGTGAACCCAAATGCCGAATGTCTGATCAAGGAGTATTGAGGTAGATGTTGAAGGTTGGGGATGTCAAACATATTTGGTTTGGTGAGATTCAGCTTCTTCTGATAACTTTCCACTCCCAGTTGAAGATCTTCTACTCTTTCTCTGATGACTATCTGCCTAATGTAGATTAGGAGAGCTGTGATAAAGGCAAGCTGCATCTCTTTGGGTAAGTTGCAAAGCTTTCCTTGAACTTTGAGCAGGTACATATCTTCAATGTCGTTGAGAAGTAGTCATGGAAAGTCTGACTCAGAAATATCGTACTCCTTTTCATCAAGTCTTTTGAGTGTGATTTTGCTGAGGAAGGGGTACCCAAAGTGAGTGACAGTCGAAATGAACTGAATCGAGACTATCTTCAAATCACTTGCCACATCACCCATCGTCTGATTCAGTCTGCTACTTCGATAATACTGTGCCCGGTTATCTGGCCAATGATGTATACCATAGAGTGCATTCCGGTCATATTCAACAACTTTGTCGATGAATAAGGCAGAGGCTTTTTCTTCGATGGCATTGTTGAGATATCTAGCTGCAGGGAGAAAGGCAAGTGAGTTGACGTACTTCTTCTCAATCTTGCTGCCGAGTTGCAGAAATTCCAAGTCATTGTTGAAGAAGAACTTGTAAGGGGTCTTTGGTTCCTTAGGCTTCCCAATCATCGGTAGTGGTTTGGACCAGTCAGTTATGTAAGGTGCGGTTTTCCTTGTAACCGGATCGACGTAAGATTCAGGATTGATCCAGTCAATATTGCTTGACATGGCTCGAGCAATATTTTCAAGATGGTACTCAAGTTCGATGGAGTTAGCAGACCGATCTTTCAGAAGATTGAACACATCATTCTTGATTCTTCGTAGCTCTTTCTTGTTCATCTTTTTCATCTGAAACTTATGCTGAATCAACTGAGCGTATTCCACTGTTCGACCGTCTTGAGGTTCTTGATTGTCTGCAAGTGGCAGTTGCGAATTAATCATCTTTTCAAACCAGGAGTAATCGGCAGTTTCGTCTTGGTCTAGCCATTTGAGGTCGGTTTTCGGTTTCTTGGGTTCTGTGCCTTTTGATGAGGTATCTGGTTTGTGCTGATGATGCTTTCGTTTCCTTTCTTTCTTCTTCTTAGATGACGGTTCTGGAACTTCATCGGGCTGAGGAATCTCGTCATCACCTGTGTATTCGAAGTGATCATGTGCTTTGGGAGCCAAACCAAATGCCTTGGGTTGTTGTGAAGATATTGTTGTTGTTGGAGGGTTGACCGGTGCATGTGGTTGAGATGAGGGTCCTTCGGCTTGCTTTTGTTTCTTTGCCTGAGAGTTAGGATCCTGATCTTCATCATCTCTTGGACGTTTAAGTTTGTCAGCCTCAGTGTTGCAGGTTGATGAGGCGAAAAATGGTCCGTTTTTAGGGGGTCATTTAAGCCCCAATTCGAATTTATTTGATCAAATATTGCCCTAAATCGTTCCTTTTGTGATTTTAGGTACTTTGGGAGTGAAATCTGGAAAAGGAAGCAATTCGGACATTTTTGGAGCATAAAAGTGAAGAAAACGCCAAAGTCTTAATTTTCCATGCTGGGAACAGTAGGTGACGGCGTCAAGAGCAAAATTCTATGACGATCCAGAAGAGATTTGATGGCGTCATGAAGGTAGGGCGTCAAGAGTAAAAGTCATGACGGCCTGGAAATGATTAAGTCTTGACGGCGTCAAATGTAGATCAAGGCAGTCCGAGATTAGTTTTGGCGGCGAGGTGACGGCGTCATAAGCTTTGTCTTGACGCCGTCAGACCCCTTTTCCTATATATAGTTTTCTAATTTTTCACATTTAAGAGAGAGAAGTTTTGGGAGAAACCCTAAGTACGATTTTGGTGTAACTTTACAGGTTTTTCAAGGGTTCCAACCCCTTGATACCTTGCATGTGTAATCAAGATAAGTGTTCTTTTAATTCAATCAATATGTCTATGTGTTGGTTGTCTATATCTTGTTCTTGTCTTAATTCTATCATGCTAGGTTAGATCTATCTTGTGTTTGCTTAGAACTAATGATACCTAGATGTTAATTAGGTACTGATTACTTGTTTATTCTTGTCTTGGATGAATGATTTATATGTTAGGCTTAAGAAAACTGGCAGATCTCCAATTGGTAACATGCTTGAACGTCTTAAGAAACATGAACCGACGCGCACTAAGTCTTTATTGGTTGTATTTAATGCATGAGCCACTGTTTACAATCCCTATAGTTGTGCTGGGCATGGTGTAGGAGGAGATAAGAGCTCATAGAATTGGGGAGTTAAGTGTGCCACCCCATGAATGGTATTAAGGAATACGATCCGTCATCCATGCAATTATAACAAGTAATTAACGTGTAAAAGATGTCTAGGGAGTAGTGAAATCTAACTAAACACATTTTCTCCAATTACTGCTCACAACTTTAGTATAAATTAGTTTATTTTCATTTCTAGTATTTTATTTTGATTGCATCTTAGTATTGGGTTAGTTGATTAGCAACTAATTCTGCCCAAGTCCTTCAAACCCGAGATTTTAACTTGCTTTTCATAAAATATAAAAATACAAAAAGAATCTTCCCTCACCTTTAGAACTAGTATTTAGGTTTTCTAATCCTAGCGACACTATTCCTAGCTGAACGATCAATCCCCCGGTACTTGTCACTATACTATACTACAACGATCAGGTACACTGCCTGGTGGGGGTTGTAAGCTTCTCAAGATCTCTTGAGAGGTAAAGCCTGGTGCGATTCCCACGTATCAAGTTTTTGGCGCCGCAGCCCGGGGAATAGTTATTGTCTAGGTTAGAATCTCTTTTTATTAGGTCTACTTGCTAGATTCCTTTCTAGTAAGATTTTATTTTTATTTTTTAGGTTCTCTTTAGTCTATCTTTTCTTTGTGTCTTTGTTTGTAAAAACCTTTCCATTGACTATTCCATTAGCCATTATGGAGAACGTGAATCCACCATACTACCAACCACGAAATTCACCTACTCCAAATGACATTTTGATGTTTAAACAACATGAGGATGAACCTATCTATGATGCATGGGCTCGTTTTAAATATTTACTCCAAAAAGTCCCTCATCATAATTTCGATCTGTGGTCCCAAATTGAAATATTTTACCATCGTGTCGACCACTATACCAAAATGGACATTGACCATGCCGCAGATGGGGACCTTTGGGGATTAAGTGTTGATGAAGCATGGGAAACCATAGAGAATTGTGCCATACTTGCCAAAAAAATGGACAACCCAACAAACGTTGTTACGGATCAATTGATAGCAAGTTTAAGGGAACAAGCAAGAAGACTGTTTGGGGATAAAACTATAGATGAATGAGATAACTGGGCACACGGGGTGGTTTGATTTCACCACAATACAAGCTGAGCACATTGGTAATCCTGATAAGATGGAGGATAAAGTAGAAAATTTTAACCCACTAAGTACCCCACAAGTCCTACCATCATTTAAGGCATACACACCACCCGTGACTTATCCGGAAGAAGTAGAAGAGACTATAGGAACCCCAATAGAGGTAGAGCCCTTGAACCAAACACAACTAGAGGATATAGGTTTGAATACTTATAATGATAACCTTACTCTTAGTTCTAGGGAAGTTCCTAGTTTTGATGAACCGGAGCCTCAACCAAAACCGTTACCTAATCTTCCATCCTTGGATGAAAATTTAGGAATTGAAATAGGTTCCGATCCACCCATCAAACCATATAGTCCGGGTAGTCTTAGGACAAAGGTAGTAGACTCTAAGCCTTGTAGAGAGGAAGCTGACATAGGAGTGGAACATGACCTTACGTACTTACATCACCCATTTATGATTGATCACAAGAAACATTATGGGTTTAAACCAGGTTTATTAGGTCAAGATGGATCCCCAACTAGTAATCTCTTGAAGTTGATTGAAACTGATCCCTTTCTAGGAGGAAATCTTAATCCGCCCATTAACCCGATTGAATTAGGTAAGGTTATGATGATAGGAGCACACCCTTTTGAGCATATAATTCATCCACCACTCTTCCCTCACGTGGCATATTTCCATCCTAAGGGTGTGTATCGCTACTTTCACCCGAACTTAATCCTAAGTGTAGGGAAAACATCCCCTATTTCCGTTAAATAAGGGTAGAGTCAGGCTCGTGACTCGAACAAAAACAAGCGCTTCTTGGGAGGCAACCCAAGCTTTATTTATTTGTGTGTTTTTATTTGTGTGATTTTATTTTGTTTGTTTGTTATTTGCTTCCGTATCCTTGCTTAATTTTTATTGTTGGTTGATCATGTTTCTAAACTAAATAGTGGAAATACTTTACTTTGTTGTTTTGGCCTAGTCTTAACTCCACCTAAAAGTATTTTTTGCAAAAGATAAGTGTAAGGGGAAACCCCAAATATGTTTTCAAGAAACAAACCGATCATGATTCTCCACAATATTAAATGAACATGTATATTCGCATTTGTTAGAGTCAAATGCTTGTATTGAGTCATAATGAAGTTTTGCAGGATTTTCCATGAAGTAGGACCAAGTTTTTCCAGAAATTTTCCGGAAACTTAACATAAGAATTTCTGCAGGTCAATTCTGACGGCGTCAGGAGTTTACTCTTGACGGCGTCAGGTGTAAAAATCTGGAAATTTTACCGGTTTTGTTTTTCTAACGGAGTCTTATGGTTTTTTGTGAATTATTAAGTTTTATAATCTCCAGGAGATCTGCAAACTTCATTCCACAAGCATTATATCTTATCTTGTTTTCTAGGATTTAGTAACTTATATAGGATGCCGCCGATTTTACGCGAGGTTGTCTTGTCTATTTTCTCAGGTTTTACAGGTTATGTATGACAAGAAGATGATTTATATTCTAGATGGGAAGCTTTGATTGTTCATTTTCTTGGAGGAAGATTTAACCTGGCCACCTATTATCCATACCGAGCGAATCAGGGGAGTATTTGATTTCATTCTTTTTACTTATTTCACTTTTACATTCTTTACTTGAACATTGGGGACAATGTTCATCTTAAGTGTAAGGGGAGGGTAAAAAGATGATACCTTACATATGCACTTTCGCTTGAGTTTGTTTTGTTTAATGGTAGATGTGTAATAAAACTATGAGAAATACTTGTTAGTGTAATTTTAGCGCCAAATTTAAATTTTTTTACAACATTTAGGAGTGAAACTTTAGCCACAGCAAGCGTCTCATGGATAGGAGATTGTATGACTAGCACATAACCGTATATTCATAAAAATTTTCCACCCAAATATGTGAGGTTCGCCTTTAGATTTGATAGAAAAAGCATTTACTATTAGTGCTTATGAGTGTACCGGTAGCATTTAGATTCTAGAACTTGCGTTAGTGATGCATCCCGAGACCGCTAGTGAGACTACATTCGTGTAGTAGGATTTACTACATGATAAGAGGCATTAGGATCACCCTTGTGTTAAACCCGTATCATAATTACTTGACCATTTAAGTCATATTACTTGGCTAGTTAAGTCAACTAATTTTTCCCACACCCTTAGCGTACTCATTTTTAGTACACGAAACCCCTAGTACACCCCTCCGAGCCTATCTTTTCGTTTCTAACTTTAAGCATTTTACTTAAAGGAAGAATTTGTTACACCCCACTTAAATGTACACCCAAATCGCCTTAGCCTTCCGTGTATGCGCTCATTTTTAGTGCATTATTGTTATTTGTTAAACCCTAAGTTAACTATCTAATTGATTACATGGTTGCTAAGTCGAGTCATATCTTTGTACATATTGTTTTGGGACGATTGGGACTCACGGGTAAGTACTTATTTTATGGAGTAATGGGGAAGAACATCATATTATTACCCCCATATGTACGTTAATCTTAAAAGTACTCCAAGTGTTTTGATTTTCTTAATTCGAGTCATTAGTTTAGTGTAATGTAAAGTATGTAAAAATTCAAGTGTAAGGGGAATGTTCATCCCCTATGATGTATTATTTTACATGGTAGGGTAAGAGTGTATGCAAAAAAAAATCGAAAAAAAAAAAATCGAAAAAATCAAGAAAAAGAAAAAAAAATAGAAAAAGGAAAAAGAGAAAAAACATACGGACTACCATCCCGTTTCATTCTATATTCATTTTATGTTTTTGTTATTTTTCATTTATTAGCTTAAGTCGAGTCTAGTCTTGGCTTAGCAACGCCATATTGTACATATAATTAACCAAGATTGTTAACTCGCCACCAGTAAAAACTTCCTTTATCCAACAAAACCGTGTATTTCATATCCCTACACCTAACGCTACAACCCTTTAAAAGACCTCTTTGATAGTTTATCCTAGGTGCTTACGCCATGTGGTGGAGGTTTGATCCTTTCCCAAGCCTATGGTAATCTATTTTGCTATGACAGGTAGTGAGAGATATCTTCCGTTTCCATATTGTAATTTACATTTTATTTCACCCGAAAGATGTGAGTATCTAAACACTATTTGTGAGGTGCTAGTGTATGACCTCCGTGCTTGTCTATTGGTCTTTACTGGAACGATTATTTGTTGTAGTTACTTTTATATTAGTGTTAAATGACCCCTACCTTATTTTTTGAGTAGAATAAAAGCGCATTTGCTTGAGGACAAACAAATCTCAAGTGTAAGGGTATATGATGATGCGAAAAATGGTCCGTTTTTAGGGGGTCATTTAAGCCCCAATTCGAATTTATTTGATCAAATATTGCCCTAAATCGTTCCTTTTGTGATTTTAGGTACTTTGGGAGTGAAATCTGGAAAAGGAAGCAATTCGGACGTTTTTGGAGCATAAAAGTGAAGAAAACGCCAAAGTCTTAATTTTCCATGCTGGGAACAGTAGGTGACGGCATCAAGAGTAACTCCCTGACGGCGTCAAGAGCAAAATTCCATGACGATCCAGAAGAGATTTGACGGCGTCATGAAGGTAGGGCGTCAAGAGTAAAAGTCATGACGGCCTGGAAATGATTAAGTCTTGACGGCGTCAAATGTAGATCAAGGCAGTCCGAGATTAGTTTTGGCGGCAAGGTGACGACGTCATAAGCTTTGTCTTGACGCCGTCAGACCCCTTTTCCTATATATAGTTTTCTAATTTTTCACATTTAAGAGAGAGAAGTTTTGGGAGAAACCCTAAGTACGATTTTGGTGTAATTTTACAGGTTTTTCAAGGGTTCCAACCCCTTGATACCTTGCATGTGTAATCAAGATAAGTGTTCTTTTAATTCAATCAATATGTCTATGTGTTGGTTGTCTATATCTTGTTCTTGTCTTAAATCCATCATGCTAGGTTAGATCTATCTTGTGTTTTCTTAGAACTAATGAAACCTAGATGTTAATTAGGTATTGATTACTTGTTTATTCTTGTCTTGGATGAATGATTTATATGTTAGGCTTAAGAAAACTGCAGATCTCCAATTGGTAACATGCTTGAACGTCTTAAGAAACATGAACCAACGCGCACTAGGTATTTATTGGTTGTATTTAATGCATGAGCCACTGTTTACAATCCCTATAGTTGTGCTGGGCATGGTGTAGGAGGAGGTAAGAGCTCATAGAATTGGGGAGTTAAGTGTGCCACCCCATGAATGGTATTAAGGAATACGATCCATCATCCATGCAATTATAACAAGTAATTAACGTGTAAAAGATGTCTAGGGAGTAGTGAAATCTAAGTAAACACATTTTCTCCAATTACTGCTCACAACTTTAGTATAAATTAGTTTATTTTCATTTTCTAGTATTTTATTTTGATTGCATCTTAGTATTGGGTTAGTTGATTAGCAACTAATTCCGCCCAAATCCTTCAAACCCGAGATTTTAACTTGCTTTTCATAAAATATAAAAATACAAAAAGAATCTTCCATCACCTTTAGAACTAGTATTTAGGTTTTCTAATCCTAGCGACACTATTCCTAGCTGAACGATCAATCCCCCGGTACTTGTCACTATACTATACTACAACGATCAGGTACACTGCCTGGTGGGGGTTGTAAGCTTCTCAAGATCTCTTGAGAGGTAAAGCCTGGTGCGATTCCCACGTATCACAGGTCTCTTTAGTCATTTTGGCTTTCAAAAGCTTCCAGAATTTTAGCTTCTTCAGGTGACAATGTGAACTTGCTTGCCAATTTGTCTAAGAGCTGGGCTTCTAATTCGTCCATAGATAACCCCGGTAGTGGAATAGTTGATTTGTCATCTCGAAGAGTAAACGTGGTAGATCGGATCACTTTCTTGACTGCTTGCTCTGCGAACTTGGTGAGTTCATCTCTCATAGGTGCCAGCAGCTCTTTCAACTCAGCGACTAAGTGTTGTTCCATGTACTGGTGTGCTTGAGCAGCTAATGTGGCTTCCAAGTTCTCTTGCACATCCTTAGCTAGGAAGGTGTCAACCTTTTCTTGCAGCTCTTGGACATTCGTATTAAGGTTAGTCAGTTCAGCAACTTGACGTGCTAGTGATGCAACCTGATCTTCCAATTTGTTTTTCTTCTTTTCATGAACTCTTCTGAATGCTGTCTTTATCAACTTTGATGCAGCAGAGGCTTTGGTACTTGCAGGTTTCTTGATTGATTTGTCATGTGTAGATTCGGATGCAGGAGGTGATGATTGTGAAGATTCTATGTTGGTAGTAACGTCCTTATCATTTCCTCTTTGTGGTTCGGGTTGTTCAACATTCTTTGCTTTGGATGCTTCCTCTATCAATCTTTGTTCTTCTGCCAGTTTGTCAGCTTCAGCCTTAAGTTTTTGTTCTTCGGCTACTTTGGCTGCTTCTGCCTTAAGCCTCAGATCTTCAGCAAGCTTGGCTTCTTCTTCTTTTCGTAACTTATCTTCTGCCAGCTTAGCTGCCTCTTCTGCCTTCCTGCTTTCCTCCATACGGATTGTTTCTTCCAGTTTGGCTTGTGCAAGCTCCTCAAGCCTAGCCTCTTCAGCTTCTTGCTTTTTCCTTAATTCTTCTTCTTGAGCCCTTTCTCTGAGCTCCATTTCTTCCATAGACAGCAAATGTGGAGCATCAGTATCCATGGGATCTTCCTCTTCCTCTTCTCCCGTTGCTGAAGCATTAGTCATTTCTATGTCTGTGGGAGATACCGAAGGATTGTCGTAGACGACCAAGTTAGTATTGATTCCTGTAGTAGATTCAGGAATGCTGCTAGATCCGCCAGCTTCGGTAGTATGAGAGAATACTGGAGGTGGAGGTTGATCAGCATTGAATGCATCTATCTTGCTATGGAGGAGACCCAACTTGAGAGCTCTTTCATTTTCTTCTTCAACTGAAAGGCCTACGTTAGATTGAGCAGACTCTTGTTCAGCAGTCATGGGTTCCTTCAGCTTCTCTTTCCTGACCCTTTCTTCTTCCAACTTTGTTTCAGCTTCAGTGAAAGGTCTTTGATTGAGATCTTCTGGGTATTCAGCATTATCAGCAAGTTCATCAATGTTCTTCTCCCAATCTTCAATTGTCAAGTCTTTATCATCAATATCTTCAAGATTGACATTCTCGGTGATATTGGCAAAGGCTTCCCTATAAACTGGACCTTCGTCAGACTCGGTTTCAGAGTTAGACGGTTTTGGAGAAGATGGTGGTGAGGGAAACCACCCAGGTTCAGGAATGGATGCGGGCTTCTTGACAGGAGTTCTTCGCTTGAGTGTACCCTTTTTCTTTTGTGTAGACTTGGTAGAACTGTCGGAGCTCCCAGTCTTGTTGCCTTTCTTTCCCTTCTTCTGCATGCATGAAGGTAGAATTACTTCGTCTAAGAAACCAACTTTTTCTGCTTCAAGAGCTTGAAGGTAGTACTTGTAGTTCTTGCAAAGCTTCACTTTGGCATTCAAGAGACAGTCGGGAAATTTCTTTCCTTGCTTGTGTGTGCTGGTGTCGAGTCTCTTGATGATTCTGAGAGTTTCCTCATTTCTGAAAGTGTGCTTGGCTTCATCATCAAGTATTTGTTGAATATCGTCATACTCACGAAGGAAGCTTTCGATGAGTAATTTTGTGAAACAGACAAATGGGATGTTGTTGGTCTTATGTTGAATGTGCCACACAAGGTCTTCCCAGATAATGTTGGCATAATCTACTTTCTTGACGTTTGCCACTGCCCAGAAGAGTTTGAGGTGTTGGAGCTTGGGGTGTTCATGGCCAGTGTCTCTGCCAGATAAGGGTTTGGCAATCAGAATGTACAGGGTTCTCTATGGTTGTGGAAGAAATCTGATATTGACCCTAGAATGTCTGGTCACAACTTCTTCTGATTCATCATAGCCAATATCCCGTAACCACTTTATCAGCTCTTCCTATGTAGGTACTTGATCATATTCTTCATCTGGGCCAAGTTCGGGTAACCCAAGAACATTCCTAAGTGTGTCTATATCTACAGTAACTTGTCTGTCATGAAGCATGCAAGTGAAGGAAGCTTCCCCAAGGTCTAGCTGAAGTGTATGCCAAAACTGGTGTATGTAGAAGCAGGAGACTGAAGCTGACTTGGTGAACAAGAGCTTGTTGGGGGTGATATAGGAGAGCATCTACTGCAACAATACATGAGGATTCGTTGCATGTGATTTTGTTGAAGTTGATTCGTAAGTTGTTCTTTCCTATCTTCCTGGTGTAATCAGCGGGAAAGGTCTCTTCCCATGAGAGTTTTGGTTCAGGTTCTGGTCCATATGGAATGTCATTGTGTTTTGCCATCTGAATTGATCATAAAACAAATACAAACATGGCAATGATTACATTGTTAGCTCAGACATTCAATTACATGATTGTGCATATTATGAATTGATCAGTGGGTGTTTGTGTGTGTGAAAACTTTTGTTATATGACAAACTTGTGTTTTATCACATGGTAGAAACTTATAACAATTAAGGTACAACATGAGTTTATCATTACAAGAGATTACAAATTGGAAGTTTTCCAACACTTAGAAAATTTCATGAATTGGACAATGTTACGCGTAAGTGGAAAATCCTACGCATAACTTATATTAAGCGTAGGAAATGATATTAGGCGTAGATGCAAAGTCTACGCATAACTTTATATGTTACGCGTAAGTTCAATCTTTTGCGTAGGCTTAATTTTACGCGTAGAAGTATATCTTATGCGTAAGATTAGAGCTTATGCAAAGGATTGAACCTAATGCGTAAGATATAACTTGTGCGTAGGTTTTGACTTACGCGTAAGATCATGTCTTAAGCGTAAGACCAAGACTTATGCGTAAGTTAATCTTTATGCGTAAACATTGTCTTATCCAAGACAATGTTTGTCAACGTGTCGAATCTTATGCGTAAGATTCAATCTTACGCGTAGGATGAATATCTTATGCGTAAAAACGTCCTTCTTCAGAAAATCACCTTTAGAAATTTGAGTTGTTTGATTCCTGAAAGTGTACAAACATAACCACTGATCAATATTTAAACCAACACACTTTATACACACATTTTATGCGTAAACATGTCTTAATCCAATTTTACGCGTAGGATCATATGAACACTTAATCACAAATGGATTCAATCATGTATCTGGGTTGAAATAAACTTAGGGAAAGTGATTCTAACATCCTAAGGAACATATGGTCAAAATTATAACAACAATTGACCACAAAATCATAAGATCACAACTGCTAATGCGTTCGAACCCTAAACCTATGATCCATGATCAATATCAGTAATTGAAGCAATTAAACCACATGATTGAGTTCCTAGGCATGTATCAACACAATCCCCATCATCAATTTCTAGTATAACACACAGAATCAAGAACCCCTAATCGACTCGTATGAACCCTAAATTCATATTAATCAATTCCGTGTTTCTGGGTGAGATTAAAGGTTTGATACATGATTATAAACATCTAAAGATCATTTCCCATCAACAAATTCAACCACAAACATAACAATTTTCTGGGTTCAATTTCTACGCAAAACCCAAGAACAATTTTATCGATTATGATGAAATCAGCCGTTGGATTAAAGTGAAATTTAAAACCCTTGTTAAGAATGATGATTAAAGCATGTTACAACTTACAGATTAGAAGATAGATACTTGGATTTGTTAAATGATTGTGAGTCGTTGATGAAGGTTGGTGAAAATTTTAAATGTGTGTAAGTGATATTGCAGGGGCAGTAAATGACTGGTCAAACTTAGTTTTGACCAAAGGTTAAACTTAGTTTCAAAGTTTGACAAGTATGGCCCCTTAACCTTATGAACCATTTACTCTTAATGCCCAAACTAATACTCACATTTAACTTACGTTAACTACACCAAGCTATGACAAGAACAACATGTTGAATTATACTCCCCCTCGACCTTAGACCGTAGTCTTAAAAAATCTTAAAATTTATTATAATGGTCAAGGTGAGTATCCCGAAACACTTTTTGAAGCATCACTTTTAATATAAAACGTAATATATATATATATATATATATATATATATATATATATATATATATATATATATATATATATATATATATATATATATATATATTGGTAAAATGCAAGTATAACAATAAATATTTTGAGAAAAATTTAAAAATTACTTTTCCTCCCCCTCAACACTTGTTTTGAATAATTAAAGACGTTTACAAAAATTAGTGTTGAAAAGAAAGGTATATACTTGCATTTTTTTTTGAAAAGATATTTACAAAGATAGTTTGATGTTTGACGATCAATTATGTTTTAAAAACTTTTCCAGATCATCTGGAGTCAAACATCGCATACCAATTTGGTGAACTAGACTAGCAAACCTTGATGGTGCTAAGGATTTGGTAAGTAAGTCCGCCAATTGGTACTCAGTCCCAACAAAATACAGTTCAACGGTACCCTTTTCAACATGCTCTTTGATGAAGTGATATCGGAGATCGATGTGTTTGGATTTGCAATGATGAACTGTGTTGCAGGAGATAGCAATTGCACTTTTGGAATCACAGTAGATTGGAATCTTGTTGAATAGGTAGCCATAATTTTTAAGTTGTGATCTCATCCAAATGACTCGAGCACAACAAGCAGACATGGCTACATATTCAGATTCTGTTGACGACAGTGATGTGCAATCCTGCTTCTTAGATTGCCATGACACAAGTTTATCTCCGAGAAACTGTAATCCACCAGATGTACTTTTGCGTGTGTCTAAACATCCTACATGATCAGCATCTGAAAAGGCAATTAGTTCAAAACCAGAATCCTTCGGATACCAGATTCCCAAGTTAATGGTTCCCTTTATGTATCGAAGGATTCTTTTGACCTCGCTGAGGTGTTTTTCAGTTGGTTTAGACTGATAGCGAGAGCACATGTAGACAGCAAATACTATATCAGGTCTACTAGCTGTGAGATAAATGAGTGATCCAATCATACTGCGGTATTTGGTAGGGTCAACAGGAGTCCCATGTAAGTCAGCATCTAGTTTTGTGGTATAGCCCATTGGTGTATTATAAGTATCACAAGTCATCATTCCATGTTTCTTTAAAATTTCAAGAGCATATTTGGACTGATTTATAAAAATTCCACGGGGTGATTGATGAACTTGTAGTCCTAGAAAGAACGAAAGTTCACCCATCATGGACATTTCAAAATTATCTTTCATTAATTTTGCAAAATCATTAGAGTAACTTCTTTTTGTTGAGGCAAAAATAATGTCATCGACATATATTTGAACAACAAGTAAGTCCTCCCCGTAGGTTTTTGTAAATAGTGTTGGATCCACCGATCCTTTAGAAAATTTATTGGCCAGCAAGAAAGTGGACAATTTGTCATACCACGCCCGTGGGGCTTGCTTAAGTCCGTAGAGTGCCTTTTTGAGTCGGTAAACGTGATTAGGACGCTCAGGATCAACGAAGTCGTCTGGTTGGCTGACATAAACTTCTTCACGGAGTTCTCCATTAAGAAATGCTGTTTTCACATCCATTTGGTAAACAATCATGTTCCTGTGTGCAGCGTAGGCCAAAAAGATCCGAACAGCTTCATGTCTAGCCACTGGAGCAAAGGATTCTGCAAAGTCAAGTCCTTCTAGTTGGGAGTATCCTTTCGCAACCAGGCGTGATTTGTTACGTATGACAGTGCCTTCAGCATCTAGCTTATTCTTCCAAATCCATTTTAACCCGATGACAAAGACTCCGTCAGATCTTTCAACTAATTCCCAGACTTCTAATCTTATGAATTGCTGAAATTCCTCTTGCATAGATTCAATCCAGTTGTCATAAGTCATTGCTTCTTTAATGTTCTTAGGTTCTTCGTGACAAACTGTGAGTGCATAGATACAAGTTTCTCCATCAGTGTGAAGTCGTTGTCTTGTCATTACAGGTGCATTTGGATGGCCAATAATATGAACTAGTGGATGGTCTCGAGTCCATTTGTGTGTTGAAGGGTGTAGTTGATAAGTATCTTGCATGTTAGCAGGATCCAAATTGCGTGTAGATGACTCAGCTATATCAGGAAAGGTAGGAGCCAGTGCAAACGGGTTAAAGAACACATCAGGATCATGCTCTGCGGGTTGTGGAACTGATTGTGGTGTAGGATCTTCAGCTGATTGTCGGGAGTTAGAAACAGTTTGTTCTGCTGTAAACGGTGATGCAATTGGAGGACCGTCTTTCTCAACAGTTGTAGTTGTTTGTTGAGGTGAGTCAGGTACTGGAATATTTTCAGGTTGAGCAGTGGAATTAGGTGAGATCTCAGTAGGACGGTATTCAATTGTGTCATCAAATAGTGGAGCAAACAAGGTTTCCAATTCTTTGCGGTTGAGTGGCAATGGTTCAGCCGAAGAGTCCAGAGAGTTAAGACGGTTGAATTCGGGTCCTAAGCTGTGTTGCTTAGAAGCCATTTGTATGAGTTCATCAAAATTAGCGTGAATGGTTTCTTGAATTTCTCTTGTTCGACGATTCCATATCCGAAAACCTTTAGAATTTTCACAGTATCCAACGAACACTCTGATGTCAGCTTTTGCTTTAAGTTTACCTAAATCATCACGATCATTTTTCGGATAACAAAGTGCTCCAAGTACATGAAAGTAATCGATATTTGGTTTTCTTATGTGAACAATTTGATAAGGTGTTTTGCGATGGCGTTTTGTAATCATGCAACGGTTTTGAGTATAACATGCGGTTGAAACAGCTTCCGCCCATAAGTAATCTTGTAATTGAGCATTAATCAACATAGTTCTAGCAGCTTCCACTAACGTCCTGTTGCGTCTTTCAACAACTCCATTCTGTTCTGGGCTTCTAGGAATAGATGTTTGATGTTCAATTCCCACTTTCTCGAAATATGACCTAAGTGTCTGATTCTTAAATTCAGTTCCATTGTCAGTTCTGACTATTCGTACCGTATTGCGTAACTGAACTTGAATTTTAGTGAGAAAGGTGATGATCATTGAAGGAGCTTGATCTTTACTTCGTAAAAAATAAACCCAAGTCCATCTGGAGTAATCATCCACAATTACAAGAATGTAGCGTTTACCGTTGATACTTTGAACACGCATCGGCCCACACAAATCCATATGTAGCAATTGTAAAACATGATTTGTACTGTGCTCAGGTTTTGAAGGAAAATGAGCCCGAGTACTTTTTCCTTGTTCACAGGCTGAACATAAGTGATCTTTGGTAAAACAGAATCTTGGAAATCCATCAACAAGTTTGTAACGAGCAAGGTCAGTCATGGTTTTGAAATTCAAGTGCGAAAGACGTTTGTGCCATAACCAAGATTTAGTCGATTCCGCTTTGGAGAGAAGACATATCGGAGATGTAGCAATCATATCTGACATTGATATTGTATAAAGGTTAGAACCACGTGAGCCAGACATTAGATCATTTCCTTGTAAGTCACGAACGAAACAAGTTTTCTCACGAAATGCAACTTCTAGATCCCCATCACAAAATTGACCAACAGAGAAAAGGTTGTGTCCAAGGCCTTCCACATAATAAACACGACTGATTTCAATGTTCCCACTGACATAGTCACCATATCCCATTATTAAAGCGTAATGATCGTTCCCGAATCTGACAGTGTCAATCAACTTTGAAACAAAGTTGTGTAACAGTTTGAGATTGCTTGTCATATGTCGGGTGCATCCGCTATCAACAATCCAGAGAACAATCTGTACCACCTGCATCACAAGAAGACGACACGGATGGAACAGAAGTAAGGGTGGAACCCAAAGAAAGTGCGGGTTCCTGTTGGTTAGAAACACATGTATTCAATAATTTAGGAATCCATTTAAAGTCTGGTTTGTGTTGTAACCAACGTTGCCAATTCCAACTAGTTCTTGCTTTCTTAATGGTGATTTCACTAGTGGTTGGCTTATTCCTAGATTTGTTCTCGGCACTTATGGGGGTAACTTTAACTTCATTAGAAACCGTAGAAGGCGGCTTTCCTAAGTTAGACTTAGAGGCAATAGTGGGCCTAGAAGGAATGTGTGTCCTACGTTTCTTATGACGATTCAGAAGAGAATTAGCTATACATTTTGTATGATCACCAGATGATACGCTTTTACGACAAAACACACAAGATGCATTAATATTCAAAACATTCAAAGGTTCATCATTCGTTACATTTAGATTTTGATTACAATTTGCCAGATTAGAATCTGAATCTGATGCAACATGAGTTTTATTCAAATTCCTAAGTTGATCTTCTACTTCTTGAGCTTCTACTGATCCTTTCTTACGTTGCCAGAGCCTATTATTCTTTTTACTTTTTCTCTTGGGTCTGCTAACGCTATTAATGGAGACTAGTCCTGTAGAAGTGGAGTTATCAACATTAGTATTTTGAACAACATTTCCTTTAGCAGTTTTGTCTATTTGATACAATCCTGGTGCTATCACCGTGGTGTCAACAAACTTTCCTTTTTGGAGTATCTTGATTTTCTCTTTCAAATCTATGATGATGTGATTCTTATCCTGAATATTTGACTCAAGTACACCATTGCAATATTTGATGTCTTCGTGGTTTTGCTGATATGCAACGTTTTCACTTTTTAAATCCGCAATTTCTTTCTCGTATTTGAGACATAGACTTTTGAAAGACTCATTGTTTTTGCAAAGCTGACAAGAGTTTGAAATATTTTGACTTTGAAGTTTCAATTCCGTTTCAAGACTTTGAGCTTGACACCATTCAAGCCTTTGTTTGAGTTGACAAATTTCTTGAGAAAATTGTTTTGTCATATCATCATTTTGTATTCTTAGCTTATCATTATCATGTTTAAGTGTCTCAATTTCCACATTCAACAAATTATTATCAACACAAAGATCATCCATAAGCATAGAAGTACCAGATTTATAGAGATCATTCATGATAACAGACAAAATATCAGCATTGAGAACTTGTTCCAAGAGTCGATCAACATCATTCTTTAAAATTCTATTTCTTTGCTTTTGAACCAAAATCTCATTTTCAGTAGAGTTGAAAATGTTTATCATATTTTTGACCTCGTTTTGAAGTTCCTGATCCCAACATGTAGCACAGAGACGGAGGTGTTTGACAATTGGCAACATTTGTTTTTGAAAAATATCTCTCTTTTCTCGCTCGTAAGTGGATTGAAAAGTTTCAATTTTTATTTCAGAATTACGTTCAATTGTTTCCTCCAAAATTTCGATATCTTCCATAAAAGTTTTGAAATAATTTAAGACACGACAACTTTTCGGTAAAGGTGTAAGTTCACCGGATGATGGTAAAGGACCATTTATTTGTGCTACAGTTTGGACAGGGGCCGCATTAGAGGATGAAACATATGACTCAGTGACATACCATGATTTCTCAGGTAATTCCTTTTGAGTAACAAAAGATTTAGAAATGTGAGGAGCTTTTGAATAATCATATGGTGTCCAATATTGAACATAACTCATTTTAGATCGACTCTCGTCTTCAAGTTCTTCTTCTTCCTCAGTATCAAAAACAACAGCACGCACAATCGTATTATCAAGCAGATGGTCCATGCTGTAAATTTTAGGAATTTCTTTGAATGCCGTGTGAAGAAACATTGAATTATAATCGCCAAGTGCAAATCCTTTATCGGGTCTCGGTTTTAAAGTAAATTTCTGAATTGTTGTGACAGAGTTCCCGTGTTTGTAAAGAATGTTACGAAATTCTTTAAGTTGTTTTTCAAGATCAACAATCTCACCGAGTAAGTCATCTATATACTTCCTTTTTCGTATTTTATGTTCACAAAAATCCTTTTTACAACTTGACAATTATGTTTCTGTTTTTGAAAGTACTGTTTGAAGACGTTCAACTTGCATTTTCAATTCACACTTCTCACTTTCAAGTTTAGAAATCAACTTTCCGTTTGACTCAATTAAATCTTGCATTTTGTGTTGAAGATCTTGCTCTTTGTTATACGAATCTTGAAAAGCTTTTTCAAAACTTTTTGCATGTTTAATCTTGTCTTCCTGATTTGAAAGTTGAATTTTATAACACTCAATATCTCTTGCGAGTGATGCATTTTTTTCTTTTAAAACTTTGTTTTTCTCGTTGCATTTTATGATTTGCAATTGTTGTGCATCCAGCTGTTTAGATAACAATATTAGGTCAGGGTCTGGATCAAATGATGGTTCATGTTGTTCTATATGATCATGTTTATCATTCTCAATATGATCATCAAATGAAACAGTTGTGTCATCATCAAATATGACAACTGTGCTTATTTGTTCATCTGTTTGAGAAGATGAAGATGATTTAGATGGAACAACTTGCGCCAAATCTGATTCAGAAGCAGAGGGTGAGGCTATTTCATGTATTAGGCATGCTTTTTGGTCATGTACCTGAGACAAGCCGTCAGTGTCATACACTGGACCTGAATCATTAAACTGAAGTTCTTGCATGTTGGCCATAAGCATCACAGCTGCATTGGCTTCCAGATCTTCCATGTCATCATCATTGTTCACATTTTCCATGAAGTTGTTATCTTGTTCAGGGAAATGTCCATCTTTTTCAACTTGAAGAGCCATGAGTAATGCCTGCTTGTGAAACTTACTACCCCGAGTTCTCGATTTGGGACATGCTGTCGCTATATGACCTTGTTCATTACAATTATAGCACCACACAGCATTCCCTGAGTTGGAGTTCCTAGTTGTAACAGTGTCAGACCTTTGCTGAGAAGAGCCTGAGTTGTTCCTGAGCCCCCCATTGTTATTAAACCTCTGACCATTCCCAAAATTTCCTGAAGAACTTCCTGAACCAGATCGACCAAAGTTACGATTCTGAATTTCTACCCTTCCATCATTGACAACAGCTTGATTCCTTGTGTTAGAGGATGAACATTGACGGTTGTTTGTTTTGTTGGAGAATTTGCTGAAAGCACGAGCAATAAGAGCAAGTCCCTGATTCAACGTATTAAAGTCATCATCGTCATCCTCATTGGAGTTGGAGTAATACACTGCATCATTGTTGTTTAATGGAATAAGTTGAGTAGAAGTATTCTGTGGAGATGACTCATAAGGGACCATTTGGTTCGAGGTAGAAGATTGTGGATAACTGAAGTAGTTTTGCTCTTGAACATATGCATGATTAGACATAGGTGGTGGAGCATATGGAGATTGAGCTACGAGTGCCAAAGAATTTGGTGTTGGTGTTGGCGTGTATCCTCCTCGTAGAGCTCGATCTTTTTCAACTTCAGGTTCATGGTGTTTCAGAAAATCATACAACAAACCATATGGTGCATCATGAAGTTTTTTGGTTTGACGAACAAATGTCACATATTTATGCCAATCCGGGCCAAGACTACCAACGAATTTGGAGTTCACTGCGATCCTTGGTACTGTGATTTTGTGATGTTCCAGATCATTGACCACATTTGTGAAACGATGATAGTAGGATTCAAGTGACTCTCCTGGTTCAATTGTGATGTCGGTGTATTCCATGTAGAGTTTGGATTCCATATCATCTTTGTTCAATTGAGTGCCTTCCATAAGGAGATGAACATGTTCCCATATAGCTTTGGCTGTTTTCTGAGCATCGACACTTCGATAAATTGGATTAGGTATACCTTGAAGTATATAAGCCATTGCATACTCATCAGCTTCACGATGTAATTTCTGTTCTTCTGTGAGTTGAGATTCTGGAAGAGGTCTATCACCAGGAGGACGTGGAGGATCAGCAGTTGGATCACCAATTTCAAATCTTGTTGGCCACTCAAATGGTCCTTCAAGTGTCACTTGTTTCAAGAATTTCCCATGAGGTTTCTTTAGTTCAAGAAATCGTAAGAATCGACTTGACCATTGAACATAGTTCCCAGGTGTTAGCATTGGAGGTGTTTCAAGTGATCCTGCCTTATGTCTGGATTGTTGAGTTGTAATAACTTCACACATTCTATCAAACCAGTGAGGTTGTTTGGAGGAATACTGATTGTTTTGTTGTGACATTTGATATGGTTGTTGTTGAGGAATGATTTGATGTTGTTGCATCATGAGATATTGTGGTTGTTGATTAAACGGTTGTTGATGAAAGTGTGATTGTGAAGGTTGTTAATATGATTGTTGCTGATGGTATTGTTGTTGCTGATACTGCTGATGTTGTTGCTGAGGATTAGAGAAGTAGTAATGTGGTGGTTGAGACATCTTTGAACACTTGTGTAGTAATGGATCTTTGTAGAAGATTGAAATGCACGTTCCTTTGGTTAAGTTCAAAATCCCAGGGGTAAGTTGAATTCTTACGCTTAATAATAATCTTACGCGTAAACTTTAGGTTATGTATAAAGAGTTGTTTATGCATAAACAATAAGTTTATGCGTAAGTTTCATCTTTACGCGTAAGCTTTGGCTTATGCGTAAGTTTAGACTTATGCGTAAGGTTAAACAACCAAACAAATCTTCCAAACTTATCCAAGCTTGAAAGATATCCGAAGTCGAAGTATTCCACTAACTTATCCAAGCTAGGGAAGTACTGAGTCACCGTAACACAAGGAGAAGACCTTTGATGAAACTTAAGCGTAGATTCTGGCAACTTACGCGTAAGATGAACTCTTATGCGTAAGATAAGAACTTCTGCGTAGAAAAGGTAACTTATGCGTAGGATTTGACTTCAGCGTAGGACTTAGGCGTAGGAAATAAACTTAAGCGTAGGATTTAGGCGTAGACTTCCAAGTTAAGCGTAAAAACAGGGTTTTGACTCTAGTTACGCGTAGGAAAAGGGTTTTGACCAAATCTTATGCGTAGAAGGGACAAAAAGTACTGTTGACAGCTTTTGATTCGTACTGTTCACGTAAGTTACGCGTAAGGAGGTCAGTAGCTTGAAAATTTTCAAATTTTTGAAGAAAAATGCTTAGAAATAAGGTACTTTTGATCAAATAACTTCACCATTACTTAGAAAAACACTTAAAATGAAAGATTTAGCTACCAAAAACTAGTTTTCCAATATCAAAGAAGCTATAAAACCTTAAGAAGCTATAAGAACATGAGATAAAAGCCTTAAAAATCAAAACTTTATGCAAAAAATAAGCTTCAAATCACTATATCAACCTTGAAACTTGTCCAAGCTTCAAGATTTGAGTGAAAGAAACAAAGAAAAATGCAAAAAGAAGCAAAAGAACACCTTAAACCCCACGTTATCACCAAGAAACACACTTCAATCTCTATTAGGCGAATGATACCACTTGTTAGGTCACCATTTATGTAAACACAAGTATGATAATGAAAGAAAATAGATGAGAATGAGAGATGGTTGATTATAAGAAATGAGAGAAGATAAATTGCAAGAGTTTCCTTAATGTATTCAAATAACCAACAAAATGAAATGTTTACATAAGCTTGGTATTTATAAGGGAGGAGTAGGCCAACACTCCCTTCCTCCCTCATCTTACTTAAACGTGGGCTTTAAAGCCCATTGGACTTAATACTTAAGCCTTGTAACATAAAACATATTGAAATAAATAACTAAGCAACCTATTACAAAAGGTAATGACCGAGACTTGACTAAAATACAAAAGTATGATCCCAACAATTATCAATCCAAAAAACAATACTAGTGCCTTATGTTAGATCACTACTGTCTATACACATTGTCGGATCCTCAAGCCACTTTACCCACAACACTTCATACTCTTTTGATCTTCTATGTATCCATCAGAATGTGTTGAAAACTAGAAGGGGGAGTTAATATTTTACCAATTTAAATTTAGTTTATAAAACTTTAGATCGATAGTATGTGAAATCTTTGGATATTGAGATATAGATAATCCAAGTTAGTATGAAAAGAAATAAGTACGATAATAGTAAAGAGATAAAAGGATAGAAGCGCGACACAATGATTTAAAATGGTTGGGCTACAAGGATACCTTCATTTCCATACTCCACTCCCTGAGTACCTAACTCGAGAGTTTGTAAACATTATGTCAACAAGCTCCTTCAACCGCTGGAGAAACCTCACAACGTTGCTTACACTTTTTCCGGTACTAAGCTAAATACCGGGTCCTTTACACGGAAGACCCAGTCCAACACAATAACACAACTATCACAACTACTTTAAGAATACAAGAAGAAGTATCAACAACAAGAAATAACTCAATGGTCTTGAGGTGATGAAGAATCCGAGCAACTTGGAGAGAAGAATGGCTCGTATGCAAGAAAGCGTGATCTCGTCTTATAAGAAGAACCTTGATAAACACAAGAGAAAGAAAGCTACAAGAATGATCTTTAGATCTGAGGTTAGAGAACTTAGAATATAGAGAGAAGATATATCTAAGTGGGTGAGAAACAAGAGAGAAATGGCTCACTATTTATAGAAAATTCTGAGCACTGTTCACCCGGATCTAGCGGATCCCTTCCAAAAGGGATCCGGCTATCTGGTAGTACCAGTCTGGATTTTGGGTTACAATTCCGGGTTTTGGATTATGGGTTATGGGTTAAAGTCCATGGGTCACGTGATATCATGAATGATGTTAAAGACATCTTGGGTCATGGGTTATGGACTTTGGGTCATGGGTTATGGTCTTTGGATCATGGGTCATGGGTTCTACCCATTATTGATGTCATGCATATGTAATGCAATGGGTCATGGGTTTTGGGTCAAGCTCCATGGATCATAGGTTATGGATAGTCTAATTTCCTTATATGTTTATATAATATATATTTTATAAAAGTGTAAGTAATAATATTTACTTATGAGTTGTTTTATAAAATGTGTTTAACGATTTATTTTAGCAAAGTAAGTTAGAAAACTTATTGCTTAAAACTTATGTATTTTATATATTTCTTTAAAATGATTTTACAATTGTTATTAACAAAACATAGAAAGATCGTAAAATATAAATAAACGTTTTTATAGTTTATTTGTATTAACAGAATGATTTCAAACGGAACTCTTGGAATAGATTTGTTGTTGTTTCAACCTTTCTCAAACACTCGGCAATTACGATTTCTCCAAATGTAATAGCCTACCATTCAAAAAACTGCTTTCCACAATGGCTTATATTTTGAATGAATCACCCCATTCCCATTATACCTAAACATCTCAATAGTAGAAAATGCATTTACAGTAGAAACTCGATAAATTAATACTCGATTATTTAATAAACTCTCTAAGATAATATTTTTTGCCGGTCCCGACTCGGGGATAGAGTGCTAAATTAATAATTCGCTAAAATTATAAGATAATACATTTTTGATAATTTCTTTAGACCCCATATAAAATATAAATTAATAATTCCTTATATATAGCATATTACATGAATGATTTATGAAGGTTTCTTGAAAGATAACCTATTTTGATCTTGTATTTATATAGAAAATATTTTTAATGTCCATAAAGTGATACATTGAACACAAGAAGCATAATAAGGTGGGAGATTGAAGGTTTCTTTCAAATTGGGCCGTTCATTTGATATACATGCATTGTATACAATAATTAAGTGAAAGCTTGAAAGGTGTTTGTAAACTAAGTATTCTACTATAAATTAATAAAATATTAATTAATATATAAATTAATAATTATTAATTTATCGATTAATCAATAACTCTTTTAATTAATAAATTTTGGTGGTTCCAAGTGTATTATATTATAGAGTTTCTACTATACATTACCAATATTCCACCATTCGAACACTTTTTCCCATATCTTCATTGCTTCGTTGCATAATACTAAACTATGATCAATAGTTTCACACCCCTCATCACAACTTAGACATAAATTTGTATGTAAATCAATACCTTTCTTATCAAGCTCCACTCTAACAGGAAGTCTTCCTCGACCTACTCTCTACATAAAAATGTTAATCTTCTTCAGAACAAGTTTATTCCACATCGTCTCACTAATGTTGTTTCCGACATCAATGCGCTTTTCCTTTACCAATTTTGTTAAAGATTTAACAAAAGAAATGCCATTATCATCAAGCACCCACTTCCTAGTGTCCCTGCAATTTAAAACAATGTTAGTATTTCCTACACATGCCTCAAATTCTCCCATCACTCTCCCTCTCGGTGCCCTCATCCAATCCCAAACCCATCTCCACGTTCCCTTAACCCAATTACCCGTATCCGCCACTAGCCCGTACTTATGTCTATCCAAGTGGAATAATCTATGGAGTCTATCCATCAATATCCCCTCATCTATCCACCTATCTCTCCAAAAAGATATTTGTGCTCCATCACCCACTTTCCGAACGAAAGAAGATGAAAACTCTATACCCAATCTATCTATATCTTAGCTCACCCTCAAAATGTCCATCCACACAACCCTACCACCTTCGCCTACGCTCATGTTTTCACCCGGGACCCCTTCATACCCATATATACTCTTCACCACTCTCACCCATAATGCATATCTCTCCACCTAGCCTGCCACCATCATTTTCCTGTCAACGCCTGATTTTTCGCCTTAAGCGACCCAATATTTAACCCCTCCCCATAGCATAAGAAATCACATAGTCCCATTTTATCCAAGCCATTTTCTTATACTCCCCAACCCCCCCCCCCCCCCCCCCCAAAAAAAAAAAAAAAAAAAAAAAGAATTCCCATCTCACTCTCTCAAGTTTTTGTAACACACAAGACGAGACTCGAAACAAGGAAAAATAGTACAATGGTAGATTGCACAAGACATATTTAATCAAAGTCAGCCGACTTCCAAATGACATTGCCTTTGCTTACCACTCCGTCATCCGATTTTTAAATTTTTCTTTGACTGGTCTCCATGCCACCTCCCTTTTCATACATACCCCAATTGGAAGACCCAAGTACGTTAATGGGAGCTCCCCCACACTACATCACATCCGTCTAGCCAAATCTTCTGCCGCATTCTGATTCACACAAAGACCATATACTCTACTCTTATTTAAATTCACCTTCAATCCTGCCACATTCTCAAAACCTTTTAAGATACACATCAGATTCATTGCATTATATCTGATCAATTCACCAAAGAATATTGTATCGTCTACGTATTATAGGTGAAATATCATTATATTGTCTCTCCCGATTTTCACACCATTGAAAATTCCTTTTTCCACAACCTCTTTCACCATCACATTCAATCCTTCTGCTGCTAGAATAAACAAAAAAGGTGAGAGCGGGTCACCTTGCCTCACCCCCTGCCCATTTGAAACTCCTTTGTAGGTGACCCATTAACTAATACCGACACCGATGAAAATTTCAGACATACTATCCATTTACACCATTTATCTCCGAAACCCATAAGCCTCATAATCTCCAACAAGTATTCCCAGTTAAGGCTATCGTATGCCTTCTCGAAATCAACTTTAAACATAAGACATTTATGTTTGATTTTCTTCATGTAATGACTGTCTCATTTGCAATTAGTATTCCATCCAAAATGTATCGGTCTTTTATGAATGCATTATGGACCTCACCAAGTAACTTCCCCACTACGTGTTTTAATCTCTATGCCAAAATCTCCGCAATGATTTTATGGTAGCTACCAATTAGACTAATCGGTCTAAAATCCTCTAAACCAATAGTATCGGAGACCTTCGGAATGAAAGTAATGAAAGACATATTACACCATCTAGAAATTTCTCCCGTCTCCCAAAACCGATGCACCGCCTTGACGACATCATTCTTAATGACATCCCAAAACCGTTTAAGAAAACAAAATTTTAGACATAACATATTACTCATTTTTAAGTTTTTTAACTTTTAAAGAAAATTATTCCTCTTTATATGTATTATAGATATAGAAGTATAGATTATCCAAAGATCCCTTAACTTAGTTGAATCAATGTTCTAACCTTAGTTACGTGTATACGTTTCATCCAGTTTCTAATGTACCTCTATCTATATCGATAGTATATATAAAGCACGGATATATATATATATATATATATATATATATATATATATATATATATATATATATATATATATATATATATATATATATATATATATATATATATATATATATATATATATATATCTTAACTACTTATAATGTAGATTTAGTCAAAGGGGAAAAGTGGAAAACTGAATTTTCAGTCAATCCTCATTTTGCCCTTTTATACTACAAGGGTGAGAGAAAATGAATTGTGTAATTAATGCTCTTATTAAAACACCCCATAACTTAAAATTACAATAATTTATTCATATGGTACAACCAATTAAAAGCATCTATATCAAATTAAAAACATTCAATTGAAACAGCCCTTATTAAAAAAGTATAATAAAATTTTCACAATATACAATTTAAACAAGCTACAACATAATATAAAATATAAAATAATTAAACACACTAATTAATGTTATTTTTAAAACACCCTAAAATGAAAAGTCTATGTTATTATACACATTATACAAATTAATAAAACACACAAAACTTTATACAAGCTAACAAGTTGATGTTGCATATAGTTTTGAAAACTGGGCCGGACCAACGGGTTCAACTGGGAAAAACATATAGTTTTGAAAATTGGATACGACGGGTTCAGTTATTAAAAGCATGACTCGGTTTAAACCGACCCGTTTTTCGACCAGAACGATTCAACCGGGTTTCAAAATATTATGTTGACATGAGCTTAAGTATCAAAGTCAACAAGTCAACAAAGTCAATAAGTCAACACATTTAGCAACTGATTTTCATATCAATTTGGGCGGGAAAATCAGTTACTAAATGTGTTGACTTATTGACTTTGTTTACTTATTGACTTTGATACTTAAGCTCATGTCATATGATTAATCCCTAAATCTTCAAACTTTTATTAGAGGTGGCAAAACGGGCGAGCACGGGCTAAAATGGCACGGGTTAAAATGGGCACGGGCTAAACGGACAAATTATAAATCGGGCCAAACGGGCACAGGCTAAAACGAGCAAATTATAATTCAACTATTAAAAACATTCGGAACAGTCCTAAAAACCCCTTTAATTCATCTTGTAAAAAATGATCAAGCATCTAAGTCTTAACTATATTTAATTATTTTTTCTTAAAAAAAAAGAAAAAAGAAAAAAAAAATCTGACTGCAAATTTGAGAAAATCTACTCGGACAAATGAATAAAAATGCAACTAATTAAATATATCTATCAATTAATTAGAGTATTAAATAATTATGCATAAAATAGTTAATAAATGAGATAAATTAAAATTAAAATAGTTAGAATGTTTTATAGTTACCAGTGACAAGTGAATTTGGTCGGAAAAAAAATGAGAGTAATTGCTTGAAATTTGAATTGTGCGATTCGAAAGCCTATCTAATAATATCTGTTTTTATTTTTTGCCTGTAAGAGTCCATCAAATAAATGCAATGGAGCAAAAAATGCCCCAAACTTTTAAAAAGTGTCAAAAATCGCCCAAAAATTACAAATTGGGCAAGATTTGCCACCTCTAACATTATTTTTCATTTATAACCCATAAACTTTCTTTTATCACTAAACGATCTGTCGTTATAAAATCCCGTTGCTATGCACGGGTATTCGTCTAGTATATATATATATATATATAACTTAAAACTTAAAAATGCGTAATATGTTATATCTAATCTACCATTGATTAAAAATGGTAAGAACATCTATCACTAAATTAATAGTTTAAATATTGTCTCATCGGCAAACTTTTATTTTTTCATTTCTAACTCATTGACTTTTCTTTTTCTCACAATGACTACAAATTGAACCCGTAAGTGTTGCATTAAGAATTACACGAGAACCACAAATCTGCTCAGTATAATTGTTCGCCGTAATACATCATCATTTGTGCGGGTATTCTTATAGTTAAATAAACATCGGAAAGGAAAAGTTAAACTAAAAAGGAAACTTTGTTAAGATATCAGTGTTAGTGTATAAAATTATAAATGTAAATTATGTAATGGTGCAGTGGTGCACAATGGTTGGAACTTTAATCTGCACTTAATATCCTTTAACCTTTTATGGGCCAAGCCCATCTTTTAGGATCATATATTTATATCCTTATACAATATAGTTCTCAACTAACCATTTCAAAACAAAATGCTAAAGTAAATGTTAATAACATGGGTACTACTCCTTTTGGGCCAAGCCGATCTTTTATGATCATAATATCCTTTATGCTCTTTTTGGATCATAAACTATAGATTTGTCACCATGTCCATGTTCAGTATGTCCAAGTAGGGCAGATATATAGTTTATAGTATAGGGTCACCATTCATAAAATGCTTTCGATTTAGTATATATTCATTAGCATTTATACATGTTTAAGTATATTTATACATATCTAACTTAAATCTTTATAGCCCTTTTAAAATATTCTATGAGGAGGCTCTGATTTAGTATATATCCATTAGTATTTATAAATATCTAAGTATATTATGTTTTGAAAAATAAGTTTCTGGATATCTTTATTTAAACTTTAAAGAGTAATTAAAAGTGTTATTGCTATATCTACAATCTCGTGTAGTTATTTTCATGTCAAGTAATCGATGGGGCCGTGTCTTCATTTTTATATTTATGTTATTGTTAATAATTATTTTAGTTGTATTTAAGTTTCATATTCATGCACGCACGGGCTAAACATATCATGTGTAATAACTGAATAAAATGAGTCGTTAACTCATTAGTAAAAAAATACTTTTGCGGATCTCTTTACTTATTTTCATAAAGAGAAATAACATATGTCATTCGCATATGTACAATCTCGTGTATTTATTTACATAATTCGTACTTTCATTTTGATATTTATAATTTCGTGCATATACATTAGTTTAATATACAATGATAATAATGTTTATTAATAACAACATATATAAAAATTTTTTAAAGAAGAAATTAAATATAAATTCTACGGGTATTTATTAAATTTATAAAACTAAAAACACTAAAATTTATAAGTTTACTTAAGGTATTATAATTTATTTAAAATTTAACAACTAATGTTTAATTAGTTACCCTAATTTTTTTTAGTTTTCAAATTAGCTCTCTCATTGTTTAACTGAAAATTTCATTCGATATTCTCTTGTTATATACTAGTAAGAGATACATACTTAATCATAAATATATAAAATTTACACTTAATTATACAAAATTGGCTTTATTTTTAAAATCTTACACTCAATTGACCGATCAAAATATAAAACTATTCTTCTTTTTTTTTTTTCTTTTTTTTAAAAAGGCAAAATATAATACTATCTTTACTTAGTATTTGAAAGAAAAAATAATCTCTATGTACTTGCATGTATTTGTTTTCTATAGAATCAACTTAATATAATTTTGATCAAATAAAGCCTCGATTTTAACTTTTATTTACCATTAAGCTTTCCTAATGATTCAATTTAAATTTTATCAGATATTCATTCTTCTGAAATGCTCTTTATAAGAGATTAGTTATGATTTTACTTATACAAGAACTTTAACTCGTTGCTACAAAATGAACGCTTTTGCATCGGTTCGACGCGTGGACAAGGATATCGTGTTGCAAAACATTTGTTAATACATTGTGGGATGCTAAGAACATCGCGTTGTTGGTAATTTTAAATGCTGACATCAATTTATCTTAAGAAGCTGCGATATAATTTGGACTAAAGTGCTTTTCAACTGGTGATGCACCTTATTATATCCAAAACAATGTTTTTCTGATTAATTAATGTTAACTCGGTTAACCTCTCTAAACTTTTGATTTTAAAAATCGGTTTTCTAATTGATCCAGTTGAGCCACCGAGTCAGAGTTCAACCGGTTTAACCGACGGTGCAACCGAGTTTTTCGTTTAAAAGCGGTTTCTAATTACCTGGCCGATTTACAATTCAACCGGTCGGGTCAATCCAGGTTTTAAGCTTTGGAAGAAAACAACATGTAACCTGCGTCCTGGAACCACAGATTGTTCGTTAGGTACACTTACGTATATAATATTGCACCATGTGAAAATGCGTACAAGCATCGTGTAAATTGTAGACTTGGGTGTATAATAGTAATTAATTTGAAGATAGGATATGAAGAAAATGATTTAGCATAAGCCAATAGTTAAAGAGTATGCACGTGCGGCCAGCCCGAGATCATCGAGTCAAAAGATACCGCGCATGTGGCTTACCAGTCAAAGGTCAAAAGCCTCATACTGTATCTATTTACACTACTATACTACCAATATATACTTCAATTTTATACTGTTAATTAATATAAATAAAAATTACAGCGTATAATAAGCCGAGGATAAGAAGAATGACGATGATAAAGGGGATGCATCCACCTGACAAAATCTTTAATTCTTTCTTACCTTTAAAATATTTGCTTAAATGCATCAATCATTACTTGATACAATCATATTTATACATACTATTATAGCCTATACACATATTAAATATGTAGCGTGCATGCGAATTATATGTACATATTACAGACTTCCTATTAGTATATTATCTTTATAATAATACATTTCATTTTTAATATAGGATAGTGCGTAGCTTGATTTGTATACATACAATTAATTAGCAGTATATTTGTCATTTATGCCGTATCAAAAATTAATATATTTTGTAGAAAACTTATGAGTGTGTTAACTTAATTTTTTTCCCTTTTCAATGTGTACTTGAATAAAATCCATTCAGATGTCTACTTTGAATACTTATGACAAAGAACTATATAAATTATATACTAGTAATACATTAAAATATCAGTCAAAGAAATAGTATATCCTAATGCATATATCAGAGTGTACGTGTATAAGTCTTCACAGTGCAAAACTTCTGTTTCAAATGACGAATCATATAATACTCCAAAAAATTTTCTTTAACTAATTATTTAGATCTATATGAAAGTGCATTTTTGATTGATTGATCGTCTTTTACTCCGTAGTTTTTATTCAACTCACATAGTACTTTTTTTATAACGTCTTTACTCGATCGTGGTATGTTTATGTTTAGAGAGTTACTTGTGGAATAATCACGATAATATCTCACCGACTAGGTAAATAATGTGAACGAATAGTACGTACAACTATAACCCGTACTAGCTTACTGAAAATTTGACAATACAAAAAGAATACAAGAATGTAACACCACAAATTATATATTTGTTATACTAGAAATATATTATCAACCTACAAGTAGAGAGAGATTTATATTACGTACACAACAAGAGAAGTACTTGTATATATTTTGGTGTGATTTCAATAACAAACTAATGAGCTATTTATAAGCTCAACATCGTTGTTTGTTTTTGCATATAGAAAGCAAGTTGATAAACAAGTTGCATGCATCAACTTGTAGAAATCAAGTTGCCAATAATTGATGTCTTTAATTTTATCAATTGATATGAGCCGTTATTCTTACATTCCTCATGTTTGTTTTTTACAAAATTACCATAAGCTCAATCGTTAACAACTGCCAGCGTTTACGGGAATGAAAATTGCATGTTCACCCTCAAAATTCATTATTGCTTATGATTTGTAATTCGAACCACTTGAAAGCGTGAACCCCTCGTTTTATATACAAACTTTCCTTAGCATTGTTACTTCCACGCCAAAAACCATTAAGCTCTAGTTTACAAGTTATTTCTCCTTAAATCTTCTACTAATCATCGTATGTCAATTACTGCACATTTTTTTGTGAAACTTAATGGTAGTTATATAATTAGATTGTTAACATTTTAACATTAGAGTAAAGGGAATGGTAACGCCGGTTAGGCGTTATTGTCTACTTGGCCCAAATAAAAAGGCGTTACCACGTTTCTACCATCCCCCTCTCTTGCGTTATAACTGCGTTTCGATTTACGTTTCTACCATAACTTGTGTTGGTACATGTTGATCGAATAAATAAATAAGTAAATAATAAAAAAAAACCCTTTAACCTCTAACGTATACATTGCATTTCAATATATATATATATATATATATATATATATATATATATATATATATATATATATATATATATATATATATATCCGTTTGAAATCAAACGGCTACTTTAAAAAAAATGCTCTGATAGTTGTATCCTCAACCAAATTAAACACTAAAAGATATCTCGCAAACACAAAAAAATGGCTTGTAAACTTTCGCATTACGTCGAACAACTGCAACGATATCAAAAATAAAACCGAGAAAGGCGACAAGGATCACCAAAATGCTATTGTTGAAGTCATCACGAAGTTTGAGCTTGCGAAACAACTGAAACGACGACTTAGAGAATGATACGCATCGTGCACAGACATCTCAGATAATAGGAAGTATGTGATTGACCAGTTCTTGTACGATGAATATTGTAAAGACGCTGCTATTGTTGAATCGTTGTGGGTTTGTGTCAACCATATAAAGGCCCAAATCTCCAACAAGATCCGTTAGAGTTATGAAGAAAATGTGGAAGCTGCTATGGTTGAACAACAACAACAAGTTCATCTGCACCAATAGTTGTTGAGCAACAACAACAGCTGCCTCATCTGGATCACTTTCAGCTAAGTTTTGAGGAAAATGTGACAGCTGATGATGGTGGCTGGAACTCTGACAAGGAGCGGGGGTTGAGCAGGTTGGAAGCTCAGTTAAAAGCAGAGCAGTTTGTGAGCTATGATCCGTACGATGACGGTTACCACTCCGACAACTCTCAGACCTAGGATCACCCAGATTACAATTGAAGTTTAATTATGTTTAAGTATGTAACGTTTAAGTATGTTTTTGTTAAGTATGTTTCTTTTAAATAAATTCATTTCCTTGAAAATAAAAATGCATTACAATACGATACGAAAACAATACAATACGATACGAAAACAAATTATACAACATCATAATACGATACGATACGAAAATAAAAATACCGTTAAGTAATTCATTCGACCCATTTGGGGTGGTTTCTCAAAACCTCCCACACGTGAACATATTCGAAGCTTTTTCCACCATAGCGTTTTTTAAAAATTGCCAATGCAGTCATGAGACAAACACTGTGATTGTCTCCTGTTGTAAGCCACAACTGTCTGTAAATAGCATTGAATTTGTGACATTCACAGTTGAGTCTTCTCCATTTACTCGAGATCATATCTTTATTACGATTGTCACCGTCAATCTTATTGTTGAACATGGCTACAACCCAGTTCAAAAAGGAGTTTGCATTGTAGTTGACAGCATCTTCAAAAACTGCAACCCAAACTTGAGCTAGCAAATTTTCTTTTTCTACTGACAAACGATTATTCAGTTTGAATGTTTGAAGTTTGAAACAATTTTGTAAAATGGTATGATATTTATAGCCGTTTGAAACAATAAGAGCGGGATATATTTAAAATTCAAATTCAAATACTAGTGGGATATATTTAAAATTCAAATTCAAATACGAGCGGGATATACTTAAAATTCAAATTTTATTATTGAAGTGTTTGAATGTTTAATGAATGAAATTGTTGAGGTTAAAATTTGTAAATTGTAATTTTAAAAAAATGTAGGTCCCAAAAGGTGGTGTTATTAGGTGTTATGATTATTTTATGATTTTTGATGTTATGTTATTTGGTGCTAAAATAATGTGGCGCTGACGTAACAACGGTGTTGGTGTTATAACATGTTATGATTCCTTTCTCACTTATATCATGTGACGGTTTAGAAGGTGGTGAAAAAGGTAAAACGGGCAAAACGAGTAAAATGCGATGTGGTCGGGTATGAGGATCGAATCGGCCCCGAATCCGAGAAAGTTGTTGTTGGGGCATGTACGCTAACGTGGGTTCCGGATCCTTAATTTACTTCCCACTAATGTTACCTTAATGCTATTTATGTTTAGGACATAAATTATATATGTTCCTGCTTTAATGGAGTATTTTATTACTACGGAGTAATACTTTATTGATATATTTGAATGGTTTATTGGTGCATGGATGATGAAAACAATTTCGAATGTTAAATAACTTATCATAACCATTGATGATGATTTGTAATAGATGATTTGGACAACATGTTAAAAGAAGTATCACGCCAAATTATTTCTTGTAAATCTCTACATTTACAATTTGAAAAATCCCAGTCTACTTTTTTACATCAACAATGATATTGTGAATAGGTTGTGGAATTGGAGGTGGTATGTGGATAATGCAAATGATAATTGTGTACATGTGTGTACGTGCATGTTTAACCCAAATCAATGGATATAACACCTTTTTGGAGGATTGTACATTTAACAATGTGAAAAGGTCCTTGTCGGGGGGAAATTCCTTATGATAAATTGTTTGAAAACGTTTACAATTAAAAACCTGGAAATCTCACTAATACTCCAGCTACTTAATGCATTAACAAGTAAATTCATTAAGTGTGAAGAGACAAAAAGCATACTTATGTATAGAAATATTACTTTCATTAAGTATGAATACAATGTTGATATATAGAGACATTACTTATTAACATACACAAAAACAACTGCAACAATCACAATATAGAATACTGTATGCTGTCATGAATGACAATGTGTATGAGTTTGATAGTATTTGTGGATCCTTCACTTATGAAAGATATATACATAGCTCTCTTGATGTATATGGAGTATGAATTATATCGATCATTCATTACCATAGTGATATGCCACCTCATCTTAAACAAACTCCTTTAGTCACTTTCATAATGATAGTCTCATTCTTATAAGTGGGATACCAAACGCACCCTTAATCTCGTTATGACGATATATAAAGACAAAATTTTGTTTATACCCCTGTCTCATGGAAAACCACACAAAAACCACAATTATTTAATTAAAAGGCTCGACAAAATTTTGTTGCTGAAAAGAAAAAGGTGCTTTATTTATCTAAAATAGGAAAAGACAAAATGAAAAGCTTATAAGATGTATGCATGAGAGAGATAAAGTGTGTGAATTAGTTTAGTTTAAAGTGGCAAAGTCATATTAGTCAACAAAATACGCAGCAAATCGGTTGAGCTCATGCCAAATATATTTATATTTGGTATTTTAGGAATTATTCGATTTAGATTTGACTCCTAGATAGTGTTAAGTTTTTAGGACCATTTTTGTAAATCAAACCAGGTTTTTAAACCGGTCCTTTGTGAAGGAGTTTAAAATTTTAACAATTTTGTTAAAGATTTTTGGGGTGTAATTTTGTACAATTTGGTCTAAAATGTGTTTAAGAATGAGGATTTTAATTCGCGCTTTGCGACAGAGTATTTGCATATGATCGTATTTTATAAGATTTGCGACAGAGTATTTGCATACGATAGTATTTTATTAGATGGAAAATTAGTTTTTTTTTTTTTTTTTTTTTTTTTTTTTTTTTTTTTTTTTTTTAAATTAAGACCAGCTTCACTGTAGCTCAAGCCACGACTCATCACTAGTTCCATTTTTTTTTTATTATTCTCTCATCAAAGGTCAGCTAATTTTAGCCCGCGGCTTAAGAAGAGTGACGACTCAACAACTCAATTTGAAGAATAAAACATAGAATATATAAAATCGCCAAAGGTCATACTAAGTCTATTTGCTACATCTTGGACAATTTGAAGCATATAAACACAAAATATAAGCAATCATGGATCGTAGTTCTCAAAACCTTTAAAGACAATTGAAAGTTACATCGAAGAAAATTATTAGCTATATTTTAAATAATATGAAAATTCGCTTACACAAGCTAATTACAAAATATAAGCAATCACAGACCGCATATTTGTAAGTACAATTCCGTATATATATTGGCAAAATCGTAGATATTTAAAAGCCTCATTCGATGAGGCTCAATTATGCAAAAAAAAAAAATTAAGAAAAGTGGTTGAATCCGTCGTACTCACAAACATAATAAGTTGCTCTGCCAAAATAGTTCACCTTTAATTTTATGAATTCTTATCTGTGACAGAAAGTAGTAGACCTCCTAAGAACCGTAGGTTCAAGAGATCATTGAGATAAATGATGATGATAATAATGAAAATGACGACGACAATGAGCATGGTGACTGTGATCCAGTGAAAATATCTTACTAAAAAAACGTGTTTGAAATCAAATAAAAATAGGTGGCAGTTATGATGGTAATAGTAAATGTATTTCAATTTTGAGTACAAATGGAGCTAGTTTATTTTTTGATAGCAATTCAGATGCAGATTATATAAAAGGCAATTTCAGTGATAAATGGACAAACGAAAATGTGCTGAAAGAATTTGCATCAAATTCTTTCACCACATCCTCTTCTATTACCCATCTTTCTTTGGGTAAATCCATTTTATCAGTGATGTTGGCTTTTTTCATAATATGAATCTGAACAACTATAAAAGAATGGTCGTTGTCCTTATCTTGTCACGATCAAATACATTTAGCACCGGTGTCATCACTTTTACCTCTTTTAACTAGTTCTAAAACTCGTTCTCTTTTTAATGAAGATATTGTAGTTCTCATCAAATCACAATAGACGTGGTCCTCGGCAGCACCAACAACATCATAATCATTTACCTCGATGATCTATGGAACTTTGGATTCTTTTTTCTCAAACACACGAGTTGGAGGCGATTTGTTGTTATCCGTTATAGCTAAAAAAAATCATAACAGTTTACATGTTTGACCTGTTGCCACGTTCTCCGTTCCCATACTCTGACTTGATAGACAATGAGTAGAAAACAATTGCCTCATATCGGCATCCCTTATATCTCAAATCCTTGAGATGGAGGAGGTCCCCTGCTTCCTGTGACAGATAGAAACTAATAAAATTTCAGTTTAAACAGCTAATATTTAGCACGTGTTTGCCTAAATTAAACTATAATCTATTGAAAATGCTTCTAACTTCTAGAACTAAACCAGGCCTGAAGCAACAAAACACGACTTACCAATCCAATGAGATAATGTGGACGATGCAATTAATGATACATAAGTCTAACAAAACATTTAAACAATCCAAAGCAACATTAAGTCAAGTTATTAGTTGCATACGTCCTTTTATCTAACCTCAAATATGCTGCCTTGTTAATGAAGATAGTTTAGTTTTCATTAAATCACCATCAACGTGGTCGTTGTCGTCATCAATTGTGCCATAATCGTTTATCTCTAAGATTTGTGGAAGTTCGGATTCTTTTCCCTCAAATCCTGGAGTTGGAAGAGATACGTTGCTCTTTGTCACAGATGTGGAAAACTAAAAAGGGGGCTGCATAGTTTTTATCATTTTAAAAATTGTTGATTTGAAAGCTTATGGTGAAATCAAACAAAGATTATATATATAATAGCAAGACGATAAGTGAATATAAGTAATTCAATGAATAAGTGTACGTAAGACTAAGTAAGTAAGTACGAGAGAATAAGAAAGATCAAACCACGACTCGAGTATTTATAGTGGTTCGATAACGAAGATTCCTTCCTCGCCCTACTCCACTCCCCGTGATCCATGCTCGAGAGTATCCTTTCTCTTGCAACGCCTTGGCCGATCTTGGCTCAAGTATAAATCTTATGCCATACTCTCTGTATGCTAAACTTTATCTCGAAACTCTTAAACCTACCAAAATGAGTGTTCGATTAGTAGACCGATCTTTTCAATATCCTGTTCGGATAGCCGAAAATATGCTAGTTTAAGTCGGTAAGTTTACCTTTCCAGTAGATTTTGTTATTCTTGAAATGGAGGAAGACATTAAAGTTCCTCTCATTTTAGGAAGAATATTCTTGCACACCCCTGATGCAACAATTCGTGTTATATAAAAGAACTCAATCTATGAATTGGTGAAGATCGAATAACTTTTTTGATCGATTCAGCAATGAAACACTCATATTCCAATGATAATACTTCTTTCAGCATTGATGTCATAGACGAAATTCTTGAAGAAGATTTTGATACTCTACTCAATGAAGGAATTGAAATTCTTCATTCCATCGAAGGAACTATCCTTGAAAAAGAACTTTATGCCGAGTTTGACAAATTCATAGCTATGAATATCGAAAGAGAAGTTGAATCAGACGAAGAAGAAGAAGACGTAATATTTGAAACAATCACATTCAATACTGATGATAAAATCAAGAAATCTCTTGAAGAGCCTCCTACCATCTTGAACTGAAACCTCTTCCTAAACATCTAGAATAAGCCATTCTAGAAGGCACATCTTTAGTTCCAGTTATAATTTCATCTGAGCTTTTAGATAAAAACTGTTAGTCATATGTTTATCTATTAAGAGTTTGAGTCCATGTAATATTAGTATGGGCTAAGGCCCGAGTCTAGAACAGTTTTGTATTGGTATTTATATACCACGTTTCATTATGAATGAGAGTCACGATTTAACCTAAAACCTACATGGTATCACAGCCAGTCGATCCATAGAAACCTAAATAATTTTTTCTTCCCGTTTGTTTTTCAGTCGATCGTTAGCTTTAGTTGATAGCTAGTCGACAGTTTTTTCTGCTTCCAGTCGATCGTTGGTTGATGTATGATAACCAGTCGACTGTCGTTACTCTCTTCTTGTTGATTGTTAGTTATTGTGTGATAACTAGTCACCCACAATACCTGTTCTTTTGTCTGAGTTTTTGCTTTATTTTCCACAACAAACTCTACTCCTACTCATTAATATACTGTTCCATTACTTCATTAAAACAAACCCTAACCCTACCCCTACTGTTACACATCACGTTCCTACTTCATCAATAAACCCTAGTTATTGTTTGAGTTATTGTCGAACCTCATCATGACAGGACCTACACCATCACCTTCGGCTATTCTTTTGTCGGACAAACTCATGACTATTAATAATATCCCCACCCTCGTTCCGGTCAAGTTGAATGTCGAGGAGATGAATTACTCCTCATGGACTTATTTTCTTAAGCAACTTTGCAAAGGGAATTCTATCTTGGATCATCTAATGGGCAAGTCTTTGGATGATGCCATCTCAAGTGCTCCCCCATCACCTCCCGATGCCGAATGGATAAAGATTGACACCATCGTTCTCTCTTGTATTTTCATCACTTTGTCTCCGACACTTCAACAACGCCTAGTTAATGCGGATACTCAGACGGCCAAGGAGGCATGGGCCATGCTTGCATCAATATTCAATGACAATAAGCGCTCTCGCTCTATTGCATTAAAGGCCAAACTCCGTGCTATAAAACTTGGTGACTTAAGCATTGATGCTTATTTTAGGAAGATTGAGAACATCGCTACTATCTTATCTAGCTTGGGCTCCCTTATTAGCAATGATGATGTTGTTACTTTTGCCTTGGAAGGGTTACCCGATAAATAAGATAATGTCTCTACTATCATTGCCCATCGTGAAGTTTTTCCGGACCTACAGGCGGTACGTTCGATGCTTACCACGGAGGAGATGCGTTTAAAGAGTCGTGGTCATGATACTTTGGTTGATTCTACCTCGTCATCACCGATGGTTTTATTGGCCAACTCGAATTCCAGTATGAGGAGTACTACCAATCCTAATGAAAAGGTACACAAACCGTGTTTCCTTTTTGCTCAAGGTTTTTGTATATTTGGTGTCCATTGAAAGTTTCTTCACGATGGTCGACATAATAATCCTTCAAAAAGCCCGTCACCTGCTACTGTTCCTACTGGGACACCATTGTCCTCCAATGATTTGGTTACGCTTCAGTCTCTTTTGGCTAAGCTTGGTATACAAGGTGTTATGAATGGGGGTAATGTGTTGAATGCTTCAAACAAAACTCAAACCTCTCCTGTTTCACAGCCTATTGCATGTTATGTGAGCCCACCACCAGGCTTTGGCACTTTGGCCCAACCCACGTTCCCTTATCAATTTCAGGGGGCTCATCAGGGGGTTCACGCTACTCATCAGGGGGTTCACGGTGCTCTTCAGGGGGCTCATCAGGGGGTTCAGGGTATTCACGCAGCTCATCAGGGGGTTCAGGGGGCTCATGAGGGGGTTCAAGGGGTTCACACAGCTCATCAGGGGGTTCAGGGGGTTCACGATGCCATCAGAGGGTTTAGGTTGTTCTTCCAGGGGGTTCACCGAGTCACCAGGTTCAGTTTCCAGGGGGTTCACAGCCTCATATGTATGGTTTAGGGGGTTCGCCACATGGGTCTCTTCCTTTGACTGGTTTGCAACAAGGGGGTTCTTCTCCGGGAGGTCATGAAACCACTTTACCTCATGCTTTTACTACTGAAACACTTCAGCCTTCTGCCGACGGCAATTGGAATATGGATATAGGTGCGTCCTCTCATATTAATGATGATATCAATTATCTTAATGATGTTTTTAATTTATTTATTTATCCCTCTGTTGCGGTTGGTGATGGGCATTCTATTCCTGTCATCAACTATGGCCATAGCATTTTGCCAACTCCTACGCGTCCCCTTCATTTGAATTATGTTTTAATTACTCCCAATATTGTCAAAAATTTGATATCTGTTCGTCAATTTGTCCGTGATGATTATTGTACAGTTGAGTTTGACCCTTTTGGTTTTTCTGTTAAGGAATTTCAAACGCATCGGGTGATGCTCCGTTGTGATAGCAATGGCGATCTTTACCCAGTCACTCAGCCTTCTACCATTCCACATGCTTTTCTATCGAGTCAATGTACGTGGCATTAGCGTCTTGGACATCCAGGAAGTGAAGTGCTACATCGTGTCCTTTCAAGTAGTTCTATTTTCTTGTAATAAAGATAAGTCTCCCGCTCTTTGTCATGCTTGTCAGCTTGGCAAACACATGAAACTTCCGTTTGTCAGTTCTATCAGTTTGGTTAAGTCTTCTTTTGATATTGTACACTCAGACTTGTGGACTTCCCCAATTCCGAGTCTTTCGGGTTTTAAATATTATGTCTTGTTTTTGGATCATTATTCTCAGTTTGTTTAGGTTTATCCTTTAGTTAATAAATCTGATGTTTTGTCTAAATTTAATTTGTTTCGTAACTTTGTTCGTAATCAATTCAAGTGTGACATTAAGTCTTTTCAGTGTGACAATGGTGGGGAATTTGATAACCAAGCTTTTCATAAGCTATTTTCAGATAATGGGATTCAATTTAGATTTTCTTGTCCTCGTACCTCTTAACAAAACGGGAAATCAGAGAGTATGATTAGAACTATCAATAACCTTATTCGTACTTTGTTATTTCAAGCACATCTCCCTCCTAATTATTGAAAAGAGGCTCTTAATATGGCTGTTTATCTTTTAAATATATTACCATCACGTGCCATTGACAATGAAGTCCCTTTTATTCGCCTTTTTGGGTTAACACCTGACTATAGTCTTTTACGTACCTTTGGGTGCTTTGTTATCCACACATTGATAGTAATAACAAACTTGGTGCTCGGGCTACACCTTCTCTTTTCTTAGGTCATGCCACGAATCATCGTGGTTATCGTTGTTTAGATTTGAACACTAATAAAATTATTCTTTCATGACATGTTACCTTTGATGAAACTGTTTTCCCATTTGCCACTAAGACTTCCTCTACCACCACTCCCACTGCCGTTTCTTCTTATGAATTTTTGGATGACTCTTCTAATGTCATTACTAATATTCTAAGATTATCTCCCACCACTACACCTAATGTTCCTACATCTTTTGCACCTATTGAGCCTCTTAGTCCATCTCCTGCACCTACACCAATGCCTCAAATGCCCGAAATGCCACAAACACCACCAACTCCTGTTGTCTCTCATGAGTCACCACCTCCTCTCATTTCAAAACCCACCGGTTTGATTCACCCCATGGTCACACGTGCTCGTGTCGGGATTACTCATCCCAATCCTCGTTATGCTGGTCATGTGTCTACGATTTCTCCTTTACCTCAGTCTTCTAGTGATGTGTTTCATGATCCCAATTGGCAAAATTCTATGTGTGAAGAGCACGATGCACTTATAAAAAACAACACTTGGATTCTTGTACCCAAACTCCCAGATGCGAATGTTATCCGTAGTATGTGGCTGTTTCTTCACAAGTATTTAGCAGATGGCACCCTTACTTGATACAAGGCTCGTCTTGTGGCTAATGGCAGTAATCAGATAGAGGGTGTGGATGTTGATGAGACTTATAGCCCGGTTGTTAAACCTAGCACTATTCGGATAGTTCTTAGTTTAGCTATTTCTCGACATTGGCCGGTACATCAGCTGGATGTCAAGAATGCTTTTTTACATGGGGACTTGACTGAAACAGTTTATATGTATCAGCCACCTGGGTTTCGTGGTCCTGTTTATCCTGATTATGTATGTTTATTGCAGCGTTCGTTGTGTGGTCTTAAACAGGCTCCTCGGGCATGGTTTTAGCGCTTTGCTAATTACATCACTACAGTTGGTTTTTCTCCTAGTCGGTGTGACTCCTCATTATTTATTTATAAACAGGGTGATGATATTGTTTTTTTGTTACTCTATGTGGATGATATTGTGCTCACTACTTCGTCTGATGGTTTATTAAAGCAGATCATTACTTCTTTACATAAGGAGTTTGCTATGACAGATTTGGGTGCTCTTAATTATTTCTTGGGTGTTTCAGTTACGCATGACTCTTCAGGGATGTTTTTGTCACATCATAAGTATGCTATGAAGATATTGGACCGTGCACATATGGTTGGTTGTAACCCTTCTTGGACTCCTGTTGACACACAGTCTAAGTTGGGTGATGATGGTGATCATGTTTCTGATCCTAAGTTATATCGGAGTCTTGCTGGTTCTCTACAGTATCTTACCTTTACTAGACCTGATATTTCATATGCAGTGTAGCAGATTTGTCTTTACATGCATGATCCTCGGGAGTCTCACTTCTCGGCTCTTAAGCGGATCTTGAGGTATGTTCAGGGTACATTAGACTATGGTTTGCAGTTGTTTTCTTCATCAACTTCTTCATTGGTTGCTTATTAGACTATGGTTTGCAGTTGATTTAATCATTGTTCTTAAAAGCCACAAACGAGTTTTTACTTGGAAAACATTTGACATTCCCAGAATTTGTCCATCTTTCTGTAAACACAAAATTCAGCTGCTAGATGACAAGAAACCAGTTGTTTAAAAGCAAAGGAGACTTAATCTGAACATGTAAGAACTTGTAAAAAAGGATGTGACTAAACTTCTTGATGTAGGAATCATATACCCAATTGCAGATAGCCCATGGGTAAGTCCTATTCATTGTATACCAAAGGAAGTTGGTATCACCGTACTTACCAATGAAAAAAACGAACTAGGCCCTACTAGAACCATCACTGGTTGGCGTGTTTGTATCGATTATAGAAAACTCAATGAGGCAACTACTAAATATCATTTTCCCTTACCCTTCATGGATCAAATGCTAGAAAAACTCGCATAAAATGAGTACGTTTGTTTCCTTGATGGTTTTTATATACATTTTCAAATACCTATCGATCCCATGGATCAAGAAAAAACAACATTTACATGTCCCTTTGGAACATACGCTTATCGTCGAATGCTTTTTGGCTTATGCAATGCACCTGCCACTTTTCAGAGATGCATGATTGTTATATTCCGTGATATGATTGAAGATTTTATGGAAGTTGTCTTGTCAATTCCGGTAAAATTCTCAAGCGATGTGAAGCAGCTAACTTAGTTCTTAATTGGGAAAAGTGTCACTGCATGGTTGAGGAAGGAATTGTGCTCAGACACAAATTGTTTAGAGCGGGACTAGAAGTTGACAAAGCCCGAATCGATGTTATATCCAAACTTCCAACCCCTACTAATATCAATGGTATTAGAAGTTTTCTAGGTCACGCCGGGTTTTACCGACGATTCATTAAGGATTTCTCTAAAATAACAAAATCTCTAACTAAACTTCTCGAAAAAGATACTCCATTCGAATTCAATGATGAATATCACACGACATTTGAAATATTGAAAGAAAAACTTACCTGTACACCCATTATCGAAAGCCTAAATTGGAATCTCCTGTTTGAGTTATTGTGTGATGCCCGTTGTAGTGCCGTTGGCGCAGTACTTGGCCACCGAGATGGAAAACATTTTCACCCGATATAGTTTGCAAGTAAAACATTGAACGCAGCTCAACAAAATTACACAGACACGGAGAATGAAATTATGGATGTTGTATTTGCATTTGATAAATTTCGGGCATATCTTGTTCTGTCCGAAACAATTGTCTGTATGGATCACGCAGCCTTAAAATATCTCTTTAAGAAGCAAGATGCTAAACCACGTCTCATACGTTGGATATTGCTCTTGCAATAATTCAATATAGAGATTAAAGACAAAAAAACGTATTGAAAACGTTGCAACTGATCATTTATAACGAATAATAACGAAGTTAATGATCAAGAAATTGAAATAAATGATAATTTACCAGATGAAATACTAATGGAAGTAAACTCGGAAAATGAACCATGGTTTGCCGACTTCGCAAACTATTTGGTTGGAAAAAATATTAAGAAAAGAAATGACATACCAAAAATAGAACAAATTCTTCTTGGACCTCAAAATTTTCTTTGGGGAAGAACCCCATCTTTTTAAAATGTGTCCCAACGGAATTATAAGAAGATGTGTGGCAGGACCCGAAACTCGAACCATTATAGATGAAGGTTATCATGGACCTACTGGAGGATACTATGAACCGTCCACAACGGCCCGAAAAGTGTTAGAATTTGGTTTCTATTGACCAACAATATTCAAAGAAGCTCACACTTTAGTTCGCATGTGCGGAGCTTGTCAGAAAACCGGAAATATATCAAAGCAGCCTTAAACAACATTAAAGTATGTGAGATATTTGACATTTAGGGAATAGATTTCATGGGACCTTTCCCGAAATCCCACAAGTTCGAATACATACTAGTTGCAGTTGATTATGTCTCAAAATGGGCAGAAGCCCAAGCTCTTCAAACTAACGATGCAAGAGTTGTCCTCACTTTCTTAAAGAAACTGTTTTGCCGTTTCGGAATCCCGAAAGCATTATTTAGCGACAGAGGAAAACACTTTTGTAATCATCCAGTGAAAAAAGCAATGAAGAAATATGTTGTAAACAATCGCTTCTCCACTTTATATCACCCCTCAAACGAGTGGTCAAGTAGAAAACACAAATAAAGCCTTAAAAAGAATTCTTGAAAAAACCGTGAAAGACAATCCCACTATTTGGTCAAGAAAATTAGACGATGCTATGTGGGATTTTTGAACAGTTTACAAAACACCTACTAGAACCACCCCATACAGACTCATCTATGGTAAAATAAGCTATAAATCATTCAAAATTGAACATCGTGCATATTGGGCACTTAATAATTGTAATACCGATCTAATTGCTGCTGGAGAAAACTGAATGTTGCAACTCCACGAGTTGGATGAGCTTTGTCTACAGATATACAAAAACTCTTGATTATACAAAGAAATAACCAAAGTTTAGCACGATCGTAAACTGCGAATCCGCAAAGAATTCAAACAAGGAGATAAAGTGCTCTTATTCACTCGAAATACAAATTCAAACAGTTAAAACTCAGATCACGATGGCTTGGTCCCTATATGGTTAAGCACGGCTATCCATCCGGATACGTTGAACTATATGGACGTGATGGCAAAACGTTCATTGTTAATGGCCATCGATTTAAGTCATACCACGAAGAAGATAGTTACAATGAAAGAAGGGAAGAAACCGCTCCCTTCTTTCCCAAAACGTATAAGAGAAAGAAGACGAGCCTAGCTAAATACTCTCAAAAGCAAGCGCTCCTTGGGAGAATAAAATCCCAATAATATTTCCTTTTAATTTGTGTTTTATTTTTGCAGGTATTAGCTAAAGTTATGGATGCAAGGAAGCTGGAACTCCAACTTCAACTTCCGAATCTAGCCCCGGGAAGTTTCGTTCCTCTTATCTCGTTTTCACCTATTTCTTATATTATAAGTCTTTTCACATTGAGGTCAATGTTCAGCTTAAGTGTGGAGGGGGGATAAATAGGTAAAAATTGAGCGTAACTCTACACTACTGCTTGTTCCATAAATTTTCAAAATTTTAGACATTAATATTAGTGATTTTGCAATAAAGTAGGATCTAAAAACACGCTTAGCAGGGAAATTCAATACATGACCATCACATTTTAAACCCATTAAATTGTGAGAACATTCTTAGCCTTCCTGAAGTGTACAATTTCTACACTTCATGTTTCATTTATATATGAGTGTGCCAGTAGTCTATTTTAGCTCTAGAACTTGTGCATGTATATCGTTTATTAAACCGCAGTGAGGTTAATTTATAGTCGAATATATGTGATAAAGAGGCAATATACAAACCAAATCAACCCTAAGCCTATCTCATGATATTTTAGCCAACTACATTGGTCGCTAAAAAGCCATCAAATAAAACCATATCACTCCTATCAATCCACTAAGTGAGAGAAAAACAATCATTTTAAAGCAGTCCCAATTGTTTGCTAGTCACTATGTATTAAGAATAGTTCTATGAAGTATGAAGAAAAAAAAGTCAGTATCAGAAAAGTATGTGATAAATAAAGGCAGAAGTATAAGCCTATAAAAGTGGAAAAAAAGTTATGAATAGTAGTGGCTAGTATTACTTAAACTCTCTGGAAATTTTGCTAGTTGTATCTCTCAAAATTATCCCTAAAACTTCCATGCCTCATATTCCAATTAAGAAACCCTGTATTTTGTCCTCTTTTGATATATGTCTGGTGCTCACGCCGCAACGGTTATGTTTACGTATCTTGTACAAGCATATGGAAGCATTATGGATTACGTCTGTGCAAATTGAGTGTTCCCATATAATCACCCTTGTTGAGCGAAATTGTGTGAATCTAAATAAATCCTTTGTGAGATGATCGAGTTATGTATTGATGCCTGATATAAATTAAAATGTCTTTGTTGCTAACAATAATATCTCTTCCAAATTAATCTTTCAAGTCTTAGTCTATTTTTGTTCGCTTACATTGCTTGGGGGCAAGCAATAGCTAAGTGTGAAGGGATTTGATGACGATCGAATTATACATATTTTATATAGCGTTATTTGTTAGTTTCTTAATGACTTCTATGGACTTTCGATACTTAATTGCATGAAAATACATTTCAGGTCCAATCAACAAAGAATCTCCGCTAGCAAGACAAGGTATAATCATTGGAGTTATGATAAGGATTTATTTTATACCTTTTTTAAGGGGTCATTTAAGCCTAAAATCGTGAGTATATGGTCAAATATTACCTCAAATTGTTTCTTTTCTCATTTACTTCGGATGTGATTTCTCGAATTTGGAGCATTTTGGACATTTTTGGGCTTAAGAGTGAAGAAAACAACAAAGTCGTGGAAAATCTGTCAGGAATTGCACATGACGACGTCACACGTTAATAGGTGACGCCGTCACTTGAAGATAATGGAGCTTGGAAAATTTACACACGACGCTCCAGTGAACTTTTGAAGGTTTTACACCTGACGGCGTCATGTGTCATTATAAGTAGGCCGTCTAGTATTTACTTAATGAGAGATGACCGAGAAGAGTTAAAGAGTGACGGCGTCAGAAGGTCGATTTACACAAGAAGAAACCCTAATCGCGGCGGTTTGACGGTGTCATGATTTATAACCTGAAGCCGTCAGCCTTATAAATCTATGTATACTTTTCGATTTTTCATTCATTAGTGTGCAACTTCGGAGATAAAAACCCTAGTATGATTTTCACAGGATTTTTAGGGTTTTCATACCCTCTTTTCTTGCATATTCAATTGAAGTTAAGTTCTTTTTTAATCATTCAATATGTCTATGTTTTGTTTGATTATTTGTTTATCTTTTCATCCTTTTAACATGTTTGCTTAAGTTTATGTAACAATTCGCAATTTCAGGTTAATTACTATTCCCGGGAAATTTACTATTCACTTGTACTATTCATGTTAATATTCATTTTTACTATTCATTTCTTTCCGAAATTTTCCCGAAAGTTGATTTTTATTTCATATTCTCGAGTGATAAATCATTTCCATGGCAAATTAAATGTTTGACATTCGTCAGATCATTTTCGTGAAAGTTATTAAGGAATTACACGTTTTATGGTAAAACGTCATTCAGAAATTCTACGCACAACGAAATTCGACCCCGTCAGGTGACCCCACATCAGAAAAATGTTTGACACACTCATGATTTATTTGAGAATAAATCATGACTGAGAAAAATATGACCAGAATAAACCTCGGCCGTGAAAAACTGGAATTTTCAGTTTTAAGCGTTTTTACTCAGCCGTAACCCTAGCCTATACCTGCACCGTGTTTCTAAGATGATTTGAGTTTTCAACTTATTAGAATAAGTCAACATATTTTTCCCTCCTCCATTGACCAAAAATCATTCCTTGATGTTATAAGTCATTCCTTGATTTTTATGCTTACGGTTTGATGTCTAAAAGACATTTAATACCAACCGACACTGGACTGAGCCCAGTCTAGACATTATAAGTCATTTTAATTCATTTATATCCTATTAGAAAAGTAACATTTTACTTTTCTCAATTTTACGCAATATTCGTACATTTTACGTATTACGCGTTTTAGACCCGTGTTTCCAGTTTTAGCAGGGTTTTACCACCCAAATGGAACCTATCACCCATTTTATATTTTATTATGGGACATATGGACATGTCTAACAATACTTTAAAGTTCCATAATTTTACGACACCCGGTTTTACGTTTTGAGGCCTAATCATTTACGGTTGGCATTTCCCGGAGTCAAAACTGACCAAATACTTAGGATAATATCTAACCAAGCACACCTCACCCCTCCTAGGCTTGTGAACCGCCAATAGGGGGGGGGGAGTCACCCTTGGTGTGGCTTGATCATAGGCTAAGTGATCTTAGATGTGTTACATGTGTACAAGCTTGTTAGGAAAGCTTTGACAAAGTCATACTTTGTAACCTCCTCATGAGCATATAAATACCCCCCCCTCCCCTTGTTTGCCGTCCACCTCCAACACCAAAACCATTCACACTTAGCTTTAATTCTTCTAATTTCTAGCAAGGATCAAGTGCTTCTTCAAGATAGAAACCCTAATTAGGTTATCATTCATCAAACACTTCCATAACCTCATATACTTGGTGATTTCTCTTGAGTTTTAATCCACTCAAGTCACCTCAACCTTCATTATCCATCTTTCAAGATTACAAGGGTAGAAAGATTGCATGAAGTGAAGTGGGTTGAAGCAAGTCTATCAAAGTCCTTTTCCTTACTTGTTACTTTCTTTCTTTATTAGAAAGCCAAAAGTTGTAAGCCAAACCTAACATGCTTCTTGTTAAATGATCATACTCATGTTATTTACATATTATTCTTGCTATATTATGTCTTGTATTAATGTCCATGGTGTATAAAAATGACCAAAACATGTTGTTGTAATTGATTGTTAAGATAAGTTACTAAAACAAGCAAACTAGTGACTTTCTTGGTAAGACCTGATCAAAATGATAAAAAATTTGATATTGGATTATTACATATTACAGTATAGGACTTAACAAGGAAACCATAGCAACTTGAACCACCTAAAACGAGTATACGAGTCAAAAGTTACGCCCATTTGAAGTTACCAAAGATTTCCGGCAAAACTGCCTAAAATGTTTCTGTGACAGAACCTAAAACACGCAAAAAGAGGCCTTTCTGGTCCGTTTCATGAAAAAGTTAAAACATGAAAGTTGTCCGGAATCACGTTTTCGTTCAGGAATAAAGAAGCTCGAGCCTTGAAAACGCTTTATGAGTGAGATATTTCTCAGTTTCTTAACAGCTATTTACATATATATAAGTCACTATATATTGGTTATACTTTAAAAGGAACAAGAGGTCTTATGACCTATAATCAAGACCACCACCATGGCTAGAGCCAAGGTTGTGTCTCATGACCTTGGAACAAGGACCAAAGGTCATGGCTAGGCCATGACGAAATGACCATGTAAGCTTACTTAGGCGTAAACATGAAACAAGGAATTAGGCGATAACTTGAACAAGCAATTTGGATCTACTTCACTTAAAAAGGAACCATGAGATATTACAAAGAGAAAATGGTCATACAAGACTTATGAAACTACCCCTAATAACAATCTTCATGTACTAATAAACTTTCCTAAGTTTATTCAAATATCGGACATGTAACTTTTCGGATCAAAACTTATATCTATATATTTTATCAACTACTACAATAGTAGGGAGCCTCATGTGAGGAGTTCATTATGTAAGCCGTCGAGATAAGTTGTGGATTTACGAATTAAAGTGTCCTGGCTCCTCGAACGCTTACTAACATGACTTCTGAATTATGTCGGCCCGAACGGTAGTAAACGATATACAAAACATACATGTTCATGAATCTTTTCTTTCAAAGACTTACAATATACATCATACCACATCATGGACTAAATGCAAGATATATATATATATATATATATATATATATATATATATATATATATATATATATATATATATATATATATATATATATATATATATATATATATATATATATATATATAGGCACTTATTCATATTCTTCACTCCGATCCTAAGTCGCAACATTCTATTATAGGTTGCTCGTAGAAACTTACACGATCCAACCACTACCTTCATTACTTGCTATCTTACTTAAGGTGAGTTCATAGCCCCACTTTACATTACTTCAATGTTTTACAAACCCTTGGGGGGAATACATGCTACTTTTAAACCGAACACAATGCTTTGAAACTGTATGCTGCCTGATTGTTTTATTATTACTAAGTACCTACCTTGCCAATCCTAGGCCCCTATCATGAACCATTTAATCACTAGAATTAGTGAGCGCGAGTATTGTGAATAGGCCTATTGGGATTGACGAATCCCATTTGTTTGAGCAGATTAGTTCAAACGAATGCACTATATTTGAACATTAAGTATGACGGCAAAGTACTTACCGGGGCAACAAAACCGCCGATTGATATTGGTACCCGTTAACGTCTTGGTTGCATGAGCTTAGTATATAATAATAACTGTTTTGTTTTCTAACATAAGTATGAGTCTAATTAACTCATTACTACCAACATATTGTGTTCAACCGTTAAACAAACTCTATGAATTTCACTCAACCTTTGTGTTGACCTCTTAAGCATGTATTTCAGGTCCATGATAATCAAGAATGGAGCGGAAGGGCACGTACCGAAGGAAGAAGGCTATAAACTGTTATGTCATTCAATAAAAACATCTAAGACTTTATATTGATGTATTTTGAAACACGGAACCTTTTGGGACCTTACTATGTAAACTCTGATATATTTGAATAAATATGAATGACAACTCTTTTTATTACGACTCGGTTAGAGATCGTTTTCTATTATTATGACTGTTGTGCCGTCGAGTAACACCCAAGTTGAATTCCGCTGCATCATGAATTGGGGGTGTTATAGTTTATTAGTGTTTGCTTAGATCTAATAAAACCTAGTTATTGATTATTGATAAGTTGTCTATTGTTTAGTTGATTGCTTCATGTTTAGGTTAAGAAAACAGGCTGATCTCCTTTGGGTAATTGGCTAGAACATCTTAAAAACGTAATCGTATGTGCACTACGGTTTTTCTCGTTGTATTTAATGCATGAATAGATGTTAGTGATTCTATGATAGAGCACTTAATGTGCAGTCATAGGAGAAATTGATATTCATAGAGTTGGGGAAGGTCGCACACCCCCACGACTGGTATTAAGGAATACAATGCTTCAACTAAAATAAAAGAATTGCACTGTGACATTCAAGGAATCAATAAAAGATAACTAGGGAGTAATTGCATCTAAGTAAACACGTTTGTCTCATTATAATGGTTCACCACATTTACTTTTCTGTTATTTTAATTTTTGTTTATTAGAAGTAGTTTTTGGGTTAGTTGAATAGCAACTAATTCCACCCACTCCCTAAAAACTGAGATTTTAATTCCTTTCATAAAATATAAAAATACAAAAAGAATCATCCCTCACCTTTAGGCTTAAATTGACATACACTTCAACCTAACGACACTATTCCCCTAGAGAACGATCAATCTCCCGGACATACTTATACTATACTACACTGACCAGGTACAATGCTTGGAGGATTGTAAAGCTTCTCAAGATCCCTTGAGAAGTAAAACCTTTTATGAGACAGCAATCGTCGCATCAAGTTTTTGGCGCCGCTGTCGGGGAATAGTTATTGCTTAGGTTTGATTTCTATTTCATTTTGGTCTACTCACTAGATTCCTATCAAGTGATATTTTTATTTTCTTTTTCGTAGATTTCTTTAGTCTATCTTTTTCTTTGTTTCTTTGTTCGTAATCCATATGATCCGTCATCATGGAGGATGATAATATCCTTGACCCCATCATCTAACTACAAAAAAACCACCAAAACCCACCCGAACAACCTAGAGCTCACACCTTAGGAGAATACTCCCGGCCTAGCCACCAAGGCTATCGAAACACCATTGAGCTCAACCAAGGAGCCAATGTGTCTCGCGATCCGACACCATCCGGTTGGTGCAAAGCGGATATGCATTCCATGGACTTCGTTCCAAAGATCCAAACCAACATCTCAAGGATTTCATTAAAATTATTGATTCTATAGACTTTGATGTTGCTACTCGAGAGATGACATGCTTGTGTCTCTTCCAATTCTCTCTACGTTACCAAGCCAGTCAATGGCTTGAGCGTTTACCCGCGGGATCCATCACCTCTTGGGATGATCTTACCTCTCATTTCCTTGCTTAATTTTTCCCACCGGGAAGAACTACTAAGTTAAGGAATGACATCTTGATGTACCAACAACGTTAACATCCACAAGGCAAACCATTGACCAAGCGGCCGGTGGTAAGCTACGTGACAAGAATGCAGAAGAATCGTGGGGAATCATAGAAGATCTTATTCTCTATGACAACGAATGTTGGAATGACCCCCGCGATTTGAGCAAAATGGTTAAGGCAATATCTTTGTCTTCAAATTACTCAAGCATTCCTAACCGTAGGATCATGGAACTTGAAGACCAAGTCAAGTTTCTCATGAAATCTTACGAAGATCCTAAACCTCCAAGCCAAGTGAACAAAATCACTTCTTCATGTGAATTATGTAGGGGTACTCATGACACTCGTGATTGCATGGAACTCCCCGAACAAGCTTTTGCGGACTACGCATCCTCGCATACCGAAAGAGTGGGAGAAAGTTGGTACACTTTCAAACCCGAGCCAAACACTTATGGTGATTCATACATCCCCTCTTGGAAAAATCACCCAAACATTAGGTGGAAACAAAACCAAAAATCGTCTCAAAACAATTCTTCCAATCCACCTAATCATTTTCAATGAAACGGTTCGTCCTCGAACCATACTTTCAACAATAATCCTTCCAACAATTACAATAGTGCCAACTACTTTGAAGAATTAATGTCCAATTTTATGGCATCTCAAGAAGCTCGTTTAGCCAAGTTTGAAGCCGATCTCAACCAACAACAAAGCAAGATGACCAATAAAATTGACAATTTGATAAAGGCTCTTAACAACTAAGGAATGACCCAGTCGAATAAAGTCATTAGAAACTCTAGTGGGGGAAGTGGGGTTTAAAGACCCTTGATCATCCAAACACGTACACTTTGTCAATGTCATCACCATTAAGTCGCCAAATAGGAGTATTGATGATGAGGATAATGAAAGTGGAGTAGAGGACAATGGTGGTCCTAAGGAGGAGATTGAGAAAGAGGATGAAAAGGAAGTAGTCAAGGTAGGTGAAGATTACTTTGACAAGTTTCCAACAGATGAAGAATTGGCCTATTACAAATACTTGTTGCACGATCCTCGCCCATTCTTCATAAGAAGAGTTCCTATTGTAGCACATGGTAATCCTAGAAACATCAACATACCTTGAAACATAGGACACCTTCACGTGTGGAAAGCCTATATTGACCACTACTCCCCTATCAACATAATGAAGAGGACACACTATAATTGGATAATGAATAAGCAACTCTTACCTAGGCAAGATCCCAAAAACCCTAATAAGAGGAGTAATTTCATTGGGAGAATTAGGGGGATGCATGTGTTTGTAGGAATTTTCACCTATGTCACGGATTTTGTAATAGTGGAAGATATTAGTTCCTCCATCGACCCTTGTTTGTCCCATGTTGTGTTAGGAAGGCCATTCGTAGAAGTCTCTAAAATGACTTATGATCCATCATTAGGGATAGTTAAGTTTGAGGATGAGATCGACGAAATTGCCTACCAAATGCCATATAAGATAGAACAATTTCGTCTCATGCCAAACCTAGAAAAGGAAATTAAGCAGTCGGTCTACTATAGGAATGAAGAGGATAAAAGGAGAGGAGTGAACTATGTGATGAAAAAGATACTTGGGTTTTACAAGGAATGTTTGGAACTAGGTCCGGAATATAAAACCAAGATAGAAGATAACCTTGAGAACGTGACGGAAGATGGAGTCACATAATAAGGCATGACTTTGAGTCTAGCTACAAGACTCGTTAATAAAGAAAAGTGCTTCTTAGGAGGCAACCCAGACTTTTTAATTGTTTGCTTGTTTGTTTATTTTTATTTCATTTCATATATTTGCTCCATCTTTAATTGTTTATTATTCATGTCTTACATATTTTGTGAAAAAGCTTTATTTTATTTTTAACTTCACCTTAATCACATATAAAGGTATTTTACAAAAAAATAAGTGTAGGGAAGATCATAATTGTTTTTAAGAACGGATTTGACATGAATAATAACAAAGATTGATTTAGCATATATATTAGTATGTTTGTTTGAATGCTTGTATCGAGTCACAATGAATGTTCTACAGAATTTCCATGTGTTAAAACTCAGATTTTTCCAGAAATTTTCCAGAAACAACGTATAAATATTTTTTGTCAGATCACTCCTGACGGCGTCAAGCGTTACAAACCTGACGACGTCAGGTACTGTATCTGTAAAATTTTCCAGGTTTTGTTTTTCTGCTGGAAATCTTATAATTTTGGAAGATCTTTAATTTTAAAATTCCAGGAAGCTGTAGATATTTATTTTGCAAGCATTAAGATTAATTTTTTATGTAGATTTTACCGCCGATTTTATACAAGGTTTTTGTGTTTGTTTTCTTAGTTGTTTACATGTTATATTGGACAAGAAGATGATTTAAATTTCTAGAGTGAAGCTTTTCATGTTCATTTTCTTAGAGGAAGATTTAACAATGTTTCCACATCGTCCATGCCAAGCGAATCAGGGGAGTATTAGTTTCTTTCATTCTCTTTTATCTTTACTTTTAAGCTTTTTAGAAACATTGGGGACAATCTTCGGTTTAAGTGTAGGAAGGGTAAATTGGGATACCTTAGAAATTATAACTCCACTTGATGATTGTTTTGTTTTAGAGTAACTATGTAATAAAACTAAGAGAAATACTTGTTAGGGTGATTTGGGCACCAAATTTAAATTTTTTTGCAACATATAGGAGTGAAACTTTAATCTTAATAAGCGTCTCGTGGATAGGAATTATATGACTATCGCAAAAACTGTACCACTAAAAAAAATCACCCCAAAAATGTGAGGTTCGCCTTTAGATTGTTAGGAAAAATCATTCATCTTTGATGCTTATGAGTGTGCCGGTAATATTTAGATTCTAGAACTTGCGTTTGTGATGCATCCCGAGACCGCTAGTGAGACTACATTCGTGTAGTTAGGATTTACTATATGATAAGCGGCATTAGGATAACCCTTGTTTTAAACATGTATTATAATTATATTAACTTCATTGGTTAAGTAATCTTCCCACACCATTGCGATGTACTCATTTTTAGTGCACGATACCCCTAGTACACCCCTCAGATCCTATCTTTTTCATTTAAGAATCTTACTTAAAGGAAGAATTTGTTTACAATCCACCCGCAAATGTACAACCAAATCGCCCTTGCCTACTGATGAGTGCTCAAACACTCATCATTTTTGGTCTAATCTGAACTGCAAAACATACAAAAACACTCAGTAATGCATCAAAATACTGAAAATATTTCAAAATCGTGTTTTATATGTTTTAGATGCAAAACGAGTAAAAACAAATGAAAAACGTACAAAGTTTGCAAAATTGGCAGTTTCAGTCCCTCAACTTTCATAAAATGACAAAACTAGTCCCTGGATATTCAAAATATGGAAAATTATCACCAAATGTCATTTTGAAATCATAAAATGTCATATTTAGTCCTTTGGTGAAAAATTGGAAAGTTTTGGAAATTTACAAGATTAGTCCCTGGAGTTTCAATAATTGGCAGATTCAGTCCCTGGTGGGATAATTTTGAAAGAAAAATCACTTTTGGTCCTTGGGAAGTTACAAAAATCATTTTTTAGTCCTTGGGTGAGAATTTTGAGGAAATTACATGTTTGGTCCCCATACTTTGCAAACATGACAATTTTGGTCCCCGGGTATTTTTAAATGGAAAATATTATTTTTTGGTCCTTGGACTATTGACATGTGACAACTTTGGTCCTTGAAACATGTTTGAAAAGTATTCATTATCAGTCCCTTAAGTTTCAGTTTATTACAAAGTTAGTCCTTGTGGTATTTTAAGGCTAAAAACAAACGGACCCTTATGTTATTTATTATCCAACACAACCTGATCCATAAACTTGGTTTGATCCAGCAACACCCAATCCCAACACACGGCCCAACCACCATCCCGTTTAAATATTACCCCCGTTCACTGTTCACCCGTCCCTAACCTCACCCTAATTACCAGGGTGTTTGTCTCCCCCCTCCTCCCAAATTCTCACCAACTTCACCTTTTCATTAATACTCTTACCTGCCAACACCAACCCACCCCCTCCTCATTAAATATCCTCACCAATCCCACTCAACCTGTTTTCCCGCCAAAACCATTCAATGGCCATGATCACTAAAATCTCATCCAATGGTTCTAAAGAGAAGTGGGAAAAGATGTGGGACTCACACTGATCAATATAAGTCAAGAAAAAGAAGCAAAGGGGCAGTAGTAGCTAATTTTTAGTTAGTAATTTAGTTTAGTTTATTTTTCTCTTGTATTCTCAATTTCCTAGTGTAAAATTTAGTTTTAAAATGTAATTCCAAATCTCTCAGTGTAAATTAAACTTGTTTTCAATATCAATTTCAGTGTTTCATTACTTACTCAGTGTATGCAATCTTTACTTAAGACCTCAATATGCTCTGAATATTGTAAAAAATTGTTAAACAGGGTTCATTCAAGCTCACTTTAGCTTGTTTGTAAGTTTTCTTAAGCTTCTAAATCATGCAAATCAGTTTCCATTAATAAAACCAAAAATAACAAAAAAATAAAAAATAGTGTAAAGACAAGAAAATTTCAGTGTTGAAAGAGAAGAAGCAAAGATGAATGATGGAATTGTGTTTGCAGTGGTAGTAGTGTCTCAGGGGAGGCTTTAGGTTGTAATTTTGGACCCTTTACACCTTGGATTCTCAGTTTGGAAAATTGTAAGTCACTTCTCATAATTCTTGCATTCAACTGTGTGGTGCTCAAAAGTGGTGTTTCTGCTTATTTGTGTTTACCTAGGACTAATTTAAGCTCATATTTTCAGTTTCATAGCCTTATTTAATCTGTTTCATCAATAACCTGTCATAATAGTTTCTTAAGGTAGTGTTTGGAATAAGGGGTTCACCTATGATCTTGTTGTTTTCTTGGTGTCTAACTGGTTCACACATATTGCTGAGGTGATAAATAAGCCATAACAAGCATTAAGTTTGCAAGTCCACAATAGAAAGTCAAAAGTTTAATGTGTGAGACCATATCTGCCCATCTGTTAGGATTTTAGATAAGCAAAACCTTCAAATCATTATCCATGTTGTTGATTTAGTTTAATATAGTCTTATTTTATCCTATTACATGCTTTTCAGTCATTAGATTAGGTTTTAATCTCAATAAAGTCAAAATAGCAAAGTTGCATGAAAAGTCAAATGTGCTTATTTCAGATTTTTCCTAAAATTCCAAGCTTATTTATGAATTTTGTGTTAGGTTTTAGAATTTAAAATTTTTTGGAATGATAGTTTATCAGCTCTTCTTCCATTTTTCATAGCCCTTTCATTTTTACCATTTTTGTGGTGGGTCCCATAGCTCTCCAAAGTGAGCTGCAGGGCTGACCTCTGCTATGTCTCAGCAGACAAACCACCCACCACCACACTTTGGTGGTGGTTTCTGATCACCCCAGTGGGCCCACTACTCCCATCTTGGTTCATTTCAACCCCTCTCCTACCAGGGTGCATGGTTTGACCAAGGCTTTGACCTGAGAACCACTGGGCCCCACCTAATTTAGCCCATCTTTTCTGTCCCCATTTTCAGTACTAAATTAAGTTTCAAGAGCTTATTTGCTAGCTTATTGCTTATTCTGAGGTCACACCTTGCTTTTTCCAGCTTATTAATGTTTCAGTAACTTATTTGGACCTGACTTAATCATGGTGGGTCCCACTTGATCCCATTTGAGCTAATTTTCCCCCTTGGTCAACCATAGTCAACTGTCACTCTTAATAAGCTTTCCACAACTTATTTTTAAGTTCCAGAAAGTTTGTTTTCACAAAAGTCTTTCATATTTAGGTATAAAATAAGTTTGTAAAATAAAAATCCAGAAAATCCAAATTTTAATCTAAGTGATAGTTTCTATTTAATGTAATTTAATTTTAATTTTCATTTTTATATTTTTATTAAGAACTTAGCTATTTTATATTTTTATTAAATTCCTCATATATTAAAGTATTTATAATAATTTTCTTAGATTTTTATTTTATTATTTAGTATTTATTAGAATTAATCTTAGTTTTATTAATTATTAATTAATATTAAGTTTAAAATAGCATAATTAGTTTTTATTAAGCAAAACTTAGTTTTTATATTTTTCCTAGCTTTTATATAATGTAAAATAATTTTATAAATTTTATTAGAATTTTTACTGTTCATTTAGTATTTTGCTTAATTTAAAATAGTTTAATTAGTTAATTAGTAATTAATTAGTTATTAATTAATAGAAAATTCACAAAAAGACAAAAACACATATTTTTAGTTTTAAAACTTATTTATAGTTATTTTATAATTTTAGAAAATTTATTTTCATTTTTCTAGTGCTTAATTAATATTGTATTATATTTAAGTATTTTAAATATTAATAATAAGTATTAAATAGTAATTAATTAATATTAAATAATTAATTAGGGTTAAAATTTATTTTCTTTTTCTATAAATTTTCTTTTACTTTTAAGTTTGTAAAAAAGTCATTTTCACCCCCTGGGTGTTTTCAGATTTTCGTTTTCAATTTTTATTTTGTACGTTCGCGTTTTATTTAAACGTAACGTACGCGTTTTTAGGTTTTTAACATTTCTGGTTTTTCTTACCTTCTCGTCTTATTCATATAGCTTATTTAAGATATTCTCTTGTAGATTCCATAGTTCAATCAATCTCAAACCCCTTTCCCATCCAGATTCACCCGATCACGAAACCGTTTAATTACAATTCACACCTCGTCGGGACATAACGACCCGGGGAAACCTTATACTTCCGCAGAGCATTGATCTAGGCTTTCTGACTTTGTTGACCATTCCCTGGTCAATTTAGGTTGACAGTTTAGCATCAATCAAAATTTGGCGCCGCTGCCGGGGAAGTTGTGCGCGTTTATCTAAACGGTTTTTCTGATTAGTGTCTTTGGAATTCGTTCCATTGTACATTTATCCATCTTTGTTCATATCTTTTCATAAAAACCCAAAAATATTTTTCCTTACCCTCTATCAGTTTGATTCTACCTTCTTATACCCCTCTCATGAAGAATTCTAAATGACATCTCTCGATGACGATTTCTTTGAGCAATGGGCCTTTGAGAGCAAAATTGAAAAACTTATGGCCTTGTCAAAAATATCGAGATGTCGTAGTGATTATGATGGACCCTCGATTCCTATTCCCTCTCCGGTGAGGGAAATGAATCAAGAAACCGAGATGACAAAGGATCCTGTACTTCCCTCTGACGATGGAAGTGCTAAATACGTCCAACCTACGGTTGTCCAAGAACCTAAGCTCACAATTGCTCCTAAACCTTCAAGAATTGATCCTAACCTTTCACGGTTTACGGTCAAAAGTTTGTCAAGCATACGTGCTGAGCTTAGGGCATAGACTGAAAAGAACGACTTACCTAACCTTCACATTTATCAAGAACCAAAACCCGAGACCATAACAGAAGTAGTGGAAATTGCTAGCTCTAAGAGCACACCACTTGTCCCACCTCCAGATTTTGTTCCTTGTGTCGGTTGTGGTGAGCCGCTTTTCGGTTTTCCATGTCGTTGGTGTACATGTGTACAATGTGGTAATGATATCCAAAACAGGAGTTGTTTGTTTTGTGGGTCGAGTAATTCATTCACTTATGATCCTAATCAAAACTCATTCAACGACTCTTCAAATTTTTTCGATTACCCATCACATTCATATGAGCAAGAATCATATTACCCAAATTTCAATGATGCTTCGTATCAAAATACACCAAGCCAAACTCAACAGTTTTACTGTTGTGAGTACTGTGGAGGTCCTCACTTTAGCTTGGATTGTCAAACAAGGAATCCAATTCCTTGTAACAATTACGACTATTCGTTTTCAGACCCACCTCCACAGCACCAAATGATTCACACAACTCCTTCTGCTACTGACATTATAATAGAGGTTCTTGAGATACTGAAAGAACTTAAGGAGTTGGGTACCACAACACTTCATAATGCACCCAGTATTTCTTGTGTGAATTGTGGGGGTCCTCATGATGATTACCAATGTCAACCTTCCGGTTTTTACAAATCCCCACCCCCGCAATTTTCATTTTCTCTAAATTCACATGAGAAATGCATGGCTAAAAGATTGACGGAAGACCAGGTTGCTAAAATTGATTCCATTGATGATTTTGAAAAAGCTGTGAGGGAATCATATGCAAAAGAAAAAGCAGCCAAATCTAGCTCTTTGTTCCGTTTTATTCCTGATGACGATGATGATGAGGATTCTATCCAAATGAAAGAATATTACAAAGCTTCATCCAGTTCATCAGTTGAGATTCCTTCCGTGGAAGCACAGGGAGATAAGAGTATGCAAGAATTGCTAGCAGAAGAACACATGAAAAATATAGAATCTATGTGTGCTAGTCTTTCTTATCTCCCTCAGTCTGCTGTTATCACACCCGAAGTTCACACTCACTCTCTAATCATGGGGGATGAGCATCTTAGCATTGTTCCTAATAAGGAATCGGACGAATTAATAAAGTCTAGTGTTGAAGTCCTTGTCCCAATCCCGAGAGAGTCACAGGGAACTTTTGACCATATGTGTGATATTCCTCCTCCTCTATTCTTCTCATCTAATCATGATGAGATGTTTTCCGATTCTACTGATGACAATTCGTTATCTTGTGAGGACATCGTTTATATGGAAGAATTACCTTCTGAGCTAGTCAGCATAGAAGAAGAGAATGACGAGATTGACACTGAAATCAAGGATGAAGCACTACGTGCAACATTATTGAATGTCATTCTCCTCATTTCTAAAATCGAGGCTTTCAAAATGAAACCTATTTCATCTCCTATCCCCATAAAGGATAGTGAGATTCTTTCCGATGATCCTATACCGGAATTTAAAGCCTTCAGCTTTGATCCTATGGGAGAGAAGATTAGTGGCACTACCACTTCTCATTCTCATAATTCTCTTCCCATATATGATTCATTCGCCTTTGAGGAGTTCTCCTGTGAACTCGCTCATATCATATCTCCACCGGAGTATGATAACTTCCACTTTGATCTAGACAAAGTTGATCTTTGTTTTCCGGAGGGAAATATTCTCAACCATGAGAATTTGATTGATATCAAAATCCCAACCCTCCCACCCATAATATGTCTAGATCTCACGAGCTTTACTGATGAGATTCATGATACACCAATCATGAATTCTCTTTCTGATGATGATGAATCAATCTTGATTGTCATCAAGATCTTTCTTCCTTTCTTCACCTACATGGTGACTTCTCCTGTTCTTCATTCCTTCAGGAATGAAGACACTATATTTGATCCCGGCATTTTCATGTATCATTATCTTGAGCCGGATACTTATCTCATTGGTGTGGAACTTTCACGTGCTTCAAATGTTTGTCCAAACATCTTGAATGAAAGTCCGATTGAGATTGCTTCTTCCACATCATGCTTCCCCAATGACAAATGAATTAGGGGTCGAGTCAAGCTAGCGACTCGGTAAACAAAAACAGTAGCAGGCATATAGGGTTTTCACCCTAAGTGTGGGGGAGTCCCCCATGCTATGGTTACAAATGAGTGAAAATACAAAATGGTGTTTTCCACGCTTAGCTTGTAATGTTGCCCTTTTACGTTCAAAATGTCGGCATAATAGCCGGGATTTTGAATATTGAGGACAATATTCATGCTCAGTGTGGGGGGGTATTTCGCTATTCTAGCGAATTTTATCACATTTTACTATATAATACCCCCGTTTTAGCCAAAATTTCAAAAAATTTTCACTGGTGCTCAAAATTTTTGTGGTAATCAGTCCGCCTTGTCTAAGCGACAAAAGGGATTGGCTAGTCCAGGAGCAAACGACTCTTGGTAAAGACATCTCAAATCCGTTTACGGCTGGCAATTTGCCCAAAATTGTATGGTTCATCAACTCCCCAAAAACAAATGAGTTGGCTAGCCCGCAAGATTATGGCTTGTGGTAAAGGCTGTGGAAAATCCATAATTGGTAATCAGCTCACCAAGATGTTGACTATTCCATCAAGAGCTGGCTAGTCCAGAAGCAAACGGCTTTTGGTAAAGACTACTCAAATCCGTTGACAGCTGGTGGTTTGCTCAAAATCACACGGTTATCAGGTGTGCCACAGTTCTTACATCTGGCTACTCCAGAAGTGATGGCTTTTGGTAAAGAGTTTTTCAAATCCATCAAGTTTTCAAAACAGTATTGCTAGGGACTAGCAATAGTTTAGTGTGGGGGATTGATGAGTGCTTAAACACTCATCATTTTTGGTCTAATCTGAACTGCAAAACATACAAAAACACTCAGTAATGCATCAAAATACTGAAAATATTTCAAAATCGTGTTTTATATGTTTTAGATGCAAAACGAGTAAAAACAAATGAAAAACGTACAAAGTTTGCAAAATTGGCAGTTTCAGTCCCTCAACTTTCATAAAATGACAAAACTAGTCCCTGGATATTCAAAATATGGAAAATTATCACCAAATGTCATTTTGAAATCATAAAATGTCATATTTAGTCCTTTGGTGAAAAATTGGAAAGTTTTGGAAATTTACAAGATTAGTCCCTGGAGTTTCAATAATTGGCAGATTCAGTCCCTGGTGGGATAATTTTGAAAGAAAAATCACTTTTGGTCCTTGGGAAGTTACAAAAATCATTTTTTAGTCTTTGGGTGAGAATTTTGAGGAAATTACATGTTTGGTCCCCATACTTTGCAAACATGACAATTTTGGTCCCCGGGTATTTTTAAATGGAAAATATTATTTTTTGGTCCTTGGACTATTGACATGTGACAACTTTGGTCCTTGAAACATGTTTGAAAAGTATTCATTATCAGTCCCTTAAGTTTCAGTTTATTACAAAGTTAGTCCTTGTGGTATTTTAAGGCTAAAAACAAACGGACCCTTATGTTATTTATTATCCAACACAACCTGATCCATAAACTTGGTTTGATCCAGCAACACCCAAGCCCAACACATGGCCCAACCACCATCCCGTTTAAATATTACCCCCGTTCACTGTTCACCCGTCCCTAACCTCACCCTAATTACCAGGGTGTTTGTCTCCCCCTTCCTCCCAAATTCTCACCAACTTCACCTTTTCATTAATACTCTTACCTGCCAACACCAACCCACCCCCTCCTCATTAAATATCCTCACCAATCCCACTCAACCTGTTTTCCCGCCAAAACCATTCAATGGCCATGATCACTAAAATCTCATCCAATGGTTCTAAAGAGAAGTGGGAAAAGATGTGGGACTCACACTGATCAATATAAGTCAAGAAAAAGAAGCAAAGGGGCAGTAGTAGCTAATTTTTAGTTAGTAATTTAGTTTAGTTTATTTTTCTCTTGTATTCTCAATTTCCTAGTGTAAAATTTAGTTTTAAAATGTAATTCCAAATCTCTCAGTGTAAATTAAACTTGTTTTCAATATCAATTTCAGTGTTTCATTACTTACTCAGTGTATGCAATCTTTACTTAAGACCTCAATATGCTCTGAATATTGTAAAAAATTGTTAAACATGGTTCATTCAAGCTCACTTTAGCTTATTTGTAAGTTTTCTTAAGCTTCTAAATCATGCAAATCAGTTTCCATTAATAAAACCAAAAATAACAAAAAAATAAAAAATAGTGTAAAGACAAGAAAATTTCAGTGTTGAAAGAGAAGAAGCAAAGATGAATGATGGAATTGTGTTTGCAGTGGTAGTAGTGTCTCAGGGGAGGCTTTAGGTTGTAATTTTGGACCCTTTACACCTTGGATTCTCAGTTTGGAAAATTGTAAGTCACTTCTCATAATTCTTGCATTCAACTGTGTGGTGCTCAAAAATGGTGTTTCTGCTTATTTGTGTTTACCTAGGACTAATTTAAGCTCATATTTTCAGTTTCATAGCCTTTTTTAATCTGTTTCATCAATAACCTGTCATAATAGTTTCTTAAGGTAGTGTTTGGAATAAGGGGTTCACCTATGATCTTGTTGTTTTCTTGGTGTCTAACTGGTTCACACATATTGCTGAGGTGATAAATAAGCCATAACAAGCATTAAGTTTGCAAGTCCACAATAGAAATTCAAAAGTTTAATGTGTGAGACCATATCTGCCCATCTGTTAGGATTTTAGATAAGCAAAACCTTCAAATCATTATCCAAGTTGTTGATTTAGTTTAATATAGTGTTATTTTATCCTATTACATGTTTTTCAGTCATTAGATTAGGTTTTAATCTCAATAAAGTCAAAATAGCAAAGTTGCATGAAAAGTCAAATGTGCTTATTTCAGATTTTTCCTAAAATTCCAAGCTTATTTATGAATTTTGTGTTAGGTTTTAGAATTTAAAATTTTTAGGAATGATAGTTTATCAACTATTCTTCCATTTTTCATAGCCATTTCATTTTTACCATTTTTGTGGTGGGCCCCACAGCTCTCCAAAGTGAGCTGCAGGGCTGACCTCTGCTCTGTCTCAGCAGACAAACCACCCACCACCACCACTTTGGTGGTGGTTTCTGATCACCCCAGTGGGCCCACTACTCCCATCTTGGTTCATTTCAACCCCTCTCCTACCAGGGTGCATGGTTTGACCAAGGCTTTGACCTGAGAACCACTGGGCCCCACCTAATTTAGCCCATCTTTTCTGTCCCCATTTTCAGTACTAAATTAAGTTTCAAGAGCTTATTTGCTAGCTTATTGCTTATTCTGAGGTCACACCTTGCTTTTTCCAGCTTATTAATGTTTCAGTAACTTAGTTGGACCTGACTTAATCATGGTGGGTCCCACTTGATCCCATTTGAGCTAATTTTCCCCTTGGTCAACCATAGTCAACTGTCACTCTTAATAAGCTCTCCACAGCTTATTTTTAAGTTCCAGAAAGTTTGTTTTCACAAAAGTCTTTCATATTTAGGTATAAAATAAGTTTGTAAAATAAAAATCCAGAAAATCCAAGTTTTAATCTAAGTGATAGTTTCTATTTAATGTAATTTAATTTTAATTTTAATTTTTATATTTTTATTAAGAACTTAGCTATTTTATATTTTTATTAAATTCCTCATATATTAAAGTATTTATAATAATTTTCTTAGATTTTTATTTTATCTTTTAGTATTTATTAGAATTAATCTTAGTTTTATTAATTATTAATTAATATTAAGTTTAAAATAGCATAATTAGTTTTTATTAATCAAAACTTAGTTTTTATATTTTTCCTAGCTTTTATATAATGTAAAATAATTTTATAAATTTTATTAGAATTTTTACTGTTCATTTAGTATTTTTCTTAATTTAAAATAGTTTAATTAGTTAATTAGTAATTAATTAGTTATTAATTAATAGAAAATTCACAAAAAGACAAAAACACATATTTTTAGTTTTAAAACTTATTTTTAGTTATTTTATAATTTTAGAAAATTTATTTTCATTTTTCTAGTGCTTAATTAATATTGTATTATATTTAAGTATTTTAAATATTAATAATAAGTATTAAATAGTAATTAATTAATATTAAATAATTAATTAGGGTTAAAATTTATTTTCTTTTTCTATAAATTTTCTTTTACTTTTAAGTTTGTAAAAAAGTCATTTTCACCCCCTGGGTGTTTTCAGATTTTTGTTTTCACTTTTTATTTTGTACGTTCGCGTTTTATTTAAACGTAACGTACGCGTTTTTAGGTTTTTAACATTTCTGGTTTTTCTTACCTTCTCGTCTTATTCATATAGCTTATTTAAGCTATTCTCTTGTAGATTCCATAGTTCAATCAATCTCAAACCCCTTTCCCATCCAGATTAACCCGATAACGAAACCGTTTAATTACAATTCACACCTCGTCGGGACATAACGACCCGGGGAAACCTTATACTTCCGCGGAGCATTGATCTAGGCTGTCTGACTTTGTTGACCATTCCCTAGTCAATTTAGGTTGACGGTTTAGCATCAATCACCTACCTTGTATGCACTCATCTTTAGTGCATTATTGTTACAACATATTTGTTTAAATCCTTTAGTAATTTTCTAATTGATTACATGCTTACTAAGTCGAGTCATATCTTGTACATACAGTTTTGGGATGATTAGGATTCATGGGTAAAATTACTAGTCATTACAACGTGAAAAGGGAAATTCTTAACCCTTATATACGTTAACGTTTAAAGTATTCCATGTGTTTTAATTTTCTTGATTCGGGTCATTAGAATAGTTATGTGTAAAGTATGTAAAAGTTCAAGTGTAGGGAGGATGCAAGCTCCCTTTGATGTATTATTTTCGATGGTAGAGCAAGAGTGTATGAATATATATATATATATACATATATGTATATATATATATATACATATATGTATATATATATATATACATATATGTATATATATATACATATATGTATATATATATATACATATATGTATATATATATATATACATATATGTATATATATATATATATATATATATATATATATATATATATATATATATATATATAGAAAAAGAAAAGAGAAAAACATATGGATTACCATCTGTTTCTTTTATTTATGTTTATATCAAAATAGTGTCTTGAAAAATACCAAAAAAGAGTTGTAGTTAGTTTAAATTGAGTCATGTCTTGTATTAGCAACGCCTCATTGTACATGTAATTGACCAAGACAATTGACTAGCCACCAGTAAAGTATTCCTTTATCCAATAAACCGTGTTACCATACCCTTACACCTAACATTATAATCCTTTAAAAGACCTCTTTGATAGTTTATACTAGGTGCTTACACCAAAGTGGTGGAGGTTTGATCTTTTTCCAAGCCTATGGTAATCTATGTGCTATGACAGGTAGTTGGTGATATTTTCCTGTTTCCATATGTGATATACAACTTTATAACACCAGATAGATGTGAGAATCCAAACACTTATTGTGAGGTGCTAGTGTATAATTTTTGTGCTTATTTTGACTAAGGTAGAACAATTGTATATTATAATTACTTTTATGTTACTGTTAAATGACCCCTAACTTGTAAATTAATTAGTATAAAAGCTCATTTGCTTGATGACAAGCAAATCCCAAGTGTATTGATATTTGATAAGGATTTATTTGATACCTTTTTAAGGGATCATTTAAGCCTAAAATCGTGATTATTTGGTAAAATATTGCCTCAAATTGTTTCTTTTCTCATTTTAGGTACTTGGGATGTGATTTCTAGAATTTGGAGCATTTTAGACGTTTTTGGGCTTAAAAGTGAAGAAAATAGCAAGGTCGTGGAAAACCTGTCAGGAATTGCACCTGACGGCGTCACACCTTAATAGGTGACGCCGTCACTTGAAGATAATGGAGCTTGGAAAATTTACACACGATGCTCTAGTGAACTTTGGAAGGTTTTACACCTGAGGGTGTCAGGTGTAATTATAAGTAGGGCGTCTAGTGTTTACTTAATGAGAGAGGGCGCAGAAGAGTTAAAGAGTGATGACGTCAGAAGGTCGACTTGCACAAGAAGAACCCTAATTGCGGCGGTATGACGGCGTCAGGATTTACCAAAGAAATGTTAGGCTAAACTCTTTATGATTGCTTAGATACGTTAATATAATAAAGTGATTGGGCTATGATATGATCTTTTTTGATTTCTTGTTTATAATATGACCTTACTGTGTTTGAAACTCTTCTCCATTTTCTATCACTTCTGGTTATACTTGTTAATTGGTATAGGTCGAAAGAACTTGTTAACATTACATAATTATCAAAACATGTCTATGTGCTTTGATCAATTGGTTTGAGAAATCCGCTTTTTCTAAGTCATAAACAATTGAGTTTTAAAGATTGTAATTATCTCTGTGAACTTTTGAAAACATATTGATTGGACAAGGAAACATAGATGTTGAATCAAAACGGTTAATCTGTGAAAATGCCATTTTGTCGAAAATAGCCATTTTGTGGACTGACCTTCCTGCACCATATGAGATCATCATCATTAGCCTACAACTGAGTTATAAAGACTATCCAAGTAATCATATTCATCTCATGTTTGAAGTCACTCAAGTTTTAGTTAAATTGTATAATTGCTTAAATCACTTTCTAAATTATCCTAAGTAGTTTAATTGATATATAGAATAATCTTAGTCCATGTGGAAAGACCTTGTCTCGCCTAAACTCTTTACTATAATTGAGAGTTATACTTTTACCCGTATGTTTTGAATTAAGAGAAAATGGTAGAACTAGTTATATAAATTTAAAGCTTTCGAGATACATCAACATACCAAAGCCATTCCATGATCTCTACCTCTTTTCAGAGTAGCTTTGTTTCTTGATAAGGATTTATTTGATACCTTTTTAAGGGGTCATTTAAACCCAAAATCATGTTTATATGATTAAATATTGCCTCAAATAATTTCTTTTTGCATTTTAGGTACTTGGGATGAGAAATCTGGAATTCGGAGCTATTTGGACGTATTTGGGCAAAAAAGTGAAAAAAACAACTAAGTCGTGAAAAACTATCAGAAATAAAGGCTGACATCGTCACACTTTACTTGGTGACACCGTCACTTGATAATTGGAGCTGGATTATGATTAACAAATGTTGTTTCAGAAATATTTTGTGAATTAATACCTGATGGCGTCAGGTGTATTTTTGATGAGGGAGTCACATTTTAAGATAACAAGAGACGGCTCAGAAGACTTATAAAGGGACGGCGTCAGGCATAAGCTGACAGCGTCAGATGATTACAAGTGACGACGTAAGAGCGACGACTTGCATAAGACAAAACCCTAAACACGGCGAGCTGACGGCATCAGAACCTATAACCTGACACCGTCAGCAATCTAAATCTATATATATATAGTTTTCGAATTATTTTAATTAAGGGTGACATTCTTTGGGATATCTTGGAGTAGGGTTTAGAGCACGATTTTCTCTGCTTTTGTTAGTGTTTTTCAACCCTTGAACCCCATGTTTTATTTTAGATAAGTTATCATTTTAATCATTTTATATGTCTATGTGTTGTTTGATTACTTGTTTATCTTTTCTTTGCTTTAACATTCTAGCTTAAATTAATTAGTGTTTGCTTAGATCTAATGAAACCTAGTTATTGAATGTTGATTTGTTGTCTATTATTTAATTGATTGCTTCGCGTTAGGCTAAGAAAATTGGTTGACCTCTTATATGTAACTAGCTTGAACGTTTTAGAAACACAACCGTAGAGTACACTTTTGGTTTTCCTTGTTGTATTTATTGCATGAATTACGGCTTGTAGATCCTAGAAAACTTAATAGATTTTAAGGTTTTTAGGGGAGACTAATGTTCATAGAGTTGGGGACTTCGTCACCTCCCCACGACCGATATTAAGGAATACAACGCTTCAACTAAAACAAGGACGTAACAATTCAACAGATTAATAGGAGATAACTAGGGATTTTATCTAAGTAAACACGCTTTCCCATCATAAGAAGTCCACCACTTTTATTTCTTAGTTTTTATTAGTTTAATTAGTTTTATAAGTAGACCTGTATAAGTTGATTAGCAACTAATTCCGCCCACTCTTCCAAAAATCAAGATTTTAATTGCTTTCAAAAAATTATAAAAATACAAAAAGAATCATCCCTCACCTCTAGACCTAATTCGTCATACATCTCGACCTTTCCACAACTATTGCGAGACTATTCCTCTAGAGAACGATCAATCCCCCGGACTTATATATTACACTACAACGGTTACATACATTGCCTAGAGGATTGTAAAGCTTCTTTTCGAGGTCTTACAAATCTCGCATCATTTCTTCACGAACTCTACCAAACGGCCGTGTTACCTAAAGACATTGGTCATTTTGTATTTAGAAAATACACGATACGTAAAATGGCCATATTAACATTGGGCTGAGGAGGATGGGAAAATTTGATATAAAGGTTTTCTAGAAAGCGTGTAAGGAAGAATTTTGTCACGAAAAAGTCCAAATAACGGTTTTCTCATCACATAACTTATCCTTGTAAGTGTCCTAGAGAATCTTTATATCATTTTCTCCCATTCTCCCCACCCTAACATTACTATGACCGTTTGGCGTATCTTGGACAACTCCAACATTAGTAAAATGATTTTTTTTTACAGGTTTTAAGTGTGTGAGGTTTTAAGTGAGTGTTATAAATTGCTTCTAAGTGGTCGGAAAATGGTGGAAATGGCCGGATATAGAGGTGATGGTTTTAAGTGTGTGTTTTATGGGTTTAACCAAACAAACAAAACCAAATTGGTTCCTAAACAACAAACAATTTACAAAAAAAAAAAAAAAAAAAAAAAAAAAAAAAGATAAAAGAAAAAAAAAATTAAAAATTAAAAATTACTTTAGAAGACAAAAAATAAACATTAAAAAAATTCATGAAAGGACAAAAATATAAAAAGACAATCCTACCCTCGTGTGACATGCACATGACAAGAGATAACGATAGCAACCTAACATCGTTAGGAAATTGGACTAGCGGCGATCAATTTTGGTAACGTTGGAGAGCAATTGTGGAATTTTGTCTCTAGCAAAATAAAGGGGACTAAAGGTGTATAGAAGGCTAAGCCTTTTGTGCTTGCCTTGTTATGAACCTATTTTATTTAATAATTAAAGTTTTTTAGTTGATTCTATGTGTGTTTTAGATGATTTATGTAACAACCCACTAACTTCCCCTTAGGTTAGAAATGCCTTACTAACTTAACTTTAGGCCCTCACTAAGCACAATAGGATTAGAAATACCTTACTAACTTAACTTAGGCCCTCACTAAGAACAAACTAGGATTAGAAATGCCTATAGGATTTTCCCGAGCTAAATTTTTGCTTTATTATATCCTTTTGACCTAACTAACCTCTAGACAAGCTCACGTATCCACCCATGCCAACGACTACCATTTTTACTTGATGTAAATATTCCGGTATGTCAAGTCAAGGTTATAAACATATTTTCACTAAGAAAACTATCACTCTAATGCACCATACTTGCTAGAAAACCCTAAATGCACCTATGTCTTCCCGGTTAGCTTTAAAACCTTAACTGCTTATCTGAACTAATGATGAGGCTAAAAATGAACCGTTTTTAGAGGGTCATTTGTAATACACCGTAAAATCCCAGGTCATTTATTAATGCTAATCATCAACACTATTCTAAACTAAGCCATTTTTGCGGGCTTATTTGAAATTTTTTTATATGAGACACCGACTGTTTGACACCCAATTGTTTGAAACACCGTTGGTTTAACACCCGATTATGTTTTGTCACCTGATATCACCCGATTGTCACTCTTGGATATCACCCAACGAGGTTAAGCACCGGTAACTCCCACTTGCGACCTGACACTCTATTTTGGACACCGAAATATTATTAATATATATATAATGATATGTATATATATTAATTAGTACAATTTAGTATTACTATCTATATATGAGTATATATATATATATATATATATATATATATATATATATATATATATATATATATATATATATATATATATATATATATATATATATATATATATATATATATATATATATATATATATATATATATATATATATATGTAAGACGACACCGTTTATATCTTTTTGGTTTTCACAAACCGACACCGACACCGAGATTAATTTCACAATATTACAGAACACCGACACCCCGTTATTTTTGGGCCGACCACAAGCCCACACGAATTCGTTCTTTTCTTTCTTACTACTCGATTTGACAACACCATGGAAGCCAAATCCCACATTGTTTAAGCACCTAATAGCCTAACCTATACAAGAGATACATTGTTGTTTCCTTTCCTTACTACTCGATTTGACAACACCATGGAAGCCAAGACAAGGTTGTCGATTGAGACATGACCACTCGGTGGTGTTGTTTCTCTTGGAGACATCCGAACCACCCTCACCACACTATAAAAACCACATTTAATGCACACCATTCACACACACTTGAAATCTCTCAAACCATACACACTCTCCACCTTTTTCCTTTGGTTACTGTCGACAAGCACAAGTATTCAAGCAAGGTTTTGGTTTGAAGGAGCAAGGTTTTGGGATTAAGAGCTAGTTGGGAAGGAAATATTGGAGCAAGGGATCGCTATTCGAAGGGTGTTGGTTGCTCGTTTCCTCTTGTTTGGTCACACGAATTCGTCACCACCATCTTTGGTGTTGTAAGTCATCGCCACCCTTTTTCATTTTTACTTATACTCATACATGCACGCGACACACACATTTCTTCTCACGATGCACTCATAATGTTGTGTTATGAAACGCCTCGACACCCCCCAGAAATGACCTCACCATTTAATTTTTATACGTACGACCCATCTATATTTTTCGACCACCTATATCTACGACTCACCCTTAATCAAACTAACCCAACATGCAAAACTCACTCGACCTTATATCACGTTAACGAGACCAAAACCAAACCTAGTCGAACACTACTTTTCAAACAAACAAAACACTCTTTGGGCTTTAAACGGGCTAACGAGCCCATTAAACTTTCAAAAGGGAAACTCGGTTTAACATTTTAGGAGGTAACGAGAAACACAAAAACGAGTTTTAAAGAGTTTTGTAATTTATAATTACTACTTTCAATGTACCAAGGAATTTATATTTTTTTTCTTAAACAAGGACCATTTTTTCAAAATTCCCACGATAAGGGACTAAAACCGTCAAAACTACAAACTATCGGACTAAATATATAATACCGATTTCTAATAAGGAATTGAGGGTAGAAAATGCATTTTTCAAAATTTAGAGGATTAAAGTGTAAAACGTACAAAAATGACCAAATTGTAATTATTTTTAACCAAAGGGGTAAAAAGTGTAATTTTGTAAAGTTAAAGGTTAAATTGTGACAAGGTATTTTATAATTAATTATTTCATATAATTTAAATTTTTATAAATACATATATATTTTTCTTTAACTTTAAAATATATAAATGACTTTATTAAAAATATTTAATAATAAAGATTTTTAAATAATATTGTTTCTTACAACGAGATAATATTTATCAAACACCAGTTCGTAACAACGATACAAATAACTACGTAATGTTATTTTGGAATATATTAAGACACCCGAACGGATATCACCGTACACGAGACATATCACATGTCATTTGCCACACGAATCTAAAACACCGATTACAATGTATTATTTAGGTCGCAAGTCGGAGGAATTTCATTGCTAGTCATAGCAATACACCATCACATTTGAGCACCGTTGTGATTCACACCACCTGTCAAGTGAGTTCATGGTCCCACATTTTTAATTGTTTTTTTAAACCCCGTGGGGAGATACATGCTATAAATCGAACACAAGTATTTTTCTGTATGCTGTTATCACCTGATATTGCCTAAGTTGACACCTGTGCTACAAGTCCCTCATATCACGAACCTTAATCACTTGCGAGTGAGCGCGAATATAGTTGATAGATCTATTGGAATGGCAGCCCGCCTCTGTCAAGGTGATCACTTGGCAGGAAGTGTGCTATATTCGAGGTATTATGGAAATTTGGCACATTTCCTGTCACCGAGGGCCCCTTGTCATTTACATCCACTGTGGTGTAGGTGATTGTTATTATCTTTATGATATGTCAAATCGATGTTAAGGCTTGCGTTTCGTGAGGCTTAGGAGCAATATTACACTATTTTAGTCAAGACCTGTCTATCTTGGCTTGTTTATTTCAAATGCTTGACTTGTGTTCACACTATTACTATTTAAACTACTATGGATTCACTCAACCTTTGTGTTGACTTTTTAAGCATGTTTATCTCAGGAAATTAGCAAGCATGGCTACACGGAGCTGGCAAAGGGCACATGACCTCCCTTTTTATTTCAATAAATATATCATTCTTTACAAACTCATCACTTCTTTTGCGAAACAATTAACATTTTGGAAAAATGTTTGTAACTCTGAATATTTGAGTTTTCATGGAATTATATTGACTATCTTTTGAATTGTTTTCTATGAGTATGACTGTGTACTGAACTGTAATGACCCCGTATTAGACTTCCGCTGCTTATTCAAATTTCGGGGTGTTACAGATTGGCATCAGAGCCATGGTTATAGAGAACCAAATGATTTTTCAAAACATTGGACTATAACCTCACCGGATTTTTTTTTCACCAAAGTGCCCTCCGTGCCAGCGCTTGCCAACGTCATGTTTTAAGGTTTGATTTTTAGCACCCATCGCATTTAGCTCACTATGACACCATGATCACTGTGCATGTAGCATTATGTAGACTAAATGACTTATATTACTGCTATTTTTGAGATATTACAGTATCATGTCGCCCCCGGTTATTATTTTGTCCGACAGTGGCGACGTCGTGCCAGCATCATCCACTCACCCTACTATTGACTTATCTGACTATGACACCCATGACACCCGAGACACCCATGATTCTGACCATGACACCCAACCTGTATCACCTGCTATACCATCTCCTGTTCCATCTGGAGACCCATCTGCTGATACTGAGCCCTTTGAGGAGGGTGAGGTTGCTTCTACACCCATTGATTCTTTTGCTATTCATCCTCTCTTTCGTCCTGTCTGTGGACCTATGACACAGGGGCAGTACCTTTATGATCAGTACCTGACATCTCAGCAGTTTCTTGCGGCTAATGATTGTCCTACACCACCTGCTAGTCACCACTCCGATTCAGATGTTGATGACGAATCTTCTGACTCCGATACTTCTGACACTGATGCTTCTATTCCACCACCATCCCCGCCTGCACCGATTCGTCGGCGCAAGCGAGTGAGGATTCTTGAGCCCTATGAGCCTGAGCCTTTCGGCGAGTTGTTTCGATATCATGAGGGAGACTATACCCGCAAATGCACGGCTTGAAAACGAGTCTGTATTTTGCCTGCTTCTACTGTTACACCACCTGTACCTACACCTGTACCTACACCTGTATCATCACCCATATCTGTATTACCACCTGTTTCTATGCCAGAGCTCACCCCTGTGACATCACCAGCACCTCCACCATCACCTGTATCACCCCCACCTGAGCCACATCCTTACATGTTACCTACTTACACCACACCCCACACCTCTGAGGTCTTACCACTCATGCCACCACCTACAGTTTTCTACTCACATACTACTACTGTACTAATACCATCACCTGCTACATCACCTGTACCATCACCTGCTCCCACTGAGACCCCCACCTCACCTGGAATTCATAGATTGGTTGATGCTCGTCGATGGTCGTTTTTGTTAGACTACATACGTAGATGGAGATTGGTTGAGGGATCGCCTAGGGCTGCTGAGCTTGGAGATGACTCTTCAGCGGTGTTACCGGTCACTGGGGAGCCGATACACCATACTATCCCTCTTTTAGTGGCTAGATTAGTGAGACATGAGGATCGTCTTGATGAGCTGTTGAGCGTTATTGAGGATATATCCTTAGAGAGGATTGAGTGTATGCAGGAGGAGGTCACGAATGTCGTGGTACATAGGACAACTTTAGAGATGGTATTTGAGATGATGGGGACAGAGATCGAGGAGGCACAGGCTACCATCACCGAGTTTGGTCATCGGCTAGATATTCAGAGGCACGAGATAGATGATTTGAGAGCGATTGCGGCCATTACACAGGAGATGATGGAGCATCAGGCACAGGAGTTAGCTGCATCTAGTTCCACCATCCACACACTTTCAGCTACTATTGAGGAGATTCAGGCCCGTGAGAGATCCAGGGATATGGAGATGTTAGGGATGATCAGGATCATCAGAGAGCTGGAGAGGAGATCAGGAGGCGCACCTGGACCTTCATAGATCTATGACATGTCATTACTTACAGAGACATCTTAACTTGCCGCCTATGGCATTAATAATTGTTGTATCTTATTGTTTTGTAACAATGAATTCAAAAATTATTAAAACTTTATGTTGGTTACGATTGTAACGTATTGATATTGATTTATGATATTCTAGTTGTTTGATCTTTTATTACGCTCCCATATTGAGATTCATTATAATTTCCATGTGTGTTGTTACATGTCGTGATGTTTATTTATGAATGATATGGTTATTGTATGTATTTATGGTGTGGTTGTGATATGTACTTTGTGATGATCTCGACTATTATGAGTTTGGCTACATTATTTCTCTTGTTATTGATGTTTGGGATTTGTACTTATGCACTTGCGATTTTATAGAATTATGGCCCCAAGGAAAACCGCTACTGCTACCTCGTCACCCGCTATGACCCAGGCTGCTATCAGAAAGTTGGTTGCCGACAGTGTTGCTGCAGCTTTAGAAGAGGAGGCTGCTGCAATGACACGAACTAGTAGCAATAACCGAGCCACTGCTGAGAGCGAGTCTGCTGCGACTCGGAAGTGTACCTATAAGGACTTCATAGCTTGTAAACCATCTCACTTCAAAGGGACTAAAGGAGTGACAGAGCTTGCTCGATGGTTTGAGCGAATTGAGACTGTGTTTGTGAGAAGCGGTTGCGCCGCTGAAAGCAGAGTCTTGTTTGCTACTGGAACATTGTTGGAAGACGCGTTGTCTTGGTGGAATGCAACTGCTCAGAAGATAGGTGTGGAGGAGGCCTATCAGATTACTAGGGCTGACTTTAAAGAGAAGATGCTGAAGAAGTTCTGCCCTAGAGGCGAGATCAAGAAGTTAGAAGATGAGTTTCACACGTTGGTTGTGAAAGGAAGTGATCTCAGGGCTTATGATAGGAGATTTCAGGAGCTTGCCACACTTTGCCCTTCGAAGGTTCCCGATTTGGAAAGGTTGTTGGAAAGGTACATTGAGGGATTACCCAGGAGCATTGAGGGAAACGTCACCTCGTCTAAGCCTCAATCTTTGGATGAAGCAATCTCCATTGCCCAAAGACTGCTAGATCGGGAGATTAAGCGTAACTTTGCTCAGGGGAACAACGATCACAAAAGGAAGTTTGATGATCGAAGGACAAACAACAACAACAACAACAACAACCGTAACCCCAACCGTAACTATCACCATGACAGAAACACCCACCACAACCAACAGAACCGACGACAGGAAGCTGTCAGAGCTTATGTCGCTGCACCAGTTAAGGATGCTAGGTATGCTGGACCTCTTCCATTATGTGACAAGTGTAAGATGCATCACAATGGACCCTGCTATGCTAAGTGCGGGAAGTGTTCAAGGGTTGGACATAAGACACAAGATTGCAAGGAGACAGGAGCTAACTTGCAACCCGTGGTTGTGGTATGCCATGCTTGTGGAGAGAAAGGACACTACAGGCGTCAGTGCCCTAACAAGGATAACAATGCACGTGGGAGAGCATACGTACTGGGAGATGGAAATGTCCAACAGGATCCGAACGTAGTTACGGGTACGTTCTTTCTAAACAACCGCCTCGTTAAAGTTTTATTTGATTCTGGAGCCGATCAAAGTTTCGTATCTATTTCTCTTGCACCCCTGCTTAATATTACACCCACCCAATTAGACACCACATACGAGATTGAACTAGCCGATGGAAAGCTAGTGAGCACTAACACTATATTCCGAGGTTGCACCCTACGACTACTAGACACCCCATTTGACATCGACCTTATGCCTATTAGACTTGGTAGTTTCGACGTCGTTGTAGGAATGGATTGGTTATCCGAGAACCATGCTAAGAGCATTTGTGATGAAAAGGTCGTTCACATTCCAATGAATAACGAAACCCTGGTTGTTCGCGGCGAGCGAAGTAAGACACGTATGAGCATCGTCTCTTGCATCAAGGTTATGAAGTACATCGAACGAGGATGTCAAGTCTTTTTAGCTCAAGTTACTGAGAAGAAGACGGAAGAGAAGCGACTCGAGGATGTGCCAGTAGTCAGGGACTTTCCAGAAGTTTTCCCTGAGGACTTGCCAGGCCTTCCGCCGACTCGTCAAGTGGAATTTCAAATTGACTTGATGCCAGGATGAGCACCTGTAGCACGAGCACCCTATAGGCTAGCACCGTCGGAAATGAAGGAGTTATCTGGACAATTGGAGGAATTGTCAGATAAAGGATTTATTCGCCCTAGTTCATCACCGTGGGGAGCCCCGGTGTTGTTTGTAAAGAAGAAGGATGGAACCTTCACGATGTGTATCGATTATCGTGAGTTGAACAAACTTACTGTTAAGAATCGATATCCGTTGCCAAGGATTGACGATTTGTTTGATCAACTGCAAGGATCGAGTGTCTACTCGAAGATTGATTTGAAATCGGGTTATCACCAACTTAGAGTTAGGGAAGAAGACATCCCTAAGACGGCTTTCAGGACAAGATATGGTCACTACGAATTTCAAGTAATGCCATTCGGTCTAACAAATGCACCCGCTGTATTTATGGACTTAATGAACCGAGTGTGCAAACCCTATTTGGATAAGTTTGTGATTGTATTCATCTATGATATCCTTATTTACTCACATATTAAGGAAGAGCACGCAGAACACTTGAAGGCTATACTAACATTGCTCAGAGAAGAGAAATTATACGCCAAATTTTCAAAATGTGATTTTTGGATTGAGAAGGTACAATTTCTTGGGCATGTTATCGACAGTAAGGGTATTCATGTTGATCCCGCCAAGATCGAAGCTGTTAAAAATTGGGCGTCACCTACGAGTCCTACCGAGATACGCCAATTTTTATGTCTTGCCGGATACTATCGAAGGTTTATTGAAGGTTTTTCAAGGATTGCTAAACCTTTGACTGAGCTAACATAGAAGAAGAAGAAGTTTGAATAGGGAGAGGAACAAGAATCGGCATTTCAGTTTTTGAAGCAGAAGCTTTGTGAAGCACCGATATTAGCACTACCCGAAGGAAATGAGGACTTCGTGGTATATTGTGACGCATCAATCCAAGGTTTGGGTGCCGTATTGATGCAAAGACTTAAAGTAATCGCTTACGCTTCTAGACAACTTAAACCCCACGAGGAGAACTACACTACTCATGATCTAGAATTAGGAGCGGTGGTATTCGCTCTTAAGATCTGGAGACACTACCTATATGGAAGCAAGTGTACGGTTTTCACCGATCACAAGAGTCTTCAGCACATTTTGGATCAAAAGGAGTTGAACATGAGGCAACGTCGATGGTTAGAGTTGCTAAGTGACTATGATTATGAAATCCGTTATCACCCGAGGAAGGCAAACGTTGTAGCAGATGCCTTGAGTCGAAAGGAACGACTTAGACCCCTCAGAGTTAGGTCATTGGGTATGACAATTAGATCACCACTTCTGTCTCAAATTCTTGAAGTTCAAACTGAGGCCCTTAAGGAAGAGAATAGACAGCACGAGAAGATTTATGGCATGCCAGAAAGCACGAATGGATTTGTCAAGAAACCAGATGGGAGGCTGTGTTTCAAGGACAGAAGTTGGATTCCATTGTATGGAGGAATACGAGATCTCATCATGCACGAGTCTCATAAGTCTAAATATTCCATTCATCCTGGTTCGGACAAGATGTATCAAGATCTAAAGAAGTTGTATTGGTGGCCAAACATGAAAGCTGACATTGAAGAGTATGTCGGTAAGTGTTTGACCTGCTCAAGAGTAAAGGATGAACATCAAAAACCATCCGGTCTTTTGATTCAACCCGAGCTACCAATGTGGAAATGGGAAAAGATTACAATGGACTTCATTACGAAATTACCCAAGACATCGAGTGGTTTGGACACTATTTAGGTTATTGTTGATTGTCTCACGAAGTCAGCACACTTCTTACCGATCAAAGAGACTGATGACATGGATGTTCTTGCACGTTTGTACCTTAAGGAGATCCTTTCCCGGCGTGGAGTTCCGATTTCTATTATCTCCGACCGAGACAGCCGTTTCACGTCTAACTTTTGGCGATCTTTACAGAAAGCCTTGGGAACTAAGTTAGATATGAGTACAGCTTACCATCCACAGACTGATGGTCAAGGTGAAAGGACAATACAAACCCTGGAAGACATGCTTAGGGCATGTGTGATTGATTTTGGAAAAGGTTGGGATAAACACCTACCGTTAGCAGAATTTTCATACAACAACAGTTATCACGCTAGCATTAAGGCTGCACCATTTGAAGCACTTTATGGAAGAAAGTGTAGATCACCAGTTTGTTGGGCTGAGATTGGAGATGTACAACTCTCAGGTCCCGAGTTAATTCTTGAAACCACTGAGAAAATAGTAAAGATTAAGCAACGATTACAAGCCGCTAGGGATTGGCAAAAGAGTTATGCTGATGTGCGAAGGAAACCAATAGAATTTCAAGTTGGAGACAAGGTCATGCTTAAGGTATCACCTTGGAAAGGAATGATTAGGTTTGGAAAACGTGGAAAGCTAAACCCAAGATACGTTGGACCCTTCGAGATCATTGAAAGGATCGGTCCCGTAGCATACAAACTTGAACTACCTGATGAACTCAGTAGAGTGCACAACACCTTCCACGTGTCAAATTTGAAAAAGTGTTTATCGGATGAAACACTTGTGATTCCATTGAAAGAGATCAGAATCGATGATAAGTTGAACTTTATTGAGGAACCCGTTGAGATAATGGATAGGGAGGTCAAACGACTTAAGCATAGTCGCATTCCCATTGTTAAGGTCATATGGAACTCTAAGAGAGGACCCGAGTACACATGGGAGCGCGAGGATCAAATGCGTGCCAAATACCCACAACTATTTGATGAGACAACCCCGAGCACCGATTCAACTTTGGATTCCGGGACGAATCCAATCTAACGGGTGGGTACTGTAATACACCGTAAAATCCCAGGTCATTTATTAATGCTAATCATCAACACTATTCTAAACTAAGCCATTTTTGCGGGCTTATTTGAAATTTTTTTATATGAGACACCGACTGTTTGACACCCAATTATTTTGCCACTGTTTGATTGACACCCAATTGTTTGAAACACCGTTGGTTTAACACCCGATTATGTTTTGTCACCTGATATCACCCGATTGTCACTCTTGGATATCACCCAACGAGGTTAAGCACCGGTAACTCCCACTTGTGACCTGACACTCTATTTTGGACACCGAAATATTATTAATATATATATAACGATATGTATATATATTAATTAGTACAATTTAGTATTACTATCTATATATGAGTATATATATATGTAAGACGACACCGTTTATATCTTTTTGGTTTTCACAAACCGACACCGACACCCCGTTATTTTTGGGCCGACCACAAGCCCACACGAATTCGTTCTTTTCTTTCTTTGACTCACTTGGGCCGAATCACCCCACTACCCCACACAGTTTATATATATATTTTTTCTTTTGTTTCACTATGGGCCGAGTATTGCACAAGCCTATATGGCTGTTTAGTTTTCTTTGTGTCACATATGGATCAAACGAACAAGATTGGGAGTTTTGTGGATGTACACACGTTTAGAAAACTTTGCTTCCTACACCCACGACACAAATGAACCACCACCCCCTTTGACTTTGTTACATGCGACAAGAGAGCCACCAAAAGTGCCGTCGACCCTGTGGACAAACGCAATACCCATCTCCGTTTTGTTATCCTTTGGATCGTATGTCTCATTTCCTCCAACATACTTACACCCCGTGAGCCAAATCCCACATTGTTTAAGCACCTAATAGCCTAACCTATACAAGAGATACATTGTTGTTTCCTTTCCTTACTACTCGATTTGACAACACCATGGAAGCCAAGGCAAGGTTGTCGATTGAGACATGACCACTCGGTGGTGTTGTGTCTCTTGGAGACATCCGAACCACCCTCACCACACTATAAAAACCACATTTAATGCACACCATTCACACGCACTTGAAATCTCTCAAACCATACACACTCTCCACCTTTTTCCTTTGGTTACTGTCGACAAGCACAAGTATTCAAGAAAGGTTTTTGTATGAAGGAGCAAGGTTTTGGGATTAAGAGATAGTTGGGAAGGAAATATTGGAGCAAGGGATCGCTATTCGAAGGGTGTTGGTTGATCGTTTCCTCTTGTTTGGTCACATGAATTCGTCACCACCATCTTTGGTGTTGTAAGTCATCGCCACCCTTTTTCATTTTTACTTATACTCATACATGCACGCGACACACACATTTCTACTCACGATGCACTCATAATGTTGTGTTATGAAACGGCTCGACTCCCCCAGAAATGACCTCACCATTTAATTTTTATACGTACGACCCATCTATATTTTTCGACCACCTATATCTACGACTCACCCTTAATCGAACTAACCCAACATGCAAAACTCACTCGACCTTATATCACGTTAACGAGACCAAAACCAAACCTAGTCGAACACTACTTTTCAAACAAACAAAACACTCTTTGGGCTTTAAATGGGCTAACGAGCCTATTAAACTTTCAAAAGGGAAACTCAATTTAACATTTTAGGAGATAACGAGAAATACAAAAATGAGTTTTAAAGAGTTTTGTAATTTATAATTACTACTTTCAATGTACCAAGGAATTTATATTTTTTTTCTTAAACAAGGACCATTTTTGCAAAATTCCCACGATAAGGGACTAAAACCGTCAAAACTACAAACTGTCGGACTAAATATATAATACCGATTTCTAATAAGGAATTGAGGGTAGAAAATGCATTTTTCAAAAGTTAGAGGATTAAAGTGTAAAACGCACAAAAAGGACCAAATTGTAATTATTTTTAACCAAAGGGGTAAAAAGTGTAATTTTGTAAAGTTAAAGGTTAAATTGTGACAAGGTATTTTATAATTAATTATTTCATATAATTTAAATTTTTATAAATACATATATATTTTTCTTTAACTTTAAAATATATAAATGACTTTATTTAAAATATTTAATCATAAATATTTTTAAATAATATTATTTCTTACAACGAGATAATATTTATCAAACACCGGTTCGTAACAACGATACAAATAACTACGTAATGTTATTTTGGAATATATTAAGACACCCGAACGGATATCACCGTACGCGAGACATATCACATGTCATTTGCCACACGAATCTAAAACACCGATTACAATGTATTATTTAGGTCGCAAGTCGGAGGAATTTCATTGCTAGTCATAGCAATACACCATCACATTTGAGCACTGTTGTGATTCACACCACCTGTCAGGTGAGTTCATGGTCCCACATTTTTAATTGTTTTTTTAAACCCCGTGGGGAGATACATGCTATAAATCGAACACAAGTATTTTTCTGTATGCTGTTATCACCTGATATTGCCTAAGTTGACACCTGTGCTACAAGTCCCTCATATCACTAACCTTAATCACTTGCAAGTGAGCGCGAATATAGTTGATAGATCTATTGGAATGGCAGCCCGCCTCTGTCAAGGTGATCACTTGGCAGGAGGTGTGCTATATTCGAGGTATTATGGAAATTTGGCACATTTCCTGTCACCGAGGGCCCCTTATCATTTACATCCACTGTGGTGTAGGTGATTGTTATTATCTTTATGATATGTCAAATCGATGTTAAGGCTTGCGTTTTGTGAGGCTTAGGAGCAATATTACACTATTTTAGTCAAGACCTGTCTATCTTGGCTTGTTTATTTCAAATGCTTGACTTGTGTTCACACTATTACTATTTAAACTACTATGGATTCACTTAAACTTTGTGTTGACTTTTTAAGCATGTTTATCTCAGGAAATTAGCAAGCATGGCTGCACGGAGCTGGCAAAGGGCACAGGACCTCCCTTTTTATTTCAATAAATATATCATTCTTTACAAACTCATCACTTCTTTTGAGAAACAATTAACATTTTGGAAAAATGTTTGTAACTCTGAATATTTGAGTTTTCATGGAATGAGATTGACTATCTTTTGAATTGTTTTCTATGAGTATGACTGTGTATTGAACTGTACTGGCCCCGATTAGACTTCCGCTGCTTATTCAAATTTCGGGGTGTTACATCATTTTAGCCCGGATTCGAATTTATTTGATCAAATATTGCCCTAAATCGTTCCTTTTGTCATTTTAGGTACTTTTGGAGTGAAATCTGGAAAAGGAAGCATTTTTGACGTTTTTAGAGCATAAAAGTGAAGAAAACGGCAAAGTCTTAATTTTCCTTGCTGGGAACAGTACCTGATGGCGTCAGAAGTTTCTTAATGACGGCGTCAAGAGCAATACAAGAGGTGGAAGTGGATGGTGCACATGACGATCCAGAAAGTTTTGTACCAAGGAGATGTCGGCGTCACCATAGGCCGTCATGGTCCAAATGTTAGTGACGGCCCAGAGCAACTTTACACATGACGGAGTCAAAAGTGGATCTAGTCAATCCGATTTCATTATGGGCGGCGAGTTGACGACGTCAGAATTTTCTTCTTGACACCGTCACCCTGTAAAATGTATATATATTTTTGAAATTTTCATTCATTAGTGTGTAACTTTTAGGGTGTAACTTTGGAGAGAAACCCTAGTCCGATTTTCACAGCTTTTTCAAGGGTTTTTACCCTTTGAAACCTTTCATGTTCAATTAAGATAAGTACTCTTTCAATTCAATCAATATGTCTATGTGTTGCTTGAATATATCTTACACTTGTCTTTAATTTAACATGCTTGGCTAGATCTCTTGTGTGTTTGCTTAGATGTAGTGAAACCTAGATATTAATTATGGGTTGATTGTTTGTTTATAGTTGTTACGGATGATTGTATTCGATGTTAGGCTTAAGAAAACTGGTAGACTTCCATTGGTGACATGCTTGAACGTCTTAAGAAACATGATCAGAGGTGTACTATGATTTTTGGTTGTATTTAATGCGTAGGAGAATTCTAATGATCCCATGTTAGGAGCTTCTAACGGCTCAACATAGGAGTGAAGTAGGATCCTATAGCGTTAGGGAATATTGTACACGGCCCTACGACTAGTATTAAGGAATACGACCCGTCATCCATGCAATTGTAACAAACTATCAACCTGTAAAAGATATCTAGGGAGTAATGAAACCTAAGTAAACAAAACTTTCCCTATTATAGTTTACACCACATTAGCTTAATTAGATTTACTTTCATTTCTGTCATTTTATTTTGATTGCATCTTTAGTTATTGGGTTAGATGACTACCAACTAATTCCGCCCACTATTCCAAAACCGATATTTTTAATTGCTTTTATATAATATAAAAATACAAAAAGAATTATCCCTCACCTTTAGACCTAGTTTTTAGGCTTTCTAATCCTAGCGACACTATTCCTGAGTTGAACGATCAATCCCTCGGTACTTGTCACTATACTATACTACAACGATCAGGTACACTGCCTGGTGGGGGTTGTAAGCTTCTCGAGATCCCTCGAGAGGTAAAGTCTGGTGTGATTCCTATGTATCAACTAATATGAAAGTGCTTAAGGCTTAGATATGACTTACATTAGTTACTTCAGGATATATTAGACTCCCTATATCATAATACAACTCCATAGAACTTAGGTACAAGACATATAAGCACAAAACCCTAACTAGGTCATAACTTCCCGAAACTAGGTCTAAACTATCCCAAATCTTTACCATAAGTTATCACCACTTAGTATAAGCTACTTAAGACATTATATTAGTTACTAAAAATCATTAGGACCCTGAATAAAACACTAAACCCTAGGCAAAACCTTAAATTATCACTATATAAAACTAGGTTAGAATTTGACCTAAACACTTAAACCATGATACTTAAGCACCTCAAACTAAAAAAGCAACCACCCTATCACCTCCTTAATAACTAAGCAACCACCCTAACACCTCAAACCACCCAAGCAAGTAGGTGGATCACCTACTTGTCACCTTCTTCCCCAAACCGCCTCTGTCGGCTCATAACCACCACAACCGGCCTATGGTGCCCCCTAGCTACCTCCATAGCGGCTCCCCATTACCACCTAGACCTGCCACACTATCTCATAGCTCAGCTTAGTCGATTCCCCCCCCCCCCCACGACACCTGACAACCCTTGCCTTGGTCGCTACTCCTTACGCGAGTATAAATACCCCTACCCTCCCCTCCATTTCTCTTCACACCTTTCTCTACTCTCTACATTACACCTTTCTATAGTCTAAGACCCTTAGAAGCCCTAGAGAATGAGTAGTGAAGCCCTGGCGTAGTCGAGTTGTGGTTTGAGTCGAAAGAAACCCTAGAAACCCTTTATCCCTCGTTAACCCTTGCACGACTTAGGTAAGCCTTAGTTTTCGTTATAGTATTCTTAGAATAGACATAGGACACTTAGGATGAGCCTTAGAAACCATAGGATAGCCTTAGATCTTCTCATTTGCATGCTTTCATTTCGTAACCCTAGGTATAGTCGAATTGCATGTTTACGTGTGATATAGCTTATTCTTGTGATATAATCTGAAATATATGACTTATTTGAACTTATATGAACTAAAATTAAGCTTAGAAACCTAGTTGTTATGTTAAAATATGATTTACATGCATTTAGGACTAGTTTTGCAAAACTTTACATGCATAGGGGTATATATCATAAATTTCTAAAACTATAAAGTCTAGGGACTGTTTTTGACATTTTCTAGAAGTTATAAGTGTAAGGACTCATTTTGCAAAGTATTAAAACCTTAGGATAGAAATTAAAACAAGTTATAAACTAAAAAGGACTAATATTGTGAATACTATAAAGTTAAGGGTAAAAAGGGTAAATAACGAAAGTTAGTATAGTTTAGAGACTATTTTTGTCATTTCTCTAAAATATATAAGTATAAGGATTAAATGTACAAAAGTTAGAAAGTTATATGCTTAATTGTTATAAGTTTATAAGTATAGGGTAGAAAATGTAAATATATAAACTTAAATGGTCAAAAAGGGACTATTTTCATATAAATATAAAACCTAGTTAAGTTAAAAGCATAACACAATACTAGGGAGCTTCATGTGAGGAGTACTATGTGGATATTTCGTTTTGACGAGTTTGCTTGGTTTACGAATTAAAGTGCCCTGGCTCCTCAAACGATTATTGCATATACTTCTAAGTTATGATGTCTCGAACGGTGTTATGTTATAACTAAACCTTAATAACAACATAACTCAATAGTAGGGAGCTTCGTGTGAGGAGTATTAACTTTGGAATTATGATGGCCCGAACGGTATTATGTTGATAACATAATACAATAGTAGGGAGCTTCATGTGAGGAGTCATATACTTCTGGATTACGATGGCCCGAACGGTGTTATGTTATATATAAAAACCTAATAGTGATTAGTTAAGAAAATCTAGACTAAGACTTGACATATGTTAGGAATACGAATATTACTATAAAAGACTCGGTCACCTAAATATTGTAATAGCATTAAGTTAGCTCGTAGTTAGTTTATTTATTAGTTAGAATTAGTCTAAGTAACATCTTGGAAGAAGGACGGGTCTTTACCCACTGTATGCCTGATCCACAGCCTGGGTGTGGGCGTTTTTATTTCTTTGTATAAATACCCCTCTCCCACCAAGGGAGAGGGTTGGACCTTCTCATTCACTTAATCTAATATTCTCTATTTTCTCTCAAGGTTCCAACTTTCTTTCTTTCTTCTTCCTCTTTCTCATTTAACGCCACCAATACCACTATAATCTTCATGTTTGTGACTTAATTAGTATCCTAGAATTGGTATCAGAGCCAAGGTTTCATCTTTGGGCCTTGGTGAATCATATTTGGTGTGGTTTTGTGTGGTTTTAGTGACTTAGACGTGTTTTTATTGAAAACATCTTAGTTTGATCATTCTAGTGTTATTTGATATGTTATGGGTGTACTTTCGTGATCATTGGTGTTAGTAATACATAGTTTTTCAGTTGGTTTTGCTACATCAAACGTTTATGTGGAAAACTAGAAGGGGGTTGAATAGTTTACCGCTTTTAAAATCTTTTTAACTTGATTATCCTTTAAAACTTTACGTTTGTTTAAATATATAAACACAACTTTACATGTTCACTTCTTTGAAAAGCTTTACGTGTGAATAACAATCCTAACTTTACTTGTTTAGTTCTTTGAAAAGCTTTACGTTTGTTTAAAGATATAAACATAACTTTACTTGTTTAATTCTTTGAAAAGCTTTACGTGTGATTAGAAATTTTAACTAAAGACAATATGTAATAAGCAAGGATAAAGAAAGAAACGATCAAACCACAACACGATTGTTTATCGTGGTTCGGCTACAAGGACTCTTTTTCCTTGCCCTACATCCACGCCCCGAGTTTCCAACTCGAGAGTTATAAGCACTAATCAACAAGCTCCTTTCCCGGTGGAGAAACCTTTACAACGTCGCTTACACTTTTACCGACACTAAGCTAGATGTCGAGTTCTTTTACACGGGTACAGCCACTCCCATCGTCGCTTACACTTTTACCGACACTAAGCTAGATGTCAAGTTCTTTACCAAGGGTACAACCACTCCCGTTAGTTCTTTTACAAGGGTACAACAACTACCGACACACTATGTATTTTGAGGCCTAAAATACTAACCAATCACTTCTAAATACATGATACAAATGAAGTATAAACTACCAAAGCTTATACATGACAAAGCTAACAAGACTTGCAACTTTAGAGTTGAAGCTTGTAACTTCTTGAATGATCTTGTGAAGTCCCTTGCTACATAAGAGGATCACACAAGTCAAATTTTACTGAGTTAGTTGAGAGAGTATATAAAGCTATGTCCTAAAGTTATGACTCAAAACTAACAAGTGGTTTGGTATTTATCGCAAACCATTCTGCAGGTCTGGCGGATACGGCGGAACCCTCAGATGGGTTCCGCCCATGTACCCCCAGGGTTCCGTCAGGGCTGCAGTTGGTTTTGCAATAAATCTTCCAAACCAAACAAGGTCACATCACATGAATACTAGTCAAACGCAAACTTGCACAAGAAAACTTATGGTTAGTCAAACACACTTTCTTTCCATAAATGTATAGTGACAAACTTACCATAAATGTGATGTGAGATTTCTATTTAAAGAAAAAAATGTGATGTGACAAGACACTTTCTAATTTAAGAAATAAAAACAATGTTTTGTTTAAGGAAATGTAAACCTTAGTTAAACAAGACTTAAACACTTAAAGTGATGATTTACTCATAGCTAAAGTTCATACTTTGTCATTAACAAAACTTAGCAAAGATCGTAAAATATAAATAACGTTTTTAGGCGATATTTGTATTAACAATCTCCCCCTTTTTATTGATGACAAAACATAAACTTTATTTATAAGTAAGTCACTAGTTTTAGTGTTAAGTCTTATAAAGTTAGTATAAAAACTTGTTTTTGCTAAGATGATGTGATATGCAAAAAAAAATTTTTTTTGAAACAAGTTTATATATAAATTCTCCCCCTTTTTGTCGAAACAAAAAGAAGAGTAGCGAAGCGGAAGTATGCACTTGCTCCCCCTTGGACAATACTCCCCCTAAATGGAGTGCCAAGAGAGGAGACATGGATTTTAACCCTACAAAAAAAAATGTTAGTTGCCACACAAGATGATGCGTAGGGATTGCACCAGGCTTTACCTCTTAAGGGATCTTGAAAAGCTTACAACCCTCACCAGGCAGTGTACCTAATCGATGTAGTATAGTATAATGACAAGTACCGGGGGATTGATCGTTCAGCTAGGAATAGTGTCGCTAGGATTAGAAAACCTAAATACTAGATCTAGAGATGAGGGACGATTCTTTTTGTATTTTTTATATTTTTTTAGAAAGCAAATTAAAATCTCGGGTTTGAAGGAGTTGGGCGGAATTAGTTGCTAGTCAACTAACCCAATACTAAAGATGCAATCAAAATAAAATACTAAAATGAAAATAAAACTAATTTAAACTAAGGTTGTAAGCAATATATGGGAGAAATGTGCTTACTTAGATTTCACTACTCTCTAGATATCTTTTACACGTTAATTACTTGTTATAATTGCGTGGATGACGGATTGTATTCCTTAATACCATTCATGGGGTGGCATACTTACTTCCCCAATCCTATGAGTGCCTACTTCACTCCTACGTCGAGCCTGCTAGAAGCTCCTAACATGGGATCATTAGAATTTACTCATGCATTAAATACAACCAATAAAACCTAGTACATCGGTTCATGTTTCCTAAGACATTCAAGCATGTTACCAATTGGAGATCTGCCAGTTTTCTTAAGCCTAACATTGAAATCATTCATCCAATACAACCATAAACAAGTAATCAACACATAATCAACATCTAGGTTTCATTATATCTAAGCAAACACAAGATAAATCTAGCCTAGCATGTTGAAATCAAGACAAGCACAAGATATAGACAACCAACACATAGACATGTTGATTGAATTAAAAGAAGACTTATCTCAATAGCACATGTAAGGATTCAAGGGTTGAAAACCCTTGAAAAGCTGTAAAATTCGTACAAGGTTCGGCCCTAGGGTTTTTCCACACAGGTTCCTCTTTTATGAATGAAAATTAAAAAACTATATATAGATTTTAGGAGGTGACGGCGTCAAGAACAAATGTCTGACGCCGTCATCTCGCCGCCCAATAATTCCTCAGACTGCCTAGATCTACATCTGAAGCCGTCATGTAGTCCCCTTTTGCAGGCCGTCACACAATTAACTCTTGACGCTCTTCTTGTGATGCCTTCAGGTTTCTTCTGGGTCGTCATCAGGATTGCCTTCTTGACGCCGTCATACACTGTTCCCAGCATGGAAAATTAAGTCTTTGGCGTTTTCTTCACTTTTATGCTCCAAAAATGTCTGAATTGCTTCCTTTTCCAGATTTCACTCCCAAAGTACCTAAAATCACAAAAGAAACGATTTAGGGTAATATTTGATCAAATAAATTCAATTCTGGGCTTAAATGACCCCCTAAGAGTGGTTCATTTTTTGCCTCATCATATACCCTTACACTTGAGATTTGCTTGTCCTCAAGCAAATGCGTTTTTATTCTAATCAAAATACAAGTTAGGAGTCATTTAATACTATATAAAAGTAATTACAACAAATAATCGTTCCACTAAAGACAAAAGACAAGCACAGAGGTCATATACTAGCACCTCACAAATAGTGTTTAGATACTCACATCTCTCGGGTGTAATAAAGTAATATCACATTATGGAAATGGAAAACATCTATCACTACGTGTCATAGCAAAATAGATTACCATAGGCTTGGGAAAGGATCAAACCTCCACCACATGGGGTAAGCACCTAGGATAAACTATGAAAGAGGTCTTTTAAAGGGTTGTAACGTTAGGTGTAGGGATATGAAATACACGGTTTTGTTGGATATAGGCAGTCTTTACTGGTGGAGACTTAACAATCTTGGTTAATTACATGTACAATATGGCGTTGCTAAGCCAAGACTAGACTCGACTTAAGCTAATAAATCAAAAATAACCAAAACATAAAATGAACATAGAATGAAAAGGGATGGTAGTCCGTATGTTTTTTCTCTTTTATTTTTCTATTTTTTTTCTTTTCTTTTTCTTGATTTTTCGGTTTATTTATTTATTTATTTATTTATTTATTATTATTTTTTTTTGTATACACTCTTACCCTATTATCCAAAATAATACATCATAGGGAATGAGCATTCCCATTACACTTGAATTTTTACATACTTTATAATAAACTAATCTATTGACTCGAATTAAGAAAATCAAACACTTGGAGTACTTTTAAGATTAACGCACATACGGGGGTAATAAATGATGTTCTTCCCCATTACTCCATAAAATAAGTACTTTACCCATGAGTCCCAATCGTCCTAAAACAATATGTACAAGGATATGACTCGACTTAGCAACCATGTAATCAATTAGATAATTAACTTAGGCTTTAACATATAACAATAATGCACTAAAGATGAGCGCATACACGGAAGGCTAAGGCAATTTGGGTGTACATTTAAGTGGGGTGTAACAAATTCTTCCTTTAAGTAAAATGCTTAAAGTTAGAAACGAAAAGATAGGCTCGGAGGGGTGTACTAGGGGTTTCGTGTACTAAAAATGAGTACAACGCTAAGGTGTGGGAAAAATTAATTGACTTAACTAGCCAAGTAATATGACTTAAATGGTCAAGTAATTATGATACGGGTTTAACACAAGGGTGATCATAATGCCTCTTATCATGTAGTAAATCCTACCACACAAATGTAGTCTCACTAGCAGTCTCGGGATGCATCACTAACGCAAGTTCTAGAATCTAAATGCTACCGGTACACTCATAAGCACTAATAGTTAATGCTTTTCCTATCAAATCTAAAGGCGAACCTCACATATTTGGGTGGAAAATTTTTCTAAATAGTACGGTTTTGTGCTAGTCATACAATCTCCTATCCATGAGACGCTTGCTATGCCTAAAGTTTCACTCCTAAATGTTGTAAAAAATTTTAAATTTGGCGCTAAAATTGCACTAACAAGTATTTCTCATAGTTTTATTACACATCTACTATCAAACAAACAAACTCAAGCGAAAGTGTATCTGTATGGTATCATCATTTTACCCTCCCCTTACACTTAGGATGAACATTGTCCCCAATGTTCAAGTAAAGAATGTAAAAGTGAAATAAGTAAAACAAATGAAATCAAATACTCCCCTGATTCGCTCGGTATGGATAATAAGGTGGCCAGGTTAAATCTTCCTCCAAGAAAATGAACAATCAAAGCTTCCCTCTAGAAAAATAATCATCTTCTTGTCACACATAACCTGTAAATCCTGAGAAAACAGACAAGGCAACCTCGCATAAAATCGGCGGCAATCTATATATACTAATAAGTCCTAGAAAACAAAATAAGATATAATGCTTGTGGAATGATGTTTGCAGATTTCCTGGAGATTATAAAACTTAATAATTCAACAAAAACTTTAAGACTCCGTTAGAAAAACAAAACTGGTAAAATTTCCAGATTTTTACACGTGACGTCGTCAAGAGTAAACTCATGACGCCGTCAGAAGTGACCCGCAGAAATTCTTGTGTTAAGTTTCCAGAAAATTTATGGAAAAACTTGGTCCTACTTCCTGGAAAATCCTGTAAAACTTCATTATGACTCGATACAAGCATTTGACTCTAACTATTACGAATATACATGTTCAGTTAATATTGTGGAGAATCATGATCGGTTTGTTTCTTATAAACATATTTGGGGTTTCCCCTTACACTTATCTTTTGCAAAAATACCTTTAGGTGAAGTTAAGACTAGGCCAAAACAACAAAGTAAAGTATTTCCACTTTTTAGTTTAGAAACATGATCTACCAACAATAAAAATAAAGCATGCATACGGAAGCAAATAACAAACAAACAAAATAAAATCACACAAAATCATGGGTTGCCTCCCAAGAAGCGCTTTTCTTTATTTACAAGTCTTGTAGCTAGACTCAAGGTCATGGGTTACCGTGTATCGCTTATGCTCACATAACCAAGCGTGAGCCATCTAATAGTCGCCTCATCTTTCTTATAATCATCTCCTAGCTCTAAACATCCGCGATAGTATCTTTTATTCTTTTCATGAGTATATTTAAGCCCTTTTCTCTTATCATTCTCACTTAGCATTTCTATGGGCGGATACCTACTACACTTCTCCATGGAAAAATCCTTGAACCTAGTGTGTGTGCAGGGCATTTGGTAGACAAAATCTTCTTCCCCATCCGAGAATGTAATTAACCCTTCTATAAGTTTTTCACCAAGGTTGGTAAACCTTTTGAAGGGTTTTCCAAACACAACTTGGGTTAACTTATCATCAATAAATTCTCCTAGACTCTTCGTAACCATGAACTCAATAAGATAAACCAAGCTTCCTACAAACACATGCAATGGTATTGCCCTAGCAATAATGTTTTCTCCTTTGTATTCTAACTCATCTACCATGATTTTATTATATTCATTACGCGAGATTATGTTCATTGGGAGAGATGAGTTAAGATAGGCGTTAAAGCTCCTAAATCCGATATTACAAGGAAATTGCATGTTGAATGAACTATCACTCTCAATCCTTTTTCTAGGGTCGGCATACCTAAGAGGGTTCACTTCCTCTTCCATCCTATTCTCATTAATCACATCACCATCATCAAGATCCTCGTCGGAGTCTGAATAGTAAAAAGGACTAGCCCTACGGTCATCATCATGATCAGACTCCTCTAACTCAGAATTATTGTCAAAGTGGTGGTTGGGCGAGAGGTTAGGTGGGTTCTCATTCTCCACTAAAGGGATTGGGGCGGGCATTTGGAAAATCCTACGACGAAAAACACGAATAACAGGAATCAAACGATCAATGTTATTGTTATCCATCGAGATAATTTACGAACAAAGGAAACAAAGAAATAAGATAGACTAAAGAGAACCTAAAAATAAAAATAAAATCTTACTAGAAAGGAATCTAGCAAGTAGACCTAATAAAAAGAGATTCTAACCTAGACAATAACTATTCCCCGGCAACGGCGCCAAAAACTTAATGCGTAGGGATTGCACCAGGCTTTACCTCTCAAGGGATCTTGAGAAGCTTACAACCCCCACCAGGCAGTGTACCTGATCGATGTAGTATAGTATAATGACAAGTACCGGGGGATTGATCGTTCAGCTAGGAATAGTGTCGCTAGGATTAGAAAACCTAAATACTAGATCTAGAGATGAGGGATGATTCTTTTTGTATTTTTTATATTTTTTTAGAAAGAAAATTAAAATCTCGGGTTTGAAGGAGTTGGGCGGAATTAGTTGCTAGTCAACTAACCCAATACTAAAGATACAATCAAAATAAAATACTAAAATGAAAATAAAACTAATTTAAACTAAGGTTGTAAGCAATATATGGGAGAAATGTGTTTACTTAGATTTCACTACTCCCTAGATATCTTTTATATGTTAATTACTTGTTATAATTGCGTGGATGACGAATTGTATTCCTTAATACCATTCATGGGGTGGCGTACTTACTTCCCCAATCCTATGAGTGCCTACTTCACTCCTATGTCGAGCCTGCTAGAAGCTCCTAACATGGGATCATTAGAATTTACTCATGCATTAAATACAACCAATAAAACCTAGTACACATCGGTTCATGTTTCCTAAGACGTTCAAGCATGTTACCAAATGGAGATCTGCCAGTTTTCATAAGCCTAACATTGAAATCATTCATCCAATACAACCATAAACAAGTAATCAATACATAATCAACATATAGGTTTCATTATATCTAAGCAAACACAAGATAAATCTAGCCTAGCATGTTGAAATCAAGACAAGCACAAGATATAGACAACCAACACATAGACATATTGATTGAATTAAAAGAAGACTTATCTCAATAGCACATGTAAGGATTCAAGGGTTGAAAACCCTTGAAAAGCTGTAAAATTCGTACAAGGTTCGGCCCTAGGGTTTCTCCACAAAAGTTCCTCTTTTATGAATGAAAATTAGAAAACTATATATAGATTTTAGGAGGTGACGGCGTCAAGAACAAATGTCTGACGCCGTCATCTCGCCGCCCAATAATTCCTCGTACTGCCTAGATCTACATCTGACGCCGTCATGTAGTCCCCTTTTGCAGGCCGTCACACAATTAACTCTTGACGCTCTTCTTGTGACGCCTTCAGGTTTCTTCTGGGTCGTCATGGTTTTTACTCTTGACGCCGTCAGGATTGCCTTCTTGACGCCGTCATACTCTGTTCCCAGCATGGAAAATTAAGTCTTTGGCGTTTTCTTCACTTTTATGCTCCAAAAACGTCCGAATTGCTTCCTTTTCCAGATTTCACTCCCAAAGTACCTAAAGTCACAAAAGGAACGATTTAGGGTAATATTTGATCAAATAAATTCAATTCCGGGCTTAAATGACCCCTGATGAGTGTGTAAATACTCATCATTTTTACCTTTTCTGAGTTGCCAAAACATCTAAAAATACTCAATATTGCATCAAAATAGTGAAAATATCCCAGGAATGTGTTTTATATGTTTCAAATGCAAAAAAATCAAAAATAGATGAAAAACGTACAAAGTTTGCAAAATTAGCAGTTTCAGTCCCTCATCTTTCAAAAGTTGTCAAATCTAGTCCCTGGTTGTTCTAAAAACTTGAAAAAGTCACCAAAGGTCCTTTTAAATCAAAAAGTTACATAATTAGTCCTTTGGTGTAAACTTTCACAAAATGTCAAGTCTAGTCCCTGAAGTTTAGAAAATTGTCAAAAATGGTGCCTTGGATATTAAAACTTTGAGAAAAACAAATTTTGTCCTTATACTAATCTTTTATGGCAGGATTGGTCCTTGATTGAAAAGTTTGGTGAAATTGCAAAACAGGTCCCTGAAGTTTGAAAGTTTGGCAGAAATAGTCCTTGGGTAATTAAAATGGAAAAATCAATTTTGGACCTCATACTATTCATCACTTGGCATAAAACACCCCTTGAAATACTTTGGAAGAATGCCAAGTTACACCCTCAAACTTTTGGCTAAATTACAACATTAGTCCTTGTGATAACTAAAACCAAAACCGGACCCTTAATATTACCACCATTCTAAGCCTAGTCCAATCCACAACCAAAGCCCACCCACTTTTTTATTTCCCTAGCCCAAATCCTAAGCCCAAACAAAACCCACCCTTATAATAAAACGGGGTCAATGTTTGACCCTTGGTCAAACCGTCAAACAAACACCACCCCTCCCAGCCTTCCCTCCCCCACATCCACTTGCACTGTTCCCCGTCACTTCACCCCCCATCACCTCAGCCCACCATCACAATCCACCACCCAAACCACTCACCTTATACCCTCACCTCAGCATTTAATGCCACCCCCTATTGCATAAAAATGCCAAACCAATTTTGGCGCCAAAAATTACGTAGAGGGCTAAGATCATCCCTTTCTCATCCAATGGCTCAGGATTTGCTCAGAGGTTCACACAAACCCTAGAAGACCTCTATAAAAGGAAAAAGATGGAGCAAGGAAGTGGTAGTAGTTTAATTAGTTTCAATATATGTCGTATAATTAAGAATTTGAATTCTAGTGTAATATTCAAGCTTTTAAGCATTTAGTTAGTCAATTTAGCTGTATTCTTAACTTTTTCAAGTAATAGAAATCAAGTTTCAGCATCTCTAATTGTGTTTGCAATTTTCATTTTTATTTCAAAAATTCAAATCAGTTGTTGTTGTTATTTATGTTGCTGATAAGGACTTGTAGGATCACATAGGCTCCTTTAAGCTTGTTAAAGCTTGTAGAGACCATAAAATCCAGCATTAGTGTAATAAAAATCAAAAACATAAAAAAGTCAACATAAGTCAACTGTGGTTTGTTTTGAGTTTGATTTCAGGTATTCAGAGGCATTGAAGGGCAAGCTTGGAATTGGATAAGCCTATCTAAAGATAGGCTTCACCGGAAAACCCTTTGTTCATGCTAAGGGTAGTTTGTAAGCTTTGCTTATTTTGATTTTCCTCTAAAATCTTAATTCCTTATAATTTCTGTAGCATAGCTTATTTCTTGCTTATTTGTGCTTATTCAGTGTTAAATAGTCATAATCTAGCTTAAAATCAATACGTTGTTTATTGATTCTCATAGTTGTTTACAGTTCATAATTTGGCTGTCAAATTAGTCCATTTAATAATCTTGGGTGTTTGTTGTTAAAACTAGTGAAAAAGTGTTTGATTCAGCTTAACTTAGCCTAAGTTAACTTCTGGAACCAAGTTTGTGGTCTAAAACCTTGGATCTCTTTGAAATCTATAAAATCAGTCTTTAAAAGGGGTGTTTGGATCAGCAAAATACTTGGTGTTTTAGTTTAAGTGTGGTGTTGTTTTCTGATGATACATGACCATTAGGATCTTATAGACTCAGAACATCATAAAAACTTGGCCTTGTTTCACCAAAAGTCAAAATCACAACTAAATTGGGTTAAGCTTGTAGCTGTGTTGGTTTTCAAGTAGTATAGGTGTTAATTTGGTTCACAAGTGTGAGTTTTAGCTTTATCAAGTCTTATTATAGCTTAAGTAACATAAAACAGTCACTAAATCAAGATCAAATCTCATCAAAGTCAACCTTTTTCAAAATCTTAAAAAGTCAAAAATTGCTTTCATCTCAGAAAACCAAAACTTGGAGCATTTATTGTGATTTTTGTGTTGAGTTTGAGACTTTGAGCTTTTCAGTAATTAAAGTGTGTCACCTAGTGTACAAAAGCCCATACTCAGCTTATTTTTAAGAATTTTATACAAGCTTGTGCATTAGCTTAAAGTTACTTGCAGGGCAAACACTTGCCCTGTGCACAGATTTTTACCCATTTTCCCAAGTGCTTTGTGATTTAACCAGTGGGACCCACCCTTAGATTTTTGGCTTTTTGGAAAGCCATACACCCCATCTTGATAAGCCAAGGCTTATTTCAGCCTTTTGAGCTTATTTGATAGGGCTGCAAGCCTCATCCATTTTGACCATTGTCTGAGTCAACACTGATTACTAAGTGTATGACCCCAACTTCACACCCTCACCCAAGTTTCATTAATAAGCAATAAGCCCTGCTTGTTGGCTTATTGGGTAGCCTACCAGTCACCCTTCATAAGTCAACGTTTAGTTTGGACCCTAGATCACTTTTGTGGACCCCACAGAGGTCCAAAACCTCTCATCTCAGGCCTGTTTTGGCCTTTTGGCCTTTTAAGTGCTTATTTGTGATTCAGTAACTGTTTGGAAACAAGGGGGTGCACACAGCTTATTAAGCTATATAAAAAGTTGTTTCACAAAAGTTTCCTATTTTCATCTCATTTTTATCTGTCAAAAAGAAAAACACCAAAAAAAGCAAACATAAAATTAGTGATAGCTTCTATTTAATAGATTCTATCTTTTTCAATTTTCATTTCAACTTATTTATAAGCACTTTTCCATTTTTATAATTTTATTAATTTTCTTGTACCTTTAAGTATTTAAAATGATTTTCTTAGATTTTTCCTAATCAGTTTACTATTTATTAGATTTAAAAATAGTTTAATTAATTAAATAGGTAATATTAGTAATTAATTAGTTTTCTTAAATTTTTAGTAACAACAGTAGGTTTTTATAATTTTCTTAGGTTTTATAATTTAGTTAAGACTTTTAGAAAATATATTTTTAGTTTCTACTGTTCATTTTCTAATTTTCTTATTTTAATTATTTAAATTAGATTTAAATTAATTAAAAGGTAAATAATTAGTAAAATATCCTAAATATAATTTTTAGAAGTTTTTATATTTTTGTAGGATTCCTGTGATGGTTAAATAGTTTTATAAATTTTTCCATAATTTTCTAAGTTAATTTAGTATTATTAGTAATTTAAAATATTTTAATTAGTTTAATTAAGATAAATAGTTTTTAATTAATATAAAACTCATAAAAAGACAAAAATATTTATTTTTATTTTTTATACTTTCTTCAAGTTTATTTTAAGGTTTAGAAATTATTTTTGCAAGTTTTTAGTTTAATTTGTAATCCTTGTAATTTTTAATTAATTTAAATTAGGTTTAAATTAGATTTTAAATAGTTTTAATTAATTAAATAATATTTAAATAGTAAAATAATCATTTTTATAATTTCATTTTCATTTTAAATTTTCTTTTCAATTTTAAGTTTTCAAAAGTTTCACTTGCACCCCCTGTAGTTTATAATCTGATAAAACCCACTTTTCTGTCTGTTACCTGATTCTTAATTGTGAATTTGTGCATATATCTGTATATCTGTTATTTGTGAATATTATATAATTGTGTAAATACCAAAATATCAGTAGCAAAATCAATTCCATATCATCTTGGCTACTGACCTCAGTGCCACTCATTCCAAAGAACGATTTCCAAAAAACATCATTTCAATCTCGCTGGGACTTAACGACCTAGGGACACACTATACTATCACCGGAGAATTGGAACGAGGCTGTCCTTGACTTATTGACCTTGGTCAATAATATCTGACCGTTTCGGGACCAATCAACCCCCTAAAAGTGGTTCATTTTTCGCCTCATCACAAGACAAGTCATGAAAGCATTTCATGTTTAGAACACAACTAAGAGTTGTGAAGTGGAATAATGCAACACTTATGCTCCACCTTGAATATTACTCCTCTAAATGGAGTATCAAGGAAGGAAAACATGGATAATGATCCTACAAAAAGAAAGGTTAGTTTCTAAAACACAAGATATATGCATGCTACCATATCAAGGTATAGTTCACTCATCATACCTAAATAGTAAGCAAACAATGCAAACCTTGTAGTAGAATGAAATCCATTTCATATAAAATTTTGACTCTTAGAAAGTCAAATACAAGGAATTAGGATGACATCATCCTATTTTCTTAAAAATAAACTAAGAACATAAAAAGCTACAAGGAAATCATCATTTTTCTTAACGAGAAACATTTTCCAAAAACAAGGGTAAGGTTGTTTAAGGATGAAAATGTGTGTTGGAGTTTGTAGCGGGCTTTATTTTGAAGGTTGAAAGGATGCCACGGTTTTTGGTTTGTTGGAAACATTTTCCAAAAGAAACAATTATGTTTCATTTTGGAGACTCTAAGGTTGAGGTGGGTGAGACAAGGATTGTAGATGGTCCAAAATGTGGTTTAGGATAAACCTCATTTCTTCGGATAGCTCGCAAATTTCCATTCGACACCCTTCACTATTGTGAGCGGTTCTTTCGCAATGTCCAAAACCATGGCGGGGAAAGTTTGGTGGATGGTTTGAACTTGAAGGAGCAAATGTTGATGGTTGAGAGGTGTTTTTGCTTTCTCCATTAAATGAGTGTCAATCTCATCATTAAGGTTTAGAGGTTTTTCCCATATGGATGCTTCTATTTTCTTATAAGAAGAAAGTAGAGATTCAAATTGTTGGGAAGGTTCTTGTGGTGATGGTTGTTGTTGTTGTGGTTTTTGTTGTTGTGGTTGTTGGTTTTGAACAAAATGGTGGAAGCTTGGTTTGCCGGAAGGATTACCATGAAGGTCTTTGTAAATTGGATGAAATACAAATGATTGTGAGTGTGTATGACCTAGATCATTTGGAAAAATTGATGGTCTAGCATAACGGTAAGCCAACCGTTCTACTAATAATGGTTGATGGGGTTCATCATCTAATTGTTCACTAGGTTGTTGTTGGGTTTCCATTTGAGCAATGGTGTCAAAGAGTGACAAGGATGGTGGGTTTGATGATTTAGGTGATAGGTCTTCTAATGTTTCCAAATAGGGTAGTGGTGATGTTGGTGGTGTATGGAAAAGTTCCATTGGTGTAAGTGGTGGTGATTGGGGTGATGGAGTTTTTGATGGTTGAGCTTGTTGAGATGGTGATGTTGAATAGCTTGAAGGTCTAGTTGGTGGTGGAATAGTGGCTATGTTGGTTTTGCAATGTGTTGGAGAGGATGTTGGAGTAGCAAGATTTAGCAAATCTTGAATGGTGATTACATTGGTATTGCAATGTGTTGAGGATGGTGTTGAGGTAGTGAGATTGAGGAAATCTTGGATAGGTGATGAGATGTTAAGTGAAGCATCACTTGAAGATGATGAGCTTGACTTGACGGTTTTGTTGAAGCAACAAGGTTTAACACTAATCCTAGTGGTTTTTGAGAAGGATTTTGATGACTCGGATGAGGTGTTATGTTTAGTCATTTCTAAAGTGTGGTTTTGATGTTTTGAGAGAAGAAATTATGATGGTGATGGTGTGATTTGAATTGTTGCAAAACTTTCAAATTTATAGGGTGGAAGAGATGTTGAAATGGGTGTTTGGATTTGATGTTCTACCATTCAAAGATTGAGGTTTCAAATGATTTACAAAGTTTTCATGAACATGTCAAATCATTTGATGTCAATCCAATGGAATAAGGTGGAGTGAAAGACCAACATATGCACTCAATGCTTTGTGATCATGGGATGTGATTTGGTTGAAAATGTTTCAATGGTTTGAAGGATCCTTTAAAAGGGTTCCTTGGGTTTGTTATGTTTGAATTTGAATTTTTGGAGGGAAGTGACTTCCTAATTGTTTTAGTGAGTGAGAGTTGTCTTAATATGGTTATTGGAGTTAATGGAAGATGTTTCTCACTTAAGAAAATGGTTTGACACTTTACAAGTTTTGAACTTAAGAAAATTGACAAAAATTTTCTGCAGGTGACTGGCGGAACCCTCGCGATACACAGGCCGAACCCTGTTTTAGGTTCCGTCTGGTCCGTTGGGCCAATTCTGGGTTGCCCAGAAATTACACTAGCGGAACCCAATTTAGGGTGCTGCCAGATCCGCCAGACCTGAAAAAGTACACAGCTCGCGATTTTGACCCGCGAGACGATTTTCAAAATTTTCGAAAACTCCTAAAATAAAAAAGATAATGCATATCTGGTTAGGCAATGCAAAAATTGGACATGTAAACACACATATCATAGGACTTCGATCGGGGGGTCGCGAATATTCACCAAACTTAGTGAAATTTGCTATAAGCATGAACGTGAAAAACAATACAAATCACATAGTTTAACACATACAAGGTTCTAAAACCTTCATAAGCCAAACACTCCTTAATCACGCTTCTCACAACCGGTCAATCTTCTTATTGAGCTTGCTTAGGTACCTTCCAAAGCACTTGATAATTCCTTTGGTTTGCTTAAACTCTTCGGATGCATTGTCAATGACGGGGAGTTCTTGAAGGTAGTTTAAAGGAGGTAACTTAGAGTTAGGAAGTTTATCATCCTCGCTCATGTCGGATGATGATGATGATGATGGTGTAGGTGAGCGAGTACGTTTGCCCTTACCTTTGAAAACTTGTTTATCACTTAGAGGAACCCAATTTAGGGTGCTGCCAGATTCCGCAAAATTACACTGGCGGAACACAATTTAGAGTGCCGCCAGATCCGCCAGACCTGAAAAAGTACACAGTCCGCGATTTTGACCCACGAGACGATTTTCAAAATTTTCGAAAACTCCTAAAATCAAAAAGATAATGCATATCTGGTTAGGCAATGCAAAAATTGGACATATAAACACACATATCATAGGACTTTGATCGGGGGGTCGCGAATATTCACCAAACTTAGTGAAATTTGCCATAAGCATAAAAATTGACAAACGCCTCAAATATTATTATTATGCATAAGAGCTCATACAAACATAATCCGACAAACATAATAAAGCATAAACGTGAAAAACAATACAAATCACATAGTTTAACACATACAAGGTTCTAAAACCTTCATAAGCCAAACACTCCTTAATCACGCTTCTCACAACCGGTCAATCTTCTTATTGAGCTTGCTTAGGTACCTTCCAAAGCACTTGAAAATTCCTTTGGTTTGCTTAAACTCTTCGGATGCATTGTCAATGACGGGGAGTTCTTGAAGGTAGTCTAAAGGAGGTAACTTAGAGTTAGGAAGTTTATCATCCTCGCTCATGTCGGATGATGATGATGATGGTGTAGGTGAGCGAGTACGTTTGCCCTTACCTTTGAAAACTTGTTTATCACTTAGAGGAACCCAATTTAGGGTGCCGCCAGATCCGCGAAATTACACTGGCGGAACGCAATTTAGAGTGCTGCCAGATCCGCCAGACCTGAAAGAGTACACAGTCCGCAATTTTGACCCGCGAGACGATTTTCAAAATTTTCGAAAACTCCTAAAATAAAAAAGATAATGCATATCTGGTTAGGCAATGCAAAAATTGGACATGTAAACACACATATCATAGGACTTTGATCGGGGGGTCGCGAATATTCCCCAAACTTAGTGAAATTTGCCATAAGCATAAAAATTGACAAACGCCTCAAATATTATTATTATGCATAAGAGCTCATACAAACATAATCCGACAAACATAATAAAGCATGAACGTGAAAAACAATACAAATCACATAGTTTAACACATACAAGGTTCTAAAACCTTCATAAGCCAAACACTCCTTAATTACGCTTCTCACAACCGGTCAATCTTCTTATTGAGCTTGCTTAGGTACCTTCCAAAGCACTTGAAAATTCCTTTGGTTTGCTTAAACTCTTCGGATCCATTGTCAATGACGGGGAGTTCTTGAAGGTAGTCTAACGGAGGTAACTTAGAGTTAGGAAGTTTATCATCCTCGCTCATGTCGGATGATGATGATGATGGTGTAGGTGAGCGAGTACGTTTGCCCTTACATTTGAAAACTCATTTATCACTTAGAGGAACGAAGATTTGAGGAACGAGAGAATAGTCGAGGCGCATTCCATTATCGTTAGGAGGAATGGGTGAGATTGCTCTAAAGAGGCGGGTAAGAATCATTCCATAAGGAAGAGCGGTTGTTCCAACTAAGGGTATGTCGGTCATTCTTTTGGCTAGGTAGTAGGCTAAGTTAAAGGGTTGACCAGTGGAAATGCTATAGAGCATGTAGCAAAGGCATGTGTTGACATGATCTCTATTTCCTATGGTACTTATGACGTTAGCTCTAATAATTTCTTCCCACTTCTTAAATTGTGGTTTAAGCTCATTGAGCTCCATACCAAAAGGATCCTTATCCACAATATTACCCGAATGATTTTTCCTAGTGGTAGAGGTTCTAACGAAGAGATGTTCCTTAATTGTTTCCTTACTAACTAGAGGGTTGTCGTATGTATGAAAACGCTCAATCGAATCAAGGCCTGAAATGGGCCACTTATTCGTGTAGAGACAAGTACCCGCATTTGGGACACCAAAAATGATAGCTAAGTCCTTTAAATCTATGAAATTTTGTATTTGATTTGTTGTGAAGTTTAATGATATCTTACCAAAATCATTTGTGGAAAGGTTTACGGTTGCATAGAATTCTAAGATGAACCTAGGACAAATTGGCTCATCGATATCAAGGAGACAATCAAAGTTGATTGCGGCAAAGCTTCGGTGAATAGATGTTCCTTCTAGAAAGGATGGATCAATGGTTCTACCTTCGTGAACATAGCATTTTTCTAATGCCTTAAAGGTTTCTACTTGAACTTTGTTGAGACCTTTGGTCCTATGGAGTTTGGGCAAGTACTTAAGGGTTTCCTTGTGATCGGAGTAATTTGTGGGAGGCATGTTGATTCCTAGAAAACACAAAATTATATGTTAATGACTTTTAACAATGTGGGTGTTCTAATGTGTTCCTATATGCAAACAATGTGGAGACTTGGTTATCTTGACTCATTTTGATTCCCAAATTGTTTTGTTATGCAAGTTTTGTTATAAAAACAAAAGATAACTAACACTCTCCTAATTGAATGTGTCTTCGATTGAATGTACCCTAAAATACATATTAGTTATGTATTTCCTTTAGCATTCAAGAGACAATATGCAAGTGATGTTACAATGACGTTTTTCATTTGTTTTAACAATGTGGTGAAGAGTTAAGTTCTAGTTGTGGATTGCAATTTTTGAAAGACAATGCACTTGGTGTGTTTGGCAAATAACAACAAAAATGATACAATTCTTAACTAATGGAAGACATGATTGGTTAGCAACCAAGTTTTTCATGAATCAAAAAGTTCTATGCATAAACCCTAAGATTCTAGTTAATGAATGTAAATGAGAATGTTATACTTGAATCAAAAATGCAATTATGATTAGAACACTTACAAAGTTGATTGGATTTGAAGAGATTAGATTGGAAGCCCTAAATTTCATGTGGTTATGTGTTTTTGAGAGGGTGATGGCTGTTTGAAAAGTGAATGATTAAGTTAAGAGGGTGTTTGGTTTTGAAATTACAAATAAAACATCCTGCAGCTTTAGCGGACCAGGCGGAACCAAAGGGAGGGTTCTGCCCGTATGGTCTGAGGGTTCTGTGGGAACTGCAGGGAAAAATTCAAAAGGGATTGTCTTGATTTTTGTGGTTTTATCCTAATGTTCAAAACTAAGGTTTTAGGTCTTATGAGTCTTTGACTAAGCTTAGGGATGATGAATGCTTCTCATTCAAGAGGTTTTGTGAAAACGTTGATAGAATGGTTAACGTAGAAGACTTTCTTAGTTAAGACGTTCCTCAATGAACATTCTTATCAAGGCGATGAAGATGGATCACAATATGTCGATTAAGAACATAATGAATTGAATTGTCACCGAAGTCGATGATTCCTTTGTTGAAGGGATAACAATGTTGATAAAAGAATTCCGTTGTTGACACGAATTAGCTTGTTCAAGCGGAGCTTGTTGATGTGCTTCTCCATCCGAAACTAATTTGAGAACCTTACGCGTTTTGGAGAATCATTGGTTAAGTAAGAAAAAGTGCAAGTACCACTTGGGCTTTTCTTAACAACTCATTACTGACATAATTCCATTTGGCATACACTATGGTTTCTATTCCCGTTCTTTTGGGATACCATAATCCTAGTTGTGTAGTACCTTATGATGAATCCAAACAAGCTTTTTCGAAAGAGTTGTTTTAGGACCTTTTCTAAAACGAGAACATAGACAAGCACTAAACATAATGTTGGATCTAATTGTTATGAGAACAAGTAGTCTTCCGAACATTTCTCTACGTTTAGTTATACCTACGGACTTACTAATCTCATTCTTGATAAGTCATCAATAACTTAACCATTGAGAACAAGAGAAAAATCCCTTGCTTTTGGGGCTTGCTTTTATTATCAAAAAGTCTTTCAAATATTGACACTATAATCACTTTGATTACTTTGAAGAATCTATTTTGTTTTACTAGTTGTTTTACTCTAAATTCCAAAAATTGTTTTTGTTGAATTTGTTTAGACACAATTATGACCTATACATCAAGTTTTATAACTTATGTCAATGTTACATGATTCAATGTTTGACTTAAGGTGAGACGATGTCATTTTGTACCTTTATTATTAATGTTTTACACAACATATTTGTCTTGCCATCATTGGACTATCAACTAAGTCATCATCTTCCAAAGATGATATCTTAGAAGGAGGAGATCACTCGTTAAATGTTATATTCAACGACTCCTCGACTCTTTGGGTTTTCTTATGAACTTAATTCGTTTTGAAAAGGTCCAAGAGGTACAACATCATAAGACTAAGTGTCACATTTGATGTGTAAATCCTAGATGTTGAAAACTTATTTTCTTCCACACATCCTAATGTATGCTAATGTGATTTATTTCACCTTGTGTGTTTTATGTGGAATTATCATAGAGGAGTGGTTGAAGTTAAACACATTTTAAGACCCAAAGTATGGTGTTTAAGAATGTTATTTTACAAAGGTTTGTTTTGCAAGCATCACAAAAGTGTTAGACATTTTATCACTTAGAAAATTCTTAGTTAGCTCACTTGTAAACAAAAGTTGAGTGAGACTCACTCAAGAGTTTCTCGTGTTTATCTCTTGATGGTTAAATAACCGAAACACCTTATATCTCCTACTAGTACTAATAACGAAATTCCTTGTCTTAGAGAATCTAATCTTTGTTATTGCTAATGGCAGGTAAACACTTTAGAATACTACTAATAATATATACTACAACACATAATGCTAGAAACAAGAGACAATCAAAGTCAAGTAGAAGTAATGCGTACCTTTTAAATTGCATAGAGATGCTATCAAGAGAATAAACACAAAGCGTAGAATCTTGGTTTGACGACACGCTTGGAAACTCAATTACTCATGTATCCAAGAAAGTTAGATAATCATATAAAAGCATAGAGCATAATAATCTTAATCCTTTCATCATGAGTTTCTATTAGAGATTGAATTATTTCTAAATTTCTCTTCTAGGTTTAACAATTTGTACTTGCTTTGTTTTACTAGTTGATGGTCATTTTGAGTTAAATCCTAATCCGGTTTTATCTTCAAACAACCTTTGACTCCTCAACAATCTTTCAAGAGATTTTGACCATTCATCAAATTTAGCTAACGTTTTTCCTTTCTCATTTTGCTTTTTAATGTCATGTTTGTAATCTAGACATAATTTACATTCTAGATCAATTTCAACATTACTCTCAAGTCTAGACATTTTATCTTCTAACAAGATTTCCTTTATTCACAAAAGATTTTAAAGACTCATTGTTAAAGATAGTTTTTAGGTTCATGTTACCTAAAAGTTTAGACTCATTTTCTAATTTAGAAAATTCTAAGATAAATGTGTCAAAGCAAAAATGTTTGGTTTCAACATGTACCTTGCTTGTTGTTTCAATAAATTGACAATTACACACCGGATCATTGTCTTCGTCTACATCCGTTTCATTCCATGATTCACTAGCAAGTTCATCACGACACACGTACTTATCTCCACTTGTACCTTCATTTAAAACATTTAAACTAGTAGCACATGTATTAACTTCTACTAAGTGTCTATCTTCTAATTCATATGTAAGATCAAATTGATCATCTTTGACTTGACATATTTCTTCATGAAAGTTGATTATATTTTTCCAAATATCATTAGCCTTTTTACAAAAATACATTCTTTCATATTTTGTACTTGATAAAGCTTTATAAAAGATTATCTTAGCTTTAGTATTTCTATCAAGTTTAGAATAGTTAACTTGGTTTTCAAAACTTGTTTTCTTTGATTTTAAATCACCAAAAGAAATAATATGCCAAAGATCTTGATCAATTGATTTCACATAGTTTTCAAAATTACTTTTCCATTCAAGGAAGTTTCCTTTTTCAAATACCGGTGAGTTTTGAATAGGTTTCCATTCTTTGAGATTTTCAAAATCCATGGATCGATCCAAGTTTTAAAATACACTATATTTTAAAGATCTTGAGTAACGTAGCTCCTGATGTCAATTGTGGAAAACTATAAGGGGGGTTGAATAGTTTACCGCTTTTAAAATCTTTTTAACTTGATTATCCTTTAAAACTTTACATTTGTTTAAAGATATAAACACAACTTTACATGTTCACTTCTTTGAAAAGCTTTACGTGTGAATAACAATCCTAACTTTACTTGTTTAGTTCTTTGAAAAGCTTTACGTTTGTTTAAAGATATAAACATAACTTTACTTGTTTAATTCTTTGAAAAGCTTTACGTATGATTAGCAATTTTAACTAAAGACAATATGTAATAAGCAAGGATAAAGAAAGAAACAGTCAAACCACAACACGATTGTTTATCGTGGTTCAGCTACAAGGACTCTTTTTCCTTGCCCTACATCCACGCCCCGAGTTTCCAACTCGAGAGTTATAAGCACTAATCAACAAGCTCCTTTCCCGGTGGAGAAACCTTTACAACGTCGCTTATACTTTTACCGACACTAAGCTAGATGTCGAGTTCTTTTACACGGGTACAACCACTCCCATCGTCGCTTACACTTTTACCGACACTAAGCTAGATTTCGAGTTCTTTACCAAGGGTACAACCACTCCCGTTAGTTCTTTTACAAGGGTACAACAACTCCCGACACACCATGTATTTTGAGGCCTAAAATACTAACCAATCACTTCTACATACATGATACAAATGAAGTATAAACTACCAAAGCTTATACATGACAAAGCTAACAAGACTTGCAACTTTAGAGTTGAAGCTTGTAACTTCTTGAATGATCTTGTGAAGTCCCTTGCTACATAAGAGGATCACACAAGTCAAATGTTACTGAGTTAGTTGAGAGAGTATATAAAAATACGTCCTAAAGTTATGACTCAAAACTAACAAGTGGTTTGGTATTTATAGCAAACCATTCTGCAAGTCTGGTGGATACGGCGGAACCCTCAGATGGGTTCCGCCCATGTACCCCCAGGGTTCCGTCAGGGCTGCAATTGGTTTTGCAATAAATCTTCCAAACCAAACAAGGTCACATCACATGAATACTAGTCAAACACAAACTTGCACAAGAAAACTTATGGTTAGTCAAACACACTTTCTTTCCATAAATGTATAGTGACAAACTTACCATAAATGTGATGTGATATTTCTATTTAAATAAATAAATGTGATGTGACTAGACACTTTCTAATTTAAGAAATAAAAACAATGTTTTGTTTCAAAGGAAATGTAAACCTTAGTTAAACAAGACTTAAACACTTAAAGTGGTGATTTACTCATAGCTAAAGTTCATACTTTGTCATTAACAAAACTTAGCAAAGATCGTAAAATATAAATAACGTTTTAGGCGATATTTGTATTAACAGTTTATTTGAAGATTGGATTGATTTTGGGTCGTTTGCTTGACTGCGGTTCGCTAGTCTGGCTCATTTCCTCATTACGGTTTGCTACTGAATCTTGTGGTTTACTTGATTGCGTTTACTTTAATGGGTATAAGGACAAAACACAAGATAGCGACTGTTTTGGACTCTTGTGGGTTGCAGTTAAATCTTGCGGTTTGAGTTAGCCTTTTTGGTTAGCGGTTAAGTTTCTGCGGTTTACTCCTGCGGTTTAAGTTTTTCTTCATTTACTTCACTAGCGTTTAACTCATCCTGCGGTTTGCTCCTTATTGCGGTTTGCTCCTAGCATTTACATCATCCTGCGGTTTGCACCTTATTGCGGTTTGCTTCTTGCGGTTACCTGGCCTAATCCTGTGATTACTTATTGATTGTGATTACCTGAAGTTTGCGGTTTGCTCTTAGCGGTTTGCTCTCCTTGGTAGCAATTTTCTCAACTTTGTTGGCAATTGACCAAGTGGTGAAGCACTTGTGATAGGGTAATCATTTGTATATGGTGAATTGTTGTAAATTATGTCGTTTCGATTAATCTAATTGTGATATGACGTTGTGAGTTAATTCTGACAACTTGACTAGTCTCAATTGGATATATTGTAACTTGACTTGTTGCAACTTGACATTTAGATCAAAATGTGACCCACCTGCTTCATCATGTCAACTTCTTCAGATTCAATAATACCCAAAATTCTTAAATTATACGACATGGTTGATGATCCTTTGACTTCTAAGCTTTTTCTACAAATCAACGGACTTGTACCTGACAATGCTTCAATGGTACCTTCGTGCTCGGATCCCCATGAGAATGTGATTCATCAGCCAAGTAAATTACTTGATTATGCAAGGGAATGCCACATTGAATGCTTTCGACTGCTTCACTCACACCTTTCTGTACTGTTAAAGGGAAATGGATTCAAAATGGGATTCGAACGTGCATTTACAACTCTCTTGGTCAAGATGTTCATACTTTCACGGACATAATTATTCTTAATCTGGATCAATTACGACAATAACTGGACCAAGAAGAATCTTCCAATACTGGACCCTTGGCAGCCCTTTGTGTTCTCAAGAAACAACTACAGAGGTTCATCGATTCGAAATCTGCTATGATATATGACTATGAGAGTCAGATGACTATGAAGTGTTTTGCTGATCACACGGAAATTGATGTTGACACATTTAGAGACATATTACTCCAATACATGGATACGGTCAAGGAGTACATTGAGGAAAAGGCAAAGCACGAACTGGAGTATGAAGACCAGGTGAAGACACATCTGGTACAATCAATTGATTGTATTGCTTATTTGGGTAAAGCATCGGATGTTGAGTCAGTCATCATTGAATGCATGGATTCGGAAGCTGATAAGATTGACACTACTGGCAATTTAGTGACACGTGCTATTGATGCAGAGTTCAGACCTGTGTATGTACATGGTCTAAATGATGAGGTACCCTTAATTCATCAACATAATATGCTCTCCAATGAATGTCACCATACAGATCAAATTAAACCTATTTATGACACAAATCTGTTGGAAAAGACTGACAGTTTAACCACCTCTAATTCAACAAATATGTGTCATAAATGGGGAGAAAGTGATTTGTATGATGAATATAATGATGCTTCAAGTTCTATGTTTAAGGCTGAGTTTTTTAAAACAAAGGACAAGGACATTGTTGAAAAAGAAATTTTTAATCAACTTTTAAAAAGATTTTCACAACTTGAAAAACATTGTATTTCACTTGAAATTGAAATACAACAAAAAGAAGAAAGTCTTCAAAGTTTCAAACCTTGCATGAATCAACCGGAATTGCCAAAACTTGGTGAATATTTTGTGATAAACGATTTGAAAACTCAGCTACAAGACAAGGACTTAACGATCAACAACCTGAAAGATCGAATTAAGATGTATGAGCAATGTAATGAAGCCAAACGGATACATGACATTAATGAAACCGAATGCAAAATGGCTAAATTACGTAAGGAAAATGAGACTTTTAAAGTGCAATGTAAAGAACTGCGTGACTCAATCAAAGAAATAAAAGCTAAGAATGTCAATCTGTCAATCTCTCAGTTAACTAAATACAATGATCTCATTGCTCAAGGTCTGACTAAAAGTCCTATAATTTCTGGAGTAAATAATGTGCCAAGTAATGTGACAAGGAATCGTATGAACCCTAATCTTTCAAAACCATCTATCTCGGGAAACCAGTTTTAAAAACAGTTGGTAATCATTCTACCATTAGACAACCAAATGCTTTTATTTCTGAAAGACCAAAATTCTCGAAAGCTCGGTTTGTCTCCCAAGTAGATGAGAAACGTGTTTTGATTAGATCTGTGGTTTCAAAACTTAAATATCATGATCAACTAGTCAACACTCAGGTTAAGTTTCTGAATCATAAATCAAATGTGAAAAGTGTCACTTCATATGCCGGGAATTCCCTGTCTACTAGGATCCAAAATGCTTACTAACCTGTAATGCCTTTAAGACATAGACAAAGGAGAACAAATAACAGAACCATTCACCGTAAGAATGTCACAATGCATGAAATACCATACAGGTTTAGATCCTTATTTATATGGGTACCAACGGGAAGGATATTCATGATGAATGGTAACAAATGGTCACATGTGTGTAAGCTCACATCTATTAAAATGAAATACATAGAATTTTCAAATGGCTTGAATGACAGCTTTAAGAAAGTCCAAGTGTGGCGACCAAAGGCATTGAAATCTCCCATGGAAGGAGACATGTTCACTCTCAAGTGATGTATGTTCTTCTGGACTCCTGTTTACTTCTACTCATGACTCTTTCTTCACTTGTCACAAATTGAATGAAACCCCGGTGTTTATTCTTTCCATATTTCTTGTATATAATTTGTTTGTTTTGCATATATTTTTCTTTGTCTGTTTTGTTCCACCACTCATGTATAGGTATTACTTTTCTTGGTATCTCTCTTGTGTGTTTTCTTTGTAATATGTTGCTACCGTTATGATGATGCTTTCTGATATTTATCTGGTCCCAATTATTGCCTGGCCGAATGTCTTAATGCATGCTTCCTGTTGATTGCTTTGTGATATTTATCACTTTTGTAACTCTAGGGACTGTTTTGTAAGTTCTGTATATTGTCAACTAGGAGGTGAGTTAGTACAAGGACTAGTTCTGCCACTTTTAAATGTTTTCTTCATATATATATTTTCTATCTTGTGGTTTAGTCTCAATTGTTGCAAATACACTTCCACTACTCTCTAATCACTCGACCTAATCTCTAAGACTCTCACTCAATGCTTCGTTATTTGTCATCATTTGTAAATTGCCTAGGTTGGTTTGATTGCTTTCTTTGTGACTTCTCTTATATCAATGTGTTACATGCCTAATCACATGTTTTGCAATGATTTTTATTTAGGTGGAGGGCATCATCGCTCGTGTCACACTTGATTGTTAATCACTAATAGGTTAGCTTGTGATTATTTATGACTGTGATTGTTTGTTCACGATTGCAATTCTATTATTTTTTGATTTCAAAATGGGAAATTCGAGGTATTGATTTGTAGCGAGTTGGTTGGTGGTATAAGATGTAGTGATTTGGGATGTTGCGTTTGTACTATGGCTTGTTCGTTTTGTTTCTATCATTCCTGGTTAATGTTGTGTTGTTTACTTGAGTTATAAGTATGATCTTCGATTATGTGGCTGCTTGTGTTGTGCTATTCTTGATTGCGGTTTGTGCACATTCTTGATTGCGGTTTCCTCGATTGTTCTTAACAGCGATTAACTTGTATTGCGGTTAACTCATCTAGCGATTAACTCATTTAGCGGTTAACTCGTCTAGCGGTTAACTCGTCTAGCGGTTAACTCGCCTAGCGGTTAACTCACCTAGCTGTTAACTCGTCTAGCGGTTAAGTCATTTAGCGGTTAACTCGTCTAGCGGTTAACTCGTCCTGCGGTTAACTCATCTAGCAGTTAACTCGTCTAGTGGTTAACTTTGACTGCGATTAATCCATCTTAGCATGTTGCGTGTTTGCGGTTATTCTTTATAGCGATTAACTAATTTAGTGGATTTCATTTTAGCGATTATCTCAGATTGTGGTTTAACCTGACTTGTGGTTATCCCTGGTTAGCATAATTTCCTGTGAGCGATTAACTCTAGTAGTGGCTACCTAGTTTGCAAGTGATACTCTGTACATTAATCAGTATGGTAATAGTTTGATTACTCATTTTTACCTTACTCTCTTCGATTATCTGTGTAACTCCAATTAGATCCTCTAAGGTTTACCTCATAAGGTCTATGTGTGTTATGATAATTGTATACATCATGCCGTTGGTCAGTTGTGTTGTATGTGGCCTACCATTGGCTTACTCGTTCGATGATACTGCCAATTCTAGGTGCACATGTGTGTTAATTATCTTGTCTCCATCTATCACGGTTCTCATGTGTGTCTGCTGATGTCATCTTTGTATAGTGATATCAGGGATTCACTTATAACTGACAAGTTCAAATTCCGTGTGTTTGTTTTCTGTTGCGATTTGTTAGAATTGCAGATACAATGGAAGAATCTATTATTGAAGGATCATCAACTCCACCTGTTCGTTCTGATAACGATATCCTTCATTTCAACAAGTGGGTGTCTATCGAGAAAAGTAATTGCTATGTGAAGGCTGAAAAACCTCATAACCATCCTATTTTTCAACTGGCTTTGGATGTATTTAAACACACCACATTCTTCAGTGCTTTCACTGCATCTGCAACTATCCCATCCATTTACATCCAACAGTTCTGGAACACCATTTGCTACGACAGGGCCACAGACACATTTAAATGCCAGCTTGATGAACAGTGGGTGAACATCACTAAAGAGACTCTTGGTAGTGTACTTCAAATCTTGCCGACTGGTGATAATGTGGAGTACACCCCTCCCCCCCCCCCCCCCCCCCCGCCTAATCCAGCCACCTTACTAAGTTTTGTCAATGAACTGGGATATCCCACTCATGTCTCCACATTGTCCTCAGTCATCACTCACGATATGTACCAACCATGGAGAGCCATCGCGAGTTTCATTAACTTGTGCTTGACTGGTAAAACTTCGGGCTAAGAAAAAATTAGAGCTCCTTCACTATAGATTCTCTGGGGGGTAGTCAATGGGAAGAATTTCGATTTTGTTGAAAGAATCTGGGAGGAGTTCACTCACTCTATCCACTCATTTCTCGAAGACAAAGCTAATGTTGAGGTGAACAAAGATGGAAAGAAGAGATCCGCCAAACTTCTTATTCCAAGCATTCAATTCACAAACTAATCATCTTAAGTCTCCAACGATCCCTTCACTTCCACCCTAGAGAAGGATCGGCTCTCCATCAAACCTCTGATGAAAATCCAGTGGAATATCTCAAGTATACAGCTAAAAGTACAGGCCAAATAATCTTTGGTATGGCTATTCCCGACGCTCTACTCACTCGTGACATACTCACTGCATCATACTATGAGGAGTATATTAAACTTCTAAGTGCAAGTCATGAAGCATCTACTATTGAACCATCTCAGTCCACCAAGTCTGAGAAAACTTCATCAAAGAAACGCAAGGGAATGACTACTTCAGCTGCTTCTTCTGAAGGTACCAAAAAGCTTAAACACACCACTGGGAGCAAGAAACCCAGCTCCAAGAAACCCATGTCTAAGATAAGTGATCCAGAAGAAACATCTAGCACCCTACAAATGCCACTATCAGAAGAAGAAATGATTCAAATGGCAACTGCAGAAAGTCTGAAAGATGCGTACATGCCACCGGTACCTCCAGTCAGTGGTGTCAGCATCAAAGAACCTGAATCGGATAAAGGTCAACATCTGCAGCATGTAGTGGGTAGAGGTAAGGATGTCGCTACAGAAGAACAGGCTGCACAAACATTGTTAAAAATCTCATCTCCTGCCTCCAAATCAACAAGCACAAAGTATATCTTCAAAAGACGTTCCCCTTCATCATCATCTGCCAAAGTGTCTCCGGACAAAACATTGTCACACTTACCTAGTCTGGTGCAACATGCTAGCTCAAGTGGGTCTGAAACTGATACCAGCTCAACACTCAAAGGTGATGACTCCATCTTAGCTACACAAGACGTCACCAGCAACAAACCTATACGGGATAAAATAGTCAAGACTGAAACACCACTAGACCCACTTCATGACGAGTTTGTGTCCACTGCTTATCCTAACATACAAGGTAATCTCAAGCTCAAGACTGATGATCCTATGCTCACAGTGGAACCTGACAGCTCAACAGGAACTCTTGCTTCTTTCAAGAATCTTGACACTTTTGGAGATCAATTCTTAATAGATAAGCCTGATGAAGCAGAAGGTGACAAATCAGGTGATGAACGTGAAGAAGTTGTCTCAATGGTAGATGTCACTATCCAGCAGGACACTTCTACTATTCCTACCATGTTTACACCAACTCCTACTGCTGCAACAGCCACCACTGGTACCACTCAGGCTACTGCCACACAAGAGAAATCCTTCGAAACCGCAAAGTTCTCAACTCCTCCCACCTCTGAGAAGAAATCGGACCTCGGACTGGATGATGTAGTTGGTATTACTACTGGCATCATTCAAGACAATCTCACCATTCATGAGAAGTTGGAAAAACATGCATCGTTGTTAAGGATTATCGTGAATCTCGACTTGCCTCAAACTATCAAGAATCACAGCACCAGGCTATACAAGTTAGAACATCTCTACCTCTAGCAACAAGTATCTCAGGCCATCAATGAACAAGTCGCTGAAGCTGTTAGTATTGCTCTAGAAGCCCCTCTCAGATCCAAATTCAAAGACTTGCCCATCGATGACATGAAGGTGATTTTGCAACATAGTATGTACGAGAAAGACCAACACAAAGGACATGAAGCACACGTCAAATTATATGAAGCATTAGATGCTTCTATAAGACAAGATAATGCCGAGCAGCACCCCAAAGACATGGAAATCGAGTTGAAGAGAAAAAAGAGACGTCAGGGTCACCCCAGGCCTCCATCGGGATCACCTCCACATCCTCCACCACCACCTCCACCTGCTGGAAGATCAGGACCAACGGGAACTTCTGCTCTACCTGGAGGTTCTCACTCACGTACTATGCCACCACATCCCACTTCATCATCAAAGAAACAACAACCTGACAAATCTTCTAAGTCGGCACCATCCAAACATGCCAAGCAGGTCACTTATGCTGCATGGACCTCTATTGACACTGGCACGACCTCCATCGCGTCTCCAACCAATGATGATGTTGCCGTTAATGAAGAGTCCATTGTACCTCATCCTACTACTTCTTCTGATGATGATGACGATGATGCTTCCACAACTCGTATCCCGCAAAAGAAGCACTAGTGGAAATCATTCCCCAGAAGTGACTCTACCGATACACCACCGGTCCACTTGACTAAGGAAGATAAAGAGTCTTGGTGGAAACCAGATGTTGTGCAGACATTCTCTCCTGAGCTAAACTGGACTATTCCCTCCTCTGATCTGTTGACTAGTGACAACAACTGGGCTAATTGTGTCACCACCAGCTTCGTCCCTCCCTCAGAAGACTCCCTGCTATCACAAACAGGTGATATGGGGACATTTGTTAAATGGTTTTGTAAGAAGTGAGGATTATCAAAGCTAACTCAAAAGGATCTAGAAGGACCAGCTTTCGAAATTATCAAGGTCTTTCATCAGGACGTCACTCATCTACAATATCAAATGGAAGAATGCCACAAGATGTTCAATGATATCGTAGATGAAGGGATCATGAAGTACCATCCAATCCCTCTGGGTGGATCTCCTGGTCATGTCACTATTCAAGCAGAGTTCTTCTTCAACAAGGATCTCGAGTATCTCAGACTCGGCAGCAAGCAATGCAAATCTGCCTTGTCTATCACAAAGATGAAAGCTGCTCATTATCTAGATATTGGGTTGGAGCAGCTTGTCCCTGATGGTATGTGGATTTCTCAAGAATGTGATTATGATGTTGCTGCTTCTCTAGGAATCTCTCACTGGTGGCTCAAAAAGCAACAATTTTATGTAGATCGGTTTCAAGCACAAAGTGACCATAAGTCTGTTCGATCACCGCTCCAATTCATCAGTGTCGTCAAGATACAAATACACCCTATCCACGGATATGACTATCTCAAGAGCATAGTTCTCCGATGAGCTGATTTCAAAGAATATACCATATCTGAAGGCGACTTTAAACATCTTCGCCCCAATGACTTTGAAGATCTGTATCTGTTACATCTTCAGGGAAAACTGCATCACCTACCATCTCGTGAGAAGAAGACTCTTGTGTTTTCTGTTCTTCATTGTATCCGGGGCATTGTCATCAGAAAACGTGTAGAAGACTTCCAACTTGGCATTGAAAGTTATCAATCCCAGCTCAATCTCACACGACCTCAATGGGATGTTGCTAGCATGGAACCAGTTGTTGATTTTATGGTCACTGAATCTCCCTTGGCGGTGATGTTTCGAGATCAGTACAACGTTCCTATGGTCTTGCGCTTCACGGAAATACACAAGTTCAGTGATGGTATGTTGCAAATGGTCGATGAAGCTTTGGACTTTAGAGTGAAAGAATACCATGTGTATTACTCTGGACCAAGAAGGTATACCAACCACTGGACGGATCAAGACCTAATACTGAACAAGAAATTCATGGACGGTATTCGTAAGAGATTAAAGTTTAAGAGAATCTTTCGTAGTCTGGAATGTTACGTGGGTGGTAGAGTTCAAGAAGGTGACTACCGTCTTCTACAACGAACTGAATGATCTCTGACATTGTGTGGTGTCTCTTGTATTTTGGGTGCTGTGATGTAATGTAACTTGTACATTATAAACTTTCTGCTTGCATCTTTCTCATATCCTTTATATTTCTTATACATTATGCCTATTAGTATAAAGTCTTATTTAAAACATAAAACAAAAATATAAAACATATAAAAACCATAAAAATGTGAAAAATCATTAAAATCCAAAAATATTCTTCTCACGACATGTCTCTTGTGTAATCAATATTATGTACGTTTCTAGAAATGTCATTCAATAATGACACGGAATCATACATATGCTTGAGCAAGAGTTTTTCGGTTTCAAATAAAGTTTTTTTTCTAAAACATGTCATTTCTCAAAACATTCTTCAAAACTGATGGCTTGCAGTCATTTCAGGCTGTAACCCGGACTTCAAAACTATGGCTTTCTATTACTTCAGATAGCAACCCGTTTTTCAAACTGGGGAAAACACGTCTCCAAAAAGACGGTTGTTCCTTTTACCGGGTGAAGTTCACCTGGGCAAGGATTACTTTATATCCATGTTTCCTCGATCTGATGTACGCTTCAGTGCATCATTTCTTGCAGAAGAAGAGAAATCTTCTTTTTATCACAAATACTTTTCCTTTTATGATTCTTCCGAAAAGTATTTGTACAAAACTTGGTGGTACCATAAAACTTTTTGAAAATCAATCAAACTTGAAACTTGTCATAAAATTCATCACTCAATCAATGACATCAATTTATTTCGGATTTAACTTCCGTCATTGATTGAGGGGGAGAGTGATTTTTCTCAAAATTTTATGTATCATCAAAAACTCTCCACTTTGTACATAAAAAGCAATAAAACATTTTGTGATGGTTATGTGTCAGTATGAGAATATTTCAAAGAGTTTTTCGTTAAAACTTCAAATTTTTTGTAAACTCATCAACTCTGACACATAACAACCTTCCTCACAAATTGAGAGGGAGCAGAAAAAGGTTCCTTTTATCAGAAAATATTAGAACTGACCGCATTTCTCTCCCAAACGTTTTCCAACTTATTTAAATCAATTGAGATCCAAAATCTTGAAAGATTTGAAATTTTTGATCGGGGGAGAGAATGTGATTTAAATATGAAATCTGATAATCAAACGTGATCTTTTGTACTCAATAATAGGCTCCCACATATGTGCTAAACTCTTTCGAATATCGATGCACATATTGAGGGGGAGCAAAACATTTGTGGAAGTAATACCAAAGACCGACCATTTATCTTTATGCATTGAGTTATAAGGATGGTTAAGGTTAGGTATGAGTTCCCATGATCCACCTGAACCGGAAGGATCTTCCCAGGGACAATCCATAGATAGATTAGAAGTCCTTAGGAATGATGAAAAAAGGAGAAAAGTGAGAAAGGGAAGAGTGCGGACTAAAATAGAGCTAGGACTGGAACAGACCCAGCAAGGTTCTAGTGATGAAGTTTCGGTAAGCACTGAAGGGGTTGAAGAATTAAAAAGAAATGAAATGTTAAAGGGTGAAAAGAAATAGCCCTCCAAATATTCAACCTTAGGGCAGAAACCGGGTTCAACTTCATATGCTACTAGTGGTTACTAAGGTAACACTGGTATTGAAGACAAGACGTCATGGACCCAGTGACGCACTGCACTAAACTTCCCAACCACTCAAGTTCTCTTTAAAGAGCTTGTTTCATTCTCACGGGGAACCCTATGCAATGTATCGACCGCTCATTGCGAGCTATGTTGATACCTAAAACAGGAGACGCCTCCCCAGTCTCTAGGAGCGGATCAAAACGCACTATTGAGTCTAGAGCCATGAGATCCTCCACAAATCTCAATAGGACACACTTCCAAACATGCTTATTGTTCCACACTATGTGGAAAATAAGATAAAATATTTAGAGTCGTACGCATTATCCTTGTGGTATTGCCAGAACATCCGAGTGATATGAAAATATTCACAATGAAGATGGAAATCCTTCTAGAGCGAACATCTCTCAAGCTCTTGGTAGGTGACATGTGAGATTCATCTTGGATCAATGATCAAGTGACAACTGGAAAGAAACGATGGTGCGATTCAAAATTGAATCAAACTTGTTCCAGGATATGGATTGACGGATACTTTTGCAAAAACCTTTCAGTGTGCTCGCCAACTCATTTTCGAGCACATTGATTGTGTACAATATTTCAAACAAAAGTATTTTTTATGGAAATGTGATTCAATGTATAAAACTCTCTTAGTGTCTCAAAAATGTATATTAAGTGACACGCGAGTGATTTCTATAAATCTATTTCTCATCAATCCGTGAATATAAATTCACCGATTCACTCTATCGTGCTGTCTGCTTTGAGACGTTCCGGTATGAGAACATGCTTAGTATGAAGATTCCTAAGTGGATTCTTTAGAAGATTCATTACTACAAGCAGGAAATTCCTATCAAGGAGAGTCTTCTTTAACAGAGACTCTACCTGATCACAGGTCGGTTTTCACAAAACCGGAGGGTAGTCTGTCCTATCTTTATTGCTAACTATTTTACTTCAGGGACACATATAAAGATGGCGTTGATGGTTCCTATTTCCAGCTGAATCGGGTCAATCCATACCTCATGCTCACACATCCTACGCGCTGTCAATGATGATCATGAAAGTTAAAGATTCTACCAACAACGTTTCTGCAACTCTGATGAAAAGTCTCTTAATACTGAAGGGTGTGAGCATGACGGTCCTAATGTCACTACATCACATGAAGGCAATACGACTAAGGATGAGCTTGGAGATTTACTGTTGCTGATGATCTCAAAGAAGCTCAAAGATCACACAACTCTAAGGAACTCAAATCACAAGTTCATTGCGTGATATACAAAGTGTGCTGAAAGGTGAAGAATCAGAACCTACGAGCTACAAAGTCTAAAGAATGCTTGAAGATCAAAGAGCTTAATTTCCAAAGGTGACCTCGCTTAGGGGAGATTGTTAGGAATACGAATATTCCTATAAAAGACTCGGTCACCTAAATATTGTAATAGCATTAAGTTAGCTCGTAGTTAGTTTATTTATTAGTTAGAATTAGTCTAAGTAACATTGTGGAAGAAGGACGGGTCTTTACCCACTGTATGCCTGATCCACAGCCCGGGTGTGGGCGTTTTTATTTCTTTCTATAAATACCCCTCTCCCACAAAGGGAGAGGGTTGGACCTTCTCATTCACTTAATCTAATATTCTCTATTTTCTCTCAAGGTTCCAACTTTCTTTCTTTCTTCTTCCTCTTTCTCATTTAATGCCACCAACACCACCATAATCTTCATGTTTGTGACTTAATTAGTATCCTACAGCATACACACACCTACACTACCCATAGGATACGTGAGTGAGTTGTCTAAACACCTACTTTACTTACCTTAAGACCCAGGTGAGTTTTCATAGCCTCACTTTTAAATGTTTTACAACCTTGTGAGGGGGATACATGCTTTAAACCAAATACAAGTCTTTTCCCTTGGTTATTGCGCGAGTAAACTATCTGCCATCACTACATAACCAAAATTCATGAATCTAATCGTTTAGGATATTTTACCCACGCGAACGCGAATATAGTTGATAGATCTATTGGAGTTTGACCACTCCTGTTGGTATTAGCATCTTTCTGGATGGTACCAATAAGTACTATATTTGAACCCACCGAAGGATTAACTTTGGCAAGTTATCCTTCTCGTCCCCTCATGGTTTGGTTTACAGACCCCATGACCCAGACTATTAACGTGTGGTTCATGAGCTTAGTGCAATATACCTTCTATCAATAAAACCTTTCCACACATAGGGTTTAAGCTGAACCCTGTGGAACTTGTATTCATACCCTATCTACTTAAACCTATGACTCTCAATCAACATTCGTGTTAACTTTTAAGCATGTTATCTTAGGTAATTAGGCACCATAGGAACCCTGGCAAAGAGAAGTACTGGACATTAGGACGTCCAGAATAGTTATCATTCATCAAGTTTTTTGTCATAAAACGTATCATAGGGACCTCCCTTTTGGTAAAAGTACATCTTTTACTGTAAAAACTCTGATGTATAAATGAATGATAATACCTTTTTCAAAAACGTCTCTTTTCAAGTCATTTTCTGTTATCTTGTCTTTGTTTCCATGAGTAATACCCCAAACACTTAATCCGTTGCGATCAGTGAAAAAAGGGGGTGTTACAGATTGGTTTCAGAGCCTTGGTTATAGAGAACAAAGGATTCTTCCTAAACTATAACCAGTTTTTCAAAAATTCCTCCGTGCAACTAGAATCCCCGAACTTGCCTTTAGACTCCCAACTTGCCTTTAGGTTAGAATTCCCGACATGCCTTTAGGTTAGAACCCCCAAATTGCCTTTAGGTTAGATACCTCACTATTGCCTATAGGATAGAAACCCCACTATTAGTATTGCCTTTAGGATACCTACTTAGGTTAGAATTATGCTAAGACACTCTCTCGAGTATTACAGCTAGATATGTCATCCTTTAACAATCATATAATCGTTTTGGATACCGATGATACGGATACTTCATCTGATAGTTATAAGTATGATCCGGCTGCTCCTACTCACTCATCTTCTGGTTCTAATTCTCCGGAAGAATTAGCCCAGAACATCTTAACTAACTTAGGTTTAGAACTTTCCCCAAATGATCCTTATATGCAGGCATATATTGGGTGATGATGTACCCTCCGATTAGCTCGAAGGACATCCCTTCGAGTCTGATCGTAACCTACATAATCGAAGGCTCTGGCTAGCCTCCTAAAACTTTCTTTGGCGTAAAACTAATCATCAATGATCTAGTTACCAAGTGGGAATTCGCCAATCGAAGGATTAAGCCCTTCGAGGTATCTCTCGATAAGTTTTATGGACGGAACAATGCCAAGTCCAATACTGGGGAGACCAAGTCTTACCCACGTCGCCTCTTCCTCTTTAGCACCCCCGCTAAACCCGGAGGAGTGGGACACTAAACCCTAGCGGTTACCACAAATCATGGGACACCCCCATGATCTCTCTCAAACGTGTGACCACTCTCCAGGACCGTTTTCTTCACCTATAAATAGTCCTGGACGATGAAAAATCTGGTATGCAATCTCTCTCACCTTACTTTACTACGCTTATACTTAAACTCTCATACCAATCACATATTCCAACACCGGAGGTGGTTCGCAGGGTCCAACCCCTGCGCAATCACTTAACATAGTGTTTTCGTATTTCTTATTTCAGGTTATATCCAAGCTTGGCGTAATCACAACACCCCTCATCTCCTTTGATCACCATCGAAGGCCGTTATTTCCAAGTAAAATAACCAAGTCAAATACACCCACTATTATTCCGGCATGAATCCAGAAAGAGAAATTACACCCCCACCGGGTTTTTCATCTTTAACCCCTATACCCGCAACTGACACCAACGACCTTACGCCAATCACGGCCTCCACCTTCACCACATGATCTCACCCTGAAATAACGCCCAACCATCACGCATCCACGTCATCCAATCCAGAGCTCACCATTAGCCCCGCCTTTGTCAATGCTAATTACGAAGAGCTAGAGTCCTTATTAAGAGCTCGAAGGAGACAAATCAGAAACACGGAGATGAGAAAGGGGTTAGAATATTCAAGTGATGAATATGATGAAGAAATTGAGATGGAGCCAAGACCCTCGATAACTAGGGCTCAACACCCCATCCTGCGGATTGGGTCTCCTATGGGTAGAAGGGCTGGAGGAAGGAATGTGGGCTTTGAGGGAATCCATGAAAGAACTCCCACGAGGAGAGAAGGGACTATTACTGAAGGTTCTCATGGAAGGAGCCAACAGAGGGAGAACGTGGAGGTGAACTTACCTCCCTTATTAGCAGCACCTTTAGGGAGGGCCGAAGGAGGAGTTCCACAGCAGCCCTCCCACGCATCTGGTGTGGGAGGTATTCCGAGATCGGTCAACACAGGAGGAAGTTTTCCCCCCATCAACTTGTATCCTCAGTTCCCGGTTCAAAATTACCCCTCAAACATTTATCCCTCCGTTAATGGGCAACCCGGAAGTCAGTACCCCTCACAAATGGATGTACCTTATAATCACCCCATGATATACCCTCCGTACACCATGTATACTGGTTACCCTCCAAATACGAGTACTCCTCATTATTTCAACGCTGATCAACCTTCTTCAGGGGTACCCCCTACTCATAATCCATATCATGGCATCTCCATGAACATACCACCTTACACCCACTCGTACGCAGAGCCCGTTGGTCCTTCGACACCCTTTGTGAGATGGATCGAAGACTATCCATTGTCGGATGGTCTAAAGGGAATCCGGACATCGCATATAGGCACCTATGACAGAAAGGGAATCCGGACAATTTCCTACATTTGTTCGAAGGAGCCATTAGGATACAGAAATGGGTCATGCCCGTAGCCTGTCACATGTTTACGTACACCCTTCGGGATTCCGCACTTATTTGGTGGAATGGACAGAAACCAGAAAGCGTCATCAACTTTGATGATTTGAAGGCTAAGTTTCGATCTCACTTCAGCCAGCAAAAGAACTTCACAAGACCACACCTCACAGTGCACAACATTAAGCAGAAGGAGAATGAAAGCACGAGCAACTTCGTTACTAGATACATCGATGAAACTCTACAGATTCTAGGCTTACACGAAGAACAACGAATTTCTAGCTTCGTCCACGGCCTACGCAACCGGACTCTTGTGGAATTCTTATCCACAGACCTTCCGGCAACATACAAAGGCCTGATGGAAAAAACATATACGTGGATAGAGGCCAAAGAAGTATCCACCAATGGGGCTCCGATGGAGAACAACAAAGGAACAAAACCGTCTTCATGGGAAGGATCGAAGAACAAACACAAAAACCATAATAGGTTTACCCCTTACAACAAGGGTCCAAACCATGGTTTATTAGGAAATCTCACAAAGTCTCCAAGGGAGATTTTAGCGACAGAGAAGGCCGCAAAAGCCTTCGAGCTACCCCCTCGCATGATAGGAAAAAGCAAAAACAGAGACACTACTAAATATTGCCACTTCCACGAAGACTTTGGCCATGAAACAAACAGCTGTCGAGAGCTGAAAAAGCAGATAGAAGAGGCAGTAAAATCCGGGCAATTAACGCATCTCATAAAAGGGATAAGAAAGGGCAAAGAGAAAGCCACTGATACGCAACTGGGAAAAGATAATACCCCCCAGGAAGCTCTTATTCTAATGGTTCGCTGGGATACCCCCCGATTAAAGAGAAAAGCCTCCGAGAAGGAAGCTTACGCTGCAAGGGAAATAACGTTCCCGTCCGAAATGGGAGAGTCCCCTTCAAAGGATCCAGTGATCATTAAGGTCGTAGTCTCGGAAACAGAGGTCAACAAAGTTTATATGGAATGCAGGAGTTCCTGCGAAGTATTCTACTAGCATTGCTTTAGGAAACTCAGCCCTACGATCAAATCCAAGAGAGTAGAGTCAAGAATGCCCCTGGTAGGTTTCTCGGGGGAACGATCATGACCTTTAGGTGAAATACCTCTAGAGGTAACCCTCGGAAGTGGAAAGCTTGCAAGAACGAAAATCCTTAATTTCGTCATCGTAAAATCAAAGTCACCCTACAACATGTTAATCGAATGAACCGCTATGCAAAAGATGGGCATTGTTGTCTCTACAGTTCATGCAACGGTGAAGTTCCAAACAGCCAATGGTGTTGGAACCATATTTTCTAGCTATCGCGAAAGGAAATACCAGGAAGCCCAAAAGGATAAGTGAGATGGTAATCAAAGGTGTGCAATAAACATCAGAGGAGGCTCCGACCCCAAGGGGTATGTGGCACTAGACAACCCCGTCCAGTACAAAAGGTGGAAATGGGGAAGCAACTCCCTACCACTTTCAGAAAAAGATTGGAAAGAATTGCTCAAATCCTATGAAGATGTGTTTGTAGGAACATATTCAGATACAACAGGAATTCCAAGGTTGCTCATCAACGACAGACCTTTTAACACGGAGCATAAGCTAAATGAATCCAAATACATCAAACCAGTCAGGCAGAAACCTCTTCAAGTAACACCTGAACAAAGCGCAACAATTAAGAAAGAAGTAGACAAACTCACAGCTGCAGGAATACTTCGAAGGGTGTTAAATCCACGATGGGTTACTAACCCAATTGCAGCCCAACGGAAAAATGGAGAATGGGTACTAAAGGTTGATTTCAAAGACATCAACAAAGTTTGCCAAAAAGGGAGCTATTTGCCAAAAAGAGAGCAACAACTACCACCTGGAGTTCATTGGGAATGTTTCCTTAATACCAACATGGGATGCCATCAGATACAGATGGCACAGAAAGATGAACAAAAAACATCCTTTCATGTAGGCAGTAGCTCCTACTGCTTTAAACGCATGCCTTTTGGCCTACAGAACATCGAAGCCACTTATAATAGGCTGATCCAAAAGGTCTTCGAAAAACAGATAGGGAGGAACCTAAGAATTCACGGCGAATACTTAGTCACTCAGAGCAAGACAAAAGAAGACCTCCTTCATGATGTAGAAGAAACCCTCATACAACTAAGGAAAATCAACCTAAAGCTAAACCCAATAATGTGTTCTTTCGGCATTGAAAAGGAAGGGTCAAACGAACGCCCGTTCGTAAGGCAACTGATTGGAACCAATCCAATCGATGAGAAAACCTCCTCAAAAAGGCAAACGTGGAGAACACAAGGGAGGACTCGAAACCTACAAAACGACTTGGAAACACTGAACGCATTCCTGTCAAAAGGCGTCAACAGATCTTCATCTCTCTACAAGGTCCACAATGAGGTCATTAGCGACTTATCATACCCTTGGAACAAGGATGCTGAAACATCCTTCCTAAGATGGAAGAATTGCATGGAGATCTTACCAACAGTTGCACCCCCAACCAAAGGAGAGGTGTTGTTCCTACACATAGCAATGTCCCCTGATGAGATCGGTGCCATGCTCTTCGCAGAAAGAAGACAGCTACAGATACCAATATATTTTGTAATCAGAGCTCTACCGTACGTGGAACAAAGCTATACAGCAGCAGAAAAGCTAATCCTAGCCTTAATCCATGCCACAAGACGTCTCCGAAGGTATTTCAAAGATCACCCTATCAGAGTAATCACGGATAAGCCATTCGAAAGGATAATCCTGAACCCTGAGGGAACGTGGAGGATGGTCAAATGGGCTAAAGAGTTGGAGGAATATGACATAGAATATGGAGAAAACGATCCTTTCGAAGGACAAAGCAATGAACCAGCTGAAACATGCGAATCAAGTATGTCCTCCAACAAGAAAGTCCTCCGAGCCAAACTAAAGGAAGAACACCGCATATATGATACAGAGGCACGTTCGGTCCCACACAACCAGGAACGTCTCGAACTCAGAACGGAGCAACAGGCTTCGTCAAAGTAACAAACCTCTCCCGCTCCAAATCGCAGGCTTCATAGCAATATGCAGGCCGTTTATAATAACAAAGGAAGCTTCATGGAACATACTCCGAGGAAGAATATATGAAATGAGTCAAAAGTAACTACCCTCCTACGGCGTACGAACGACTTGCCATATCCTTCGTAAGTTCTACGTACAAGACTTACAGTTTTTTTCTTATTATGTATTAAACTCTTCTCTTTTGGGAAAAAAAGCATTAATGGTAGGCGTCTTAGTATTCATTTGTACAAATGATGTAATCCTCCCCTACCCACTTAATGATATCACATATTTCCCTCGAATCTTTTGTCACATATAACTAGAAAGATTTGCTCAGCCAAGTAATTACAAGTTCAATGTTCGAAGGATGATACAAGATACTTATATCTTGTAGGATATTAAACATCCAACATAATTCACATTAACTTTCCTAAATGGTCTTGGGGTACGCGAAGCCCTTCGCACTTAAAGGATGAAGACATAGCGGGTCGCAACCCTCTGTCAGCAATTAAATTATACGATTGCTATAAAATCTTGGTTCAAAATACACACAATAAGGTTATGCATATACTATAGCCTTAGGTTGTATATTAACGTTAATAAATAGCGTTAGAGAAGATAAGCATGATAACAAAAGCGGGACACCGTCCATCATTAGTAGATATAAATTATGCTAGCATACGTAGCATAGGGCAGAAGCCCAAAAGACATAAACAAAAATTGTTCAAATACGGCCGAAGCCCAGAGAGCATAAACATAAAAGGTGAGGGAAATCACTCCCCACCTACGATACTTAACACCCTAAACAAGGGATATTATAAAACCTTGGTTCAAAATACACACAATAAGGCTCCTTGTTCTAAGCCTTAGGATGTATATTTACGTTTAATTAATAAACGATGAAGAGAAAACATATAAGCAAAGATGGGAAACACACCCATCATATTTAACCATTAACGCATCATATACTTTCTGCTGCTCAAAATATGATCCACATTGTCTAAGTGAAAACATAAATTGTTCAGAAACCATATGGCATAAACAAACATTGTTTTAAAAGGGTACATACCACCCTTGGGGCCAAATTACTGCAAACACTGCAGCCTTCACTTACCAGGAGACGTGGGTTTTTCATGCTGAACTTGGGAGGCTTCAGGACTGACCTTGCTAGGGGAAGTTTCTTTTGTCAAATCGGACTTCGGAGAGGACAGCTGCACAGCAGAACTTTTACCCGGAGACTGAGGCTTCTCAATGGCCAACTTTGGAGATGAGGGCTCCTCGGGAGTTGCTTTCACAGATGCAGGCTTCACAGGAGTATTCTTTTTGCTCGCAGCCATAGGCTTCATCCTACGCGGCTTCTTCGAAAGAAGCATCTTAACTAAAGCCATGGTATCCTTGGTAGCATCAACGAGGAAGGGGTACTCTGTAGTTGTGAGGAGATTGCTTGCATTATCATACTCTGCTTTATGAGTGGCACGGTAATAGGTTACCTCAGATAAGTCCACAAGCTTTCCAGTTGCAGCAATTTCCTCCAAAGTGGTGCATTTCCCATGATAGATGGCAGCATTGACAACATCACCTATCATCTTCCCTACCTCATCGCTGTGATATAACTCCATGGCTATGTATGGGATGACCTTCGAGACAACAGCAACCCTATCTCTTTTAAGCGCATTATATTTGCGCCTGAGGCTATTGAGATCTTCGCGAAGCTTGACCTCCAGCTCACCCAGCTTCGTCCTCTCTTCTTCAAGGTCCCCACACTAGATCTCCAGTTCAGTAATTTCTTCCTTGTAACCCACGACCTTTGCCTCCTCCTTTCGAAGCTTCTTACACTCCACCTTCACTTTGTTCAATTCCTTTTCCAACCCTGCTATGTCAGAACGAAGGTCTTGTACAAAGGGATTATGCTCAATATCCCTCAAAGCTTCTTCACACTTAGCTTGAACCTCTGCAAACTCTTGGTCCTTCTTCTTCTCTCTTGCCAAAATCTCATCCATCTTCTCCCTAGCAGAAGCAAGGGTTCGTACCACCTCCCTTGTTTGAGAATTGAGATGATTGTCCAAAACAGCTTGCCTTGTATAGCTTTTGTCGTGTAGATCACACAACTCCTCAATGGGCATGTTGGTTAGCACAGACTTCCAGCTCGGAGGGGTAATATGCAAGGCAAGGCGATGGCAAGCAGAGGCATCAGGAAGCTCTTTGGTATTCGGAAGACCTGAGGAATATACAATCAATTAGAAGACATGTACAAATATCCCGGTCCAATCAATAGCACATATATTTACCATGGATGTCTTCATCCAACGCTTCAGCAGCTTTCTTGGTAATGATCTGACCTTTTTGCCTGGTGTTCCTGGAAGGAGGTGTTGGCAGAATCACTTTCCTTTTGGGAGTGGGCTTTACCGGCTTGGCACTCGTACCTTTCCTGTTTCGAACCCTGTCAGCTATACCAGAAGATGAGCCAATAATAGTCACCTGGTCATCCTCGGAGAGAGGGTCATCGGACTCAGCAACATTCTCCACCAACTGAGAAGTCTCCTCTGCAATCACTGGCTTCGATTTTTTGTCTGGTTTGGAAGGCTGCAGGGAAGCTATGGGCTCCACCAATTTGGCATCATCCTCCTGATTATTAACTGACACGGAGGGTGAACCAAACCCATAGTTGACTTCCTCAGGATTCCTCGGAAGGAAGCTCGTCTCCTTGGCACCATCGGCAACAATGAAATTTTGGAAAGACATTCCTGCAAAACGAAAGAAAACAGATAAATATCATCAGATAAGTTGTCAAAATTTATTTAAATAAAGAGTATACATACTTTTTCCATCACAAACAATTTTAGGCTTCGTGGGGGAACCCTCCCAATGGTCAACAATACCAGCCATGTAAAGAACGGGCTCGGCAAAAGACTGAACATTCACTGGATGGCGAACAAGACGTTGATACAATGGATTCCTTCGAACAGTATAAGGTAACTCATCGTTAAAACATTTTTTATCAAACCTGTATGCTTCGTTCACCAAAGCAGGGTACTGTTACGGTGAAATAGACTATTGCATCTTGCCGGTTCGCAGCCGATATTGTGATCTTAGTAAAGGCCGTAGGACTCGGGGTTTGGCATATAGTTATGAATATCGATAATAATAGTCCAAAGCCAAATAAAAAGGCAGAGGAATCCAAAGCTATAAAAAGCGGCGGATAGAAATCCAAAGTCATAATAAAGCTTTTACATCTTAGCGGCTCATAAACCGTTGACTGTAAAAGAATAAAGGACTAAGGACCAAAGTATTATTAAAGTGCTTATGATTATGCAAAAATGCCAAGCTTCGACTCCGGGGGTTTCCCTAATAAAAAGCTTCCGTTTCGGGTATCAAACATGGTATGTCTCGGTCGTAAATAAAAAGGGGGCCTCCACAAATCGTGTTAAATCAGAGACCTTCATGTGGACCCGATTTCTGTATGCAGGGGTTTTCGAGGGAAAGTTTGGAAACTACTTAGCGTTCAAATTTTGTGCTCTTATCGGACTAACAAATATCGAAATGAGAAAATATGAAGCAATTCATTTCTCACAAATTAAAATCTTTAGATACAAAACTTAGGACCTGGGGACAAGAGGTAATACGCAAGTAACTTTTGTGGGCAGTGTTAGCATCTAACTTCTGATAAACAATGATTTCGATTTTACGCTTAGTTTGGGAGCTTGTGAAAAATCAAGGATGACGATTTTTATCCGTACGGTCTCTTCTCTGTGAGAAGTGTTTCTACTCGTTGACCCTGAAAATTATCAACAGATAAGAATTGATAATGAAAGTCAAAGCAAACCGTCACATATATAAATGAAAAAAAGTACAAAAATAGTAGTTGTAGTTATTCATGAAAATCGGAAAATGGAGCGTTTTTGAGAATAAATGATTTTACTATCTCTTTTGAACATCATTGCTACTTTACAACGTCAGTAAAGAGAGGTTTTGAAATCATTTATCTCTTAAGCGTGAGGTAATGACATTGCGTGAGGGCACGGCAATACCTTAGTCTGGGGGATTTCAAAATCAAGTTATAGTATAAGTATAGTATTACTCAAGAGATCCGCAAAAAAATACGGATAACCCGAGGTCGTAGTCCGTGTGAAGGTGTGAATGGAATTTCGAATTCCCGATTCGTGAAACGTGTCGTGAAAGTGGTAAAAAGTGATTTATGTGAGATTACACTAATGAAATAGTAAATGAAACACAAATATTCAACTAAACACGTAAATCAAGTAAGGCAACTAGAAACGTAACGTAGAATCGAAAACGTAAGCTAAAACGAAAAATAAACGTTAACGAACGAAATAAAACGTGACTTTTAAGCTACGCTACTCCTACGGACTTGAAAATAATTTTCAAAAATTAAAAGTGATAAAAGAAAATTTTGAGAAAAAGAAAAATATTTTTTTGACTTTTTATTTATTTTTTATGAATTAAAAACTAATTAACTAATTAAAAATTAAAAGAAAATGGAATTTAAGTGAGAAAAATGAAAATTAAATTTTGAAAATTATAAAATAACTAAAAAGAAATTTTAAAATTGAAAACTAAATTTTTTGGCTTTTTATGTAATTTTTGGAAATTAAAAAGTATTAAAACTAATTAAAAATTCAGAATAAATTCAAAATAATTGAGAAAAATGCAAAATAAATTTCTAAAAATCAAAAATAACTAAAAATAATTTTCTAATATTTTTTTGGATTTTTCTGGGGTTTTACAGATTTTTTTTGGATTTTTTTGTTATTAAAATGTAATTAAAGATTGATTAAAAATGAAAATAAAATAAGAAAAATAGCAAATCTATTCAGAAAAATTTGAAAAAATTACAGAAAATCTAAAATAATAAAATAAACTTGAGAAAAAAATTTGAAAGAAAAATAAGCAAGGCAACTACTGATAAGCTTGAAACTGCTTATTTTGAAGTGTTTATTAATAAGCACTTCGACCAAATCTTAACCAACTGATTGTAGGACTTAAATGAGCACAAATAAACAGAACTAAGGCCAATGATTACTCAGAAACACAGATTATGATGCAACCAGGCTCAATAAGCACTTAATAAAATAAGCAGTTGGTAAACGGCAAAAGCAAAAGGCTCACAAATGATATTAGCTACTGAAAATCACAAAGTGACTAATATGAACCATCAAACTCATATTAGAACAACTGAAATCCTCTAGCAGCCCTATTACTTTGAAAACAGAAACTAGTGCAACCTACTCAACTAATAAGCAAATAAGCTTAGATACACAAACTTGTGGGTTCAACTTACTAAATGACCACCAGAGATCACAAAACAATCAAAAGAGAGAGTTTCTAATCCAATTTACCAACCTAAAAACAGCCAAGAAATATTGTTGAGAACTGAGGTGCAGGGCAATTCAGGTTCAGATAACCAACTTCAATAAGCTTTTTTAATGAGCAAATGCTTTTCAAATCTCAAATCTCTTTTTGATACTTGTAAAACACCTATCAATATTCACAAAACAACTTTCCAAATTGATTTTGCAAACAAAATGATTGTTGTGCACTTCCTTGAAGGTCTGATCAAAACAGAAAAAACAATAACTATTTTGACTTTTTGATTTGGTTGAGACTTTGACTAAAATGAATTTTAAATGCTGAGATCTCACTGAAAATATGATATCAACCTAGTGTATAAGTAAAATAAGTTGAATCACAAACTTATGCAATAACTTGAATGATTATGCAAACTATATTAACCTACTGATGTGCAAAATGAAGAAACAAATTATGATATTGACTTATAGCTATGATCCAACTGATTTGATGCTAAAACCTAGTTGACTATACTTAAAATAAATTGTTTATGCAGATACTGAGTGAAAAAAGCTTAGGAACAAACAGAAAACTAGTAATCCAAACACCACTATTGAGTGACAGTCAAAGCTTAATACTACTCACAATTAATCCAACTCAGTCCAAACCTCCAATATCAATACCAAATATGATTAGTGATGCTTAAATGAATCCAAACCACATATCTCTGATGCAATTAGAAACACAAAAACACAGATCCACTAATATGCAAACCAAACCTCAACTTAAGTGTAAACAATACTCCAATAATTAACACTGATGCTATGATGAATCAAAAACACAGATCTCAGATGTTCAAACAAATAGATCCACAAATGAGATGTAACAGTAACACTTGCTTAACTCAATCCAAAACAACCTCAGATCCAACAGTTCTAATGCAGTTAAGGCTCAAATCAAACTAAGATGCACATAAACAATTATCATCAACCAACACAGATTCTCAACTAAGTTTAATGAAACAGTGATCTCAAGTATGCAAATAACTAAAATCAAAGATAAACTACTAACAGTAAGCAAAAAAATGATAATTAAATTTGAAAAACTAAATGGAAACTCACAATTCAAATCCCCCTCAGCTCAAATAGAGGGGGTTCACTTAGCTTGCCTGTCTTTTGACAGGCCAATGAGCTCCTTATTGGCTGCCTCAACTCCAAATAAGATCAAGCTTTTGAAATAAGCTAACAGTTGACCAGACTTTGACTCTTTGAGATTCTTATAAAATTTTGATAAAATAGTTGAACTAATGCTTATATAAGCTGATAAACACAAACAACAATTATATAAACTTTGATAAAAACTAATATGAATATATATTTATTTATTTATTTATTTATTTTCTTTTTCTGATCTGATAAACAAAGGTTGAATTGGAAAATAACTAAACTAATATTAATTCAAAACTTAAAATAAAACAGATTATAAGCAATAATAAGAGTAAAAGACAATAAGCTTAAATAAAACTTTGAATTATATTAATAAAAAGGAGATCAATACAATGCTTTAAAAGGAAATTACAATGAACAACTAAATTCAGAAAGCTAAAATAATCTTAAAAACCTACACAGCTACACACTGAAGAGGAGGGTATATATAGGAGCTGTATGGAGCTTGGGAGATGCTTCCGGATTGCCAGGTCACTAATCCGTGTGAGAAGTGTGTTTGATTGAGTCCCTTTGAGCCATTAGATCACCCTTGATCCCCAAGTTTCATTTTGAGCCGTATGATTGATTGATGTGATTAGATTGATCCTGCGTATGCTCTCCTATTGGCCCACGCGTCATTCTCTGACATCCCTGACAACCTGTCAGCTTCTAGAAACAATAATCATTGGGTAATTGTTACCCAATCGGGGTAATTTTGAGGAATGGTAAAATTAGGGTTCGGGGGAATAGTAACTTTCTGGGTAAATGAATTTTGGGGGGCGGGAGTATGATTTGGGGGAATTGGTGTTTTTATTATTATTGCGTTGACCGGTTTGACCGGGTGAGGGAGTGGATTTGGTTGTGGACCGGGTAGGATTAAAAAGGGAGTGGGCTTATGGTGTCTTGGTTTGGGCTTTGGGATTATTTGGGTTTATTAGTTTAGTGGATCCGGTTGTTGATTTTTGGTTTAGGAGTAGTATAATTTCAAGGACCAAAGTAGTAATATTGCAAACTATAGGGATCAAATCTGCCATTCTCCATAAATGTAATCCAAGGGCTAATATTGTCATTCTTTGAATAGTGAAGGACCTCTTTTGACTTTTCTTCGGATATTTCTTCAAAGGACCACTTTTGTAATTATTTGAAACTTGAGGGACTAAATTCGCCAAATTCTCAAACTTTGACCAGGGACCAAATGTGTAACTTTGACGAATCTCTGAGGTTGAATTTGACTTTTTAAGATTGGACTTTGATCATTTGACTTCCCCGGCTCCGGCTTTTGACCTTTTTCCATTCTCGTGCTCGTTTTTGTCGATTTTGCTTTGTTTTTGTCCATTTTTCTCATATCCGTACCTGCACATACACAAATACAAAAACATGCATTCTCTTGGCATTTTTGGTTAGTATTTGGTGTATTTGGTCTGAATTTGGGTCTAAAAAGGATGAGTGATTAAGCACTCATCAGGTACTCTGGAGGTATTATTGTATCTTGAATGTAAAAGAAACTCCCTTTCTAGTTCGTTATGTTTGTAAAGGGCTTTAACAATATGGTTGGAACATCAGGGTCAACTCTTTTTGCCAAAGTCAACCAATCCCCACCCGGGTACAAGTTCGTAAAACCCCTAAGCACTGTTAGTGTAGGCTCATATCCATAGGCTTTACACATCACAATGAATGTTGTCAACTTAGCCAGGCCAAAGGGGTTGAACCTAGAGATGTGTACTTGATAGTATTGCATAAACTCTAAAATCAAAGGGTGGATTGGTATTCTAAAGTTTGACAACTTAAACGCATGGGTGTACAGACCTACATATCCCTCAGGAGCATCAAATATCCTTTGATTTTTACTAGGGAGCATAATCTTAAATTCTCTTGGAATAGGATAATCTTCAAGAAAAGCACGCAACTCATCTTTTGATAAAGTACATTTTTGTTCCTTAATCACAAATTTGTTATTTTTGGCCATATTGATTAACGAAGACTGATACTCCTACGATGAAATATAGCTTAACAAAGAGAAAATTTACCTTTTTTCTTGCATAGGTTATTAAAACGTGATGATGTGTGTAGATTTTGATCGAATTCTGAACACAGTATTGGAAAGTAATTTTGGGCGCAATGTAAAAGTGATTTAGGGTTAGCGGTGATAAACATTTATACCGCTCCTATTTTTTTATCATAACCATACACGTGTCTTGCTTATCTATCCGGATTCCAATGGGCTCTCATAATTTGAATGGACGTTTTTGTTTACCAAGGATATCGCTACTGTAGATATAATGCAAGTTAGTTAAAGGGTATTTAAGCGCTGATGTGTGGGAATTGCACCAGGCTTTACCTCTCGAGGGATCTCGAGAAGCTTACAACCCCCACCAGGCAGTGTATCTGATCGTTGTAGTATATTATAGTGACAAGTACTGGGGGATTGATCGTTCAACTCAGGAATAGTGTCGCTAGGATTAGAAAGCCTAAAAACTAGGTGAGGGATGATTCTTTTTGTATTTTTATATTTTTATGAAAGCAAGTAAAATCTCGGTTTTTAGAGGAGTGGGCGGAATTAGTTGCTAGTCAACTAACCCAATAACTAAAGATGCAATCAAAATAAAATGGCAAAAATGTAAATAAACTAAATTAAACTAGTGGAGTGAACAATATATGGGAGAATTGTGTTTACTTAGATTTCACTACTCCCTAGATATCTTTTACAGGTTAATTACTTGTTATAGTTGCGTGGATGAAGGGTTATATTCCTTAATACCAATCATGGGGTGGCGTACTTACTTCCCCAATTCTATAAGCTCCTACTTCACTCCTATGTCGAGCCTGCAAGAAGCTCCTAATATGGGATCACTAGAATTCGCTCATGCATTAAATACAACCATAAAAACCTAGTATACATCAGTTCATGTTTCTTAAGACGTTCAAGCAAGTTACACAATGGAGATCTGCCAGTTTTCTTAAGCCTAACATTGAAATCATTCATCCATTACAACAATAAACAAAAAATCAACCTATAATCAACATCTAGGTTTCATTACATCTAAGCAAACACACAAAAGATCTAGCCTAGCATGTTAAAATCAAGACAAGCGTAAGATATATTCAAACAACACATAGACATATTGAATGAATTGAACATGAAGGGTTTCAAGGGGTGAAAACCCTTGACAATACTGTTACAAATTATAAAGTTCGGCCCTAGAATTCTCCACACAAGTTCCTCTTCTAATGAATAAAAATTAGAAAAGTATATATAGATTTTATGAGGTGACGGCGTCAAGAGTAAAATTCTGACGCCGTCATCTCGCCGCTAAAAATCTTCTCGGATTGCCTAGATCCAGATCTGACGCCATCATGTGTAATCTTGTTCTCGGCCGTCACCACATTTACTCTTGATGCCCTTGTTCTGACGTTGTCACGTTTTCTCTGGGCTGTCATCCATTTTGCTCCTGACGCTGTCATCAAATCCTTCTTGACGCCGTCAGGTACTGTTCCCAGCAAGGAAAATTAAGACTTTGCCATTTTCTTCACTTTTATGCTCCAAGAATGTCCAAAATGCTTCCTTTTCCAGAATTCACTCTCAAATTACCTAAAATCACAAAAGGAACGATTTAGGGCAATATTTGATCAAATAAATTCCAATTCCGGCTTAAATGACCCCCTAAAAACGGGTCATTTTTCGCCTCATCATATACCCTTACACTTGAGATTTGCTTGTCCTCAAGCAAATGCGCTTTTATTCTAATCAAAATACAAGTTAGAGGTCATTTAACACTAATATAAAAGTAATTACAACAAATAATCATTCCACTAAAGACCAAAGACAAGCACGAAGGTCATATACTAGCACCTCACAAATAGTGTTTAGATACTCACATCTCTCGGGTGTAATAAAGTATATATCACAATATGGAAATGGAAAACATCTCTCACTACCGGTCATAGAAAAATAGATTACCATAGGTTTGGGAAAGGATCAAACATCCACCACATGGCATAAGCACCTAGGATAAACTATCAAAGAGGTCTTTTAAAGGGTTGTAACATTAGGTGTAGGGATATGGAATACACGGTTTTGTTGGATATAGGCAATCTTTACTGGTGGCGAGTTAATCATCTTGGTTAATTACATGTACAATATGGCGTTGCTAAGCCAAAACTAGACTCGACTTAAGGTAATAAATGAAATGTTGGCATGAATATTACGATATTTAATCTAAACATCCTCTTCATGTTTTGATGATGACAAAGATGTAAGTTACAACATATAACGTAAAGTGCTTAAGTTACTTGTGATCACAATTCTTCTATGCATTCTTACGTCAACAAGCCTCGACATTTCAACGTCTCAAGTATGCTTCAACTATCACTTAAGGTATGGATAAACAACTGTTTAATACATCTCATGATCAAAGGGGTATTTAATTAACTAATACAAAGTTTATTTAATTATATAAACATATTATATATTTTTGAAAAACAGTTTTGGTAATAAAGAAAAATGTTTTAATCATACTAAATATATGATTTCAAACTTTTAACCAAAATTAGTTAGTTTTTCACCAAATAAACTTTCCCCACTAAAAGACAAAAATCTGGCCGTTTCAGTAGGGCGGCCCCCTTAATTATAAGGGGCGGTCCCCTTAATTTTAAGGGGACCTGCACACAATTAAGGGGACCGGCCACGCTCCCCTGTCAGATTTGGTCAGAAAATTTTCCCTATAAATACCACCTCAAACCTGGAATTTTTCTCACCTTTTGCACAAAAATTTTCAGATCCAATTCTCTCTAAACATCCTTCTAAAACCCTTTGATCATAAGATTATTAATCTTTGTTTCAAGTGATCCAATCTCTCATCATTCTATGTGCAAGAGAAGAATTCTCCCTATCATAAAGCCAAAGATGTATTAGGATCTAGTTAGTGCTTATGTGAAGTTGGGAGTTAGGTATATGTAATAAGTAGATCAAGATGATCTTACTTAGTAATGATTCAATGTGAGAGTAAGAAGTAGTGGGAGAAAGTAGTAGTGTGGAGAAGACATGTTGTTGTGAAGATGTAGGTGTGTGATTAAGTAGTGGAGTTTAGAAGAAGTTGTGATGAAGTCATGAAGTCGTGAAGAAGTCGTGAAGCCGTGAAGTAGTTTAGAAGAAGTTGTGATGAAGTCGTGAAGTCGTGAAGAAGTTGTGAAGTCATGAAGAAGTCTTGAAGTTGTGTAGAAGTTGTGTAGTGATCTAAGTTTTGTTGTGAGATTGGTTCTAGCTACTATTAGAACCCGACATTTAGCTTAGTGTCGTTAAATGGTGTAAGCAAAAGTTGTGTACGGTTTTCTCCGCCAAAAGAGAGCTTGTTGATTAGTGAAGAAAACTCTCGAGTAGGTGACTCGGGGAGTGGATTAGGAACAAGGAAGGTGTCCTTGTAGCCGAACCACTATAAATCATTGTGTCCGGTTTGCATCCTCTTTCTCTTATCTTTTTACATTTACTCTTGCCCTTATCGCTTTATATCTATGCTTGCAAATATGTGTTAATTGTTGCTTATATTGATGATTGATTGTGGTGTAGTAACAAGTTAATATTGTGATAGGATATATAGTTGTATGATATGGTCTAATGGGCTTATATATATATAAGATTAACACTTCTCATGTTGAGTTTAACTTAATCGATAATTTGATACAAAATGCATTAAGATTTTAAAAGGAAAACGTATTCACATAAAGATCGACCAAAGCTTCATTCATAAAACTAAGTTTTGAAAACTAATCCAAAAGTCTACATATATAACTGATCATATTGATTATATATTGTTTTCATACTAAACTCAAATTGAAGGTTTTCAAACAAACAATTGAATAAATTTGAATCAACATTTTGCAAAACCAAGTTCTTATAAAACGAAAAAGAGGGGAAAACTATTCAACCCCCCTTCTAGTTTTCCACAATTGGTACCAGAGCCACGTCGCTCAAATTTTCAAAACAAATGGTTTTAAAAATTGAGTATGATCTATGTATCAAATTACCCATTAAGGAGGATTTAATATGAAAAGTGTTTTGTTGATAACTTGTATTAGTTTTGATATTATATACACTAATTATACTAGCTCGAGATAAGAATTATGCTTAAAACAAGTGTTATATGTTCGTTCTTAAAATCAGAAAGTTACACACCTTTCCACAAAGTCAGAAAACAATTTTTAACAAAAATTGCATTTTTGAGTATCAGATGGGCGGCCCCTTTAATTGTCTGGGCGGCCCCCTTAAATTTAAGGGGTCCGCCTGTCTGTTCGACAGTTTTTCAGAAACTTTGAAAAATCATATAAAATTAACCGTAACTCCGTAGAAGTCGTGCCACCCGGTGTTTTAAAGGTAATTGAGTCTACTTTCATTTAAAAATACTTACAAGTAACCATTACAAATTTAAATAAGTCAGAAAGTTAAAATACTGCACGAAGGTCAAAAATTTAAGTCTTGTTTTAACGTAAAACTTGTATTTTACCTTTTCCTTCGAGTCGGGCATTCCTTGTCGATATATCTTTGAAAAATTAAGTATTTATGTTTTCAAAATATTGATCTTAATTAAATTTTAAAATGGATAGGAAACTATTTTATTTTCAAATAAAATCGAGCTAAGTAAACATTGGTATATATAATACACAAACGACGACAAGTGTTTTATGTGCTATGTGAACTCATTTGTGATTTTACTTTGTTAATCGTTGCTATTTGTAATTTAGCTATTTGAATATCTTAGCATATGTGCCTTGTACTCTATTAGTTTATAGCTAGTTTTCTGGCTTATACTTAACTAGATCTTATGCTAGATTTCTTGCGTTAGGATTGCAATATTATGCTTGCATTGCATATAGGTATAGATGGCTTAATGTTACTCAAACATCTTGTAAATAAGTTAAATCTAATCACCTAAATATTTCAAACAATTTAATCTATTCTTAACAACACACTTAAATATTGTCAACAAATTACCTTGTTTTACCTTAAGTTGTTTAATAAGAGAAATTGAATCTTTGTAAAACATTAGTAGTAACACAAAAGAAAAAGTATTTTCAAAATCTAAAGTGTGTTCATTATAAGTAACAATGAAGAGTCTTTCACATAAACAAAACTTATAACAATCATGAAGTAATAAGTCAAATTTCAATCACTCACCAACCTCACTCATTAATAATCTTAGGATTAATGGAACACACTATCAAAATGTCTATTTATTTTAAATGAAGGGTCAAGAAAGATCTTGATATTATATCAATTCATTATTCAAATTATGGTTGATATATTCATCAAATCTAATTGACATGTTTTTTAGTATGGACAAGAAATTGGATTGTTATTTGTTTAGTTTCAAGATTACACCAAATTTTAACAAAGGATATAGTCTTGAATCCACATACTCAATCACACTAGATTGATATGAAAATATTTACATCCTTTGTAGATGAAAAGAATATGCATTGGATCATAACTCACACTTGTGTTGACAATGCCATATTGAATCTACTTGTCCAATAGTTGTGTTCCAAATATTAGAATAACATGTTTAACACATGCATAAAATATACAATGAAGTAGGATTGACGACTTGGATGTTTCATCCGAAATATTCAAGCAATTTACATTGCAAAGCAATGGATAAATGTGTCATATCCGAAAAACCAAACATGAGCAAACTAACAACATATGTAAACTTTGCTCACACTACTTAAATCATCACTTCAAGCTAAAATACATATTTAAGAACAATACACACTATATATTATATGTACTTCATTTTCTTTGTAGCATGAATGGTTGTGTTACAAGATAATGCACTACATTTTTCTTTTTGAAATAATTTAAGTTATTAAAATTGAAAAATAACTTGTCACAATGCATAAACAAGTAAAATTCATTTTGTTTCAAATACAAGTTAAAATTATGATATATATAACATTGGCAAAAATCATAAAAAATAATATTTGCTTTAGAATTTATAAATGTCTAGTTTTGATATCATTTGTGAATCACAATCTCATTTAAGATAAATAATCATAATGAGATTCATTTTTCAAGATATGCTAAGGAGCACTCTTAAATCAAGCACATTTATTAAATCAAGTAATATGCCATCAAAACCAAATAACCGGTTAATCATGAACAAAAGATTAAAACTTTGCGTTTACTCTTATCTAAACATTTAACACATCTCTATTGGGATAGTGAGTAAAATATATCATGTAGACTTACCTTCATAAAAACATGATGTTTGAGTCACATTAAGCCAAATATTAGTGAATCAAGCAAACTTCATGTTTGGTAATCTTCGATAGGTAAATTTAGGAACTCAATTTCTTCTAAAAAGAGAATGACTACTGGAGAATCTATTGACTAGAAATTCAATTTAACCTAACGGTTGAATTGCTTCTATGTGAGAAGTTGGGTGTGTGTAACCCGTAAAAATGGTCGTGTTTAGCCTGAATTGAGCACCACTAGTAATAGTCTCATACTCATTCTCCAACTTGATTAAATTGCTCTTCCTATATATACCTAACGCTAGTTTACTTTTATGAACTTTGCTTCTCATTAGATTCTTTCATTCCTAGATTTATGGCATATCGCATATATGTTGTTTCTAGATGATTATTTGCTCCTATATGATTTGATTGTATGCCTTTACATGCTTAACTCTATGTCCGGATGAGCATGAATTTAATGGGAAGGGAAATCACACTCACTCACATATATCCTTCTACCTCACACCCAAAACTGAGTCATCCTTTGTACTACCAATCTTGAGTCATCCACCATTTCCATGTCCTCAAAGAAACCAAGAATCAATATCATACCTCCTAAATCACTCCTCATTAATACCTCCTAAACCAACACGTTTTGTCTAACCAATCCAACACCTACTGTCCTTCCATAAACACATAATCAAAATCATCATTCAACCCATCATGTCATCTCCCAACAAACCTAACATCATTGTTATCACCCCACATACAACATCCAAACTACCATCCACACATGATGAATCACTTTCATCCATACCTTCATCATGCTTTCATGATCACCCAAATGAAACCATTCTTTTAGCTCAACAAGACAACCTAACTATCACCCTCACTAATAAACTTCCACATTCATCTCACTCAATTCTACCAAATGACCCTTTTGAGGATCATACTCAATATCAAAACAATAACCATCAATCTCATCCAAACATGAATCATAAGTTTCATGACCAAACCTCAATCCCTAATCACAATCCAACTCCACCATCATCACCTTCCTCCGAACATGAATAGTTCGTTGAAGAGCTCAAAGAAGCTCATGAGCTTAATGCTCTTCTTGCGTTGCATCTTATTCAACGCAATTTGGATCAACAACCTACCTCCACCAACTCATCTCCATCAAACAATTTGATCCATCTTGAAAACCATATCATAAATTGCATTTGTTGCACCTACCTTGAAAAATAAACCTTTGTTCTCAATGAACATCTCAATTGGATTGAGTATCTACTCACTAGGACGACTCAAGATTACACCAACACTCCATCACCACCACTTCTATGTTCATCTCCTAGTGCTCCCAATGCACCATCCAAAACACCATCAACTCAAGGAACCTCTACCTCCTCCATACCATTCTCATCATCTCTTATCAATCCACCAACCTATAACCCTGTCCCATGGAGCTTACTTGAAGCTCATGGAGACACTTGCCTTTGTTGCATCCACAACCGAACAATTGTGTTCGGACTAAGTGATGAGATACAATACATGTTTTCTCACATTGAAAACTTGTTGCATCCTCTACCACCAACAACAAACACAACACCTCCACCACCATCAACAAAACACCTAAAAATCCCATGATTCACTATCAACCACCCTTGTCGAACGATATATTAATCTAAACCATAATTGTCAACCCTTTGTCATCACCTTTCCTTTACATTCACGATCATCCCTCCTCATTCTCCTACATTTTCCTAGGTTCTAATCTTTGCATTAGGTTCTAATTTTTTTTTTAATTTAGGTTGTTGTTTTTAAAACAATAATTGCATGTGTCATACTTTTAGTGCATATACCTAATATATCCATATATTGTTCCCCTATTAGTTTCATGCATATATCTATTATCATCATTATATATATGTGCCCTTGTCTACTAACTTTGTTTTGAAGGATTACTTCACCGCTCGATTCTTTGGTAGCCAAAACAAGTTTTGAGCATACACCAAGGGGGAGCATACACCAAGGGGGAGCATTGAGGTTGATAGGATCAAGGCTTCACTTACGATGATGCAATCTCGCCTTTTACATTCTATCTCAAGAGTTCAAGCGTAGTAGAAGTCTCGTCTTAAAGTCCACCTTTTTGCTACGACAAAAGGGGGAGAAGAAGTGTAAACAAGTAACTTATACATTTTACTATAAGTTATAATTTACATAGTTTGTCATCATAAAAAAGGGGGAGATTGTTGGCATGAATATTACGATATTTAATCTAAACATCCTCTTCATGTTTTGATGATGACAAAGATGTAAGTTACAACATATAACGTAAAGTGCTTAAGTTACTTGTGATCACAATTCTTCTATGCATTCTTACGTCAACATGCCTCGACATCTCAACGTCTCAAGTATGCTTCAACTATCACTTAAGGTATGGATAAACAAGTGTTTAATACATCTCATGATCAAAGGGGTATTTAATTAACTAATACAAAGTTTATTTAATTATATAAACATATTATATATTTTTGAAAAACACTTTTGGTAATAAAGAAAAATGTTTTAATCATACTAAATATATGATTTCAAACTTTTAACCAAAATTAGTTAGTTTTTCACCAAATAAACTTTCCCCACTAAAAGACAGAAAATCTGGCCGTTTCAGTAGGGCCGCCCACTTAATTATAAGGGGCGGTCCCCTTAATTTTAAGGGGACCGGCACACAATTAAGGGGACCGGCCACGCTCCCCTGTCAGATTTGGTCAGAAATTTTTCCCTATAAATACCACCTCAAACCTGGAATTTTTCTCATCTTTTGCACAAAAATTTTCAGATCCAATTCTCTCTAAACATCCTTCTAAAACCCTTTGATCATAAGATTATTAATCTTTGTTTCAAGTGATCCAATCTCTCATCATTCTAAGTGCAAGAGAAGAATCCTCCCTATCATAAAGACAAAGATGTATTAGGATCTAGTTAGTGCTTATGTGAAGTTGTGAGTTAGGTATATGTAATAAGTAGATCAAGATGATCTTACTTAGTAATGATTCAATGTGTGAGTAAGAAGTAGTGGGAGGAAGTAGTAGTGTGGAGAAGACATGTAGTTGTGAAGATGTAGGTGTGTGATTAAGTAGTGGAGTTTAGAAGAAGTTGTGATGAAATCATGAAGTCGTGAAGAAGTCGTGAAGCCGTGAAGTAGTTTAGAAGAAGTTGTGATGAAGTCGTGAAGTCGTGAAGAAGTTGTGAAGTCATGAAGAAGTCGTGAAGTTGTGTAGAAGTTGTGTAGTGATCTAAGTTGTGTTGTGAGATTGGTTCTAGCTACTATTAGAACCCAACATTTAGCTTAGTGTCGTTAAATGGTGTAAGCAAAAGTTGTGTACGGTTTTCTCCGCCAAAAGGGAGCTTGTTGAGTAGGTGACTCGGGGAGTGGATTAGGAACAAGGAAGGTGTCCTTGTAGCCGAACCACTATAAATCATTGTGTCCGGTTTGCATCCTCTTTCTCTTATCTTTTTACATTTACTCTTGCACTTATCGCTTTATATCTATGCTTGCAAATATGTGTTAATTGTTGCTTATATTGATGATTGATTGTGGTGTAGTAACAAGTTAATATTGTGATAGGATATATAGTTGTATGATATGGTCTAATGGGCTTATATATATAAGATTAACACTTCTCATGTTGAGTTTAACTTAATCGATAATTTGATACAAAATGCTTTAAGATTTTAAAAGGAAAACGTATTCACATAAAGATCGACCAAAGCTTCATTCATAAAACTAAGTTTTGAAAACTAATCCAAAATTCTACATATATAATTGATCATATTGATTATATATTGTTTTCATACTAAACTCAAATTCAAGGTTTTCAAACAAACAATTGAATAAATTTGAATCAACATTTTGCAAAACCAAGTTCTTATAAAACGAAAAAGAGGGGAAAACTATTCAACCCCCCTTCTAGTTTTCCACATGAAAAATAACTAAAACATAAAACAAACATAAAATGAAACGGGATGGTAGTCCGTATGTTTTTTCTCTTTTCTTCTTCTATATATTTTTTTCTTTTTCTTTATTTTTTCCATTTTTTTTTTTTTTTTTTTTTTTGCATACTTACCCTACCATCCAAAATAATACATCATAGGGAATGAACATTCCCCTTACACTTGAATTTTTACATACTTTACAATAAACTAATCTAATGACTCGAATCAAGATAATCAAAACACTTGGAGTACTTTTAAGATTAACGTACATATGGGGGTAATAATATGATGTTCTTCCCCATTACTCCATAACAATAGTACTTTACCCATGAGTCCCAATCGTCCCAAAACAATATGTACAAGGATATGACTCGACTTAGCAACCATGTAATCAATTAGATAATTAACTAAGGGTTTAAACATGTAACAATAATGCACTAAAGATTAGTGCATACACGGAAGGCTAAGGCGATTTGGTTGTACATTTAAGTGGGGTGTAACAAATTCTTCCTTTAAGTAAGATGCTTAAAGTTAGAAACGAAAAGATAGGCTCGGAGGGGTGTACTAGGGGTTTCGTGTACTAAAAATGAGTACAACGCTAAGGTGTGGGAAAAATTAATTGACTTAACTAGCCATGTAATATGACTTAAATGGTCAAGTAATTATGATACGGGTTTAACACAAGGGTGATCCTAATGCCTCTTATCATGTAGTAAATCCTACTACACGAATGTAGTCTCACTAGCGGTCTCGGGATGCATCACTAACGCAAGTTCTAGAATCTAAATGCTACCGGTACACTCATAAGCACTAATAGTAAATGCTTTTCCTATCAAAACTAAAGGCGAACCTCACATATTTGGGTGGAAAACTTTTCTGAATGATACGGTTTTGTGCTAGTCATACAATCTCCTATCCATGAGACGCTTGCTATGGCTAAAGTTTCACTCCTAAATGTTGTAAAAAAAATTTTAATTTGGCTCTAAAATTACACTAACAAGTATTTCTCATAGTTTTATTACACACCTACCATCAAACAAACAAACTCAAGTGCAAGTTTATCTATAAGGTATCATCATTTACCCTCCCCTTACACTTAGGATGAACATTGTCCCCAATGTTCAATTAAAGAATGTAAAAGTAAAATAGGTAAAAGAATGAAATCAAATACTCCCCTGATTCGCTCGGTATGGATAATATGGTAACCAGGTTAGATCTTCCTCCAAGAAAATGAACAATCAAAGCCTCCCTTCAAGAATGTAAATCATCTTCTTGTCATACATAACTTGTTAAACCTGAGAAAACAAACAAGGCAACCTCGCGTAAAATCGGCGGCAATCTATATATGCTAACAAATCCTAGAAAGCAAAGTAAGATATAATGCTTGTAGAATGAGTGTTTGCAGATTTCCTGGAGATTATAAAACTAAAGATTCGACAGAAACTTTAAGACTCTGTTAGAAAAACAAAACTGGTAAAATTTCCAGATTTTTGCACGTGACGCCGTCAGGAATTTCTTCCTGACGCCGTCAGAAGTGACCTGCAGAAATCTTTATGTTAAGTTTCCAGAAAATTTCTGGAAAAACTTTGTCCTATTTCCTGGAAAATCCTGCAAAACATCATTATGACTCGATACAAGCATTTGACTCTAACATATACGAATATACATGTTCATTTAATATTGTGGAGAATCATGATCGAGTTTGTTTCTTAAAAACATATTTGGGGTTTCCCCTTACACATATCTTTTGCGAAATACCTTTAAATGAACTTAAGACTAAGCCAAACGACAAAATAAAGTATTTTCACCATTTTAGTTTGAAACATGATCTACCAACAATAAAAATAAAGCATGCATATGGAAACGAATAACAATCAAACAATTAAAAATCACACAAAGCATGGGTTGCCTCCCAAGAAGCGCTTTTCTTTATTTACGAGTCTTGTAGCTAGACTCAAGGTCATGGGTTACTACGTGACCTCATCCTTGGTTTAACTCTCTAGGTCATCTCTTATATTAGTTTTGTATTCCGGACCTAGTTGCAAGCATTCTTTGTAGAAACCAAGTATCCTATTCATAACATATTCAACTCCTCTACGTCTATCCTCATCATTCCTATAGTAAACCGCTTGTTTGTGTTCCTTTTCTATGTTCGATAGGAGGCGGTATTGTTCAATCTTATAAGGCATTTGGTAAGCAATCTCATCATTCTCTTTCTTGAACCTAACTATCCCTAGAGTCGGATCATAACTCATCTTAGAGGTCTCAACGAATGGTTTTCCGAACACTACTTGACTTAGGCAATCATCTATCACCGGACGAGTATCCTCCACTATCACAAAGTCGGTCTCATAAGTGAAGTTTTCAATAATCACATGCAATCCTTTCACTCTTCCTACAAAATTACTTATTAGATTCTTATTGGGCATCATCCTATAACCAAGTTGTTTCTTCATTACCCAATTATAATAAGTCCTAGTCATGATGTTTATAGGAGACCTAGGATCGATATAAGCTTTCCATACATGCATATGCCCAATGTTGCATGGTATGTTGATGTTAGAGGGCTCGCCTACCTTAATAAGGGGTGAACCAAGGATATATGGTGTCTCGGGATCATCGAATAAATCTTTGTGATATTCCCGTTCTTCCTTGGTGGGCAACTTATCAAAGTATTCATATATGTTTTCTACTTCCTCTAACTTCTCTCCCTTATCAACCTCAACTTCCTTAATTTCATCCCTAGTCTCGGTTCCAACTTCATCCTTGTCACTTTCTTCTATATCCTTATCTATTGGCTTAATGGTGACAACATTGACAAAGTGGACATGTTTGGATGACGAGGGGTCCTTAGTTTAGACTCCGCTAATGGCGTCCCTAGTGTCCATCCTAGGTGTAGTTAATGCTTGGTTGTTGAGGGCTTTCAACAAGTTGTCAATCTTATTGGTCATCTCCGTTTGTTGATGGTTGAATTTTGTTTCAAACTTAGCTATGCGAGCTTCTTGAGATGTCATAAACTTGGACATCAATCCTTCAAGATTGTTGGTACTACCATAGTTGTTAGAATGATTGTTGTTGAAAGTACGGTTGGAGGGTGGACCGTTTGGTTGGTAACAATTAGGCGGATTGGGAGAATTGTTTTGGTTTTGTTTCCACCTAAGGTTTAGGTGATTTTTCCAAGAAGGGTTGTACGAATCACAGTAAGGGTTTGGCTCGGGTTTGAAAGTGTACCACTTATCTCCCACTTCCCCGGTACGCTAGGACGCGTAGTCCGCAAAAGCTGTTCCGAGGAGTTCCACGCAATCACGAGTGTCATGGGGACCACTACATAATTCGCATGAATAAGTGATTTTGTTCACTTAGCTTGAAGGCATAGGAGCTTCGTAAGATTTCATGAGAAACTTGACTTGGTCCTCAAGTTCCATGATCCTACGGTTGGGAGTGCTAGAATTGTTCGAAGGCAAAGATATTGCCTTGACCATTTTGTTCAAATCACGGGGATCATTCCAACTGTCGTTGTCATAGAGAGCAAGATCTTCTATGAGTTCCCATGATTCTTTCGCACTTAGATCACGTAGCTTGCCACCGGCCGATTGGTCAATGGTTCGCCTTGTGGAGAGATCGATATGGTCATAGAAGATTTGGACTTGGAGCCAAAGATCTATGCCATGATGAGAGACTTTTTGGATTAAGTCCTTGAAATGAGTCCATGCTTCATATAGAGTTTCACCTTGACGTTGTTGGAACATCAAGATATCATTTCTAAGCTTGGTAGTTCTCCCCGGTGGGAAAAATTGAGCAAGGAAATGAGTGGTGAGATCATCCCATGAGGTGATAGATCCCGCGGGTAAACGTTCAAGCCATTGACTAGATTGATCATGTAGAGAGAATTGGAATAGGCGTAATCGGGTTGACTCTCTAGTTGTAACATCAAGGTCCATAGAATCTACGATTTTAAGGAAGTCCTTGAGATGTTGATTAGGATTTTCGGAACCAAGTCCATGGAATGCACATCCGCTTTGCACCAACCGGATGGTGTCGGATCGCAAGGGAGACACATTGGCTCCTTGGGTGAGCTCAATGGTGTTTCAATAGCCTTGGTGGCTAGGTCGGGAGTACTCTCCTAGGGTTTGGGGCCTAAGACGTTGGTTAGCTAGTGGTGGGTTTTGTGGGTGGTCTTGTTGTGGTGGGTTGATGGGTTCAAAGATATTACCACCTTCCATGATGTCGGATGGTAAAGAGTTATGAACAAAAACACGAAGAAATAGATAGACTAAAGAAAACCTAAAAATAAAAGTAAAATCTTGCTAGAAAAGAATCTAGTAAGTAGACCTAATAAAAAGAAATCCTAACCTAGACAATAACTATTCCCTGGGCTGCGGCGCCAAAAACTTGATGCGTGGGAATTGCACCAGGCTTTACCTCTCGAGGGATCTCGAGAAGCTTACAACCCCCACCAGGCAGTGTACCTGATCGTTGTAATATAGTATAGTGACAAGTACCGGGGGATTGATCGTTCAACTCAGGAATAGTGTCGCTAGGATTAGAAAGCCTAAAAACTAGGTCTAGAGGTGAGGGATGATTCTTTTTGTATTTTTATGAAAGCAAGCAAAATCTCGGTTTTTAGAGGAGTGGGCGGAATTAGTTGCTAGTCAACTAACCCAATAACTAAAGATGCAATCAAAATAAAATGACAAAAATGTAAATAAACTAAATTAAACTAGTGGAGTGAACAATATATGGGAGAATTGTGTTTACTTAGATTTCACTACTCCCTAGATATCTTTTACAGGTTAATTATTTGTTATAGTTGCGTGGATGACGGGTTATATTCCTTAATACCAATCATGGGGTAGCGTACTTACTTCCCCAATTCTATAAGCTCCTAATTCACTCCTATATCGAGCCTGCAAGAAGCTCCTAACATGGGATCACTAGAATTCGCTCATGCATTAAATACAACCATAAAAACCTAGTACACATCGGTTCATGTTTCTTAAGACGTTCAAGCAAGTTACAGAATGGAGATCTGCCAGTTTTCTTAAGCCTAACATTGAAATCATTCATCCATTACAACTATAAACAAGAAATCAACCTATAATCAACATCTAGGTTTCATTACATCTAACCAAACACACAAAAGATCTAGCCTAGCATGTTAAAATCAAGACAAGCGCAAGATATATTCAAACAACACATAGACATATTGAATGAATTGAAAGAAAACTTATCTCAATTGAACATGAAGGGTTTCAAGGGGTGAAAACCCTTGAAAATACTGTTACAAACGAGCTAGGGTTTATAAAGTTCGGCCCTAGAATTCTCCACACAAATTCCTCTTCTAATGAATGAAAATTAGAAAAGTATATACAGTAAAACCTTTATAAATTAATAGTGTTGAGACCGAGATATTTTATTAATTTAACGAGATATTATTATATCGATAAATTAATAATTTATTAATTTAAAGAGGTTTTATTATGGCCGTTAAATTTTCAAATGTAATATACAAGTTACAATGTATACTCCATAGAGATGAAAAATAAATTTGAAAAACAAGTTCCAATTAAAATTTTATGAATTCATATTCACACTTTATGAAAATAAAATTAACACTTTTGTTGCAATACGAGAAGACAACACACTAACATTTTACAGCAACAAGGAGATTTTGAGAAAAACTCAATATAGATTTGAAGTTCAACAAAAAATAACAAATGACAATGAATTTCATTTTTTATGAAATAATCTTAGGATTTTGAAGTGTATTTTTCTCACACACATACATACATATACATGAAATTTTTAGTAATTATTAATTTATAATTTCGTTGGGACTAATATATATACACTAGGGTTTCAAAAAAATTATTATCTTATTATTTTATCGATTGAGGTCCAAATTTGTACTGGTCCCAAGTTGGAACCGGACAAATTATTAATTTTATCGAGGTTATTAATTTATCGAGTATTAATTTATAGAGGTTTTACTGTATAGATTTTATGAGGTGACGGCGTCAAGAGTAAAATTCTGACGCCGTCATCTGGCCGCCAAAAATCTTCTCGGATTGCCTAGATCCAGATCTGACGCCGTCATGTGTAATCTTGTTCTAGGCCGTCACCACATTTACTCTTGACCCCCTTGTTCTGACGCCGTCACGTTTTCTCTGGGCCGTCATCCATTTTGCTCCTGACGCCGTCAGGTACTGTTCCCAGAAAGGAAAATTAAGACTTTGTCGTTTTCTTCACTTTTATGCTCCAAAAATATCCAAAATTCTTCCTTTTCCAGAATTCACTCCCAAAGGACCTAAAATCACAAAAGGAACGATTTAGGGCAATATTTGATCAAATAAATTTCAATTCCTGCTTAAATGACCCCCTAAAAACGGGTCATTTTTTGCCTCATCCAGCACATTTAATGCGTTTTTTGCGACGTTAATTTCTTTTGCAGGGTCCTACGAGCTAACACGGTTAGTTCACTTGATGATAGAGTTGAAAGCCACATATCCTTGTGCGCATATATAACTTTCAACTGGGGGGCTTGATGATGTACCCTCCGATTAGCTCGAAGGACATCCCTTCGAGTCTGATCGTAACCTACATAATCGAAGGCTTTGGCTAGCCTCAAAAAACTTTCTTTGGCGTAAAACTAATCATCAATGATCTAGTTACCAAGTGGGAATTCACCAATCGAATGATTAAGCCCTTCGGGGTATCTCTCGATAAGTTTTATGGACGGAACAATGCCAAGTCCAATACTGGGGAGACCAAGTCTTACCCACGTCGCCTCTTCCTCTTTAGCACCCCCGCTAAACTCGGAGGAGTGGGACACTAAACCCTAGCGGTTACCACAAATCATGGGACGCCCCCATGATCTCTCTCAAATATGTGACCACTCTCCAGGACCGTTTTCTTCACCTATAAATAGTCCTGGACGATAACAAATCTGGTATGCAATCTCTCTCACCTTACTTTACTACGCTTATACTTAAACTCTCATACCGATCACTTATTCACACGCCGGAGGTGGTTAGCAGGGTCCAACCCCTGCGCAATCACTTAACGTAGTGTTTTCATATTTCTTATTTCAGGTTATATCCAAGCTTGGCGTAATCACAACACCCCTCATCTCCTTTGATCACCATCGAAGGCCTAGTAGTGCAAAATATTGTACAATCAATGGGTATATGCAAGCATATGGTGGAGAAATTCCCACTGTACCAACTATAACCCCTACCCCATCTATACCCGACTATAATAGTCAAGATTGTTATGTTCCCAAAATAGTTTCACCTCCCCGTAAGAAAATACGTATTATACCACGATCACCTCCCCTAGGTTTGAAATAGGTAGTAGTTCATATAAAACGCCTTTAGAAAGGCATGATGAACAAATACAGGAAATACTTAGTCATTTAGATAAATTATCTTTAGGACGAATGGAAGAAGTAGAAACTAGGATTAGGGAATTTGGAATAGGTAGAAGTAGGTTAGAATATGAATTAGAGAAAACTCGTAATAAAATCTTTATGTTACAAACAAAATGTGAGGGACACTCTGACGAAGTAGTTACTGCACATGTTAGACTTTCCACTTTAGAAATGATTATCTAGGTATTAGGGATAATCGTAGGTCTGATATAGATGATCTTTTGGAAGCCATTCAGGAACTAAAGGTATCATGTATTAGGATCCCCAATTGCCTTAGGACACACTATAGACTGCCTTAGGATTTAAGAACAAGAAAATATAGGAAATTAAAACAAGTAGACATACCTAGGAACACTAAAAATTTAGGATCTCTTAGAATCACTAGGCCTTTAGACGGGGGAAACTAGTTTCGGTGGAATAGAACGATTCTTGTTAGGAAATTTGCCCTTTTAGTTTTAGGATTCCCTACCCATCCAGTATCATATAGTGTTCTAAGAACTTAAAACATAAACTATGATACTATTCTTATCACGTCTTACCTATAGAATGGCACGTACAAGAGCTACCACTCCCGTTACTCCCACTACTCTCGCCATGACTAAGGAAGACATCCAGCGACTAGTGACTGACAGTGTGACTGCAGCACTAGGAGCTAGGGATGCAAACATGGCTAGAAACCTTGAAATTCCTGTATTGAAGAAGAGTAACTACAAGGAGTTTATGAGCTGTCAGCCCTTCAATTTCAAGGGGACAGAAGGGGCCATAGGATTGATTCACTGGTTTGAGAGATATGAATCGGTTTTTTCCCGTAGTAACTGTACTAAGGATTGTAGGGTTAAGTTTGCGACTGGTACGGTTACTGAGGAAGCGTTATCTTTGTGGAACTAGTATGCCCAACCAATAGGAATAGAAGAGGAATACAAGTTATCTTGGGTTGAGTTTAAGAAACTTATGATTACGAAATACTGCCCTCGAACGGCAGTCAAGAAAATGGAGGATGAATTTTATAACTTGACTGTAAAGGGGAATGATGTTAAACTTATATTAGGAGATTTCAAGAGTTGGCCGCCTTGTGTCCTACAATGGTGCCAACTGTTGAAAAGATGATAGAAGTTTTCATCGGAGGTTTGCCCCGGAGTATCGAAGGGAATGTTACAGCCTCTAAACCTCAAACTTTAGAGGAGGCCATTAACATAACTTTGAGGTTAATGGACCAAGTAACAAAGCACAACCATGTGCCAGTGCCCTACGATAATAAACAAAAGTTCCACGATGGGAGAGCTTTCGGTAACACTCATAATACAACTAGTAGTAACCGTACAAACCCCTATCCTCAACCAAGGCAAGAGAATGCAAGAGCTTATGCCACCACTTTAAATGAGAAAAGTGGTTATGCTGGGAATGCCCCTCTGTGTAAGAAATGCAACTGGCATCACACAGGGCCTTGTTCCATTAAATGTAATACATGTAAGAAGGTGGGCCATCACTTAAGGGATTGCAAGAACAAAGGACCAGTTACTAGGGGTAATCCACCACTAGCAACAATCATTTGTCATACTTGCGGAGAAAAGGGACACTATGCAAATAGATGCCTAAAGAAAAATACTGATGGTGCCCAGGGTATAGCATATATGTTGAGGGATAGGAATGATCCACAAGATCCGAGCGTAGTACGGGTAAGTTTCTCTTAAACAATCACTTAGTTAGAATATTATTTGATTCTGGAGCCGATAGGAGTTTCGTATCTATACCCTTAGCCTCTAGACTTAGGATTAAACCCATAGCTTTAAATAATTACTATGAGATAGAAATGGCCAACGGAAACTTAGTTAGTACTAACACGGTCATCAAGGGTTGTACCCTAACTTTACTTAACCACCCCTTCGAGTTTGATCTCATACCCATTAGACTCGGTAGTTTTGACGTTGTTGTGGGAATGGATTGGTTGTCCAAGAATCAAGCAAAGATTCTTTATAACGAGAAAATCATCCATGTACCTATCAACGGTGAGACTTTAACTATCCGAGGAGATGAAAGTAAAACTCGACTTAACTTCATTTCATGTATCAAAACAGAAGGATACATGTCACGAGGTTGTCAAGTTTTCGTGGTTCAAGTAACGGAGACTAAGCCAGATGAAAAATGACTGGAGGAGATCCCAGTAGTCAGAGAATACCCAGAAGTTTTTCCTAGGGATTTACCTGGCTTACCTCCTTTTCGTCAGATAGAATTCCAAATTGATTTAATTCCCGGAGCGGCACCTATAGCCCAACCACCCTATAGGTTAGCCCCTTCAGAGATGAAGGAACTCTCTGAACAACTCCAGGAATTAACTGATTGAGGTTTTATACGCCCAAGTACATCACCCTAGGGAGCTCCTGTCCTATTCGTAAAGAAGAAAGACGGATCAATGAGGATTTGTATCGATCATCATGGATTGAACAAACTTACTATCAAAAATCGATACCCATTACCCAGGATTGATGACTTATTTGATCAACTACAAGGTTCGAGCGTATATTCAAAAATCGACTTACGATCGGGTTATCATCAACTGATAGTGAGGGAAGAAGATATCCCTAAGACCGCTTTCAGAACGAGATATGGGCTGACAAACGCACCAGCGGTTTTCATGGATCTCATGAACTGGGTGTGTAAACCATACTTGGATAAATTTGTTATAGTGTTCATAGATGATATCCTTATCTATTCACGTAACGAGGAAGAGTACGTTAAACACTTGAGAATAATCCTAGAACTGCTTAAGACGGAGAAACTTTATGCAAATTTCTCTAAGTGAGAATTCTGGATTAGTGTTGTGCAATTTCTCGGACACATGATAGATAAACAAGGACTTCGTGTCGATCCAGCAAAAATCAAAGCCGTTAAGGATTGGCCACATCCTATGAATCCTACTGAGATACGACAATTCTTAGGACTTGCGGGCTACTATCGAAGGTTTATTGAGGGATTTTCAAAAACAGCAAAACCTTTGACAGAGCTAACCCAGAAAAACAGGAAGTTTGATGGGGAAAAGATCCAGAGATAGATTTCTAACTTTTGAAGAGAAAGTTATGTGAAGCTCCGATCTTAGCATTACTAGAGGGAAACAATGATTTTTTCATTTACTGTGATGCTTCGCGTAGAGGTCTTGGAGCTGTATTGATGCAAAAGGATAAGGTAATCGCTTACGCATCACGACAACGCAAGACACATGCGGAAAACTACACTACACATGATCTAAAATTAGGAGCAGTAGTGTTCGCTCTAAGAATATGGAGACATTACCTGTATGGCACTAAGTGTACGATTTTCACCTATCACAAAAGCCTACAGCATATTCTTAATAAGAAAGAGTTGAACATGAGACAACGTCAATGGATAGAACTGCTCACTGATTAAGATTGTGAGATTCGTTACTACCCTGGCAAAGCTAACGTAGTAGCAGATGCTTTGAGCCTAAAGAAACGAATCAAACCACTTAGAGTTAGGTCATTAATTATGACTCTTCATTCGAATTTACCTTCTCAAATACTCAAAGCCTAGAATGAAGCCCTCAAAATGAAAGATCGTAAACTTAAGAATTTACGAGGGATGGATAAGGCTTTTGAGATACGTTCAGACGGAACTCGTTGTATTAAGGGTCGGAGATGGTTACCTCACCATGGTGACTTAAGGAACATAATAATGCACAAGTCCCATAAATCTAAGTACTTCATCCACCCAGGTTCTGACAAGATGTATCAGGATCTGAAGAAACACTATTGGTGGCCCGACATGAAGGCATCCATTTCCAGATATGTGGGCAGGTGTTTAACATGTTCTAGGGTAAATGATGAATGTCAAAAGCCATCCGGCTTATTGAAACAACCTGAGATTCCCATTTGGAAGTGGGAAAGAATTACGATGGATTTTATCACTAAACTACCTAGAACATCCAATGGGCATGATGCTATTTGGGTAATAGTTGATCGCCTTACGAAATCCGCTCACTTCATTCCTATACGAGAAATGGATGATATGGAAACCCTTGCTAGGTTGTACCTTAAGGAAATAGTTTCCCGACATGGAGTGCCAATATCTATCATATCGGATCGTGATTCTAGTTTCACGTCGAGAATTTTGGCAATCTATGCAAAAGGCCTTAGGTACTCAAATAGACATGAGTACGACATATCATCCGCAAACCGACGGTCAAAGTGAAAGAACTATCCAAACACTCGAGGATATGCTTCGAGCGTGTGTGATAGATTTTGGAAAAGGATGGGAGAAACACTTGTCATTGGTAGAATTCTTGTATAACAATATTTATCACGCTAGTATTAAGGCAGCACCGTATGAGGCACTTTATGGGAGAAAGTGCAGATTCCCTGTCTGCTGGGCCAAAGTTGGAGAAGTAAAACTTACGGGTCCAGAGATAACCCATGAGACAAATGAGAAAATAGTTCAAATCCGACAACGCTTACAAGCCGCAAGGGATCGGCAAAAGAATTATGCCGATATAAGACGTAAGCCTTTAGAATTTCAGGTCGGAGACAGGGTTATGTTGAAAGTTTCACCTAGGAAAGGTGTCTTTCGTCTCGGAAATCAAGGAAAGCTTAGTCCAAGATACATTGGACCATTTAAGGTTTTAGAACGAATTCGTCCAGTGGCATACCGACTTGAATTTCCAGATGAACTAAATAATATACACGACACGTTTCACATCTCAAATCTTAAGAAGTGTTTATCGGACGAATCACTCGTCATTCATATAAAAGAGCTTCAATTGGATGATAAGCTCAATTTCACTGAAGAACTAGTGGAAATTATGGACTGAGAGGTCAAAAATCTAAAACACCACCGGATTCCTATCGTTAAGGTACACTGGGACTCCCAATGAGGACCAGAGTATGCTTGGGAACAAGAGGATCAAATCTGTGCTAAATATCCCCATCTATTATCACCCTCGCACACTAACTCTAGTTAAATCTCGGGATGAGATTTTCTTTTAGGATGGGAGACTGTAACAACCCACTAACTTCCCTTTAGGTTAGAAATGCCTTACTAACTTAACTTAGGCCCTCACTAAGAACAATAGGATTAGAAATACCTTACTAACTTAACTTAGGCCCTCACTAAGCAAAAATTAGGATTATAAATGCCTATAGGATTTTCCCGAGCTAAATTTATGCTTTATTATATCCTTATGACCTAACTAACCTCTAGACAAACTCACGTATCCACCCATGCCAACCACTACCATGTTTACTTGATGTAAACATCCTGGTATGTCAAGTCAAGGTAATAAACATATTTTCACTAAGAAAACTATCACTCTAATACACCATACTTGCTAGAAAACCCTAAATGCACCTATGTGTTCCCGGTTAGCTTTAAAACCCTAACTGCTTATCTTAACTAACATGAAAGTGTTTAAGGCTTAGATATGAGTTACATTAGTTACTTTAGGATATATTAGACTCCCTAGATCATAGTACAACTCCCCAGAACTTAGGTACAAGTCATATAAGTACAAAACCTTAATTAGGTCATAACTTCCCAATAATAGGTCTAAACTATCCCAAATCTTTACCATAAGTTATCACCACTTAGTATAAGCTACTTAAGACATTATATTAGCTACTAAACATCATTAGGACCCTGAATAAAATACTAAACCCTAAGAAAAACCTTTAAATCTCACTATACAAAACTAAGTTAAAATTTGACCTAAACACTTAAACCATGATACTTAAGCACCTCAAATTAAAAAAAACAACCACCTTAGCACCTCCCTAATAACTAAGCAACCACCCTAAAACCTCTAACCACCCAAGCAAGTAAGTGGATCACCTACTTGTCACCTTCTTTCCCAAATCGCCTTTTTTGGCTCATAACCACCACAACCGCCCTGTGGCGCCCCCTAGACACCTCCATAGCTACTCCTCATTACCACCTAGACCTACCACACCATCCCATAGCTTAGCTTAGTCGATTCCCCCCCCCCCACGACCTTGCCTTGGTCGCTACTCCTTACGCGAGTATAAATACCCCTCCCCTCCCCTCTATTTCTCTTCACACCTTTCTCTCCTCTCTACCTTACACCTTTCTATAGTTTAAGACCCTTAGAATCCCTAGACAACGAGTAGCGAATCCTTGGCCTAGTCGAGTTGTGGTTTGAGCCGAAAGAAACCCTAGAAACCCTAAAACCCTTTAGCCCTCATTAACCCTTGCACGACTTAGGTAAGCTTTAATTTTTTGTTATAGTAGTCTTAGAATAGACCTAGGACACTTAGTATGAGCCTTAAACCATAGGATAGCCTTTGATCTTCTCATTTGCATGCTTTCATTTCGTAACCCTAGATATAGTCGAATTGCATGTTTACGTGTGATATAGTTTATTCTTGTGATATAATCTAAAATATATAACTTATTTGAACTTATGTGAACTAAACATAAGCTTAGAAACCTAGTTGTTATGTTAAAATATGATTTACATGCATTTAGGACTAGTTTTGCAAAACTTTACATGCATAGGGGTATATATCATAAATTCCTGAAACTATAAAGTCTAGGGACTGTTTTTGACATTTCCTAGAATATAAGTGTAAGGACTCATTTTTCAAAGTATTAAAACCTTAGGATAGAAATTAAAATAAGTTATAAACTAAAAAGGACTAATATTGCAAATACTACAAAGTTAAGGGTAAAAAGGGTAAATAATGAAAGTTAGTATAGTTTAGGGACTATTTTTGTCATTTCTCTAAAATATATAAGTATAGGGATTAAATGTGCAAAAGTTAGAAAGTTATATGCTTAATTGTTATAAGTTTATAAGTATATGGTAGAAAATGTAAATATATAAACTTAATGGGTAAAAATGGACTATTTTCATATAAATATAAAACCTATTTAAGATAGAAGCATAACACAATACTAGGGAGCTTCATGCGAGGAGTACTATATGGATATTTCGTTTTGATGAGTTTGCTGGGTTTACGAATTAAAGTGCCCTGGCTCCTCAAACAATTATTGCATATACTTCTGAGTTATGATGTCCCGAAGGGTGTTATGTTATAACTAAACCTTAATAACAACATAACTCAATAGTAGGGAGCTTCGTGTGAGGAGTATTAACTTCGGAATTATGATGGGCCAAACGGTATTATGTTGATAACATAATACAATAGTAGGGAGCTTCATGTGAGGAGTCATATACTTCTGGATTACGATGGCCCGAACGGTATTATGTTATATATAAAAACGTAGTAGTGATTAGTTAAGAAAACCTAAACTAAGACTTGACATACACACACCTACACTACCCCCAGGATACGTGAGTGAGTTGTCTAAACTCTAAACCCCTACTTTACTTACCTTAAGACCCAGGTGAGTTTTCATAGCCTCACTTTTAAATGTTTTACAACCCTGTGAGGGGGATACATGCTTTAAATCGAATACAAGTCCTTTCCCTTAGTTATTGCACGAGTAAACTATCTGCCATCACTACATAACCAAAATTCATGAATCTAATCGTTTAGGATATTTTACCCACGCGAACGCGAATATAGTTGATAGATCTATTGGAGTTTGACAACTCCTGTTGGTATTAACATCTTTTTGGATGGTACCAATAAGTACTATATTTGAACCAACTAAAAAATTAACTTTGGCAAGTTATCCTTCCCATCCCCTCATGGTTTGGTCTGCAGACCCCATGACCCGGATTGTTAACGTGTGGTTCATGAGCTTAGTGCAATATACCTTCTATCACTAAAACCTTTCCACACATAGGGTTTAAGCTGAACCATGTGGAACTTGTATTCATACCCTATCTACTTAAACCTATGACTCTCACTCAACATTCGTGTTGACTTTTAAGCATGTTATCTTATGTAATTAGGCATTATAGGAACCTTGGCACGGAGAAGTACTGGACATGAGGACGTCCAGAATAGTTATCATTCATCAAGTTTTGTGTCATAAAACGTATCTTAGGGACCTCTCTTTTGGTAAAAGTACATCTTTTACTGTAAAAATTCTGATGAATAAATGAATGATAACACCTTTTTTCAAAAACGTCTCTTTTCGAGTCATTTCTATTATCTTGTCTTTGTTTCCATGAGTAATACCCCAAACACTTAATCCGCTGCGATCAGTGAAAAACGGGGTTGTTACAATTCATGTGTTGTTATAGACTTACATTGTTGCGTGGACCATGACTACTTGTTGATTATAGTTGTTTAGTAAACGATAACCAAGAGAAAGACACCTATATGAATCATTAACCTTCGTTGGCAAGTAGGATAGTGGTGGACGTGATGCACCGATAACCAAGGGCGTACACCAGGTTAAAAAGGTAGATAATAAGGTTTAAGATTTAGTAGCGACATTGGGGCTGACCAATAACAAATGCTTTTTACTCTTTGTCAAGAAAACTAAGTGGTTTGGCACCCACACAAAAACATAAATTACATAGATCAGCTGATGGCACTTAATGCTTGTGTTGATAATTCAAAGGACGAAACAAAACAAACAAATCCAAACAAACGAAGCTTTATTCAAATACCAAACCAAATTACAAAACCAAATTCAAAGACAAATTCTAATTCAAATGTACCAACCCTAATTCAAAAGGTACCAACCACAAATTCAAAAGGTACAAATAAAACTAATGATATCAATCTCTATTTATAGAGTAATCTAACCGTCATAAAGACTTTCCAAATTCTAAGCAAACTTGGTGGACAAGTCAAACAAATTACCAATTTTACCAATTAACCCCTAAAGTTTAAATCACTTTTCTAACAATCTCCACCGTGACTTAAACTCCTCCACCTGCTTCAAATCAAATTCAAAGTTCCAAATTCCAAATTTCAAATGCTAGAGATGCTAGCGAACTTCAAAACGAACGATCCGAAACATATGCCGATGTCTTCAAAACGAACAACCAAATGTCAACCGACAAAATTCAAAATGGTCAACCAAACGAACAAATCGGCTCAAACGATCTTCACCAACGACACTCAAATTCGAGCAACCAACTTCAAAAGCCCGACGAAGGAAGATCCAAATATTCAAGCGAACAAATTTCAAACGATCGAACAAATTCCAAATGACTTGAACCAAGTCTTCAAACACCAAATCGATCTTCAAATTCCAAATACCAAATTCAAATTCTAATGACCCACTTATATAGTAAGAATTACGGTCTTCAAACACAAAATTGATCTTCAAATTCCAAACATCAAATTCAAATTCCAATGGTCCACTTATGTAATAAGAATTACGACCCAAATATCAAATTCATATTCTAATGACCCACTTATCGATAAGTATTACGGTCCAACTTCAAACTTATTATCCAAGTATCAAACAAATTCAAGTTAATTAATAACTTGACGAACGGACTCTAATTCAAACGCCCCAAATATAATACAGATAATTATTCTAATGACCCACTTATTTAATAAGGATTATGGTCCAAATACAAACACAACCCAATTCAAATACCAAAACCAAAATTGCCAATTCAAATACCCAAATAACCTAATAGTAGGTTATCCTTCGAATCGATTAGTTAAAAACCCAACAAATCAATAGTTCAAGCACTAACTCACCAAAAAACAAAGAAGCCCAATCAAAGAAACGAATAAATAGATTGTTGGTCAAACCATACCAAATACCAACCAATTAAACGAACCGGATTTAACGATTCTATAGTCAAACGACAGTTTCAAACTTTCAATCTCTCTTTGCCAATTCATATTCAAAATCCACAAACACAAATATTGATCGATTCTTCAGTACGAAAACCAAACGAACCCCAAACAATTTTTTTTTTCTTTTTCTTCATGGCTAAACAAACCTAGCTCTTGATACCACTTGTTATGAACCTATTTTATTTAATAATTAAAGTTTTTTAGTTGATTCTATGTATGTTTTAGATGATTTATGTAACAACCCACTAACTTCCCCTTAGGTTAGAAATGCCTTACTAACTTAACTTTAGGCCCTCACTAAGCACAATAGGATTAGAAATACCTTACTAACTTAACTTAGGCCCTCACTAAGCAAAAATTAGGATTATAAATGCCTATAGGATTTTCCCGAGCTAAATTTATGCTTTATTATATCCTTATGACCTAACTAACCTCTAGACAAACTCACGTATCCACCCATGCCAACCACTACCATGTTTACTTGATGTAAACATCCTGGTATGTCAAGTCAAGGTAATAAACATATTTTCACTAAGAAAACTATCACTCTAATACACCATACTTGCTAGAAAACCCTAAATGCACCTATGTGTTCCCGGTTAGCTTTAAAACCCTAACTGCTTATCTTAACTAACATGAAAGTGTTTAAGGCTTAGATATGAGTTACATTAGTTACTTTAGGATATATTAGACTCCCTAGATCATAGTACAACTCCCTAGAACTTAGGTACAAGTCATATAAGTACAAAACCTTAATTAGGTCATAACTTCCCAATAATAGGTCTAAACTATCCCAAATCTTTACCATAAGTTATCACCACTTAGTATAAGCTACTTAAGACATTATATTAGCTACTAAACATCATTAGGACCCTGAATAAAATACTAAACCCTAAGAAAAACCTTTAAATCTCACTATACAAAACTAAGTTAAAATTTGACCTAAACACTTAAACCATGATACTTAAGCACCTCAAATTAAAAAAAACAACCACCTTAGCACCTCCCTAATAACTAAGCAACCACCCTAAAACCTCTAACCACCCAAGCAAGTAAGTGGATCACCTACTTGTCACCTTCTTTCCCAAATCGCCTTTTTTGGCTCATAACCACCACAACCGCCCTGTGGCGCCCCCTAGACACCTCCATAGCTACTCCTCATTACCACCTAGACCTGACACACCATCCCATAGCTTAGCTTAGTCGATTCCCCCCCCCCCCCCCCACGACCTTGCCTTGGTCGCTACTCCTTACGCGAGTATAAATACCCCTCCCCTCCCCTCTATTTCTCTTCACACCTTTCTCTCCTCTCTACCTTACACCTTTCTATAGTTTAAGACCCTTAGAATCCCTAGACAACGAGTAGCGAATCCTTGGCCTAGTCGAGTTGTGGTTTGAGCCGAAAGAAACCCTAGAAACCCTAAAACCCTTTAGCCCTCATTAACCCTTGCACGACTTAGGTAAGCTTTAATTTTTTGTTATAGTAGTCTTAGAATAGACCTAGGACACTTAGTATGAGCCTTAAACCATAGGATAGCCTTTGATCTTCTCATTTGCATGCTTTCATTTCGTAACCCTAGATATAGTCGAATTGCATGTTTACGTGTGATATAGTTTATTCTTGTGATATAATCTAAAATATATAACTTATTTGAACTTATGTGAACTAAACATAAGCTTAGAAACCTAGTTGTTATGTTAAAATATGATTTACATGCATTTAGGACTAGTTTTGCAAAACTTTACATGCATAGGGGTATATATCATAAATTCCTGAAACTATAAAGTCTAGGGACTGTTTTTGACATTTCCTAGAATATAAGTGTAAGGACTCATTTTTCAAAGTATTAAAACCTTAGGATAGAAATTAAAATAAGTTATAAACTAAAAAGGACTAATATTGCAAATACTACAAAGTTAAGGGTAAAAAGGGTAAATAATGAAAGTTAGTATAGTTTAGGGACTATTTTTGTCATTTCTCTAAAATATATAAGTATAGGGATTAAATGTGCAAAAGTTAGAAAGTTATATGCTTAATTGTTATAAGTTTATAAGTATATGGTAGAAAATGTAAATATATAAACTTAATGGGTAAAAATGAACTATTTTCATATAAATATAAAACCTATTTAAGATAGAAGCATAACACAATACTAGGGAGCTTCATGCGAGGAGTACTATATGGATATTTCGTTTTGATGAGTTTGCTGGGTTTACGAATTAAAGTGCCCTGGCTCCTCAAACAATTATTGCATATACTTCTGAGTTATGATGTCCCGAAGGGTGTTATGTTATAACTAAACCTTAATAACAACATAACTCAATAGTAGGGAGCTTCGTGTGAGGAGTATTAACTTCGGAATTATGATGGGCCAAACGGTATTATGTTGATAACATAATACAATAGTAGGGAGCTTCATGTGAGGAGTCATATACTTCTGGATTACGATGGCCCGAACGGTATTATGTTATATATAAAAACGTAGTAGTGATTAGTTAAGAAAACCTAAACTAAGACTTGACATACACACACCTACACTACCCCCAGGATACGTGAGTGAGTTGTCTAAACTCTAAACCCCTACTTTACTTACCTTAAGACCCAGGTGAGTTTTCATAGCCTCACTTTTAAATGTTTTACAACCCTTTGAGGGGGATACATGCTTTAAATCGAATACAAGTCCTTTCCCTTAGTTATTGCACGAGTAAACTATCTGCCATCACTACATAACCAAAATTCATGAATCTAATCGTTTAGGATATTTTACCCACGCGAACGCGAATATAGTTGATAGATCTATTGGAGTTTGACAACTCCTGTTGGTATTAACATCTTTTTGGATGGTACCAATAAGTACTATATTTGAACCAACTAAAAAATTAACTTTGGCAAGTTATCCTTCCCGTCCCCTCATGGTTTGGTCTGCAGACCCCATGACCCGGATTGTTAACGTGTGGTTCATGAGCTTAGTGCAATATACCTTCTATCACTAAAACCTTTCCACACATAGGGTTTAAGCTGAACCATGTGGAACTTGTATTCATACCCTATCTACTTAAACCTATGACTCTCACTCAACATTCGTGTTGACTTTTAAGCATGTTATCTTATGTAATTAGGCATTATAGGAACCTTGGCACGGAGAAGTACTGGACATGAGGACGTCCAGAATAGTTATCATTCATCAAGTTTTGTGTCATAAAACGTATCTTAGGGACCTCTCTTTTGGTAAAAGTACATCTTTTACTGTAAAAATTCTGATGAATAAATGAATGATAACACCTTTTTTCAAAAACGTCTCTTTTCGAGTCATTTCTATTATCTTGTCTTTGTTTCCATGAGTAATACCCCAAACACTTAATCCGCTGCGATCAGTGAAAAACGGGGTTGTTACAATTCATGTGTTGTTATAGACTTACATTGTTGCGTGGACCATGACTACTTGTTGATTATAGTTGTTTAGTAAACGATAACCAAGAGAAAGACACCTATATGAATCATTAACCTTCGTTGGCAAGTAGGATAGTGGTGGACGTGATGCACCGATAACCAAGGGCGTACACCAGGTTAAAAAGGTAGATAATAAGGTTTAAGATTTAGTAGCGACATTGGGGCTGACCAATAACAAATGCTTTTTACTCTTTGTCAAGAAAACTAAGTGGTTTGGCACCCACACAAAAACATAAATTACATAGATCAGCTGATGGCACTTAATGCTTGTGTTGATAATTCAAAGGACGAAACAAAACAAACAAATCCAAACAAACGAAGCTTTATTCAAATACCAAACCAAATTACAAAACCAAATTCAAAGACAAATTCTAATTCAAATGTACCAACCCTAATTCAAAAGGTACCAACCACAAATTCAAAAGGTACAAATAAAACTAATGATATCAATCTCTATTTATAGAGTAATCTAACCGTCATAAAGACTTTCCAAATTCTAAGCAAACTTGGTGGACAAGTCAAACAAATTACCAATTTTACCAATTAACCCCTAAAGTTTAAATCACTTTTCTAACAATCTCCACCGTGACTTAAACTCCTCCACCTGCTTCAAATCAAATTCAAAGTTCCAAATTCCAAATTTCAAATGCTAGAGATGCTAGCGAACTTCAAAACGAACGATCCGAAACATATGCCGATGTCTTCAAAACGAACAACCAAATGTCAACCGACAAAATTCAAAATGGTCAACCAAACGAACAAATCGGCTCAAACGATCTTCACCAACGACACTCAAATTCGAGCAACCAACTTCAAAAGCCCGACGAAGGAAGATCCAAATATTCAAGCGAACAAATTTCAAACGATCGAACAAATTCCAAATGACTTGAACCAAGTCTTCAAACACCAAATCGATCTTCAAATTCCAAATACCAAATTCAAATTCTAATGACCCACTTATATAGTAAGAATTACGGTCTTCAAACACAAAATTGATCTTCAAATTCCAAACATCAAATTCAAATTCCAATGGTCCACTTATGTAATAAGAATTACGACCCAAATATCAAATTCATATTCTAATGACCCACTTATCGATAAGTATTACGGTCCAACTTCAAACTTATTATCCAAGTATCAAACAAATTCAAGTTAATTAATAACTTGACGAACGGACTCTAATTCAAACGCCCCAAATATAATACAGATAATTATTCTAATGACCCACTTATTTAATAAGGATTATGGTCCAAATACAAACACAACCCAATTCAAATACCAAAACCAAAATTGCCAATTCAAATACCCAAATAACCTAATAGTAGGTTATCCTTCGAATCGATTAGTTAAAAACCCAACAAATCAATAGTTCAAGCACTAACTCACCAAAAAACAAAGAAGCCCAATCAAAGAAACGAATAAATAGATTGTTGGTCAAACCATACCAAATACCAACCAATTAAACGAACCGGATTTAACGATTCTATAGTCAAACGACAGTTTCAAACTTTCAATCTCTCTTTGCCAATTCATATTCAAAATCCACAAACACAAATACTGATCGATTCTTCAGTACGAAAACCAAACGAACCCCAAACAATTTTTTTTTCTTTTTCTTCATGGCTAAACAAACCTAGCTCTTGATACCACTTGTTGATAATCAAACGAACGAAACAAAACAAACAAATCCAAACAAACGAAGCTTTATTCAAATACCAAACCAAATTACAAAACCAAATTCAAAGACAAATTCTAATTCAAATGTACCAAACCCTAATTCAAAAGGTACCAACCACAAATTCAAAAGGTACAAATAAAACTAATGATATCAATCTCTATTTATAGAGTAATCTAACCGTCATAAAGACTTTCCAAATTCTAAGCAAACTTGGTGGACAAGTCAAACAAATTACCAATTTTACCAATTAACCCCTAAAGTTTAAATCACTTTTCTAACAGCTTGGAATATTAGTTAGGGTAGTAGGACCGAAAGACATGCCTGGTTTTTAGGAAGACGTTAGGAGGAAAATTGATAACCAAGTGACTTCCTAGGTCATTGATTCACCAAAACACATTAGATAAACGTTTAACTTAGAACTATGTCATTAATGAAATTAGAGAATTAGTAAGGCAAGCATTCCTTTATCTCTTTATCTTCTTTTCACCTGAACCGTAGTATCGTTTTAGTATATTTTATTTTATTTTCTGTTTGTTAGATTAATTAGAACTAAAAACATAATCGGCGGATTTAAAACATACGTGAGAATCAAAAACTACTAGATATTTTGGATCTCTTCACTCTGTGCGAACGACCCGGTCTTTCCGACGCACTATATTACACGAACGGGTACACTGCTCGTTATTATTGGAGATTGTCTAAAAGATTCGGTATACTATAAATTTAAAGCTAGATACAACACATCAGTATGTTATATATTATTGTCAATTGAGATATGTCAAGATCGTACGCTAACCTTATGTTCATTTATCATCAATAATTTACGACAAATATATGACTTAATTTGTCTACGCCTCATCGTGCATGGAGTTCTTGAAGATAAACAATTGTTGTAATTTATGTAACAATTGGATGAAGAAATAGATTGTTAGTCATAGTTATTTGGTTTATTTAAAGCAAATTTTGTGTTTGTTCATACGAAGGGTGCAATAGATACAATTAATTTTAGAGGAAATATGTTGAAAGTTATATCGTTTTGGTGACTCCATTGCATGGTTGATGGTTTAAAGTATTTGTGATAGCATTAAAATAAAACAAATGCGATAATAGCATAACTCAACAAATTCGTTAACATTATAACGAAAATCTTACTTCAAACGTCACACAAAAACTATGTATCGATTTCCTCCATCTTCCTCCAAAGAGCATCAGTGTTCATTGAAACTAAGGCATAACAAAAAGGGCTAATGACTTATATAGACCAAGAGAAATTTTTTATCCACTTTATAAATCGTGGTAATTTTTTTTTTTTTTTTTTTTTTTTTTAAAATAGACCGCTTGACTGTGCGAAATTCTTTTTTTGCTCGACTCCAGTTTTATGTTTTGCTCGACTTCACACTTACCCTTTTGAGAAAAAAAAATTGCAAAGTCTATAGGTAGAAAATCAAGTTTTTTGTTTTGTTTATGTCATTAACTCTAACAAAAATTGTTCGAAACAAATATCATTCTTAAATTTGCAATCACTCGTAATAAAATAATGATCAAATGAAAGTGAAGAGACAATGTTTTGTTTTTTCCCTCTGGTTTTCCGCCGGTGTGGCAGATGAAACCGACTCTTTCCTCCCCTTATATACCTCCACCTCTCTTTCTTTTTCTCTCTCTCTCTCTCTCTCACACACAAACAAACACTTTTTCAATCAAAATAACAGTCAACACTTTCCCTGTACCGGTGCCGGAAACCTAGCTAACATTTGCATGTGCTCACTTTATCACTAATGGATACAAGGTGGTGAAGGGTTACTGGAAAATGGCTAATGATAATAAGTGGCTTTCCTTTTCACTTTCACCTATGGAAATGTTCACTTCTGCTACTTCTCAACCTCAACAGTATTATTTCAATGATACTAATCATTTCTATGCTAATAACGGTATTTTTTTTTTTAATTTCTTAGTTCTTATCTAATGTTTTTTTATTTTCTTTGTGTGAAACAAAGACAAACTGAAAAGTGAAACTGGGTTATCATAAAGATTCAAAACCCATGTCAAATCTGTTTTCTTTTTCAAAAAAGGTGAGTATAATAAGCTTGACCCAAAAACCCTATGCAAATGGTATCTTGCTTATTTTTTTTTACTTTCAAATATCAGTATTGAAAAATGAAGATGGTTACACTAAAGATTTAAAGCCCATATTAAATCATATTCTAAAAATAAATTCTAATTTTTTTTTTTTTTTTTTTTTTTTAAATAATAAACAGCATATCCTAGTTTTCAGTTTTCATGTCTGAAAATGCTGAAAAATAACGGAAGTAGTTGAGGAAAATAAGATTTATTGTATGCAAGCTTATAAGACAAAAGTAACTTGATGATGTAATATTTTTCAAAAAATATCATATTCACTTCTTTTTTGTTTTTTGTTTTTTTTTTTTTTTGTTTTTTTTGTTTTTTTGTTTTTTTGTTTTTTTTTTTTTTTTGTTACTGATTTGCATGTATTTAAATAGCACTTATCACTTAAAACAATTTTTGTTTATTTCAGGCTGGACTAATACCAGTGCAAAACCATCAACTATGTACAACACCAACACCAACACAGACATGAAAGACGGCGCCGACTCGCCGCATTTTCGCAGCTTCATGGAGTCCCATATGAACCAACCACCAGCTCCTAAGCTAGAAGACTTCTTAGGCGGCGACACAACACAATCTTTTCGTTACACAGACATGTCACAACAACAACAGCAACTGACAGAAACACAAGACTCATCAACCTTAACACACATGTACGATGGAAACAACAACAACAACAACACTTGTGTCTACTTCTCAGACCAACAAGATAACAACAGTAACCTTAATGGGATTAACGGGTTTCAAACGTTTTCAGCTAACTCGGGGTCTGAGGTTGATGACTCAGCTACACATGTGACTGCTGAGTTTGCTAATGATCAGTCTGGTAATAATAATAATAATAATAATGAGTTGGCGTATGTACAGTGTCCTATGAATGCTTTGTCTTTAGGTATGAATAGTAGTGGTGGTGCTAGTGGCGGCGGTGGTGGTGCCGCCGCCCAACAGGTGTGTGAACAGAAGGCCGTAGTGGCGGTGGAGACTAATGATCAGAATAAAGTTAAGAAGGCTATTGGTGATACTTTTGGTCAAAGGACATCAATCTATAGAGGTGTTACTAGGTATGTGAAAGATTAATTACAGTAATTAGCAGCTTTTTTAATAGTAATGGTCAAAACTATGTTATGTGGAACATGTGAAGTATTTGGATTAACTTGATTGGCTTTTTTCAATGATTTAATTTCTTAAATAGGAAAAAATAATAATAATAATAAAAAAAAAAAAAAAAAAAAAAAAAAAAAAAAATCAGCCTATACTCGACCTTTTTCCCGAGTATTTGATTCAAGCAAAATTATAAGGAAGTCGAGCAAAAATAAAAGTAGAGTCGAGCAATTTATATTTGGATTTTTTTTCCCCAAACATAGACCATGCTATGTGGGATAGATAAAAATTTTCTCTCGGTCTATTTAAGTCATCGGCCCTTTTTGAATTTAGAAGGTTTTTTTTTTTTTTTTTTTTTTTTTTTTTTTTTTTTAGCGTATGAGCTTGAGCTGTTTATAATCTTAGCTTGATAAACAAAATTAAATTTAGTTCATTTAGTTTTTGGTAAAAGAATAATTGTGCATTGTGTATAAAAGTTGTACATTTGGAGGTGTTGATGGAGTTGATGTGTATGTGTTTTCAGACATAGGTGGACGGGTAGATATGAAGCGCATCTTTGGGATAATAGCTGTAGAAGAGAGGGTCAAGCAAGGAAAGGACGTCAAGGTACTATCATGCTTCATTATGTTATTCAACATATTGATCTAGTAGTATCTAAGTTTATACTATAACCTTAATTGTTAAACAACTTTTTTTTAGTTCCAAATACTAACCGAACGCAATAACATTGTATGGGTAACATTTGTAAAGAACTTATGGTCCTTAAGTATAAGGGTAAATCTTTAGGCACAAATTCAATGATGTATCAATACCAAATGGCTCTTGACTCGTTGTATGTGATTGACCTTTAATCTATATGTCGTGTGTTTAAGTCCTGTCTTAGTCATGTGTGAGTTTTATGTGACATATAGGTTTGTAAATAATTTGTCCTTCTAAAAATGATGTATCTATATAGAATGTCAACTATGGTTACGGAATAATTCATATTAGCGACATTTCTTGACCCAACATATACAGTCGTTTTGTGGATGAATGATCATACGATATATGTAGACAGTCATTTTGTGATTGATCCTACTCATATTTGGTATACGTTACTATGTTAGAGCCTTAGAATGTCGTAGAAGATGAACAATCTAGTGAGAATACAAATTGGTATATCAAGATTAAATTAAAAAGTTGGCAAATGGATACAAGTTGATCTTTATGATGGTTACTTTTCTCACATTCTTATCAATTGGTTATCTTCATGCTGTATGGCTGGTTACTTTAAATGGTTCTTTAAGATATTTTGGTTAATCCATAATGGTAAGGCGGCAAAATGGAATTTGTTACAAATCACTCTTTACTCATATTGGATCAGTTGGAAAACCCCTTGCCTCTTAACCTAGAGGTCAAGGGTTCGATCCTCACTCACTACAAAAGGCCGGAGGTCCTTTTCTACTTTAGGTAGAACCGGAAGCAGCCTCTCTACCTTAGGTAGGGGTATGGTTGTCTACGTCTCAACCTCCCCCATACACCGTGGAATACGGTATTGGGACCCATAACCCGTGGAAGACGGTATTAGGAGTTACTTTACTTTACTTTTTTTTCACTCTTTACTCATATTAAACTTTGATTTCTAGTACAACCACTAATAAAGTTCACCTTAAATTGCATGTGTTTTTACTTGAAAGATTACAAAATATGAACATTTTTAATTAAGTTATTGACTCTCAATTTATTTATATTTAAGTATAATTAATCAACATTCTAGATGTCTACTTTTCCTCCTCCTTTTATGTAAAGGATGGCTTGACATACACCATTCAAATAAATTCACACCCCATTATACTCCGTATTTAAGTATGTTACTGTAGTGTAAGACTCAATTGTAACAACTCAACTTAAGATACTTGTACCTTTTTAATCAAAACTTGTAAAACTTATGTTGGATTTGACAAGTTTAAAAAAGATTTAGCTAGGGTACACCAGTTTCTGACTTTGAAGTGAAATTATGATCAAAGAGTTCAAATCTATCAGAAGTTTGTTCTTGGTGATGATTGATTGATGTTTGTAATTGTACTATTTCATGTACTTTCTTCTAGTTTCTTTTAGGGTGGCCCTAACCGGACGGGGGGACAAGGGTGGCAGGGGGTGGCAGGCCCACTTGTCTCCCCATTTGTCCTCTATTTTTTTTCAGTGTACCCCAGTTTTTGTCAGTTTCTGTTCCGTATTTTTGACAGTTTTAACCGTTTGATTTATTAAACTTTACATTTTCTGTTCCGCACTTTCAGGTTTATAACTTTTTGATGTAAATAAAATTATAAAAATAAAAAAAAAATAAAAAAATAGGGGGGGGGGGGGGGGGGGGGGTTGTGGCTAAAAAATAGACCGGGGTGTGGTAGAGGGTATAAATTTCATATAAGCTGACAAATTTTCCCTTAAATGGCACATTTTTGTCCACTGGATTTTACACATCACCCTCTTCACTTTTTCTTTCTCTCAAAATCTCTCTTGCAATTTTGAAGTACAGTCACATACCTACACACTCTAGTCTGTATCCTATTTAGTGTGCCTGCTGTTTATCTGCTTTGGTACATACATGCCTTTGCTTTTCACTTTTGCTTTAACTTTCCACTTTTACCCCTCCTTGGTTCACATTGCTTTGACCAAGTCAATCCCATACTACTATTCCTTTACCCTAGTAAAAATTTTAGTTACACAGAAAAGTTGATCTTTTAGTCTTGAGAATTTATTTAAGATCTGCGATACTGTAGGCCCTTTTGGAGAGCTAAATGAAAAAAGTCACATCCGTTTAATAGACGATATAACGAATATTCTCAAGTCTTGAAAGAACCGTTTCGTGATAGTACGAACGGTTTTAGGGACTCAAACGATTATTTACACTTTTGTCAAACGAATATGCGTACTCGTGCAGGTGTGCAAATGTATGCATGACAAGTGCTTGCAATCTTTATCTTTTGCTTTATGTGAAAGTACTTGGGTAATCATGGACCACTAAATTAAGCTAATGTTCATGTTTTTTTACTCTGTCTTTTTTGCATGGCCTATGCTGATTGCTATTGCTCAACTTTCGATTTTATGTCTACAGTGTACTTAGGTAAGTATATTCTTTTTCGTATTTCTGTTTCGCCGTATGTATTGTTCTTATTTGGTAAGATGTTAGTATGTTACAAACATGATTCTGATAGAGTTTGAGTTAATAATTAGGTGGTTACGATAAGGAGGACAAGGCTGCACGAGCATATGATTTAGCCGCTCTGAAGTACTGGGGTCCCACCGCCACAACAAACTTTCCTGTAAATTTTTTATACATCTTTCAGTCGTGGTGTCCAAACATTTGTACGTAGACAAGTCAGTAACATTATGATGTATTACGTTACAGGTTGCAAATTATGCACAAGAATTACAAGACATGAAAAATGCTACTAAACAAGAATTCATTGCGTCACTAAGAAGGTAGGTTCAATATCCTGTCTGAACGGTTTCACGTTTAACAAATAAAATATATGTGTTTATCATTTTCTCAGATGTTTGTTCGTGTTTTACACAGGAAAAGCAGTGGTTTCTCCAGAGGAGCCTCAATCTATAGAGGTGTCACAAGGCATCACCAACAAGGTCGTTGGCAAGCAAGAATAGGACGTGTTGCTGGGAACAAAGATCTTTACTTGGGGACTTTTGGTAAGTTATAACATGTGTTGATGTTTTACAGATATTCAGCTCATTTGATTATAGAGTAAATTAGATAAATCGTTCTTCCTTAATACTGTTTGAATAAACGGTCCCCTGATTGCACTTTTTGCTTTGACTCTTGGTCCCTTGATCGACCCTAAATTGTTAATATATGGGAGTGACCATTTTATGCTTTTAAAACTCACTTTTGTCCCTCAAATATGTTCATTTCTTTCTTAGTCCATAACATCTGTTTTTACTTTTTCAACTTTATTTATGTTTATGCATATTAACTCTTGGTAAAATTTGTTGTAGCCACCGAGGAGGAAGCAGCTGAGGCTTATGACATAGCGGCAATCAAATTCAGAGGCATAAATGCCGTGACAAACTTTGAGATGAACCGTTATGATGTGGAAGCAATTTCCAGTAGCTCGCTTCCTGTTGGCGGATCTGGAAAGCGTTTGAAAGTCTCTACCGAGGTGGAACAGAAACCTTCACTGATCAGCAACCACCAGCTATCGCAGTACAGTAGTGGCAACACAGGAAACAATATCAGCTTTGGCGGTGTGCCACCAGTTTACGCTTTGCCATATGATCCAAATTCAACAACACAAATGTATCATCATCAGAGTTTGTTCCACCATCTTCAGTCTGGCAACGGTGGTGCTGTCCCTGAATCATCCAGTGCAATGGCTTTACTACCGCCTCCAGCTGAGTTCTTTATTTGGCCTAACCAGTCATACTAATATGGATCGAAGTTAGTCTTTGAAATAGCTTAGCGCCGTAAGCAAACTTTTATGTTTTGGGCTAGTTTCTTAATTGATCTTTCAGTGCTGACCTTAATCTGGTGATTGATGTAGCTTAGTGGTATTAGTATTAGTATTAGTATTAGTATTAGTATGGTAGGGGATATAACATTTCGGTTTACATTTTGCTTTTGGGGGATAAGTTATACAGGTCTAAATCGAAAATCAGGGATTAATGGCTTTGGCGAAGCTACTGTTTTTGGTGCATAAAATTCTGTTATATGTGTGCTTGTCAGCGTTTAATCCGTTTATGGTCAAAAATCTCAGAAGGATATAACACATGTAGGAATATATCTAGTTGCCAACTTGCCATCATTAAAAATTTGTGCATGAGTTTGACCATTCTTTAGCCATGTTTAAAGTGTGCTCTTTAATCTCTTATGAACCAAATTATTCTTTTAAGCCCAAATGGTAGGCGGCCGGTGTCCAGCATTTAACTGTACTTATTTAATTGTTTTCTTCAAAGATTACCATCGTGTGGTTTTGAAGATATTAAAATATTTTAGGGGTGATGATATATAACAATTTTATTTTCCTCGTGTTTAATCAAAAGTAAAAGCTAACTGACCAAGTAGTCCTGTTTTAGTGAAAGAGCGTTTCATAATTTTCAGAACAAATAAACCAAATCTTGACGAAGTTTACTTCTTCAAATCTGTAATTCCCCCTTTAGATATGTGTATTTAAAGACCGATCAGTTAGAAATGAGTCAAGTTGGTAAAAATTTAACGTGTGATGGGTTTTGTCTGGTCTCGCTAAATATTCAGGACGAGTTTAACCGGATATTCGATGTAAGTCTACGGTTTTCCAGTGAGTCTCTAATATGAGAGCCGTTTTTAACTTGTTGATTTATGGTATAACTGATTTTTTTTTTTTTTTTTTTTTTTTTTTTTTAATTTTGGGTGAATATGGGTAAGTCAACCCGACTCGGGGACTGCCTGACAATATGTTTCGACCCAAATGATCCGATTAGACCCAAAACCGTTTCAACCCGTAACCGGACTCGACCCACCTCACTCATTTTCCCACCTCTGTGGTGTCTTAGAGAGTCAGGATTACATAAAACACTTCCTGTGATGAAGCTCGAGTATCCATAAATACTTTGTGTAATTATTTGAGCTTTTTGAGCCGGATTCTTGAGTTGAGCTCAGGCTGCACAGAAACAATTGTTGTACTGAGCTCGAAGTATGTTTAGCTCGAGCCCTGCTCAACAAAGTTTCAGCCAGATACAATATTTATAGATCACAACATCCACAAAGAAATATCAAAGACAATAAGAAGCTATTGAACAATTTTATCACAGAAGATTAGGGTCTCTCCATGGATTTACCCCTGTTCTTGAAGTAGCTCAATGCATAAATGCTCAATCAACTCTTAAAAGAACACATCTTATTTCCTCAACAATTCTACATATTCCGTTGCTATTCGCTCATTGATTTTAAGTATTCCACCTTTTCCTACAACATACCTCTTCCTATATATCGTTGGAAGTCTTAAAAACGATAGAGGTATCCAGTTAGAGAAAAGATTGAGAGTTTTCAATGGAAGTGTAGGAGGCTATAAGCAGTTAGGACTTAGGTGATGCCAGTGATGTGCATTGATAATCTGATACATTTTGTTACATGAACTTCTATAAACATTGACAGAATAATATAAATCAAAATGGGACTGCATACTTGCAATATCAGGTGTAGGTCGTTTCTTCTTAAAAGTTTCAGGGGGATATATTCATTCACACTGTAACAATTACAAGCTTGCAACATCCCCAATCTAAACCCGCAATTAAACCAAGGTTAGGGCCTAAAACTTCTAAAAGGGGTTTTTTCTAGCCCGACCACCGTCCCTGACTCTCAACAATATACACATGCACACACACCTCCATACTTTGCCTAAACCAAAAAAAGATAACGTACAAACCCAAAAAAATTGATTGTGCACTTGAATAAGCATCACTCCATGACGAGTTGCATGTGGCGATTGAGATCTTTGAGGTAATTTGTAGATGTGTAATCGTCCACGTCACACGCGTCTAAAAGCATTGCTCGCCCTCCACATGTTTTCTTTTTGGGTTCCCCTGTTGTTGGGGTCTCGCCGTTCAGTATTTGTATAGCCTGTATTAAATTACTAATTAGCCAACCACCAGAATACTTGCACCAAATCCATATCTAATTGAAAAAATAGTTACCTGTTTCATGTTTGGGCGTAAGTTTGGCAAGTGATGAATACATGCTGCAGCTGCTGACATTGCACGTTGGAGTTCAATCATATCATAATCGTCTTCTAAACGAGGATCCATGAGTTCTTTGATATTACTTTGCTCCAGAAGTGGTTTTGCCTGTATATTCAAACAAGTCAATCTATGCTGTTACATTATCCAAATGATCAAATCTTTTTCAAAAAATCAACATACCCAAATTACAAGACTTTGACGAGATGAATCAACAGCACGTCGACCAGTAATAAGCTCAAGTAAAAGAACTCCAAAAGAGAATACGTCGATCTTTTCATGAACAATTCCATGCATGAAATATTCAGGTGCCATGTACCCGAATGTTCCTTCGATAGGCGAAACAATATGGTGAACCCATTTTTCAGGGAGCCATTTTGCTAGCCCGAAATCAGATATCTGTATAAGCATGACGAAACTAATGATTCAGTGAGGTATCTAAGAAATAAAGGCAACACTACAATACATGTAGCTAAAGTAGAAGATTAATTAACCTGAGGCTGATAGTCTTCCATCAACAATATATTTGAAGCTGTGATATCCCGATGAATTATCCGCCTATGACATTCACAATGGAGATACTGCAGTCCTTCTGCTATGCCAATGGCTATCTTATACCTTAATGCCCATTCTAACTTTGCTTCAGGATCTGCATAATAGACATATAAGTACAAAAGAATTTAAAAGCGATACAAAATAAAACAATTGCCTAACGTTTGGTAGGTCTTTTTAAGAAGATAAAAAAAAGGATAGAAAGTTTACCATGCAGTAACGTTGCAAGGCTGCCATGAGGGGCGAATTGGAGAACAAGGTGCAAATCAGTATCTGAGCTGAAGCCGATCAAGTGAGCTGCATTTGGATGGTTGATATGAGCTATGATCCCAAGCTCTGATAAGAATTCCCCGACTCTATCCTCGTCTTTTTTCTCTTTCTTTGTTATTCTCTTCACCGCCACAACTTGGCCATCGGGTAAGCATCCTTTGTACACTTCTGCATGACCTCCTCGCCCCACCAAATTAGCTACACCATCATTTTGAGACAAGATAATCATGTAAGTTGATCAGGTTTGAAAAAATCAGTAAAAACAATTAAAATAAACAGTTTACAGGAACAAGTAATGAAGTAAATCTTGAATTAGTTAGACAGGGCCTACTTTTATTTTTCTAAGGGTATTAGACAGGCCCTAATTTTTTTTATTTTTATTTTTTTAATAAAGGGGATTAGACAAGTCCAATTGACTGTATTAAAAGTCAACAACCTGATTTATGATTTGACTTTGACGACTTTAAGTCAAGGTCGCTATCCAACGGCACTAGTCTACATTTTAGGTGAACCAAATTTTCAGTTAGTACGTATGGAATTTGAATTTATATGATATGATTTAACATGGTTGTAATATGTTTACCACCATTTTGATGAATGGTTAACTTATACGTGGTCCATGGCCACATGGGTGAACATTTGGGCGGGTCGATAAAAGCCGCAAGCCCACAATTGAAAGATAGTTACATATATATCACAAAAAAGTTTCGGTAGATTATTTATTACACCCCATTTGGTTAAGATGACCACTTTTTATAGTAATGATTTTTTTAGAACGTGTTTATACACTTATATATTGAGAACATTTAATCAGTTTGTTATGCTTGTTAGACCTACTTTCTAGCAGAAAAGCTAACATATCATCATCAAATCGAGCAAATCAAATAAAAATAGAAACAATAGGAAACATAAACAAAAGGTTATATTATCTAAACTTATAAATGAAAATATTATTGAAGGAGTAAAAAAAGGAACTTTTAGTATATTTTGTTTCTAAATTGGATTCGTTGGTGAAAATAGGTTAAGCATGCATCCCTCGTGATTTGAAAAAGGCACAGGAAAGTGTCCAAAAAGGTGTGCCAAATGGGTTTGTTTCACATCACTAGAAATACTACTTTTCATGGGTATCTACAAAAATTGATCAATTTGTATGACCAATATTTCTTTTTGAAAACATGAAAAGTGCATAGCCTAAAGATAGTGAAGAACAAACTAAAATACGTATATCATCAATGTAAAACAAACAAAAACGAGTGATGATAATCTAAATGTCAAAGACGTAAAGAGCTTTCTCAATAACATAATCAGCCGTTAACGATGCGTAATCTCAAAAATTATATAATATGGCAAATCTCTAGACAATTTAAAAAGGAAAATGATATTTCTTCCTACTTTTTGTTCCTACATATCCTCCTACTCATGAGATTGAGATAAGTGTAAAGATCAATGAATCAAATTAAGAGAGAAGATTAGTGTATTGCACATGTCACATAGTAGAAGGATAAGTAGGCACACTGAGTAGGAGGACGAATACTTAGATATCAAGAAGTCCAAAAAAGATTTCAAAGCCTGAGAGATCCTAGATTAGGACAGGCAATTCTTTAGTCAGCTTTGGTAATCCCATTGTTTGACTTATCGTTTCTCCCAAACTATAGTTCCCGCCTACTAAATTCAATAGAAAATTATTAAAAAAAATATATATAAAATGATCCTCACATGGTCTATAATCTTATATATAAAAACCAAACTGATATTTTCACCGCAACACTATGTCATTATATTTCTAAGTTAGATACAGTATCTATGTGACAAAATGAAGTACTAAAAAAGATACGAGAAACCAAAAAATGAAAAATCGTGGGGCTACCATTAAAAAGTTAGTGACTTAATGGCACTGTTTTGAAACCCGGGTCGACCCGGCCGGGTTAACCGGTTCCGGTCAAAAAAAGGGTCAAAAAACCCCGGGTTTCGAAAACCGGGTTAACCGGTTAGACCCGCCGGTTTTGAGTGACCCGGGTCAACCCGGTTCTCAAAACCCGGTCGGGTTTCGCTTTTTCAAATTTTTTTAATAAAAACCCAAGTTGACCCGGTTGAAAAAATTGAAAACCGGGTTGACCCGACAGTCGAACCGGTTCACCCGGTGACTCGACCGTGTCGATTTCAAACCCGGTTTTCAAAACATTGCTTAATGGGTTTTCTATCTTGTGTTCTAGGAGCACATAATAAAAAAAGTCAAACACAAAAAGAACTTAGAAACACGCAAAAAAAAACTTTAAAGACTCATAAAAAATGTACGTATTTTTTTTAGGTCCTTAGTCCTTTTTATGTTCTTTTTTACCTTCTTATCTTGTACCTAAGACACAAAATTGAAAAAACCCTAATATAAACATCAATAAGTCATTCAACACTATGAAGTAACAACAATAATAATACTTAATACAATCCGAAAATGCTCGGATAATAACAGTTACATATACGACTTAACTCATAAGCTTTTTATTAAGGAGAATGCTCGCACAATATGGGTAACGCTAGACCACATGACCTTCTGTTAAACCACCATACTTTTATCCGAAGTTAGAGAAACCATTTTTACAAACACGTTTCGCAAAAGAGTGTTCCGTCATTTTAACACAAGCAAAAATTAAAGCCTATTGTCTAATTCCTAGCATAGCGTTGGGGTCTGGCTAGTTAAAAAAATCTGTGTTAGCTTTAGAGGTAACTAAATGTTACGTATACTAGTAATGCTACATACATAAAGAGTTTACAAAGTGATCCAATCATTTTGCATTATATTTTATCTTTTTTTTCTTTTTTACCCTCCATAATTTTGTAAACTTTTATGAATATATCATTTTTTTTTTTTACATTTTATATTTTTGTAGCAGAACTTTTTACATTCTAGTAATAAATAAAAATATAAAAAATACTGTAGAAAATAAGAAAATAAAAAAAATAAAAAAGAGAATATGAAAAGAAAGTAAAAGAAGTTACTAACCGGGATTAAACCCATCGGTAGCAACCGCTAATTCACCCAAACTAAAATTCCTCCACGACGGTTTATCAACCACCCACTCACCACCACCACCACAACCACCATCACCACCGTCACCAACCACCGCATCTCCACCATGCCCTTTCCCCAGCTTCTTCAACCACGGCTTAAAAGTCTTCCACTTCAAATTATACACCACTTTCCTCCACCGTAACGATGACGCAGCACTTATCACCTCTTCCTCATCACCACATGATGATTTCTCGTTAAAAGACGAACCACGGCTGCTTATGCTGCTCTGGTTATCGGAATCCGAACCTGATATCGGAATCTCCAATACGCCACGTGGCGATGATTGTTCTGAGTCATCTTCGATATCTTTTTCTTTATCTGTATCTTTAAACGTTTGTTCTGCCATTCACATATAAAAATATAAAAACATTGATAAGCACCAATACTCAATATAAAAAAACAAGGCCGAAACCAGCAGTTTCGGCCTATTAACCAGATAATAATAAGTAAACAAATAGGCGGAAATTGGTTATTTCGGCCTTAAAAACATAATATAAAAAGGTACAGACAATTAGTTACCGGTCATTAGGACTTAATTTTTTTGGGAAACGTGATAACAAAAATAATAAAAATGTTGATAACTAACAACGCTGATATTAATTTACGAGCAGTGGGACATATTTGAGGCCGGTCCCCGGGGGAGGAGACGGTGGCCGGAAAAAATGTTTAGGGAATGGTTAAAAGAATTATTTAGATATCTTGAGAGGGAAATATTCTTTGAATGGTGTAGAGAGATTCATGGGGTTAAATGAAATGGAAGGAATATGACTATATGAGGATATTTATATGGTTTTTCTGTAATAAAAAAAGATTTTGTTGCTTTGCTAGGCGCGAGTTTTTATTTCCTACCAAATTCAATGTTATATGTGGAGTGAGTATTTTTATTTCTTTCTTTTTTGTGAAGATTGTTTTGTCTTTAAAGAAAAATATAGAAATTGGTTTTTGTGTGATTATTAATTAAGAAAGGATGCTTAAGAAATATAGTGTTATTTAAGAGTAATTAAATTTGGACATAATCTTGTTTATTAAGTTAACTCAATTAGTATTGCATGATCTTATTTAAAGGTAGTTATGAAACATGATCTTGTTTAATAAGTTAACTCAATTACAAATCTATAGAGATGGTACAATTGTTATTGTGAATAACTTATTTCTAAAATAATATTTGCTTTTTATATGGTTAAAGATACGCATTTTATTATATGAGTTCGAACCCCAAATGATTTAGATGGTGTTTAGGTTCGCTCTTTTACAATAGTTTATCTTTGTTAATTAGTTCATGAGTTTCATTAACCCCTTTGGAAATAAAAAACAACTCCAATGATTTCTAAAAATAATTTGTTTTGTATAAATTAGTTTATTGAAAATGAGGTGTTATTGGTACCTCTAATGGATTATGATTTCTGGCAACCCCTATATTACCTATATGGCTACACCTAGGGGTGTTATAAAAACTGACACGAGCCGAACCCGAATATGGTTTTTCGTGTCGGGTCAATCGGGTCAAAAATTATATTCGGGTCAACCCAAATTGACCCGGGTTCTAAACACGGTCGGGTTCAGGTATGTTTTTATTAGCTTTGACCCGAATTGACCCGACCCCGACTAACCCAGCTCAACTAACACTTTTACAATGTAAAAATACTCAGGTTGACCCGAACCCAAATTGACCCGACCCGAGTTGACCCGAACCCGAGTAACCCGAGTTCTAAACAAGGTCGGGTTCGGATATGTTTTTTTTTAGTCTTGACCCGAATTGACTCGACCCGATTGACCCGAACACGACCGGGTCCACCTAAATAACACCCCTAGCTACACCCACTCTCTTGTCAGAAGAAGACTGTTTTTTATCGTTTTATTTTTCGTAGTTTCAGTCTTTTAATACTTTTGACTTATCAAATTTTATATTTTTTGTTCCTTACTTTCACTTCGTAGTTTTATACTTCATTTGTCCTAAATTATAAGTCAACTTTCATTTTGCACAAAGTTTAAGAAATTCCCACTAACTACTCTACCAACCAATCAAATATCATCTCTCTTAAATAAAATCTCTTTTGATTGGTTATAATATAAAAGTTTTCAAATATTTTGGGACAACCAAAAATAGCAATATAAACTTATAATTTGAGATGGGGAAGTAAAAATAAAAAAAAGTATCAGAATCTATTTAGGGTACCAATAACCAATCCTTATTGAAATAATGATTTAAAAGTAAGCTAAACCAAACATTCACTTTTTTTGTCAAAAAGTGTAGATTGGCAGGGACACCTCAACCCTGTGTATCATTGTAACACCCCAACCCGACAAGGGTAGAAGTGCCACAAGAATGGTGACATATCAAAGCATTCATACATAATATCATACACAACGGAAGTCTTAAACATAATTCATAAAGAAAGACCAAGCCAAACACAGCTTAAGTCAAAATACATAAGTTCAATGATGAAGAAATAATCCAAAAGAAATAAGAACATAATCCAAATCCAAAGTCATAACACAGGGTGGTCATCTAAGGTAAAAGCTTCCACACAAGCTCTAACTCTCATCCCATAGCAAAAGCCCAGCTCCTAGCTTAGATACCTGCCGCAAGGAAAAGGAAATGCGGCTGAGCTTAAAAAGCCCAGCGAACAGATACATAAACAAAGCAACGATAATGAATAGATCTGTAATATAGTGCATTGGGGAATATCATAAGAAATGAACAAATGAATAATAGAAATGGAAAATAGGATAGTCATCTACCACGAGCCCAAAAACTCAAAGTCATAACTCAACATCATAATCTCAAAGTCGTAAGCCTCAAAATCATAATCTCACAATCAGAGGGGATACCTCTCAGGCAACCAGATAATATGAGGGGTGTCCTCATGTATCATAAGGGTGGAGTGATCAGCTCCTAGGGGTTGTGAAGGGCATGCATAGCACACAGTACCAGTCACCTCAAAGTCAACTCAAAGTCATAATTAAATACACTAAGTATACATGTCTAGGATTGCAACCCATACGCCCCTTACTCAAAGTCAATCTCAAAGTCATATACTCAAAGTCATAATGGCCATAATATTAATCATAAAAAGGGACGGCGTGAGAAATCACTCACCCACACATGAGTCATGCCAGTGGTGCATCACAGACATGCCTATGGTACCTCCATAGGTAGAAGAAACATAAATGGCTCGGGTATCAAACTAAGAGTCAGGTCTCAAAGTCATACAAAAGGTCATATAGCAAAGGTTCATTTCAAAGTCATCTTAAAATCATATAAGGGTTCAATCAAAAGGGAACATAGCAATGGCTTGGGGAATCTTAATTGAATCATAACTCAACATCAATGTATAGGAACCTTTTACTAAAAAAGGCAGAGTATCCGTACCTTATTGCAAGCACAGAAAATAGAAATAACTCAGAAAACAGATGTGGCTCAGGACCTCTCCTTCTTCACACCTAGAGGAGAAGAGGGGGATCATAATTCATTCTTTAAATGCATATCTTTCCATTTTAAGTAACTTTCTTTTTTTTAGTAACTTTCCATTTTAAGTAACTTTCCTTTTTAAGCAGGTTTCCATAAATAGTAAGTTTCCACTTTTAGAAAGTTTCCATATTTAGTAAGTTTCCATATTTAGTAAGTTGAATCATTATTAATGGAAATAAGGTATCTTTTAGCACATTTTCCCATTTAGTCCTTAGGGTTTCACAACTTTACATTTTATACCCTTTACTTCCAAAATTACACTTTAAACCCTTTTTGTATTCAAAGTTACACATTAAACCCTTAACTTATCCATTTTACATAATGAGTACTTATTTTATCAAGTTATTCGAATGAATCCTCATTTTATTCATAATTTACACTTTAAGTCCCTCAAATTATAATAGTTACATATTTAACCCTTTAATTTATAATTTCAACTTTTAATTATCCATAATTGCATATTAAGCCATTAAATTATCAAAATAGCACAAAAACCCCCTGAATATCTTAAATTACTCAAAACAACCTTAATTTTCCAGAAATTACATATTTAGTCCCTCTCTTTTAATTATTTTCAAAACAAACCCTAATTAGTTATTAAATACATTTTAATCCATTTAAATACAAAAATTACACATAGCACCCTCATCTCTCATTTTATTCGAATAGTACCTGATCCAAATTAAGTTTCAAAAATAACCCTTAAGTTTTAAAAGTTACAAAACTCACCCAAAACTTTTATATACAAATCGCATACACATAAAATCATAAGATTAAAAACCCTAATCATAACTAATCCATTTTCAATCATTAACAATCATTAAACATCATTAATAATCACAAACAAACCCTAGATCATAAACCCTAGCCCACGATTTCCTTTTTTTCTTTTTCTTTTTATTTTTGCCGATTTACACACATGATCCAAAATAATTGTTCCAGGTCTTAAAAATTCGAAACAACATTTTTCCCAGGTTATTATGATCATGTAGAGTCCAAATAAAATAGATTTCAAGCCTCAAAAATTCGGATTCAATTATTTAGGTTTTATACACGTTTTTAGGGTTTGATTCACCAAAATGATATCGAGCATGCATGGATCGAATGGAACATTTTAGATGATGTTAATAGGGTGTAAGGGACCTGAGAAAAATACCAAACCAATATTCGAACGTGTGGAAGAGCTGTACGAATTGTTGTATACGCTTGTGATCAAAACGAACCCAAAATGCTCACGCCTTCACCAACGATTCTACAACCTTGTAAATATTTTTCGTGGGTCTCATATCATGTTAGGATCACAAGAAAAATAAGAAATAATTTTTGTGGAGGTCGAATGATGTATAAACGATTTTACCTTTTTATTCGGCTCGACAAGGAGAAAAATGAGACCACGATCGAACCAAGCTTCCACAATTCGAAAGGAATTTTTATAGGACTCCTTGGATAGTGTATGATCTCAGAAAAATGCCTAGGAATTTTGGGGTTGTCGAATGGAGGCTATGGAATATTTTGTGTGTTTCTTTAAATCGGCAATTAGGGTTTTAGGGAGGAAATGGTGTGGGTTTGACCTTTATGCAGGTTTTGCCGAGTGAGGGGGGGGGGGGGGAATATGGGCCAAAATTTCGGCCTAATAGTTAAGGATAAGTTTTTGATAATTATTTTCCAAGTTTTAAAAAGATTTAAACTATTTTTAAATCAAAATAATATCATTTATGTGTCATTCGGCCCCTTAGGGGTATTTTGGTAATTTCACAACTTGTATCAATGTTAAATGTAATTGTTAAAATTATTTGGATACATATCTTGTGCATTGTTTGAAGTTTGGTATTTATTTGGAGACTTAATAAGCTTTTAATTAAATTTTAACTATGTAGGGGCATTTTGGTCATTTCACATGCTTTAGAATTTTAGGTGTTACAACTTCTTCCCCTCTAAAAGAAAAATTTCGTCCTCGAAATTTGCAAAGAATCAGAAATGAAACGAATCAAAACATAACGGAGACATACCAGATCAGAATACAAAGTGAGGATAACTAGCTCGAATAGACTCCTCGGTTTCCCAGGTAGCTTCCCGCTCTGGGTGATTCCGCCAAAGAATCTTAACGAAAGGAATAACTTTATGCCTCATAACTCGCTCTTGGCGATCAAGAACAGCTTCCGGTTCCTCCGGAAGAGACATATCAGGCTGAATCTGATCGAAAGGATAGGATACCACATGCAAAGGATGATAATTGTATCCCCTCAGAAGAGATACATGAAAAACGTCGTGAACATGTGATAGCTGTGGAGGAAGAGCCAAACGATACGAAACCTCTCCAATGCGCTCCAAAATCTCAAATGGTCCAATGAATCGAGGACTAAGCTTGCCCTTGATCCCGAAACGTCTAACTCCACGAAACGGCGAAACTTTAAGGAATACCCTATCACCAACACGAAACTCTAAGTCACGCTGATGCTTATCAGCATAACTCTTTTGACGCGCACGTGCTTCCTTCAACTTTTCTCTAGCAACATCCACTTTCTCGGTAGCAATCTGGACTAACTCCGGACCTTCAATAAGGCGCTCACCAACCTCATTCCAACAAACTGGAGCTCTGCACTTCCTACCATACAACATCTCAAAAGGATCCATACGAATACTCGCGTGCCAGCTGTTGTTGTATGCAAACTCAACCAAACACAAATAGTCGTCCCAGTTACCAGTCCACTCTAAAGCATATGCCCTCAACATATCTTCTAATGTCTGGATGGTCCTCTCCGACTGACCATCTGTCTGAGGGTGAAAAGCCGTGATGAACTTAAGGCGCGTACCCCATGCCTTATGCAATCCTTTCTAGAAACGAGACGTAAACCGTGGATCTCTATCTGATATAATAGCTGTAGGCATACCATGAAGTCTAACAATCTCTTGCTGAAATATGTCCGCCAACTTACTAACTCTGTAGTCCACACGAATAGGGAGAAAATGAGCAGACTTGGTTAGTCGATCAACAACCACCCAAATCGCATCATGCTTCTTACGGGTAAGAGGTAAACCTGTAACGAAATCCATGGAAATCTCTTCCCACTTCCACTTCGGAATTTCCAATGGCTGCAATAACCCACTCGCTCTTTGATGCTCAATCTTGACTTGCTGGCAAGTCAAACACTTCGATACAAACAATGCCACATCATGTTTCATACCATTCCACCAAAAATGCTGTTTAAGATCCCTGTACATCTTGGTAGAACCAGGATGAATAGTGAACGGGGAACTATGAGCCTCCGATAGAATAGTCTCTCGAAGTTCCGGATCGTTAGGAACGCAAAGACGATCCTCAAACCAAACCACGCCAAATTCGTCAACTTTGAACTCTGACTGTTTGCCTTCCTCAATATTTTGAACTATAGACCACAGCTCACCATCCTCCTTCTGAGCTTCCTTTATTCGCAAGATAAGATTGGACTCAACTTTAAGACTAGCCCAATAACCATCCTGACCTCGAATACAAAACTCCACATCAAGAAGCTCTAAGTCATGCAAAACACGAGGATCAAACTCTAAACTCGCAACCATACCAGACTTCCTACTGAGAGCATCCGCGACTACATTCGCCTTACCGGGATGATACTGAATATTAACTTCATAGTCCTTCAGAAGTTCTAACCACCGCCTCTGTCTCATATTCAGTTCTTTCTGGGTGAAAATGTACTTAAGACTCTTGTGATCGGTGAAAATGTCACAAGACTCTCCATACAAATAATGGCGCCAAATCTTTAGGGCGAAAACCACAGCCGCCAACTCAAGATCATGTGTCGGATAGTTCACCTCGTGAGGTTTCAACTGCCTCGAAGCATAAGCAATCACTTTCCCATGTTGCGTCAACACACATCCCAAACCTTTCTTTGATGCATCACTATATATTTGAAAACCACCTGAACCAGATGGAAGAGTCAAAATAGGTGCAGACACTAAACGTTTCTTCAACTCCTCAAAACTACTTTCCCTCTCATCAGTCCAAACAAACTTCTCTCCTTTCCTCATCAATTGTGTTAAAGGCAAAGCGAGACGCGAAAAGCCTTCAACAAATCTCCTATAATACCCAGCAAGACCCAGAAAACTTCTCACTTCCGTCACGTTTGTAGGTCTCGGCCATTTTGTGATAGCCTCAACCTTCGCAGGGTCCATAGTAATACCGTCCGCAGAAACAATGTGACCCAAGAAAGCTACTCGATCCAACCAAAACTCGCACTTCGAAAACTTCGCATATAATCTCTGCTGTCGAAGAACCTCCAGAACCATACTAAGATGTTGCTCGTGTTCCTCCTCGGACTTAGAATACACAAGGATGTCATCAATGAAGACAATGACGAACTTATCGAGGAATTCGTGAAATACCCGGTTCATAAGGTCCATGAAAACTGCAGGAGCATTGGTCAACCCGAAAGGCATAACCAAGAATTCATAATGACCGTACCGAGTTCGAAAAGCCGTTTTAGGAACATCTTGCTCCCTCACCCGAAGTTGGTGATAACCGGACCTCAGATCAATCTTAGAGAAATGCCTCGCCCCTTGCAATTGGTCAAATAGATCATCAATGCGTGGAAGAGGGTAACGGTTACGGATTGTGATACGGTTAAGTTCCCGATAATCAATACAAAGACGCATGCTCCCATCCTTCTTCTTAACAAACAATACGGGAGCACCCCATGGAGACACACTCGGACGAATAAAACCATTATCTAACAGTTCTTGCAATTGCTCCTTCAGTTCTTTCAATTCGATCGGTGCCATACGGTATGGAGCTTTAGATATGGTTTCAGCCCCAGGAATCAAATCAATACTGAACTCAATTTCTCGAACAGGAGGAATACCAGGAAGTTCATCTGGAAACACATCAGTAAAGTCGCGTACAACGCGAATACTATCAATGCTCGGAACATCCACAAAAGTATCCTTGATAGAAGCAAGGAAACCAATACAGCCATGTGAAATCAGTGTCCGGGCTTTCATAGCCGAAATAATCTTTACGGATTTCAGAGGTTGTGAACCCGAATAGACAAAATCAGGATGATGAAGATTACCGAAGATCACCTTACGAGCATAACAATCAATGGTCGCCTTATGAGCAGCCAACCAGTCCATGCCCAGAATAATATCAAAATCAATCATATCAATGGGAAGAAGGTTCGCAGCACGAATACGATCATCGAAACGGAGAGGACAATTCACATACTCAACATCAATAAGCACATGAGTTTTCATCGGAGTAGCAATAGATATACGGTTCTTTAATCGTTTTAGGGTTATGTTTATTTTATTTGCAAGTGAAGTAGATATTATGGAATGTGTAGCACCGGTGTCAAATAAAACAAAGACAGTACGATCTCCAATATATAGAAAACCCGTAATAGTACCTGAGGAACCAGCCGCCTGATCACGTGTCATAGAGTAAACCCGGCCTGAATTAGGAGCAGCCCTAGCATCAACCTTAGGTTCACCAGCCTTCTTCCTAGGACAGTCGACGACTTTGTGATGAGTAGATCCGCACCAGAAACAACCACCAGAAGCCTTATAACAAGGACCTGGATGAGTCTTCCCACAGAAAGTACATGTAGGAGGAGGGGGTAGAGCTTCAGAAGACTTCTTCTGACCCGACGATCCCGACTGCTGATACTGCTGATAATCCCTACGCCGGTTGTTACTACCCTGCCCTTGACGATCACCACCATACCTACCAGAGTCCCGACGATCCTGGTTCCTGTAATCCTGCTGCCTATGACTATAACCACGGTCCTGACGACCCCTCTGATCACCACCATACCTACCATATCCCTGGTCCTGTCGACCCCGAGAATCCTGCCTATGGTCCTGCCGACCATGACTACGAGAATCCACCCTATTACCATCCCTATCACGCTTATTAGACACCCGATCCGCATGCAGCAACTCAATGTTACGCGCGGCATCCTGAACTCCAGCAACATCCTCAAAAGTCGTGTTAACGATCTTGTCCATCACCCACTTCTTCAAAGCCCATTTAAAGTGACGAGCCTGACGAAAAGCATCACCAGTGACCTCTGGTCCAACAAAACTAGCCAGACGCAAAAATCGCTGCATAAACTCTCCTGACGACTCCTGATCACCCTGACGAATCGTCCCGTACTCTCTCTCATACCTTAACTGTTCTGCCATAGGAATATACTGTCTGTAGAATGCCTCAATGAAATCAGCCCACGAACAAGTCTCAGCAAAATCATCTCCTTTGGCCTGAACATGAGCAGTCCACCAGTTCTGAGCATCACCTTCCAGTTTGAATGTAGCCAAACGAGTTTTAAACTCGTCACCACATCCCAGAACACGAAACAATTTCTCAACATGTGTGATCCAGTCCTCCGCTTCATGGGGAGCAGCAGCGGACTTGAATGTGAGAGGCTTGAGCTTGTTAAACCTCTCGATCCACACATGGATACCAGTTGGGGGAGCATGAGGTGGAGCATCAGGTTGAGCATTTGGTGGAGTAGGAGGTCTAGCACCACTACCAGAAGAACTCGGCCCATTCCTGATGTTATTGGCCACTTCAGTCACTACTCGTGGAATAGCAGCTTCCAAAGCAGCGTTAATCATAGCTTGGAAATCAGGGGCATCATCATCCCCATTAGTGTACTGAGTAAAGCGGGTGTTCACCATCTGAATGATCATGGAAAGGGATTAGCAAAACATAAGGGAAAATAAGCACGAAATTGAAGACGAAGCAGAAACCTATACTACCCAAATCCTCACCAGTCAAACCTAAATTCTTAAGGGTCAAATCCTAAGGTCCATAAGACTCACAGGCCATGTTTATGTACTACAGGTCGCAGCCTGGTCTCTGATACCATAATTGTAACACCCCAACCCGACAAGGGTAGAAGTACCACAAGAATGGTGACATATCAAAGCATTCATACATAATATCATACACAACGGAAGTCTTAAACATAATTCATAAAGAAAGACCAAGCCAAACACAGCTTAAGTCAAAATACATAAGTTCAATGATGAAGAAATAATCCAAAAGAAATAAGAACATAATCCAAATCCAAAGTCATAACACAGGGTGGTCATCTAAGGTAAAAGCTTCCACATAAGCTCTAACTCTCATCCCATAGCAAAAGCCCAGCTCCTAGCTTAGATACCTGCCGCAGGGAAAAGGAAATGCGGCTGAGCTTAAAAAGCCCAGTGAACAGATACATAAACAAAGCAACGATAATGAATAGATCTGTAATATAGTGCATTGGGGAATATCATAAGAAATGAACAAATGAATAATAGAAATGGAAAATAGGATAGTCATCTACCACGAGCCCAAAAACTCAAAGTCATAACTCAACATCATAATCTCAAAGTCGTAAGCCTCAAAATCATAATCTCACAATCAGAGGGGATACCTATCAGGCAACCAGATAATATGAGGGGTGTCCTCATGTATCATAAGGGTGGAGTGATCAGCTCCTAGGGGTTGTGAAGGGCATGCATAGCACACAGTACCAGTCACCTCAAAGTCAACTCAAAGTCATAATTAAATACACTAAGTATACATGTCTAGGATTGCAACCCATACGCCCCTTACTCAAAGTCAATCTCAAAGTCATAATGGCCATAATATTAATCATAAAAAGGGACGGCGTGAGAAATCACTCACCCACACATGAGTCATGCCAGTGGTGCATCACAGACATGCCTATGGTACCTCCATAGGTAGAAGAAACATAAATGGCTCGGGTATCAAACTAAGAGTCAGGTCTCAAAGTCATACAAAAGGTCATATAGCAAAGGTTCATTTCAAAGTCATCTTAAAATCATATAAGGGTTCAATCAAAAGGGAACATAGCAATGGCTTGGGGAATCTTAATTGAATCATAACTCAACATCAATGTATAGGAACCTTTTACTGAAAAAGGCAGAGTATCCGTACCTTATTGCAAGCTCAGAAAATAGAAATAACTCAGAAAACAGATGTGGCTCAGGACCTCTCCTTCTTCACACCTAGAGGAGAAGAGGGGGATCATAATTCATTCTTTAAATGCATATCTTTCCATTTTAAGTAACTTTCTTTTTTAGTAACTTTCCATTTTAAGTAACTTTCCTTTTTAAGCAGGTTTCCATAAATAGTAAGTTTCCACTTTTAGAAAGTTTCCATATTTAGTAAGTTTCCATATTTAGTAAGTTGAATCATTATTAATGGAAATAAGGTATCTTTTAGCACATTTTCCCATTTAGTCCTTAGGGTTTCACAACTTTACATTTTATACCCTTTACTTCCAAAATTACACTTTAAACCCTTTTTGTATTCAAAGTTACACATTAAACCCTTAACTTATCCATTTTACATAATGAGTACTTATTTTATCAAGTTATTCGAATGAATCCTCATTTTATTCATAATTTACACTTTAAGTCCCTCAAATTATAATAGTTACATATTTAACCCTTTAATTTATAATTTCAACTTTTAATTATCCATAATTGCATATTAAGCCATTAAATTATCAAAATAGCACAAAAACCCCCTGAATATCTTAAATTACTCAAAACAACCTTAAGTTTCCAGAAATTACATATTTAGTCCCTCTCTTTTAATTATTTTCAAAACAAACCCTAATTAGTTATTAAATACATTTTAATCCATTTAAATACAAAAATTACACATAGCACCCTCATCTCTCATTTTATTCGAATAGTACCTGATCCAAATTACGTTTCAAAAATAACCCTTAAGTTCTAAAAGTTACAAAACTCACCCAAAACTTTTATATACAAATCGCATACACATAAAATCATAAGATTAAAAACCCTAATCATAACTAATCCATTTTCAATCATTAACAATCATTAAACATCATTAATAATCACAAACAAACCCTAGATCATAAACCCTAGCCCACGATTTCCTTTTTTTCTTTTTCTTTTTACTTTTGCCGATTTACACACATGATCCAAAATAATTGTTCCAGGTCTTAACAATTCGAAACAACATTTTTCCCAGGTTATTATGATCATGTAGAGTCCAAATAAAATAGATTTCAAGCCTCAAAAATTCGGATTCAATTATTTAGGTTTTATACACGTTTTTAGGGTTTGATTCACCAAAATGATATCGAGCATGCATGGATCGAATGGAACATTTTAGATGATGTTAATAGGGTGTAAGGGACCTGAGAAAAATACCAAACCAATATTCGAACGTGTGGAAGAGCTGTACGAATTGTTGTATACGCTTGTGATCAAAACGAACCCAAAATGCTCACGCCTTCACCAACGATTCTACAACCTTGTAAATATTTTTCGTGGGTCTCATATCATGTAAGGATCACAAGAAAAATAAGAAATAATTTTTGTGGAGGTCGAATGATGTATAAACGATTTTACCTTTTTATTCGGCTCGACAAGGAGAAAAATGAGACCACGATCGAACCAAGCTTCCACAATTCGAAAGGAATTTTTATAGGACTCCTTGGATAGTGTATGATCTCAGAAAAATGCCTAGGAATTTTGGGGTTGTCGAATGGAGGCTATGGAATATTTTGTGTGTTTCTTCAAATCGGCAATTAGGGTTTTAGGGAGGAAATGGTGTGGGTTTGACCTTTATGCAGGTTTTGCCGAGTGAGGGGGGGGGGGGGAATATGGGCCAAAATTTCGGCCTAATAGTTAAGGATAAGTTTTTGATAATTATTTTCCAAGTTTTAAAAAGATTTAAACTATTTTTAAATCAAAATAATATCATTTATGTGTCATTCGGCCCCTTAGGGGTATTTTGGTAATTTCACAACTTGTATCAATGTTAAATGTAATTGTTAAAATTATTTGGATACATATCTTGTGCATTGTTTGAAGTTTGGGATTTATTTGGAGACTTAATAAGCTTTTAATTAAATTTTAACTATGTAGGGGCATTTTGGTCATTTCACATGCTTTAGAATTTTAGGTGTTACAACTTCTTCCCCTCTAAAAGAAAAATTTCGTCCTCGAAATTTGCAAAGAATCAGAAATGAAACGAATCGAAACATAACGGAGACATACCAGATCAGAATACAAAGTGAGGATAACTAGCTCGAATAGACTCCTTGGTTTCCCAGGTAGCTTCCCGCTCTGGGTGCTTCCGCCAAAGAATCTTAACGAAAGGAATAACTTTACGCCTCATAACTCGCTCTTGGCGATCAAGAACAGCTTCCGGTTCCTCCGGAAGAGACATATGAGGCTGAATCTGATCGAAAGGATAGGATACCACATGCAAAGGATGATAATTGTATCCCCTCAGAAGAGATACATGAAAAACGTCGTGAACATGTGATAGCTGTGGAGGAAGAGCCAAACGATACGAAACCTCTCCAATGCGCTCCAACTTGTATCAATGTTAAATGTAATTGTTAAAATTATTTGGATACATATCTTGTGCATTGTTTGAAGTTTGGGATTTATTTGGAGACTTAATAAGCTTTTAATTAAATTTTAACTATGTAGGGGCATTTTGGTCATTTCACATGCTTTAGAATTTTAGGTGTTACAATCATAATGGTACCCATCAAGCCTACCCAGCAAAGGTTTGATGCCTGTGAAATACCTCCACCCAATACCCAACCATGCTTGCGGAACGAAATCGAACTCGCGTCCTTCAGTTGGTCAAGACATCACATGGTTGGGCCCAAAACATTCACTTTTTAGTAAACTATGTGATTTCAAAAACTTACATCGAAAGTGTTACTGAAAATTTAACTATTCACAATAATAATTAAAGAGTGACTATTAAGTTCAATTTCATGAAGTTCTTGTTTCGCTATCTAATACACATAATTGATATTGTATCATGTTCACCGCAACATGATTTGTTATGTGGTAAATGATTAAAATGTTTGCTCTAACTTAATACATAAGACACTTACAACAAAACCACTTTTATTCGGATTACATGAAGAAATACCAATAATTTGGGCATCCTATAGGTAGCTTTTGATGGATCGAAACAATATTTGGTCTTATGTCTTTCAAATTTATGTCGCGTAAAAATGCATCCTCTTTATGAGGAATAAAAACCCCGAATACATTTATGTGCCAATTAATATTATGATTTGTAGAACACATTTTATATTATTTTCTAGCAAATTACGGAGTATATTATTGAGAGTCAACTACAAACCTCAAAACAGTTTATAACAGTTTATAACACGTGCGTGATTGTGGGCGTGACTGCCGCATTATTGGGGTTGAGGTTAAAACTATATCAACTAACAAAACGATAAGTGAAGGGTGTTTTTGGGTATTTCAATTGTTTATTCGGTGGTTTTCATATTCTCTGTCCCCATTTTAATTATAGAATAGCCCTAAATATTTGGCCTCTCGTTTTTGGGATCTCAATTCATCTGAGTTTTTTTTTTTTTTTTTTTTTTTTCTCCTCCTCCTTCTTTTTTTCAATTTCATATCTCCCCTTTTTTTAGTTGGAAATTTCATATATACTAAAATATGCATTAAAAACATTATATATTATGCATTTAATACTTACATTTTAGGTATATATGAAATTAATAATGAAAGTATGGTGATATATGAAATTATTATTATTATTATTATTATTATTATTATTATTTTAAGATAACTTAATATTTAGTTGCTATTCCAAATATTTTGCAAGCTTTGGTCACTCACTGTTTCCTTGTACAGTATCTTAAACTAGATACCGAAGTTGATAAAATAATACGGAGTATTTTTACTTAGGGGTGAGCAAACGGACCGGATGGACCGGACTGACCACATTCGGTCCGGTCTTCGGTCTAGGCTTTTTGGTTAATTCGGTCTTCGGTCCGGTCCGAACCGACCAAAAAACCGAAAAAACTTGTCAAATCTTGCCCTTTTGGCCCGTGCCCGTTCAGGCTCGACTATTTGGCCCGTTGCTCGTTCGGACTTGAATATTTGTATAACGTGTTTAAGTTTGTTGTATAATATGTTTGATAATTTGTATTTCGTACGTAAATGGTGTTTTATAATTGCATTAACTGTATTTATTGACCAGTTAATTAATTGACTACATTGAATATCTTGACCACATTAATAGTGTTTTGTCTTGTATTTAGTGTTAGTAAATGTATTTTAATTAGTTGTACTTTTAGCTTAAAAACTTGTTATGCTTTAGTTGTACTTTTAGCTTAAAAACTTGTAATGCTGAATTTTAAGTATTTCTATTAAAGATTATATTTAATGTTAGAAGATGTGTTTTAATTAGTTGTATTTTTAGCTTAAGAACTTGTAATTGTATTTAATGTTAGATAATGTGTTTTAATTAGTTGTACTTTTAACTTAAAATTAATTAGTTGTACTTTTAACTTAAAAACTTGTAATGCTAATTTTTAATTATTTCTTTTTTTATAAAACTTAAATGCTTTATAAGATAGTATGATAATTGATTAAATTTTTATATGTATCGACTCTTCTTTTTCTTTTCTTAGTTAATACACATGAACTTGTGTTTATCCTATTAAAATTGATGTTACAATGGAGGTTTATGCACATAAACTCCACCTAAGCTTCATGTCACCATGGACATGCTATATAAACCTCTATTGAAGATGCACGTAAGAGGTTATATTTTACAACAATTTGAGGGCTTGTATCTGATAGTCTGATACGACCCGGTTAAGGAAGTATCGTTAACTTTGCACCCCTTTTAGCATTGTGCTAGCTCTGTAAGAATTGAGGAATAGAAGAGATAGTTATTTGGCTAAAACATAATTGATTACCTTTCATTAATGACATAAAACCTTAAATACTAGTTATATGGTTACTCACACAAACACAAAACTTATCCTAAAACATAACAAGTACTCATCCTAAACACATATCCTAAACAATTGATAACTATGATGTTTATTCCAACCCATCACGAAATCCTTGTGCATATCCACAGGCATATCAGTATCTCAATGGTATCTTATTTTGTGTAAGAAGCTCACCAACCAAATGGTTATGAGTTCAAGTCCTGCTAAGGACATGTGAGATAGATTTGTGATGAAATGTTTTAACATAGTTAAAACTTAAAATTTTCATGCCAAAAAGAGATGAAAAAAAAAAGAAAAAGGTTTGAAGAGAACAATTCATTCAATCACAAGCAGATATGAATTGTGTATCTACTATTTCAGGGATTGTCTCATTTCTTAGGGAATTGTCACCTAATCAGAATAATTCATTGATGGTATCGTAATAAAAATTATCTGTTTCACTGTAACCTTAATGTTTTTGTTAGCAAAACCCAATAATATAACGCGAGATAATTCGTATTTTGACAATTTTCGTCTACTATCTTTGTTCTTACGCAAGGAGGGTAAATTTTACGCAAATTTGACAATCACGTATATTTATGATTAACTACCAAGTGTTAATGGATCCTTAATGAGACATTAAACATGTGAAAATCATAAAACACCTTCGCTTAAAATATGACATTACCACTCTTTTGTTCCTTTTATATTTGTTGGATAAAATATATTACTCGTATCTAATAATCTTTTACATCCAATAAAAATGTATTCCTAGTATTGTCCCATTTGACATTTAGCTTTCAGCGGTCAAGAGACCTATAATTTATTTAATTTCAGACAACCTTTCGACGGTCAACAAAAATGATGCTCCGGTTCAGCTGATTTATATTTTGTATAATACTTTATTTATCTGTAGCAATACTTTCTCATATGCACAAAAAAAAAAAAAAAAAAAAAAAAAAAAAAAAAAAAAAAAAAAAACACCCGACAGTTCAACTTTGTTTTTTGTTGTATTAACTATCAAGTATGAGCATTATGTCTTAAAAAAAACTTAGGAGTATTACGATTGTTGCTTTAGGAGTATTAACAAAATACGTACATGTGTCTTGTTATCTGTTTTTTTGATTGATGGCACTACCGATGAAATTTAAACCCAAGTAATTAGATATTGGGGCAACGCCCGATATATAATTTGGAAAGATATATTGCACGCCAACGGCTGTTAGGCCTGAAGCCGAATAAATCGTTTGATATACATGATCAGCATCCCATAGTAAGAACTTGTTGTAGCTTATATAACAATGGACTTTTATTTGTATAGCATCCGGCCCAGCTGTATGTATATTCTCAAAACAGCAGTATAGAGAATAAGATATGTTTCGTTCTTGCCCGCGAGTGTAGGTGACCACATCGATGGATGGACTCATATTAATTCCTTATATATGTTCCTTAATTATTTCTGTTGCGTGTGCCTTATTTCACCATAACATGAAAGATCACTTATTCACACGTACATATCATATGGTCTGATGAACGTTACTGTATATGCACGTACATAAGTATCTGACTATCTGTATAAACTATATACCGTATAAATATATAATTTTTGTGTTAATCCTTGACAAGACCAAGAGTTTATTACCCTTACCCGTTCTCTGAATCTTTTGTCAATTATAATATCAAAATGAACGTCATCTATAACCACATTATTTTATTATGGAAATAGTTCTAATGTTGAAAGTACACATATATAATTATTACACAAGAATAAAGTCGTCATGTGCATGGAAACATGGTTATACAAGTGGGTGAACTAAACCTGCTACTCATCGACGACATGCTTAACCAATTTTCTTGATACTACAAAAATTAATCATATTTAACAAATGTAAAATTAAACATGCACCACCAACCACACCACCAATTTTGATCATGTCACTTCAGTTGGAGAAGTAAGTTTAACAGAATCTCATCTCTTTCTTTCTACAGTCAATGGACTGTGAATTCAATAATAGCCCCAAACCATGTGTATCTTCAAATGTTAGTCCCTCTACTCTTAATGCTTGCATGTATACCCTATTATACATTATCTATATCTCTACTACATTATAATGCATTTGAGATTATTTTATAATTAGAAAAACTTAAAATTCAGACTCTTAACTTGGTAATTATAGAATAATCCAATTGTTGGTGGCAAACTGGCAACTGTTGTACCCTCTGCTTCATCTTCTGCACAGACAGTGGAAGCATGAGCTGGTATGTAGTTTTTCACATGGACATGATGCAGTTTTTCATTGATGAATCGTGAAAAACATTTGCTTCCCACAAAATTTAGTCAGAGGGTACCCGCTGCCGCATTGCGCGGGTACCGTGCTAGTTGGTTCTAAAGAGAGACCTTTCATTACCATGTGAGTTCAATAGTATACCTTAATAACAAAAGTAAACTAGGGTGCGTTTGGTTCATGGGTTTTGCAATGGGGTCTGAGAATAAGAATGTTAAAAGGATGTTTGGTTGAGAAATACGGGTTTTGATCTTGAGATTGAAACCCACAAATAAGGGTGTCCTCATACCTGTATATAATGGTGGGTTTATAAATCTATTCCCATACCTATTACAACATACTATCAAACTCATACCAAATAGTGATTCCTAATTGCAAACCAAATGCACCCTAAAGGGGTGATTGGTTTGTCAAGGGAATCACTATATGTATCATAATTGTTATGGGTTTTGTAAACCCACCACCTTTAATGGGTTTAGATCATGTCTAGTTTTAACAGTATCACACCTATTTTTATAATGCATACCCACTAATTAGACATTTAGATTAGAACGAAACCCACTATTTTAAGGTGTGTATGGTTTGAGGGTATGGGAATGATGAAATGACTTTCACTTTTAATAAAGTTATTCAATTTATATGGTTTTCAGGAACGGGTATGCATTCTCGAAAGCCCCCCCAATGGTGATGGGTTTATAAACCCATTCTCATACCTATACCAATAATAGTTCCCTAATACAAACCAAACGCCCGGTCCCAAACCCATAAACCAAACGTCCATGAATATTTGACTGGTCAATCTCGTATTGAAGATCTTGCAAACACTCTATGATTCACATTCGGCTAGATGAAGCATATTTTGATGATTTTTGTGTTATCAACTATTCTAAATTATTGTAGTTTAGTAGGTACTAATGAGACTTGTATTAAAGTCGGATAAGATGTAGAAGCAGATAATTGTATGACACCGACTACTGTTAACCGTCAATAATAGTCAACTTCATATTTTATTGGCAGATGCTTTTGATCTCATATGGAACTTATGATTAAAATAGTAATTCTTTTTGTTTACTCTTTTTTCTGGATCTAAAATTAGAATACATTGATTGTCTTATCCCAATAAAAGTTTTATATAACTCATGCAATTTAGGTAGAATTACTTGTGTGAAAAGTAAATGATACACGATTTAATCAACTATTTAAGATTATCGTTACACCAAACCTCAATTTCTAACATTATCAATGTTAAGAAGTTACATATTCATCGACTTTTAGTGTACAATCATCATATTTGTTCTTGAACACCAAGGTTGTAAAAATTGTTATGTGCTAGTCGGGCAATCTGGTACCACCTAGCGATTAATTTGGTAGCCGAGGATTAATTGCGGATTAATCGGATTGTAATTCATATATGTAAAATTGTATTTTTTTTTGTGATTACATGTATAACATAGATGAAATGCTTCAAAATAATTTAATGTCCAAATTTTAAATGGCTCAATTAGTGTCATAAACATTCAGTTGAAATAAAAAAAACGTGCCCTCACATTTTGTGTTAAATCAATGCTCTAGGTGTGTTTGAATAGTTGTGTTGATTGATTTTGTGAAAATCGCAGGGCATACAGAAAAAAAACCTCAATTATAATTTTTGAAAAAAGTTGACCTGTGTTGACCAATTTGGCCGATTAGTCAGTTTTTGTCCGATTTAACCGATTTATGTCCGGTATGTTGACCGACTTTTGACCAATTGGATAACTAAAACATTTACAATTATATAAACACAAGATCCATAAATCTTGAAAGAAACAGCTGCTCCAAACATTATATGAAGAAAATCCAAACACAAAATCAAAACATAAATAAATAAATAAAAATAAAATCAAACCCTATAAAAATGCCACTATCACCATTGTCATCATTATGCAACTAATCACTATCGCATCTGCTCATTGCAATTCCGGTGGCTATAGTTGTTCCGAAACATAATACAAGCACAACCACCACACAATCCTAATGAAATGGTGGCAGTGGCGGCAAAGGGTAGCACTACTACAACCTACAAACATATGTCGATTTTGTGTCTGATGGTAGTGGCCGGTTGTTGTGAGGAAGTTGAAAATCTAAACGAACATGTATTTGGATTCTTATTATTAAAATGGGAATTTTTATAAATTAATGATGTACGATATGATGAGCAAGATTTGAAAAACCTTAGATCTGAAAATTATTGTTGATTGTGGAGGTGGTTGGCAATGGCGTTTGTTTATTCAGATGATGGGTAATAATTAAAATGGGTTTCCATAATTGAAGAAGAATATGTGTGTGTGCGCGCGCGCTATTGAGATGAAGGTAATAATTATTGATTGAATCTGGTATATGTTTGCGAGTTTATTTATTTTTTTCTAATAAAAAACTAGAAAATAGATACAAAGATAAAGGTTGAAGATGAGGGCATGTTAAACGATTAAAATACCCTCATGTGCCTTGTGCACGATTGAGTTAATGGAGAGATACTAACGATCATTAGTTGAAAGGACAAAACATGGAAAAATTGACAAGTTCAAAAACAACTAGTGTACTTACTTTGCGAGAAGGACGAAATGTGCGATTGTGTGTAAACCATAAATACAGAGTTTGGAATTTGCTCTATACAACCAATTGATTTTTCGAAATCCAAATAACAACACTTCAATATGTTGGTTTGTGTATCATTATTTGATTATACAGTGTGAACTATTTATAAGTTAATTGATGTTTTAAAGTAACAACTTTTAAAATTATCTATACATAAATTATTTTTGGCGTGCACGGAATTATATAGCTATATCATCTCTATGATATTCTAGTGGTAAGGTGTTCTTAGTGTCTTAGAAGGACCGAAGTTCAAACATCATTGAATGAACTTCTTGGGATGGCTAGGGAAAAGTTTAGATGCGGGCACATGATTACCTGTCAAGCCACATACATCGGAATGAATATATATTATAGGGTAAATTGCAAAAATGTTCCCTCGCGTTCCACGAAATTGCAAAAATGGGACCGAGACAAAAAGTAGCGCAAAAAAGCCACCCACGTTCCACATTTTCGCAAAATCGCCACTGAGAGCCATTTTCCGTTAATTTCATCGTTAAGTGCCACGTATTTGAGGGTAGTATCGTCATTTTACTGTTCATACTTATTAAATTTGCCGCCATAATCACCTCTGTGCTTGGTATCAATGTTATTAGACCTCAATGGCTAAATTTGCAAAGTAAAATCAAACATCTACCCCCATAAACCCCCCTAGAACCCATATCTTCTCCACCACGACTCGAGTTGACCATAGCAGAATCACAACAAGAATGCAATCAACTCAAATGTCAGAAAACAGAACCATGATAACCACCACCATAACGACAGCGACCACCACCACCAACAACACACACCATCAAACTTCAACGTTTGTGACCACAACAACTGTGACACATCCCCAACAACAACGCCAATGTCCACGTTGTCATTCAGAAGACACAAAGTTCTGCTGCTACAACAACTACAACACATCGCAGCCGCGTCACTTTTGCCGTAGCTGCCACATACACTGGACCCATGGTGGCGTGCTCCGGGACATCCCTGTTGGAGGTGGAAGCCGGAAAAATAGAAAAAGGAAAAACCCCGTGAACCCCACCATCACCTCGGCTTATGTTACCACGTTTGATCAGCCGGAGTACCAGGACTACCAGAGTGTGATGCCGCCTCCCCAGAGCCTGCTGCCGCCTACCCAGGGCCTGCCGCCGCCTCTACATGTGGATGATGCCAGTGATGCGAATGGGTTTGTGTCGTCGTTGTTGGAGGATGTTTGTTTTGAGGAAGGTGTCTGGCCATTTTGTGGCAATTAGTGTAGTTTGTTTGTTGATGTGTTAGTTTTAGTGTTGTATGTACCCCGATCTTTTGATGAATGGTAAATGGTATGGTTGTAAATGGTAAATGAATGGTAATTCGTAGTAGTTATATTTACATAGGACCCAGACTTGCCCATTTTGACAATCATGTTTGACTTTTGCACATGATTGTACATGCACCAAAAGACCCAGAATTGCGCAAAAATAAATCTAAAAAGAAGGCACAAAAATAATGTGCAGGCACAAAAATACCCAAAATTACCCAATTTGACAATCAATTTTGACTTTTGCAGCTAACATTATGGTTGACTTTTGCAAAAATACCCAATGGTTGACAAGCAAAACATAATAAATCAACACAACAAACCATAGATGACAGAAACTTAACAAAATCATAATATATCATTAAAGTTCAAACATAACATTCATAAAAAGGATGGAAACATAAAAGGAACAATCAAAACAAAGATGACCATGAAAGAAACTCTAAAGTCCCTTGACAAATGCGTGCTTGTTGAAGAGCTTGAGCCTCGCTTCTGCCATCTTCTTCTTCAAATCCAAAAGCTCCATAACATCGGACTTTTGAAGCTTCTTCAAGAACTCCAAGCATTTGAACATCTGCACCGAGGGACGCACCAGTTCCATTTCAGAGATCATCTTGTTCCTTTGAACGACAATATCAAGCAACTCTTGATATGCCACAAACAGCTCTTTGGCATACTTGATATCACGCTCTGTCTCCCTAGCAAAAAACACCGTCATCTGGTATGGTAACTCGGTTGAGTTAACAGCAACAGCGAGTTCCTCAAGAAGGACAAATTGAGACATTCTTTTGCTATATCCTTGACAAAGTAGTTTTACTGTTTTTGTTTCTGGGTATAGGCTTTAAATAGGCGTGGTAAGTACATGTGAAACTGTGTTTTAGGCGTGTTTGGGTAATAAATGAAAAACGTTTGGCATCCCAAAATTATGCGCAGGCACAAAAATACCCAAAATTACCCAATTTGACAATCAATTTTGACTTTTGCAACTAACATTATGGTTCAAACATAACATTCATAATATATCATTAAAGTTCATGTGGAACATTCATAAAAAGGATGGAAACATAAAAGGAACAATCAAAACAAAGATGACCATGAAAGAAACTCTAAAGTCCATCAAAACAAAGAGCTTGAGCTTCGCTTCTGCCATCTTCTTCTTCAGATGCAAAAGCTCTATAACATCGGACTTTTGAAGCTTCTTCAAGAACTCTGCGATCACTCCTTGGGTTTCTTGTCAGCAGCAACATTGGGTTTTTTGTCAGCCATCAGTCTTCGCCTCTTGATTGATCTTCCTTGGTCTTCAAACTTGTCCTCTGTGACCACTCCATCTTGGCCAACTCCATTTTTTCCATCTGGTATCACAGCCACATCACAAACTCTTTGTTCACCATCTCCAACTACTTCATCACATTGCTCATCTAGAATCACATCCTCATCACGAACTCTTTGTTCACCATCATCACCATCAACACCATCAACATCCACAAGTGGAAGCAAACTGAAACTAATTGGTTCAGCATAAAGAGCATACACCTCTGTTCCTTCTCCAGCTGCAACAACGTCATCAAGTTCATCCAATGCTTGATCTATTTCAGCAAACATGTCACTAATCTCTTGAGGCTCTTCAATCGCATGCAACTCTTCAGGTTCAGGTACATCAACTAAATGGTATGGATCTCCATGCCATTCTTGATCAACCTCTTCATCACTTGCGTCAGCATAATACGCATCATCAAAATCGAGATCATAAAAATCGAGCAAACCTGTAGACTCCTCACTTGAATCCTCCACAGTCAAGTCTTGGTCAATCTCCCCCAATAACCTTCTGAATTAAAACTCATCACTCATCCTTTTTGTATGATCTGCAATCATTTTTTGGGCACAAAATGTTGGTGGGAAGTCACTGTCAGAATCAGTATCAAAAACAGGTCCAGCCTTCTTAGGTTGTCTTGTCTTATGCCACTCTTTATGCCACTCTAACAATAGTAATTTCCCACTGTTTCCAGTCTCACCATCAACACCCTTTCCAGCAGCCTCATTCATATCATCATCCACTATTTCTTCTATCACCACACCCTTGCCCTTAGTCATCATTCGATCCATCATCTCACACTCAACAATTGAAACACCGGTTTAATATACAAATCCAATTGTGTAAATATAGGAACATACTCCAGAAGTGTCTTCACATCTTCGTCAGACTTTAGTGGTAGCAAACCATCATCCAGTGACTCCCCAGGTATCCTAAAGTGAGTAAACATAAGGGTACTATCCGAGTAACCTAAATCCTCTAACATTTCGCCCAATAATTCCATGGAGAAAACGTCAGAGTGAATTCCGTCAAACCAATCTGTATCTCCAAAGAGATATCTTCTTCCTGGTTTTGAGGTGAATTCACCATTGTGATGGATTTGCAAAGAAAACACCTTTTCATTCAAATCTGTCGAACACATAAAACATCAATTACTTCTGACAACAATAACAAGTTTAAATGGAAAACATTAAAATGGAACAGAGTATTCTTACTATAAAGGATTCCTAAATCAGGTATCGGGGTACTGCGTGTACGATTTTGCCAAAGCTTAACCATTCTCAAGATCTTTACCTGTGAAATTAATGTTCTCCTTGGAAGAAATTGATACCCGTATATAAAGTATTGCTCTAAAAGACTAAATTTGTAAAACAAAACACTGGCAACTTAAGTTATTGGCGGGAAAGGGTTAAAATGACGATACTACCCTCAAATACGTGGCACTTAACGATGAAATTAACGGAAAATGGCTCTCAGTGGCGATTTTGCGAAAATGTGGAACGTTGGTGTCTTTTTTGCTCTACTTTTTGTCTCGGTCCCATTTTTGCAATTTCATGAAACGTGAGGACCATTTTTGCAATTTACCCTATATTATATTTGACTTCTCCAGGTAACTTGAATAAGGATTCTCGTCCGTTAATTTATCCATAAGACCATACTAAGTCCACATTCTAGTTTCTTGTTTTGGCTTATGATCATAATATTAGTGCACGTTATATATGGCCATAATATGATGCACCTCATAACTATTTGTTTTTTTATATCTAAGATCTTTGGCTTATTGGTGTATGGGTTGCTCACCAATCACATGTTGTGGGTTCAAATCTCGTTTGAGACATCTATGAGATATACTTGTGCTATACGACTGGGAAAAACTGTTGTTATAATAGAAAGTATATCAAATTTATAGAAAGAGTACGCACTTGAATATATTGATATGTGAGACTTGAGAGACTACTCTTGACATTCGTCCATAGTAATGGAATCATAATGTAAAATACTACTGTTGGGTCATGTGGGAGGCCCTCAAAATTTTATAATGGACAAAAGAGTTAGTGCACCCTTTTTTAACAAATACTAAGATCATCCATCATTAGTTAATTAGTTAGTGTTCGTTACATCACTATGCAATTCCTAACTGGATTTGGTAATCCAAATTTCTAAGGTTGGGGGCCAACTTAGTGAGAGAAAGGTTGTGCCATGTTGAGACTTGAGAGTAAGAGTGAGAGAGGAGAGACTATTATTGAGAGAAAGGCTATGTCTATACTAGCTATTTTTTTTTGGGAAGGTGATTTTCAATTTTTGGTTTAGAGTCGCACCTGCCAAACAGCAGGCCCTCATCCACCACATACCCAGACTATGTTGTCTGAACCGGGCTCACGCTGGCGCAGTGGGGATTAAGCGGCTTCCGCCCGGAAACCGTACCGCCTCCACACGAGATTACTCGCTGGAGTAACGGCCGGATGAAAACCGGGGCCGGCTTGGATTCGAACCTGCGCAACTAATGGCTCACAGACTCTCCTCTTCATTGCCTAATATCTCTGGAGCATATGGTCCACAAGTGAGGACTTCCCGGTATGTCACCCACCCGGTACTACTCCCACCTGTGGCTCGTTTAACAAGTTAAGCCCCACACACTAGACCACAAGTCCTTTGATCTATACTAGCTACTTTAACGAATCATTATTGAGAATTACAAATTAAAAAGTAAAAATAAAAGAGAAAGCATTAATCGGAAAATAAATATTATTATTATTTTTACATACCGTTAGAGGACTATTATTATTATTATTATTATTATTATTATTATTATTATTATTATTATTATTATTATTAGTGTTTTGGGATCTAATAGCCATAAGTCAGGTGCTCGTTCTAAACGTTTTCCCTCCTTACCAGTATGTGAATATCTTCACAGAACTTGCCTTCAACGTTGTTTGATGAGTTTCGTGTTTGAGGGTTCGTCTCTCTCCGACTCTACTGACGGTGGCTATTTGAGAGTAATTATAATATAGTACTCTCTAGTCTCTATCAAGGCAGTCAAACTCGCGAGTTTATACGTAAGATCATACGATCTTACGTGCACACCAGTCAAAATCGTGTAGGATCGTGGTAGGATCGCATCTGGGGTAGGATCGTAAGTTAGATCGTAGGATCGTACGTAAGATAGTAAGATTGACACGCGATCCGAGTTCACATTTTTTTTTTAAATCTTTTAAGTCCGTCCCACTTGCTTAGGTCAAAAACCCAAACGTGTGTTTTACTAATGTCTAATAAGTAAACCACTATTGTTTCATTTTCTAAATAGATTATAGTTTATACATAGTTTTTTACTTTTCTAAATAGATTATAGTCTAAAAGTGTTCAATAGTTTAATTTACTTTACTTCACTGTGATTAAACTAATCAAAGGTATGTTTTGGAATGCCACTTATGAAACGTTTGTTTTCTTGAAATCAAGTTGATGACTCGTATGTTTTGAGACATTTAGGACATATGTTATGTAATATTATTCGACTAAATCTTTAATGTAACGATTGAAACTTTATTTTTTTGTGTTTTATTATTACTTTGGCGTTTGAAATTTGAACTTTGTCATTTTCAAGAAGATATTATATGAATTTATCTTTGAGGTTGAGTAGAAATGTAAAAGAATTTAACTCGTATATCATTTGTTTACAAAATATGACAAATTGGTAGGATCGTAGGATCGCGATCCGATCCTATGATCTCGATCTTGCAAATACAAAAACGATCATGCGCGGTATCGCGATCTTGAGAGCCTTGCTCTCTATATTTGTTTAACATCATGCCTAATCCATTTATTATGTTGTAATGTTATTTATATTTGACTTTCCATGGATCGGATAATTGGTGTATAAGAAAGTACACCGCTTAGCACATACGACGTAGGAAAATACCTTCATTTAATGTTTGATTATGAATCTGTTCAATTCAGAACAAGAAAAGCGTGGGAAATTTATTTTGAGAAGTCATGAAAAAGGCCAAGTACAGACATGTTATATCAATGTGTCATAATTTAAAAGTCAAAACCAAAAAACGTATACGAAGGTAAACAAATAATTCAGAAACACAAAAGTGATAGTATAATTCTTAACAGTGCTTAAGATGGTAAAACTGACTCTCAGGAGAAAGTTGCTGAAATTTCTCGTTTGTTTTTCCAGAGCTTTTAGCTCTTCATCTGCAAATCATGTCTGCAGAAGAAGAGGTACACCTAAGCTCTTCATCTACAAGAAGAAGGCCATTTGTTTTTTGTGATATTGAAGTACTTCTTTCTTTCTTTCTTTTTTCACTAGTATTTTTTGTGATATTGAAGCACTTTTTTCTTCCTTTCCTTTTTCTTTTCCACTAGTTTTTTTTTACGTTTTCGTTCATTTTTTTACGTTTTAGTACGTTTTTTATGTTTTCGACAGTACTTTTACGTTTTTGTCTTTTTTTTACGTTTACGTCTTTTTAACGTTTTCTTCCGTTTTTTATGTTTTCTATCGATTTTTTACGTTTTCGTCTGTTTTTTACATTTTTGTCTGTTTTTTTACGTTTTCCTCCGTTTTCAAATGATTTCGTAAGTTTTGTATGTATTTATGTTATTGTACATTTTCTTACGTTATCTTACGTAAGAAAACGTAAGAAAAAGGACAAAAACGTAAGAAAATAGACGAAAATGTAAAAAAACAGACGAAGACGTAAAAAAGACAAAACGTAAAAAAATGGTCAAAAACATAAAAACAAAACAAACAAAAACATAAAAAAAAAAACAAATGAAAAAGTTTTTTTTTAAAAAAAAAAAAAAAAAAAAAAAAAAGTCTAAAACTTAAAAAAAACAGACAAAACAGATGAAAACGTAAAATAAAAACAAAAATGTAATAAACGGAAGAAATGAACTAAAATGTAAAAAACCGAATGAAAACGAAAAAAAAGACAAAAATGTTAAAAAAATTGACGAAAATGTAAAAAACGAGCAAAAACGTAAAAAAACAGATGAAAACGTAAAAAAGCATATGAAAACGTAAAAAAACTGTCGAATACGTAAAAAACAGACGAAAACGTTAAAAAATGGTCAAAAACGTAAAAAAACGCGAAAACGTAAAAAAACAGATGAAAGTATAAAATAACGGACGAAAACGTAAAAAAAGAACGAAACCGTAAAAAAGGACGAACGTAAGAAAAAGCCGAAACGTAAAAAAGGGTGAAAACGTAAAAAAACAGACGAAGACGTAAAATTATGGTTGAAAACGTAAAAAACTGTCGAAAACGTAAAAAAAACAGAAGAAACAAAAAAAACGATCGAAAATGTAAAAAAACGGCCGAAAACGTAAAAAAACAGACGAAAACATATAAAAACGGATATTGAGAAAGAGATGTAGAGTTTGTGAAAGTAGAGTCAAGAAGTGAAAAAAAATGTAAAAATTGAAAGATAATATCTAAAATTTAGAAGAGGAGAAAAATGAAAAGAAGAACTTATGTTTGAAAAAAAACAAAAAAAACATCTGCCCTCTTGCATATGAAAAAAGTGAAAAGAGAGAAAAATTGCTTATTGTGAAAAAAAACAAACGACACATTAGACAATATATGATGGTAATTCTTAACTCATTTTTTTGCGCGAAAATCTCTAAAATGAACACATATGGACCTCATAGTCATAATTCCTAATTTGGACAGAAAAGTATATCTACAAAATAACTAGTTCGGTTGACCCACTCAGCAGTTACATCCACATAACAAAGTGTTAATATATCTGTGAAGAAGTTCAATGAGTAAAAAACTAAGGGTGTGTTTGTTTCATTACGATGTTTTAGGTCTGAATCTGACTACAACATCTTACCAGTAAGAGGTGGCTAGAAAGTCTAAATCTGAACGAAATAATGTTGTTTGTTTTTGTATAATTGTCTGAATGATTTTAAGTGCTCGTTTCTGCAATTTATTTAAGTAACTTATGTAAATATGAAATAAGATTTTTTTATCATAAATATAACATAGTTAATAAACCATCAAATATATTATATTAACACGAGTCTTCAATCTCTTATCGAGTAATAGTCAGTAAGACAATTCTCCCACCTCTTACTGAGTAAGATGTTATATGTCTAACTGGGTCTGACTCAAAAGAAAAAAACAAACAAGCAAAACGTCTGTCCACCTCTTACTAGTAAGAGTAAGTGGGATTAAGAGGGCTAGTAAGATTTAAAAAAAAAAAAAAAAAAACAAACACACCCTAAGTAAACTATTTAAACTGGTCGAGGGCCGGGTAAATATGCTTAAAGTATTCAAATTGAAGCATGCGTTTGATAACTTGATATAGCATACAGAGTCTCTTATTGTCAATATATTTTAATTTGTAGGCCTTTTAACGACTTGAACAATTAAATTCCTTATAGTTGTTCTACATGTTTTACACATATCTTGACCTTTACGACAATACTATAATACTGGAACTCCTTCTATAACTTAGAGGTTAATCTGAAGAATTCAAAATATTCTTATCTAAACATATACGGAGTATTTTTCTCCGGTTTCTGATCATAATTAATTTGTCTTGAATACTTTTTCGTGAATTTATATTAAGATATTAGATATGAACGTATTGACCGAAATGAACTACTTATATATATGTGATTCATGTGTAGAAGTGTTTAAAATAGGATAAAAATTGATTAATGAGGAAATGGATTATACGGTTTTAATTTAATCTCTACCATGGACATTTGTTTGGGTCTTTGTCAATAAGCCCAACCCATCCCCCTGCCCATAGCCTAGCTGAAATTTAAGACCAAAGTTTACATATAAATATGTATCATTTTTCTATCAATCCTATTTTAGTCACTTAAACATGACACTGGTTTTTTCGAACTCTCTTCATCTCAAATTTATTGTACATACAAGGTTGGCAACGGTCGCCACGTTGCGGGCGTCCCTGTTTATTTTGTCCAATGTTTTTTTTTTTTTTTTTTTTTTTTTTTTTTTCATAGGCAAAGTATAATGTTTAACTGGCAGTTGTTCTACTGTTTTTTATCCCTTTTTTTTGGGCAAGTCTATGCAATTTGATTACGATTGCAGCAATGATACTAACATACTCGGGTAATAATACTAATATTTTCCAAGTCAATAAACATATTTTGGTAATAATACTTACATGTTCCAAACGCGTGTTCCAGTTTCCTGAAAAGGCTATGTATCTGGTATATAGCATTCCCATCGTCGAAAGCTATTTTTTTTTTTTTTTTTTTTTTTTTTTTTTTTTTTTCAGTAGTAGCAGTGAACTGTAACCTGATGCCACAGCAGTTTCAGACATCATGCAGTTGTAACCCTTCGACTGTCAACTCCTCCATGCAAGTCCATCTACTATACCACTCCCTGTTTGAGCTTACTTGAAAATGGAGTACTTGTCTCTTTCTTATTTCGGGCCTGCAAGCATAAAAATGTAACTTTAGCTGGTTATTGAAAATTATTGAAGTTCTAGAAATATAAACCTCCATTCTTTACAATTATGAATATTTTAATTTATTAAAGATTGAAACCAAGAAAATGAAGCAGTTGATCATAAAAACATTAGACAATGTAAATACGAAGCCTAGTTCCTTTTAACACCTGCTACTTGGCAAATGACCAATTCCAAGATTCCGAAAACGAAATTATACATGCACCTAGTACTATATCCATTGAAAAGTTACTGAAAGCGGCCGTTGTTAATTTGGTGTAACAACTGCGCAGAAAGTAGCGGCCTAGTACTATATGAAAACGATAGTTAAAAACTGAAATTAAAACGTACCTTTTTTTTCAGGTTGTTTGACTCCAATGTACTTTGGAAAATCTTGTACACGACTGCAACCAAACATCCCTCGAGCTTCACTTCAGTATGCATTGAAACGTCTTTCGACGCTTCTTTCAGCAACACATAGTCTCAGATATAGAAACTCACCGCCATTATAAAACTTCTGGCATGGCTGCACCCACATTTTTTGTGTGGCTACTACGCCAAAATACGGAGTTAAGTGAAATGCGATGATCATCATTGCCTTAATAGTTATGGGCAAAAGAATTCTATTGTATGTTTGTTCTGAAAATGTACCATTCATGTGACATTCAAAATACATTTTCTGCAAAAGTGTTACCGACATGTTTTCTAACAATGCACAGGCTCAAATATACCAATTCACGACCATTATAAGCTTCACGCCGTGGCTGCAACCACATCCCCATCGTGGCTGCCAAGGCAAAATACAGACGTAAGTAAAATTAGAAGGCTCAGAACTTAGTTCGTCATAGCCAGCTTTATTTGACATACCGAAAAGGAATATATCACCCGCCATGGCTGCAAACATCACTTCTGTGATGATGGCAACAACATAGCATAACTGAGCTTAACCCAACCATCATCAAACCAAACATCAAAACCAAAGTACATTTACGGGGATACTCGGCCCAGACCTGTTATCGGCCTAGGCTTAGAATGCGTTATCGACCCGCCATGGCTGCAAACATCACTTCTGTGATGCTGCCCCGCCAAGATACGGATAGATTTGACATGCTCTAAAAATCCAAGTATCATCAGACGAAACATGATAACAGTATAGCATAACTGAGCTTAACCAAGGCATCATCAAACCAAACAACATTACCCAAGCACATTTAAGGGGATACCCGACCCATACCTGTTATCGGCCTAGGTTTAGAATGCGTTATCAACCCGCCATGGCTGCAAGCATCACTTCTGTGATGCTGCCCCGCCAAGATACAGATAGATTTCACATGTTAAAAAAATCCAGATATCATGAGACTAAACACCATAACACCATAGCATAACTCAGCTTAACCAAGCATCACTTCTATGGTTGCATCAACCAAATTGACTGTCTAGCTGCAACCGTAACCTGGATCAAGTTACCTCGCCAAGACACCGTCGGTCTTGGCTGCAACAATAACCCAGATAAGGCATAGAAGACAGGGAGACTTTCCATGGTTGTAATCACCAAACAGAGTGGTTGCCTTGCCAAAAGTGATGCTTTTGGGTTTCCCGGCAAAATGCCTGGCTATCGAGGCCCGTTTATTTTGTATATATACATAGCATTACCACCTGAATGGATTAGGTACATGACATCTGTAGTATATGTCTTATGGTAGACAAAGTTAGATTACCTGATGCCTTGGTCGCAGAAATGGAGGTTGTTGTGGCGATTGTCTATCGCACTCTACCATCCGTCCATGTTTTGAATCCAGGCAAATTGGGTCAGAGCCAGGACACAGACATTCTCAAGTTTGTATGAACCCACTACCATTCATGTAAGACCCTTAAAAGGCCAGACATAACGAAGGCAAGAAAACAACAGTTGATGTGTTAGCATAAACAGCTAAACAGTCCGCCAAAGTATGATCTCAATATAACTCAAATCAATAAATAGCCTGAAAACCAATAACATAACACCTAAATCATACAGGTATACCTAGAATCGAACTAATCCAAACAGAAAAACCTAGAATGGAACTAATCGAAACAGAAAAAGTAATTGTACAAAACTATCATCATCGCCTTAATCATCGTTGCAAGCACAATACTAACATGCTTGCTACACCAAGATACATTCTGAGGTAAAGAATAGACAAACATACAACTAAGCAGGCTCATATATGCACATATAAAATTGACACTAAATACATGGCATGGCTGCAACCACAATACTGGTTGCCCCGCCAAGGACTGTGCATTGAAAAATGTAAGTGTATAAAGCTATCATCATCGCCTCAATCATATGGTGCATTACCTTGTATATATTGAAGGACACAACGAAACTGGTTTATGCTTGGTGTTCAAATGAGTAACAATGCATCCGAACACAACCGGAGGATATCTAATAAACATTTGAACTGGGACATGGCGGTACACACACCTGGTTGCATAGCAATGATTAATGCTATAACGTCCAGTGATTGCCCCGCAATGTTACATCCAAATTTCAATAACCCTTTTCCTCTGAAACAGATTCTAAGAACCATCACAACCTATATTCACATATAAGCATATCGGTCTCAAAGCACTTCCTGGTTTTTTTGGCCACTCTCTATTTTGTTTAATCACAATTTAGTCCACCCCCCGGCTGCAAACACGTTACCGTGATGCCCTGCCATGATAGGGGCGCATAAGGCTAATTACAACAACCTCAGCATGACTGAAGGCATAGGTGCGCATAAATTATAAATACATTTTTCATTTAAGCATTTCATCAAGCACTTGGTGTGCAACCAATCTCCTTCATAAGCGGTCTTTCATTGGGTGTTTGTAATACCCGACACGGCTACAACCACAATCAAGGTGTGGCTGCCATGTTTAATCTTTTCATCAACACTTTTAATAAACCCCAATTCATATCTAAGCAACACATAAATGTAGAAATTTTTTCCAGAAGACCATAAAACATGGCATGACCAAATAACCAACAACAGCAAATTTAAACTTACAGATTGTAGAAACAACCAAAAACCACTCCGTCACGAAAACCCCTCACAGTGAATCGTAGGATCTTGAAGCAGAAAACAAAAGGCCCAAAACATCAAACCCTAACATAATCGCATACATTTTACTATGTGTCTCGAGAATGTTCCACCGCTATCAAGCGGCACCCTTTGTACTCATGAGCCGGATTGGGCTAAGAAAGCAACGGATTAACCGATTGAGCAAAAACAGGCCGGAAATGGCCCAGTAATTTTGGCGGGAAATGCCCGGGAAAAACGGCACCGTATGTCTTTGGGTTTAATATAAACTGTAATTTTAGTTTTGAGTTACCTCAAATTAATTTTCCACTACTAAAAGTATACTGAGAATTGTAATACACTGGCACTGGCACAGTAAACTCTAACTTTTCATATAAAACACTTATATATATTTATTTATTTTGACAAGAAATATATTGTACATATATATAATACAGACGAATTAAAAAAACGCCGTTTAACACACTAAAAAATATTTGGCCCAATAATATCAGCTTAATAAGCCCAAGTTAAAAAAAATAATAATAGAAAAAAAAATCACAAAAAGCCGTCCGAACTGCAATAAGTTGCAAAGACTACACTGAATTTTTTGCTCCCCAAAAGGTGTAAATCGGTGGGAACACCCTGATCCCATGCATCTTTTGATGCCAACTGGACCCTTTCCCAAAGACCCGGCTCCATGAAATGAGCACGTGTTCTCATTGACCTAATTAGTCGGGAGTTGGGATATAATTCTAGGCCATTTTCTCCAATAGGCCCTCCTTAGACCGGTCAACTCATCGTTTGCGGTGGAGGAATGGTATCAAATGGGCTTTAGTGCCAAGGAAGAGACTTGAACCCAGGTCTATTGACTTGAGCCTAAGCACCTTTACACTGAATTTTTTGCTATCTACGATTTTTTTTTATATAACAACCTTTATTTACTAAATATCTAACAAATATTTAGTTATTTCTTTAATAAAAACTATACTACCGAAAAGGCCTCTGGGTTATGAACAAAATAAGCCCAATATTGATATACATACGTTCTAATAAAAAATCTTGCAGTTATATATATATATATATATATATATATATATATATATATATATATATATATATATATATATATATATATATATATATATATATATATATTTAGAGAGAGAGAGAGAGGGGGATCGGGTGAGGATTGACATCTAAGTACGGATGGTGCGGATTAATCACAGCCATCCATCTAGTCAACCACCTTATCTTTAGTTAAAAAAGCGGAGTGACAATATCGTAAATATCCCGTCTTTTTTAAAAGCAGTTAATATCATATTAGCTTTTTTTCTTAAAAAAATTCAAAAAAATCTGAAAAAAAAAGGGATAACAAGTTATTAAAAATCGCTGAAAAAAAATTTAAAAAAAAATCATTTTCATCGTTAAAGGTATTGTGATATTAGCATCTAATTTTTACTTTTTTACAAAAGTCAAGATCTGATCTTGACAAGTCAAGATCAGATATTGACTTTTGTAAAAAAGTCAAAATCAGATTTTGATATCACACAAGCCTTTTTTTTAATTAAAATTTTAATATCACAATAACTTTTTTGATATCATAAAAACTTTTTCTTAATAAAATTGTTAATATCACCGTAACTATCTTGTGTTTTTTTATATCACGGTTCATTTTTACATGTAAAAAAAACTTAGTATCACGGTTGGTTTATAATATCACTTTTTTTTATAAATATCACCGTATCATAATATCGTTAATATCACCATAATTATCATGCTTTCTTAATATCAAAGTTAATTTTCTTAATATGACCGTAACTTTTCTTAATATCATAATAAAAAATACAGTTATATTAAGTTTTTAAAAAAATATCAAAGTAACTTCTAAAGTAAAAATTTCTTTAATATCAAGGTAGAACTCATAATATTGTTAATATCATGGTAGGACTCATAATCACTAAAACAAAAAAGTGCTCAGAAAATCTGAAAAAGTAAAAAAATGAAAGAAGACAACAATAGTAAGGAGCACTCAAAAAGAAAAAAATTAAAAAAATTATTTGCATGGTCAATTGGTACCGTGATAATAGCCCGTGTGTGTGATGTGTGTGTGATTAGAATGAAATAGGTTAGGAGTTATGAGTGTTCATAACTAACTAGGTTATTTATCGGTAGATTCAAAGGTAACAAAGAAAACCGAATAAGAAACCGAAACCAAACTTATTTAATGAGTAAAACAAAAAAACCGGACCAAAAAATTGAAATCAAAGATTCGGGGTTTGGTTTTAAACAATAACCGCCTCAAACCGTTCCATACTCACTTTAGTTTATACGTTGAGGATGCTTTATGCAGGGGTAATATATGTTGACGGAGGGATATGGACGGGGATGAAGCTTCAATGGAACTAGGGTGATCCTTGGCCCCTCAAAAAATATTCACTATTAGTGTAACTTGTTTAATTTGTTAGTGCAAAATAAATATATTTGACCTTTTAAATTCAATAATTAATGCTTCGCTCCTCTAAGAAAATGGTTTAAGCTCCATATGAATCATGTAGTATGTTTGGCGAAAGTAACTGTTGCTGAAACTGGTGCTGGTGCTGGAGATGGTGCTGATGCTGGAGATTATAAAAAGAGATTATTTTTATAAGATACATGAAGTAAAGGATCTGGAGTAGCAAGGAATAATGAGTATGAATTAATTCTGCGAGTCATCATGAATTAGGGTTGTTCATGGGGAAGTTCGGCTTGATTAGATTATTTAGAAGATTATTTATTGTGAAGCGGGTAATTCATTTTACTACCCGAAACCAAACTGTACTAGGCGGATAACCAAATATGTGGTTATCCGAAATGAGCGGTTACCAATAATTCGGTTCATGGTTAATCGTTATAAATGTTTAATCGAGCTTAACCACATGAACAATAAATTGATCTAGAACGTACAATGTCATTTTAGTAAAATTAATTAAGATTAATATATGGATTGAATTCATATTAAAGTTATTCCGTCACAATAGCTGCATTCAAATAAACATATATAAAATATTAACAAAAAATGTATACTCGACATTTATAGTTACAATAACGTTAATCAATTTTGCACACATAGATGTTAGTAAACGTTTAAATTAGAAGAAAATAAAGCCTTATACAATAAAATTAGTGTAATAATATAATTAATAATTATATAATTACTTACGTATTTAGTTAAAAACATTTATGTATTTAATACACGGTTCGATTCGGTTAACCGCGAATATCTAAAAATAAAAACCTAAACTGAACCTTGATAAGCGGTTTTCTTGATTTGGTATTTTTCGATTTTAGGTTTTTTGGCTTTAGATTGAAAGTGTTCGGCTCGATTTGTCTGTTTCTCAAATTTTTTAAACACCCCCACCAAGAATTGTTCGTTTGTTTATAGACCCAAAACTCTTTTACCTTATAAATGAGGTGCCCCATTTACAACGGAATGCACTCCACTATACAGTGTCAGTATGGTCCATTGTAGATGATATTCTTTAGTGTTCGTCATATTGAGTTATTGACAAACTATACAGTGTCAGTAATCAATTTGGCCCATTGTTGATGGTTTTTTGTATGAAGTGTTGATCGACATCTTTTCCCTCACCACATATTCAAACTTCATCTTTATCATCACAAAATGAATCGAACACTATTATATTATATTTTTATATTAAAAAAAAAAAAAAAAAAAAAGAGAAAAAAAAAATCAATTTCAAAACACTTTGTGTGTCCTTATATATAGAGTAAGTGATCCATTGAAATAACCTAATAGATATTAAATTAGTTACAAATATACACGAAGCTATAAGTAATATAAACTGATTTTGTTATCTAACGCATATAAAAGTGAATTGTTTAATTACTAGACTAGGTACCCATAAATAGTAATAGAAATTTATATCGTCAGATAGTTAAAGTGATATTTTGGTTACACAAAATACTTAATCTAAATATCATTATAACTATTTGTTATTATAAAATCTCATTATTATGCATAGGTACTCATCTAGTTACCACAAAAGTAACAAAAAGGTTATGATGTTTGTATAGTAGTATTAGGATAATTATTTAAAGTATTAAATATAAGTTTATGGTGCATGTCTAAGTTTTTTAAACCGTGTATGTTTAATTTGTATTTCTAACTTTTTATTTGTACTTTGCAAACCGTATATGTCTAATGAATTCAAGGTTTCATTTCATTTATTAGTTTATAGTTTTCAACTGTGTGCTTCAAAGTATTAATTTTAATTAATTTCTATTTTATTTATTAGTTTCTAACGAGTAATTAGGCTACCGCAGGTTACGACGGAAGCCGGAGCCCTTGAAATGCCATCTATAATTATCCATTGTAAAAATCACAATTTCTTAATTTATGTAAAATTCTATACATAAACAAACCAAAAAATTGGTACAAACAAATTTAAAGAACAAATAATTATACAATTTAATAAACAAACAAATTGATTAAGTTTAATAGATTAAATTTCATTCAATTTCACAGTTGCACTAAAATATTAATTGAATATAAGAATTCTCAAGAACTGTTGAGTCTGCTCGATATAATCTTAAAGCATTACAATGTGAAGCTTAACATTATATCAAGCACCTCAACACTCGTGAGAATTATCAAATTAAATTAACGTTTTCAAGCACAAAAGTGAAAATGCACGAAACGTAAGAAAAGTGCCGTCAAGAGCCCCTGGTTAAGCAAGACCAGTTCATTACTTTTTCCCCAAAATTTTGGGCAATCTCGCTAAAACCCCACTAGATCGAGATCATTTTCCAAAAGGAAGCCGTTACCGAGCATTTTATAAATAGGCGATGAGTTGGTTCCACACGTCTGCATCATAAAGTGAGCATCAAATTGAGTAGTCTATGTCATATAATGTTTGACTTAATATCATGTCGCCGCTTAGAGCATCTTCAATGCAATGCAAGGTAGAAAAAAAACATCGAAAAGGCTTTGTGAAAAGTCTTTAAAGATGACTTTCTCCGGAAAAACCTTCAATTTAGCCTTTTTGTTTCCTATTAAAAGATAGCTAACTTCAAAACATTAATATCTATACTACTATATAATGTATTTGAGACTATTCTATAATTAGAAAGGCTTAAAAATTCAGACTTTTACTTACTAATTATGGAAACAACCACCCCTAACAATCACCCCCAATAATTTATAACCACTTCAACAACCACTCCCAACAATTTGTAACCACCTCAACAACCACCTCCAACAATTTGTAACCACCTCAACAACCACCCCAACAACCACTTTCCACCACCCACCTCCCTCCTCTTCACCCCAACAATCCGCCTCCGCATCGCGCGAGCACCTTTCTAGTTATTTTAAATGAATCTATAATTGCACACACTGAATGATTGAACATAACATTTCATTAACGTATACATAATTTAGCACTTCAATTATTTGAAACAACAAACCGATCATGTACCAAAAGCATTAAGCCACATCCTTCAAACGTTTAACAATCGACTGTCTTTTGCTTCTCCAAATAATCTACGAAGTCGTCAATGTATTTCTTGTGTAATTTAGCATCATCAAATATTTGACTCCACGCGATTGCGTTGGCCTTGTAGATCTTCCCTTCATCATCTAGAACAACAGAGCTAAGTGATCTGGCCACCGAGTCCTTGGTGAACGAGCCATCTTGGTCATTTCTAGGCACCTCAATTCCCAACTGTTTCTCAACCAGGACTCGAGCATTTAGACCTTGGTCCACCAAAAACGGTAACATTATTAGAGGGTGACCAAACATTAGCCCTTCCACAATCGACCCCCAACCACAATGAGTCAGAAAAGCACCTATCGACTCATGACTCAATATCTTTAACTGAGGTACCCAAGTTGTCCAAACTATCCCTTGGTTCCGGGTTCTTTCCAAGAACCCGTCTGGTAATTCCATTGAGTCAGACTCGGTGGAACCTGCAGGCTTTCTGAGAGCCCAAAAGAATGGCAACCCAGAAAGCTCTAGACCCAGTGCTAACTCACGGAGCTCAGTTTTGCTCACCATAACCTCACTTCCAAAAGCCACGTACACCACATGACCTTTCTGTTGACTATCAAGCCACTTCTTGACAGTCATCCATGTGTCATTATTTTCATCCCCGACGTTGGTGGCTATTTCGGGAGGCATTAAGCCCATTGGAACCACCGGGAGGTGGTTCAGTTCTTCCGCAAGTGTTAGCCATTGAGGTTCAAATTCATTGCAATCTCTTATAATAAGACACTGAGATCCCTTGATAACCATCGCTGTGCGATATAAATCCGTAACCCCAGAAGCATTAACTGAACCGCTGCCCACCATCCAATTGGCTTCATACTTCTTGTAGCATACTTTTGTAGGGAACGGAACCCACTTTGGTGGTATCATGAAATCCTCCACAGTTTTACGATCATCATTGCCATTTATCGTGTCATCGGGTGACGGTAATAAGAACACCAAGAACCATGCATTTATTATTGAAAAGAAGGCTCGCGAGACACCAAGGCCAGCTGCTATTGATGGTAACCAATATGGCGCAAAATCATAAATAATCCAATCTGGAGACTCTTTCTCGAGAAAATGAGTGACCTCTGGTTGAAGGCCGTCGAAGGCCTTCTTGAGGTACGGAATGTCGTCAGTGTGGACGTCCATGGTGGCCTCCGCATTCTCGGGTAGTTCTTGAACTCGTGGAAGTGTGAGTTTAACGAAGTTTATAAGAGGCGAAAGATGGGTAGGAAGGGTAGGGAGTCGTTGGATGTTTCGAGTGGTGGATAGAAACGAGACCCTGTGGCCTTTTTCGGCTATAAACTTTGAGAGTTGAAGGAAAGGGATTATGTGACCAAAAGCAAGCCATGGGAACATAGCTACATGGAGTTGCTTACGGCCATCCATAGCGTTGGTGATAGTCATTGCTCTAAATGATAATCAATGATAAGGTTTGCACGATTTTGGTTTATATTTATAAAACTAGAGAGCAATGTTTTAAGCATGATGCATGATATCATTCTCTAATATTCACTATATATATTATCTGAAATGAAGAAACTTTTTTAAATACTTTGAAGCCCATAAACACGTGTTTGCATACAATAATTAATAAAATTATCAGTCGGTTCACAACTCAGCACAGTTCCAAAACCATCTCACAAAACTATCTACTCATCAAAACCACACCGAACCAAAACAGAATAAATCAATAGGTCAAATTAATTTCAAAACCAAACCAATTGTTTCATGAATAAAACTATTAAAGAGGTTACAAATAATCAAGCCCAGTTATCCTTATTGATTGTTTGATGTATGGGAATTTTTTTGGCTTTCGAATGTTTCCTGTGGAAAACATGGTGCTGAAAATTAGAAGAGTTTACTTTATGTTGAGTTTCAATATGCGGCGGGAGTAACGGCCGCCGTTGTCATTTCCAATTTGTATTACAATATTAACATAATTTTTCGGCACACAGAAAACACATAAACCTCAGGCGCCAAACAATACTGAAACTTCTACAAACCTCAGGCGCCAAACAATACTGAAAACCCCCGCCGGCGCCATCCTTCTTGTTAAATTATAAATTCTCTACAATCACTTACTAGTCACTTCGTGTGTCCCTTTTTTATTATATTATTTTACATAATAGACAAAGGCATCTCTAATTCGTGAAACTTGTACCTTTTTAACGGGTTTTGGTAGTCTTATGGAGATTTTTCTAGATCTAAGATCATATTAAGTTCAATATAATAAAAGAAAACAGACGGATTATCAAACATATTATAAATAGTACATAAACATCTGCCTCAAGGGCCCATTGATATATGTCCAACAACACAACTACACAAGCATGGTAAAATCACGGTTTCGCTCATAGTATTAGATGTTTACCTTCACTTCTTTTTCAAGGCCCCATGCTAAAAATTACAGTGATGGTGTTTATTTTTACTTCTTCGTTTCTAATCTTTGCGCGTGTGCCTGTATTTGTATTTGTATATTTGTTGTGTAGTGTGCGTCTGTCTTTGCAATATGTTTTATTTGTTACGTGCATATGCGGGGTTGCTTGTTACGGGTGAGGATTGCCTTTTTATTTATTTATTTATCTTATTTCACTTTTTTCTACATACATTTGCTTTTTTCTGTCTTTGATATAATTTGTTCAAAGTAGGAAAAACATCATAACAAAGAAAAGAATAAGTGAGATTCATGTTAGTGAGTTCGTTATTAGTAGTTTATATATTATAGTAGTCGGTGCCCGCGTGTTGTGGCGGCGGATACCCGTATACACAAATAACCCACAATAGTGTAACACCCCCAAAATTTGATACAGCGGAAGACTCAACAAGCTTTCGGGGTGCTACGGGGATTGGTATCCAAACACAAGACATAAAAGAACGAGATAAAGTAAACAAGATAAAATACAACCACGCGGGGTTTTAAAGTTTACATTATCCCAAAAACATCCAAAGTCAGGCCCAAAAGGAACAAATATAGGTCCACAATAGTTATCAGAGTTTTAGAAATATAGATCCATAACCGGTGCCAAATGCCAAGCCTCCAATCCCAAGCATCCGCAGAGCATCACTTAATTACCTGAGAAAACGTGCTAAAAGTCAGCTTTCGCTGGTGAGATCATAGGTTTAGATTCTTAATTCAATATAGTGGACATACACGCAAAACGCTTGCTAGCTAGACTAGGGCTCAATCATCCAACCAAAATAATCCAACCAAAATAATCCAACCAAATCAAATCCAACCAAATCAAATCCAACCAAATCAAATCATCCCTATAGGTGCACGCTATAGCTCAAACCAATCCAATCAATAGCTTACCTAGCTCAAGTCTAGGCCTCGCTCTACAATCAATCCAATAGCTTACCTAGATCAAGTCTAGGCCTCGCTCAATATGTATGCGTAAGGATACGACATACCCAACATTCGTAAGGATACGAAATGTTCATCTTACCTAGATCTAGTCTAGGCCTCGTTGTTTAGCTTACCTAGCTCTAGGCTAGGCCTCGCTCTATAGCCAATCAAATAGCTTACCTAGTTCGGGGACTAGGCCTCGCTCAACAACCAAATCAATAGCTTACCTAGCTCAAGTCTAGGCCTCGCTCAATAACCGAATCAATAGCTTACCTAGATCTAGTCTAGGCCTCGCTCTACCTAGTTCTATAAGCATAGCAAGTTTTGAGATCAAAGAGCGATAATAATCCACATAAAACATTTGCACGTTTCTCACCCCAAGTATTGAAAACATAGTTCAAGAGTAAAAAGTGGGGCTATGACTCACCTCAAGTCCAGAAATCCTCAAAAGAAACGATAGAAGAAAGACGTAAGTAATCTCAAGCAACTCACGTAACGGCGACTACAGACTCGGCACTCCTAACAATATCAAACTCGTTCAGAAATCATTTCCTCAAAATCAAATATTCCCATTCCCGAACGTATTCCATTTTACTTTCCAAAAATATCCATTTCTCGAATTAACTTCATATCAATTTGAAATTCGACATTTGGTATCCATATGGGTGGAGGGTCGACACAAAACAAACCAAGAAGCCACAACGAACGAAATAATAAACAAATCTATAGGTCTAATATTAGCCCGATATATTATTTAAATAAATCATCGAAGTTTATCAAATCCGTCGATTTGGTAACCTCCCATATTTATTTACGTAATACATCGCTCCAAGATTATACCCAACCTAAATCACATAGCACAAAGAATACTATATGGTATATATCGTAGTCCAATAAATTCCCTATATATATCGTCCAATTTGCCAAATTCGTCAATTTAGCCAATTCCACGAGATATATAGTAATTTATTATCCTAATACACGTACCACAACCTATGGGCGTCGTGGGATACGATGCCCATTAATATACTCATTTTATATAGCCAAATAACTCGATTTAACCCGTCGATTAAATAAGTTACGTAGTTATAGAAAATGCTTATATTAATCGTCATATATCCGTGACAACACAAAAGTCACATAATAAAGCCCACTTGGACTTAAGTAACCACAACTCGTATAACTCGATAAGTTTTCCAACTTTATAAAGAAATCATGTTTTTATTTATTACTTACCCGACGTAGTGGTTCTCGACATTATTTATAATTATTTATTTATAATAATACTCCGACATTTATTGCACTATTAGCATAGTATAATAAATATCGTTATATTATTATAACGTTCGCTCGTGACCGTTTTATTATTAATATACGCATTTATAATAATATATATACGTTTATCACGTCTATATACTTATATAAACGATTATATTACTAATAATATTATTACGAGTATTATTTTTAACGTTTGATTTTAAATATTTATCGAGTCATAAGAATTTGGTCACATGTCCGAGTCATCACTCTCGGCTCATAGTCCAAGTCCACAAATAATAATAACCAAGTCATGAATAAATAAACAACTCCGTCCAAATCAATCTCAATCCACGTGCTACAACAATAGGGTCCGACTACGGCACCCGACTAACCTATCTCCGTCGATCTAAGTGACCGTCTCACAATCGGTCCCCACATTTACCATTCGACAACAACTCCTCAATGATCACATTATATCCATTGTCGAGACCACAATGGTCTCGACCCAACTAAAGTATTCGACCAATACCAAAAATGCCACAATAATACAAATGACAAATTAATAATAACAAGCTAAACATCACGAAACCAACTAGACCATCAAGTATATCATGTAATCCGGTTCGATTTACCAAGTCGAACCCGAGTCAAGGTTTCACCACGAGTCACGTGGGTCCCACCCGAGACCTCTAGGGTCTCGGATAGCTCAATCCGAGCACAAACCAAAACAGCCAAACGGACCCTAAGGGTCGCGGCATCACAAGGACCACAACAAATATCCATATCAAAACAAACTTAAGCCAAATCCAAACTCCCTGATCAGTACCCACGTTGTCATGACAACAAGGTCAAAAACCTTCAAAGAAAAGCCACATGGCTCAAAAATACACCAAGCCGTGAGCCATGGCTCACGGTTTCAAACTCGACACCCACAAGAGACACCAAACCCGGATACCAAACTCTTTTTAGATCATGTTTTATTCAAAACCCACTTGAATCTTAATGTTTTTAACCATTACCCGAAAGATATCAATAAGATTCGTGACCCTTAGTCACAAATTTCACCAAAATACGAGTTACACTCGTCTCACCTTTGATTACCAAGAATCAAATCATAAAGAAACTTCGAAAACAAGAAAAATAGGACGAATTTATGGTGGATTCGTGGTGTTAGAGGTGTTTATTTCGCGCGTGACCTATACCAAAAGATAGATCTCGATGAGGAGGTTAATGTGATGGTGTTATTTTTGTTGTAGGAGTGGCGGTGGTGGCTGTGGTGATGGTTTAAGGTGGCGGCGATGGTTGAGTTTCAAAGAAGAGAGAGAGAGAGGATGAAAACTTGTGTTGGTGATGGTGTAGGTTGTGTTGCTTTTACAGATCCACAAGGACGATATATTGTAATTTACTCTTTTATAATCCTTTTTGTAATAATAATAATAAAAATTGTGAGGTGTGTAAGGGTTTAAGTAGCCCGGTGTCAATACACGGACCAAACCCGAAACCTTAAATAACCAAATGACTTTCTCAAACCAAACCCGTTCCAAAAATAATAAAATCTCGCGATACGTTCCAAAAATATAAATATATCCGAACCAATATTAGATAATTAAAATTGTTAGGTTTTCCTAGTGCCGGAGTCAATGTAGTGCCAAAGTAACGATCTCAAAATAAATCATCACGACCGAATCAAATCAAACCATAAATAAATATTCGAATCTCATAATTAGCGTACGATTAAAAATCACGTACCAACGTTCGTAAAATATCTCGTCACAACAAACTTTCAAAAATTCCAAATTATAATTTTAATGTAATGCGGGTTTTATAAAACGGCTCCCTATTTTGCCAGTTGTCACATCCTCCCAGCCTCAGAAGGAACCCGTCCCGGGTTTCTCTCGAAATAACCCATCTACGAAGTGAAAAGCTTCGGATATCTCTTTCGAAACTCATCCTCACGTTCCCACGTAAATTCCGGTCCGTGCCGCGAATTCCAACGAACTTTGATGAGCGGAACACGACTTCTCTAAAGTCGTTTAATCTCTCTATCCAATATCTCAATTGGTTCCTCCACAAAATTCAAACTTTCATCCACACGAATATTCTTAATCGGTATAACCGGCGTTTCCTCCGAAAGACATTTCTTCAAATTGCTAACATCAAACACATCATGAACTTTACTCAACTCCATTGGTAATTCCAAACGATAAGCTACGGGCCCAATTCTTTCCAAAATAAGAAATGGTCCAATGTAGCGGGGATTTAGTTTCCCACGTTTCCCATAACGTATCACACCCTTCCAAGGCGAGACTTTCAACATCACCTTGTCTCCAACCTGGAATTCTAGGGGTTTACACCTCTGATCGGCGTAGCTTTTCTGCCTATCTCTAGCTGCTTGCAGTCGATCTCAAAATTGCGTTACTTTCTCAGTAGTTTCCAAGATAAGCTCAGGGCCTGTAAGTTGGCTATCTCCCACTTCTGCCCAACCAATAGGTGAACGACATTTACGACCGTACAAAGCTTCAAATGGTGCAGCCTTAAGACTTGTGTGGTAGCTATTGTTGTAGGAGAACTCCGCAAGGGGTAGGTATTTCTCCCAACCTTTACCAAAGTCTATGATGCATGTACGAAGCATATCCTCCAAAGTCTGAATAGTTCTCTCGCTTTGACCATCGGTTTGGGGGTGATATGCAGTACTCATATCAAGTCTCGTCCCCAAAGCGGTCTGAAGTGATCGCCACAATGCTGACGTGAAGCGGCTGTCGCGATCCGAAATAATCGATATCGGAACTCCATGACGAGAAACAATCTCCTTCACATACAATCTCGCAAGTTTATCCACACTATCATCTTCACTAATCGCCAGGAAATGAGCAGACTTAGTCAAGCGATCCACAATTACCCATATAGCGTCGCAACCGCTAGCTGTCTTTGGTAATTTGGTAATTAAGTCCATCGTAATCCGCTCCCACTTCCAAACTGGGAGTTCTGGCTGCGTCAACAATCCTGACGGTCTTTGATGCTCGGCTTTAACCTTAGAGCAAGTCAAGCACTTACTAACATATAGTGCTATATCTGCCTTCATATTTGGCCACCAATATAATTTCTTCAAATCCTGGTACATCTTGTCCGACCTAGGATGAATGGAGTACCTCGACTTATGCGATTCATGCATAATCAAATCTCGAATCCCTCCATACAATGGTACCCAAATCCGATCTCCAAAACATAACACTCCATCAGAACGCTTAACAAATCCTTTCTCATTTTCTGCCATCCCAAATATATTCTCAGCAGGTCTATTCTCTACTTTCAATGCTTCCGTTTGAGCTTCTAATATTTGAGACGGTAATGGCGATACGATAGTCATTCCTAATGACCTAACTCGTAATGGTGGAATTCTCTCTTTTCGACTAAGAGCATCAGCAACAACGTTTGCTTTACCAGGATGGTAGCGAATCTCACAATCGTAATCGCTTAGCAACTCAATCCAACGTCGCTGCCTCATGTTAAGCTCTTTTTGGTTCAGAATGTGTTGCAGACTTTTGTGGTCAGTAAACACTACACACTTGGTTCCATATAAGTAATGTCTCCATATCCTCAAAGCAAAAACCACAACACCTAACTCCAAATCATGGGTGGTGTAGTTCTTCTCATGCTTCTTGAGCTGTCGGGAAGCATAAGCTATCACTTTCTCTCGTTGCATTAACACAACTCCTAAACCCTTATGTGAAGCGTCACAATAGACGACAAAATCCTCGTTACCTTCGGGTAACGCCAAGATAGGAGCACTACACAACATCTCCTTAAGTAACTGAAAGGCTTCCTCTTCCTTATCTCCCCATTCATACTTAACACTCTTTTGAGTCAATTTGGTCAACGGTTTTGCTGTCTTCGAAAATTCCTCAATGAATCTTCGGTAATAACCGGCTAATCCCAAAAATTGACGAACTTCTGTTGGGGTCGTAGGTGCAGCCCAATCTTTAATCGCTTTAATCTTAGCAGGATCCACATGAACTCTTTGTCTATCGATTACATGACCTAGAAATTGTACCGTCGGAATCCAAAATTCACATTTCGAAAACTTGGCATACAGTTTCTCCTTCCTGAGCAATTCTAAGATAAGTCTTAGATGCTCCTCATGTTCCTTCTCACTCTTCGAGTATATCAGAATGTCATCGATAAACACAATCACGAACTTATCTAAGTAAGGCTTACACACTCGATTCATGAGATCCATGAATACTGCCGGTGCGTTCGTCAACCCAAACGGCATCACCTGAAACTCGTAATTCCCGTAACGGGTTCTGAAAGCCGTTTTCGGAATATCTTCCTCGCGCACTCGAAGCTGATGATATCCCGATCTTAAATCGATTTTCGAATACACACTCGATCCTTGAAGCTGATCGAACAAACCGTCGATCCTCGGTAACGGGTATCTATTCTTCACCGTTAACTTGTTCAACTCTCGATAATCAATACACATTCGGAACGATCCATCCTTCTTCTTCACAAATAAGACCGGGACTCCCCAAGGTGAAGAACTTGGTCTTATGAATCCCTTCTCAGCTAACTCCGCTAATTGTTTCGACAACTCTTCCAGTTCAGTAGGTGCAAGACAATAAGGCGCTCGTGCTACAGGTGCAGCACCCGGTATCAACTCAATCTGAAATTCCACTTGTCTAGTAGGCGGAATTCCCGGCAAATCATCGGGAAACACATCCGAAAAATCACGAACTATAGGTACATCTCCAATGCACCTTTCCTTCTTCTCCTTCTCTCCTTTGTCAGAAATTTGGGCTAAGAAAAGGTAACTTCCTTTCTCCATTAGCTTTGGCAACTTAGTGCAAGATATAACCGCTAATTTAGATGGGCCTCTCAAATCCTTTCTATCTCCTGGTATGCTCAGAATTTCCTTGCCGTATGGCACACGCACGATCTTCTCATCGCAAATTATATGAGCACTATACTTCGACAACCAATCCATACCAATAATAACATCAAAACTTCCTAACGTGACGGGTAGAAGATCTATGTTGAAAGGACGATTCAAAAGTTTAACGTGCAGCCGCGAATGATAGTCCTAATCATCTCTATGTTCCCATTAGCTAACTCTACATCATAACCAATTCCTAAGGCCATCGGGGGTTTCTCCAGTAAGGGTGCAAACTTAGTGGACACAAAACTCTTATCGGCACCAGTATCAAACAGTATGGAAGCATAACGATTATTGAGAAGGAACGTACCAGTCACAACGTTCGGATCTTCTCCTCTCTCGTTCCCGAGTGCATACACTCTTCCATGAGCAGCTCCAGCTTCCACACGTTGGTCCCCATTATCTTGTCGTCCATGGTTTCCTCTAGCTCCACGGTTTCCATTATTGTACCCATTACCACCCGATCCTTAACTTCCTCGGTTCCACGATTCTCTACACTCATTCCTATAATGTCCCTTCTTTCCAAATCCATAACAAGTAACATTTGCCTTACTCATAGTTTCAGGAGTAGCTTGAATCATAGCAAGTGGTCGAGTTCTACAATCCTTAGCTATGTGTCCCATCTTAGAGCAATTCTTGCACATTACCGTACATCGACCAGAATGATGCTTGTAACATCGGTTACATTTGGGTGCATCTCCATTGTAGTTCTTCTTGTCTCCATCTCCCATAGCATAAGCTCTAGTAGTTGTTTGTCGCTTGTTTCGATGATCATTACTCTTAGAGTGATTTTCTCTCATCCTCTTTCCATTCTTGTCTTTCTCAGCTTCTTCCAATGCCAACGAGTCCATCAATTGTTGAGCAATAGTGATAGCCTCATGAATGTTTGCAGGCTTAGCAGAAATCACATCGTTCCTTGTGGCTACCGGCAACCCATCGGTATACCTTTCAATCCTTTGAGTCTCAGTCCTAACCATATCGGGGCAAAGTAAGGCTAACTCTCGATAACGGCGATTGTAAGTTGCCATATCGGTACCTTTCACCTTATGGTTCTAGAACTCAATCTCCAGCTTCTTAATCTCATTCCTTGGGCAGTAAGTCTGAATCAGCAAGGACTTAAATTGCTCCCAAGTCATAGCATAAGCCACATCACTCCCAACCGAATTACGGTAATTGCTCCACCAAGTTAAAGCTTCATCCTTGAAAGTAAAAGAAGCAAACTTTACCTTCGCATTCTCCGCACAACCACTGACATTAAACACTGACTCAGTCTTCTCAATCCACCTAACCAAGTAAACCACTCCTTCAGTTCCACCAAACTCAATAGGTCCACAAATCTTAAACTCCTTGTAGTTACATCCATTAGCACGAACAGGTGGAAAAGTTCCAGCAGAATTGTTGGAATGATTTGACTCAGCTAGTAGCTCAGCAACTCGTTGCTCCACAAGTTGATTGATCATTGCTTGATCCACAGTAGGTACGTTAAGTGGAACATGATCATTGTCTCCCTAGACATCAACATTTTGAGTTCTGTTGTTGCGGTTAGTAGGGTTCATGTTATCAGGAGTAGGGGTTTCAACATTTCGAGTAGGGCGGCGTCCTCGGCGATCAGGGGTAGTCGTTGCAGGACCAGTTCGGGTAGCTCTAACAGGGTTTCGTCGTATAGCCATTAATATAATACCAACACAATATCAACCACGCAAGTAAGACACAATTCTCCATGTACGCCAAAAACCGTAAAATATCATACGAGCTCACCCTCGTCCATAAGTAGCGATCAATACATCGTTCCATACTACCAAAAGGCATAATAAATACTAATCGTTCCATACGAGACGAACATACAATCCGAATAACATGACTTAAGGGATAGAATAAACAGCTCTCCTAACCAAGCACTCCCTGGCTTAGGCAGCAACACAACATCAATACAAATTCAAATTGATCTAGTCATGAAGCTGGCGTAGACTATTCAACTCCGATCTCAAACCATCCAAATCTCTCCATGACGATCCCAGCTCAACACTGTATATATCTCTATCTCTCTTGAGGTCTGCTGCCTCCTTCTCCAACTCCGTGTTCCTCTGCCACAGCTTGCGATCTGCCTCGCGAGCCGTGAGGAAACCTCTTTGCAGACTCTCTATCTGCTCATGTATCTCCATCATACCTCTCCTAATCGTTGTCGTCCTGCCCATGACAGTAGTCAAATCAACTCTCAACTCAGCAACAAACTCAACAATAATCATCTCAATTCGGTCAGACATCCGCGAGATCCTCTCGCCCTGTGCAGTAATCCGAGTCCACATCCTACCAATTTCACCCAAATCTGCATGCTCAGCAGAAACCTCAGAAGGTGCATCCAACTCAACGGGACTACCAGGTGGCAACTCAAACAAAAATGGATGATCAGGTGAAACCGGCTCTAACGGATGTATCGGGGAATCGGGCTTCGCAGAATGAGCCGAATGTGCTAGCGACCCATCATCATCAGGCATCTCCTCTTCCTGAGGATCATCCTCTTCCTCATCCTGAGGGTTATCATTCTGCTCACCCTCGTACTCCTCCTCATACTCCTCGTCGGAGGGGTACTCCATCAATCGTCATCTCTGAGTAGGTGAACCACGAGGCGATAAAATCGGTGACTTAGGGTGTCAATGAGACGATAACGTAGTGGCCGAACGCATGACCAACACGCATGGGTCATCAGAGGCCATAGTGATCTACGAGGGGCGACGCGTACTAGCAATAACAATTCTTAATAACAACACGTGCAAAGGAGGCTATGATTTGTGACAACGGCGTAGGGTAGGTGTAAGTGTTTCAAAACAACTAAACCGCGAACTCAAAATACCATATCAAAATCATCATATAATTCCAAATCATATATATCAAGAAAGATTTAAAATACCGCATTACTAAAATCATTCGTAAAGCAATTAAGCCATATAATTCCTCAAAGCGCATATAATTCCTCAAAACGCATATAATTCCTCAAAACGCCATCATATCGCTAAATCAATAAACCTCAAATCCTCAAATCATCTCAAGAATCCCAATTCTAATAATCATCTCAATAATCTCATTCCATGTCAATATCTCATAATACCTCAATAATAAACAATGATGCTTCGGCTTGGCGGGCTGGCGGGCAATGGTCGAGGATCGTTTTCTGTAAAAATCGGTTATAGTTTAGGTGTCTATTTACCTAGTTCTCTATAACCTTGGCTCTGATACCAATCTGTAACACCCCCAAAATTTGATACAGCGGAAGACTCAACAAGCTTTCGGGGTGCTACGGGGATTGGTATCCAAACACAAGACATAAAAGAACGAGATAAAGTAAACAAGATAAAATACAACCACGCAGGGTTTTAAAGTTTACATTATCCCAAAAACATCCAAAGTCAGGCCCAAAAGGAACAAATATAGGTCCACAATAGTTATCAGAGTTTTAGAAATATAGATCCATAACCGGTGCCAAATGCCAAGCCTCCAATCCCAAGCATCCGCAGAGCATCACTTAATTACCTGAGAAAACGTGCTAAAAGTCAGCTTTCGCTGGTGAGATCATAGGTTTAGATTCTTAATTCAATATAGTGGACATACACGCAAAATGCTTGCTAGCTAGACTAGGGCTCAATCATCCAACCAAAATAATCCAACCAAAATAATCCAACCAAATCAAATCCAACCAAATCAAATCCAACCAAATCAAATCATCCCTATAGGTGCACGCTATAGCTCAAACCAATCCAATCAATAGCTTACCTAGCTCAAGTCTAGGCCTCGCTCTACAATCAATCCAATAGCTTACCTAGATCAAGTCTAGGCCTCGCTCAATATGTATGCGTAAGGATACGACATACCCAACATTCGTAAGGATACGAAATGTTCATCTTACCTAGATCTAGTCTAGGCCTCGTTGTTTAGCTTACCTAGCTCTAGGCTAGGCCTCGCTCTATAGCCAATCAAATAGCTTACCTAGTTCGGGGACTAGGCCTCGCTCAACAACCAAATCAATAGCTTACCTAGCTCAAGTCTAGGCCTCGCTCAATAACCGAATCAATAGCTTACCTAGATCTAGTCTAGGCCTCGCTCTACCTAGTTCTATAAGCATAGCAAGTTTTGAGATCAAAGAGCGATAATAATCCACATAAAACATTTGCACGTTTCTCACCCCAAGTATTGAAAACATAGTTCAAGAGTAAAAAGTGGGGCTATGACTCACCTCAAGTCCAGAAATCCTCAAAAGAAACGATAGAAGAAAGACGTAAGTAATCTCAAGCAACTCACGTAACGGCGACTACAGACTCGGCACTCCTAACAATATCAAACTCGTTCAGAAATCATTTCCTCAAAATCAAATATTCCCATTCCCGAACGTATTCCATTTTACTTTCCAAAAATATCCATTTCTCGAATTAACTTCATATCAATTTGAAATTCGACATTTGGTATCCATATGGGTGGAGGGTCGACACAAAACAAACCAAGAAGCCACAACGAACGAAATAATAAACAAATCTATAGGTCTAATATTAGCCCGATATATTATTTAAATAAATCATCGAAGTTTATCAAATCCGTCGATTTGGTAACCTCCCATATTTATTTACGTAATACATCGCTCCAAGATTATACCCAACCTAAATCACATAGCACAAAGAATACTATATGGTATATATCGTAGTCCAATAAATTCCCTATATATATCGTCCAATTTGCCAAATTCGTCAATTTAGCCAATTCCACGAGATATATAGTAATTTATTATCCTAATACACGTACCACAACCTATGGGCGTCGTGGGATACGATGCCCATTAATATACTCATTTTATATAGCCAAATAACTCGATTTAACCCGTCGATTAAATAAGTTACGTAGTTATAGAAAATGCTTATATTAATCGTCATATATCCGTGACAACACAAAAGTCACATAATAAAGCCCACTTGGACTTAAGTAACCACAACTCGTATAACTCGATAAGTTTTCCAACTTTATAAAGAAATCATGTTTTTATTTATTACTTACCCGACGTAGTGGTTCTCGACATTATTTATAATTATTTATTTATAATAATACTCCGACATTTATTGCACTATTAGCATAGTATAATAAATATCGTTATATTATTATAACGTTCGCTCGTGACCGTTTTATTATTAATATACGCATTTATAATAATATATATACGTTTATCACGTCTATATACTTATATAAACGATTATATTACTAATAATATTATTACGAGTATTATTTTTAACGTTTGATTTTAAATATTTATCGAGTCATAAGAATTTGGTCACATGTCCGAGTCATCACTCTCGGCTCATAGTCCAAGTCCACAAATAATAATAACCAAGTCATGAATAAATAAACAACTCCGTCCAAATCAATCTCAATCCACGTGCTACAACAATAGGGTCCGACTACGGCACCCGACTAACCTATCTCCGTCGATCTAAGTGACCGTCTCACAATCGGTCCCCACATTTACCATTCGACAACAACTCCTCAATGATCACATTATATCCATTGTCGAGACCACAATGGTCTCGACCCAACTAAAGTATTCGACCAATACCAAAAATGCCACAATAATACAAATGACAAATTAATAATAACAAGCTAAACATCACGAAACCAACTAGACCATCAAGTATATCATGTAATCCGGTTCGATTTACCAAGTCGAACCCGAGTCAAGGTTTCACCACGAGTCACGTGGGTCCCACCCGAGACCTCTAGGGTCTCGGATAGCTCAATCCGAGCACAAACCAAAACAGCCAAACGGACCCTAAGGGTCGCGGCATCACAAGGACCACAACAAATATCCATATCAAAACAAACTTAAGCCAAATCCAAACTCCCTGATCAGTACCCACGTTGTCATGACAACAAGGTCAAAAACCTTCAAAGAAAAGCCACATGGCTCAAAAATACACCAAGCCGTGAGCCATGGCTCACGGTTTCAAACTCGACACCCACAAGAGACACCAAACCCGGATACCAAACTCTTTTTAGATCATGTTTTATTCAAAACCCACTTGAATCTTAATGTTTTTAACCATTACCCGAAAGATATCAATAAGATTCGTGACCCTTAGTCACAAATTTCACCAAAATACGAGTTACACTCGTCTCACCTTTGATTACCAAGAATCAAATCATAAAGAAACTTCGAAAACAAGAAAAATAGGACGAATTTATGGTGGATTCGTGGTGTTAGAGGTGTTTATTTCGCGCGTGACCTATACCAAAAGATAGATCTCGATGAGGAGGTTAATGTGATGGTGTTATTTTTGTTGTAGGAGTGGCGGTGGTGGCTGTGGTGATGGTTTAAGGTGGCGGCGATGGTTGAGTTTCAAAGAAGAGAGAGAGAGAGGATGAAAACTTGTGTTGGTGATGGTGTAGGTTGTGTTGCTTTTACAGATCCACAAGGACGATATATTGTAATTTACTCTTTTATAATCCTTTTTGTAATAATAATAATAAAAATTGTGAGGTGTGTAAGGGTTTAAGTAGCCCGGTGTCAATACACGGACCAAACCCGAAACCTTAAATAACCAAATGACTTTCTCAAACCAAACCCGTTCCAAAAATAATAAAATCTCGCGATACGTTCCAAAAATATAAATATATCCGAACCAATATTAGATAATTAAAATTGTTAGGTTTTCCTAGTGCCGGAGTCAATGTAGTGCCAAAGTAACGATCTCAAAATAAATCATCACGACCGAATCAAATCAAACCATAAATAAATATTCGAATCTCATAATTAGCGTACGATTAAAAATCACGTACCAACGTTCGTAAAATATCTCGTCACAACAAACTTTCAAAAATTCCAAATTATAATTTTAATGTAATGCGGGTTTTATAAAACGGCTCCCTATTTTGCCAGTTGTCACAAATAGCATACAATTTAAGCATCACAATCATATTTATATATTATACTAGTACATGTTCAATGCATTCGAAACCAAAAAGAGAGAAAACTATAATGGTATTTGTGGAAAACTAGAAGGGGGGTTGAATGGTTTACCGGTTTTTGACTTAATTAACTTTCAAAACTTTACGTGCAATCAACAATAGAAATTAGTAAACGATAAGTAATATGCAAGAATAAAGTAAGAAACGATCAAACCACAACACGGATGTTTATAGTGGTTCGGCTACAAGGACTCTTTTTTCTTGCCCTACTCTACTCCCCGAGTATCCAACTCGAGAGTTTCCTTCACTAGTCAACAAGCTCCTTTCACCGGTGGAGAAAACCTTACACGTCGCTTACACAAGATTACCGACACAAAGCTAGATGTCGAGTTCTTTTACAAGGGTACAACCACTCCCGTCACTATATGTATTTTGAGGACTAAAATACTAACCACTCACTACTGAAAAGATACAATCAAATGAAGTATAAACTACAAGAGTTTACTCAATGCTAAGCTAATATGTCTTGCAATGTTTATGTTGAAACTTGTATGATCTTGTGATCTTCTTTGCTACAAAAGAATCTCACACAAATGAAATGTAAAGCTACTGAGTCAGATGAATGAAATGAGAGTGTATATGCAAATTCTAACTATAAGTGATGAAGGATTTCTTGGATGTGGCTTGCTATTTATAGTGTCAACACTTCAGCAGTGCCACGGATCAGGCGGAACCAAATCATGGGTTCCTCCCTTGTACCCCAAGGGTTCCGCCAGACCTGACAGAATTCTTTCCAAGAAATCTTTCCATATCTATGACAAGTCTAATCAAGATCTTTCAAAGTCAACTTCAAGATTGTAGTGTGTAAAACTACACAAAATATATCTTGCAAAGATCTGGCCTTGATAAGACATGTATGATGCAATGCATGATATAAACATATATTTCCAAATTTAGACTTTTACTAATATGAAAATGAACTTGTAAAAGTATTTATGTAGCAACTTGGAATAATGTTTGTATGATGTATTTAGTAGGTAACTGAGTTACCAAAAAATTTTTGAAGACTTATAACATAATAAGACACATTATTTAGTACAACTTACTAAGTATATTTTGACACTTAAATATGCTATCAACATTATAAGTTCAACTTGTGAATCATGTATCAAATGAGATGTTTACTTTGAAATAAAGATTATATGTGTCAGACTTATACTACATTTATGCTTTGCTAAAAAATAAAGTTTACACTTTGTCGACAACAAAATATTAGCAAAGATCGTAAAATATAAATAACGTTTTTAGGCGATATTTGTATTAACAATCTCCCCCCTTTTTTCAGGACAAAACATAAATTTTATTTTTAAGCAACTAGATAATTATAGTATCAAGTCTTTTAAAAATCTATATTAACTTTGTTTTTCTCAAATTTTAATTATATATGAATGATGTGCTAAAATGATATGCAAAAATGATATGCAAAAGTAGAGTTTAATATGTATTCTCCGCCTTTTTGTCGAAACAAAAAAAAAGTTGCGTAGCGGAATGGTGCAAGCCAAATGTTCCCCCTTGGACAATACTCCCCCTAGTTGGAGTGCCAAGTAAGGATACATAGATTTTGATCCTACAAAAAGAGAGTTAGTTGTCGAAAAAGACAAGTATATAATGTCAACCATAAGAAGTTATAAGTAGATAATCAACCATATCACAACAAAGAAATAGTCAATCGACAATGCAAACTATATAGAAGGACAAGCTTCATTTCTAGTAAAATTTAACTTTGACAAAAGTCAAAGCAAAGACAAGAAATGCAAAAGTCAAATTCCTACTTCTAAAAGAAAAATGCAAAAAGGAAAAAATAACTAAAGAATAAAAATCCTACATCTATAAAAGGAAAGACAAAGAAGATCCTAATGAGATTTCTAAACTATTGGTGGTTCATAAGAAATCTCTTAAAGATGGGACGGATGACTAATAACATTGAGACGCTCTAGGATGTGTTGGAGCATGAAGCGATTTTCATCTTGAATTTGGTGAAGCATGATTTTTATACTTTCACTAATCTTGGCCGTTCTCTCACAATGAGAGCAATTGTGGCGAGGATTAAGAAGGATGGGATCATTGGTTGATGGTGGTTTTGGTAGAATGGTTATTGTTGGTTGGTTGGTGTTTGATGCTACAACAGATGGGAGAAAAGCAGATTGGAATTCCATCGCTTGATGTAGGTGTGAATCCACCATGCTCTTGAAAGCATACATGTTGTCGAGGCGATCATTGATCTCCTCATGGATGTTTGGTGGGTTATTCCACAAGAATTCCTCTATTTCCTCATAAGAAGGAAACAAGGATTCAAAGTGTTGAGATTGGGATTGGGGTTCTTGAGGTGGTGTTTGATGTTGGGGTTGATCATTTTGTTGAAAGTTTGGTTCTTCATATAGAGGATCATGGATGTCTTTGTAAATAGGATGAAACAACATTGGGTTTGATTATGGTGGTTCTTGTAGTTGAGATGATTTTGGTTCAAATGGTTGAGATGATTATGTTTCAAATGGTTGAGATGATTTTGGAGAAAGGTTTTCTAAGTCCTCAAGAAGTGAAAGAGGTGATGATGGTGGAGTACCGGAAAGTTCCATGGGTTCTATCTTAGGTGATTTTGGAGGTGATGGTGATTTTCATGGTTGAGTTGGTGCCGATGGTGGTATCGTATCAATTGGTGTTTTGTTGGTGGTGGAGTGGAAATGATATTTTGTGGTCTAGGTGATGGTGCAGGAGTGACAAAGTTAAGGAAATTTTCTTCTTTGATTGGTTATGATATGTTGAGTGGTGATTCATCAAAGGATGATGAGCTTAGGTTGATAGTTGTGTTGAAGCAACAAGGTTTTACGCTAATCCTAGCGGTTCTTCTAACGGGGCGAGATGTTGGTGATGAGTTGTTTGACTTTGTCATGGTGGTATAAGGGTGATAATAAGATGGTAAAGATTCAAGAAAGTGATGCTGAGGTGTGAGAACAAACTATCCTAGATGTAGTAATTTATAGAGTTGAAGAATTTTGGAAGGAGTGTTTGGATTTGATGTTCTTCCATACAAAAATAGAGGTTTCTAATCATTTGCAAGGTTTAAAGAGGTTGTCAAATCATTGGAAGTCAATTGTGGGATGAGGTAGCTTTGTGATCACATCGACTTTAGCTCTATCGACCTCAATCCCCGATTTAGATATCTTATGGCCAAGGACTATGCCCTCTTTAACCATGAAATGGCACTTCACTCAATTGAGAACCAAATTGGTGTCTTCACATCGTTTAAGCATTTTTTCTAAATGGGAGAGGCAAGAAGAGAGAGAATTTCCATAGACCGAGAAATCATCCATAAAGACTTCCATGGTTTTCTCGATCATGTCATGGAATATAGCCATCATACACCTCTGGAACGTGCCTGGAGTATTACATAAGCCAAAGGGCATACGTCGATAAGCAAACGTCCCATAAGGGCAAGTGAAAGTGGTCTTTTCCTCATCTTGCGGGTCAATGGGTATTTGAAAATACCCGAAAAAGTCATCGAGAAAACAATAGAACTCATTTCTCGCTAGACGTTCTAACATTTGGTCCATATAGGGGAGCGGGAAATGGTCTTTACGGGTAGCATCATTGAGTTTTCTATAATCAATACACACTCTCCAACCCGTGACGAGACGTGTCGGAATCAACTCATTATCTTCATTAGTCACAACGGTCATACCACCCTTTTTAGGAACACAATGGACCGGGCTAACCCATGAGCTATTGGAAATGGGATAAATCATCCCGGCATCGAGAAGTTTCAGAAGTTCTTTTTTGATAACTTCATGAATTTTCAGGTTAACCCGTATTTGTTGTTGGACGGCGGGCTTAAAATTATATTCAAGTAGAATCTTATGAGTACAAAAACGAGGGTCTATGCCCTTGATGTCGGATATTTGCCAAATGATGGCGCTCTTGTGCTACTTAAGCACATCTATGAGACGGGTCTTCTCCTCATCTATAAGGTCTTTTGAAATGATGACGGGAAATTTGTCGGTCCCTTCTAAGAAAGCGTATTGGAGATGAGGAGGTAAATTCTTGAGCTTGAGCTCCGGAGGATTCTCACTAGACAGCTTTATTTCTTTAATTTCTTCAACTTTTAGGTTCATTGGAGGGAGAGACGGATACGGGTCTTCATTTAACAATTTCTCAATCTAAAGAATATCTCCCCCCGGATCACATTCGGATTCATCAATTTTCGGTGAAATAGAATCATTAGAAAGAAAGGTCTCGATCTCTTCCAAGATGAAATCACTTCCCTCAAACAGAGTGAGGGAAGGATAAGAGTCCGAAACAATAGGTTGAGAAGAAGGAGTGGGATTGCCACTTGAAGAATTATTAGAAAAACCGAGAAGTTCTTGAGAATACTCCTCCGAGGCAATATCAATAACATCAATACAGTTAACAGAAAAGTGATCATCGTTGGAGGAGTATCTCGAAGTTTGATCTAAATTGAATGTAACGGCTTCATTACTAACATGTAGGATAATTTACTCATCGAAAACATCAATCAACGCACGGCCTGTCCTTAGGAAACCTCTCCCGAGAATGAGAGGAACCCGTAGATCGGCATCAAAATCAACAATCACAAAATTAGCGGGAAAATGGAACTTTCCTACCTTGACGAAGACATCCTCGGCTATTCCCATAGGACGGGAAATGAAACGGTCAGCAAGCTCAAGGGTCATGCAAGTGGGAGTAAGTTCGGGAAGAGACAATTTCTTCCACACGGATAATGACATAAGGTTAATGCTAGCACCAAGATCGGCCAAAGAGAAGCACTCAACCATCCCCGAAAAATTACATGGAATAAGGAACTTGTCAGGATCTCCAAGCTTTTCAGGAAGCTTCTTAAGGAGAACCGCCGAACAATTCTCATTTATCGGGGTTTTAGCCATTTCAAACAATTTTTCTTTATTATTCAACAAATTCTTAGTCATAGACGCAAATTTTGGCATAAGAAGAATAGCATCCGCAAAGCTAATGTCGAAGTGCAAATCTTGGAAGATTTGAAAGAATTTCTCCATTTGATGATTAGCTTTTCGCGGAGTTTTTGATATTTAAATCTTGAAGGATAAGGAAGTTTGGTCTTGACGGGAACTTCTTGTTCAAAAATAACTTTTTCTTTTTGCTTAGAAGGGTGGACAACCGGAGGTTGGACGTTTTCGGTACTTCCATTATTAGTAGGAAGCACCGGGTCCTTTGTCGCCTCGATCTCACGGTCCACTACCTTGGGAGGAAGAGAAGAAAAGGTAGTCGGAACCATGAGTCCATCATATGAAACACTGCTTCGGGCCGTGATCGCCTTAACATCGCCCCTCGGGTTAGTGATCGTATTGCTAGAAAGAGTACCTGAGTCTGAGGGTCGATCATTTAAAGACTTCTTAATTTCTTCCATATTATTAAACAACAACCGAATTGTTTCTTCTTGTACTTTCATAAATTGTTTTAACAACTCATCCGAAGACGTTTGATTTTGATTTAAAGCTTGATTTTGATTGTTATTAAAATTTTGTCCTTGGTTGTTGTTATTGAAACCTTGATTTTGGTTTTGGATATTTCCATGATTCTGATTCCCATGATAAACATTTCCATGATTAACATTTTGAAAATTTCCCTGATTTCTATGATTATAGTTTCCCTGATTTTGATAAAAGTTCCTTTGATTCGGACCTTGGTTGCAATTCCCCCAATTTCGATTTCGATTGAACCCATGATGTTGATTTTGAAAACCATTATTAATCCGATTTTGATTTTGATTGAATTGATTATTCCTATTTTGCACATTCTGTTTCTGATTTTGATTATTAAAACTGGGTGGTCCAAGATAATTGTTAAAACGATAGCTGAGAAGATTTCGATCTCCTTGGGGTTGGTAACCATTACCACCCATGTTTGCAGCATAAACGTTCACTTGAGTGTAGCCACCGGAGGTTGGACACTCGTAATACGGATGTGGACCACCACAAGTCTCACAAATTTGATTAACAACATTCACTTGATGAGTATTATGATTTTGATTTTGCATAGATTGATGCATTCTTAACATAGCAGTGGACAAATCATCAAACTTTTTAGTAAGGGCTGCTATGTCCGGAGAAGTGGAAGAAGTAGTGATAGATCTAGTTGAATCGCCCCTTTTAGTTGAAGAATCCCAAAAATTGTGATGGGTGGTCATATTCTCGATAAGATCGTAACACTCTTCGGGTCGCCTTTTCATAAAGGTACCACCGGCTACTACATTGATCGTGTCACGATGTCGCAACGTTAAACCATTATAAAACATATCAATTATAGTGACAAGAAGCATGTTATGATTTGGACACCGATCAATAGCAAGCTTATAACATTCCCAAGCCTCGAATAAAGATTCGTTGGGAAGTTGTCGGAAATTGGTAATATCGTGATAACATCCAATAATATGATTTTCTAAGTATCAATTTCCCCTCTTTATTGACCATTTTAGCCTAACATTGTTATTAGTATTGTCTTATTCCTTCATATTTCATTTCAGGGCAATTAATAGAGTATGGAATGATTAATGGACAAAGTTGGAATCAATGAAGACAAAACTATGATAATGTGGCTAATGAAGACTACGATGTAACTTAGTGATGATGTTATGCCGTATCTAATTTATGACGTGGAAATACTTGCTAAATGATGAATACGCCATAACAAGGATGTTGGGTTACGACGTAACAAAGACACCTTGGCAGCTCAATGCAGTTCATGAAGACTACGACGTAGACTACAATTCAACCACGACGTAGCATGGGTTATGACGTAACACATGATTCAACTATGTCGTAACTAGCACTACGAATGAGATCATTTAAAGATAACATTAGCTACGGCGTAACTACTAATAGCGTTACGCCGTAGCTCTTTCCTGCCTATAAATAGAAGATGAATTTTCACCTTGAAGATCATCTCCCCTTTCCCAAACCTTTTTAGGGTTTGGGGAGAGCAACCACAGAGGAAGAAGCTAGGTTTAGAAGTCTGAAGATGGAAGTTCTCATCTACCATAATCTTATAATGCTTTTCCAATAACCATTTGGTGAATTCATTTTATTTCAAGTCTTTGTTAAGTTATTTGTTCTCTTTTATTTCTCCATATAGATATATTCTTTGTCCATTCATTACACTAGTTTCGGTAGTGTTATAAGCTTGTTTGTATCTATTATGCTCGATATAATTGAGTAGACCCCTCAATTTATTTAGTAGACTAGGAGAATTGACCATAGGACCCTAGTCTGGTAGATTACGAGGATACGGTTGGGATGATAACTGACCACGGACCTTGCGTGCGAATTGTGAGGATATGTCTTATTTTATAAATTTAAAGCAGGATGAAGATACGCATCATATCGTTTCTCAATTTCATCACCATCGATGGTGGAAAATATTTTGCCAAAAATTTTGAAACCATTTCATCAAAAGTATGAATCGAATTCTACAGAAGACGATCAAACCAAGCGGTGGCATGATGCGACAAAGAATATGGAAAGAGATAGAGACGAAGGGCGTCATCGGAGACCCCATTTTGTTTCATGCTTTGGGTGACGGTAAGAAATTTGTCAAGATGCTTATTTGCATCGTCACCCGGTAAACCGTGAAATTGGCAAGAATTTTGGACTTTTTGTATCATGTGATGTTTGTGTCCAAAATCCGTTGCTTGAATATCAAGGGGGCAATCGGGCCACCCCTTCCATGCATAGTCGTTTGACACAACTCCTCCATGGTTCAGAGGTCGGGAGGAGGTTGTGCAGGATTACCACCTATCGGTGGGGGTTGATCCTTAACATTCATTTCCTCAACGGTTGGGAAATCAACACGGTTATTATGACATATAACCCTTTCAGGATTAGAAAGAGGAGAAAGAAGATTATGAGAAGTAGAACGGTTGTTCATACACCAAAAAGAAATAAAATTTTAAAAAGAAAAACAAATTTGGAAAAAAAAAATATATTTGGTTTTTATATTAAAGAAAAACTTGAAAATCACAATATTTTTGTAACCGATTCGTCAACCGAAATCGTTTCTCTTAAGACTACTCGCAGCGTGGCGAAAGATAAGAATGGATCTCTTTTCGGTCTGCAATTTAATGTCAAGACCTCCTAGAACCCCGTTTATAGGTTGTAATCTTGATAAGGCGAAAAGTGTACCGCTTTTAAGGGGTCATTTAAGCCCGAATTCGAGATTATTTGATCAAATATTGCCCTAAATCGTTCCTTTTGTCATTTTAGGTACTTTTGAGGAAGAATCTGGAAAAGGAAGCATTTTGGACGTTTTTGGAACATTAAAGTGAAGAAAACGGCAAAGTCTCAAAATTCCTTGTTGGAACAGTACCTGACGGCGTCAAGCTTCTACAAGTGACGGCGTCAAGAGTTACAAAACAGGTGGATATGGAACTTATAACGTGACGGGCCAGAACCCATTCTTTGTTATTGGCCTGACGGTGTCACCTAGGCCGTCAGGGTCCAATTACACATGACGGCCCAGAGTAAATTCCTACATGACGGCGTCACAAATAGATCTAGGCAATACGATTTTATCATGGCGGCGAGTTGACGGTGTCACGAGCTAATACATGACGCCGTCAAGATGTAATATCTATATATAGTTTTCCAATTTTCATTCATTAGTGTGCAACTTTGAGGGAATAAACCCTAGACGATTTTCTAGCTTTTTCAAGGGTTTCAACCCCTTGATTCTTCCATGTTCAATTGAAGATAAGTACTTAGTCAAATCATTCAACATGTCTATGTGTTGTGTGATTATATCTTACGCTTGTCTTCTCTTTAACATGCTAGGCTAGATTTTCATTGTATTTGCTTAGATGTAGTGAAACCTAGATGTTGATTATGGGTTGATTGTTTGTTTATAATTGTTACGGATGATTGTATTCTATGTTAGGCTTAAGAAAACTGGCAGACTTCCAATTGGTAACTTGCTTGAACATCTTAAGAAACATGATCGGAGGTGTACTACGATTTTTGGTTGTATTTAATGCATAAGCGAATTCTAGTGATCCCATGTTAGGAGCTTCTTAGCCGGCTCGACATAGGAGTGAAGTAGGAGCTTATAGAGTTAGGGAATATTGTACACGGCCCTACGACTAGTATTAAGGAATATGACCCCGTCATCCATGCAATTGTATCAAGCTAATCAACCAGTAAAAGATATCTAGGGAGTAATGAAATCTAAGTAAACACAGCTTTTCCCATTATTATTTCCACCACAATTAGTTTAAGTTTTATTTTATTTTATTTTGATTGCATCTTTAGTTAATTGGGTTAGTTGACTAGCAACTAATTCCGCCCACTCCTTCAAAACCTGAGATTTTAATTGCTTTTCATAAATATAAAAATAGAAAAAGAATTTTCCCTCACCTCTAGACCTAGTTTAGTAGATTGTCTAGTCCTAGCGAACACTATTCCTGAGTTGAACAATCAATCCCCCGGTACTTGTCACTATACTATACTACAATGATCAGGTACACTGCCTGGCGGGGATTGCAAGCTTCTCAAGATCCCTTGAGAGGTAAAACCTTTTGTGAGGGCGCAATCCCGCACACCAAGTTTTTGGCGCCGCAACCGGGGGAGTAGTTATTGTCTAGGTTAGAATTTCTTTTTATTAGGTCTACTTACTAGATTCCTTTCTAGTAAGATTTTTATTTTTATTTTTAGGTTTTCTTTAGTCTATCTCATTTCTTTGTTCCTTTGTTCGTAACCATTACCATCCGCCATCATGGAAGGTGGTAATATCTTTGAACCCATCAACCCACCACTTTAAAACCACCCACAAAACCCACCACAACCAAACCAACCTCCTAGACCCCGAACTTTAGGAGAGTATTCCCGTCCTAGCCACCAAGGCTATCGGAACACCATTGAGCTCACTCGAGGAGCCAATGTGTCTCCCTTGCGATCCGACACCATCCAGTTGGTGCAAAGCGGATGTGCATTCCATGGACTTCATTCCAAAAATCCTAATCAACATCCCAAGGATTTCCTTAAAATCGTAGATTCCATAGACCTTGATGTTGCAACTAGAGAGACGACCGATTACGTCTATTCCAATTCTCTCTACGTGACCAAGCTAGTCAATGGCTTGACCGTTTACCCGCGGGATCCATCACCTCATGGGATGATCTCACTTCTCATTTGCTTGCTCAATTTTTCCCACCGGGGAGAACTACTAAGCTTAGAAATGATATCTTGATGTTCCAACAACGTCAAGGTGAAACTCTATATGAAGCATGGACTCGTTTCAAGGACTTACCCCAAAAAGTCCCTCATCATGGCATAGATCTTTGGCTACAAGTCCAAATCTTCTATGACCATATCGATATCTCCACAAGGCGAACGATTGACCAATCGGCCGGTGGCAAGCTTCGTGATCTAAGTGCGGAAGAATCATGGGAACTCATAGAAGATCTTGCTCTCTATGACAACGAAAGTTGGAATGATCCCCGTGATTTGAACAAAATGGCCAAGGCAATATCTTTGCGTTCGAACAATTCTAGCACTCCCGACCGTAGGATCATGGAACTTGAAGACCAAGTCAAGTTTCTCATGAAATCCTACGAAGCTCCTAAGCCTTCAATCCAAGTGAACAAAATCACTTCTTCATGCGAATTATGTAGTGGTCCCCATGACACTCGTGATTGCGTGGAACTCCCCGGACAAGCTTTTGCGGATTACGCATCCTCGCGTACCGACGAAGCGGGAGATAAGTGGTACACTTTCAAACCCGAGCCAAACCCTTACGATGATTCCTACAACCCTTCTTGGAAAAATCACCTGAACCTTGGGTGGAAGCAAAACCAAAACATGCCTCAAAACAATTCTTCCAATCCACCTAATCGTTACCAATCAAACGGTCCACCCTCTAACCGTACTTTCAACAACAATCCTTCCAATAACTATGGTAGTACCAATAATCTTGAAGGATTGATGTCAAAGTTTATGGCATCTCAAGAAGCTCGCATAGCTAAGTTTGAAGCCGATTTCAAAAAAAAAAAGCCAAGTGAGATGACCAATAAAATTGACATATTGTTGAAAGCTCTCAATGACCGAGAAATGGGAGCACTCCCAAGCGACACGGTCAAGAACTCAAAACTAAACGTTAATTCCATATCATCGGTTTCGTCTCCTACTTCTTGTCCACAATACTATTCGGTCAAAACAATGAACACGTGTTTCAAACAAACCCAAATTCTTCAAAAGGACCAATCGAACAAAACATCCGATATTAAACCGGTCAAAAGCATAATTGAAATACCCCTACACAAAACCTTGACGATGAATTCAAGGAACTTTGCCTTGAACGTCCGGTTATCGAAGTTTTGGCAAGAGCTCCCTACTACAACGCCCTTTTAGAGAAATATGAGGAGAAACTTAAGTTAGGAAAGAATGGGACCACCTTCGTCCGGAATAAGTTGCCTAAGAAATTAGACGATCCGGGCATATTTGTTTTACCTTGTAGGATTGGGAACTCAAAAGCTTTTGACACATTAGTCGATCTTGGGTCAAGCCTTAACTTACTTCCTTTGTCCCTTTACACTACCCTTAAGCCCGGAAAATTAGATGACACGGAGGTAATTATAGTCTTGCGGATGGTAGTGTGGCATATCCGGTAGGGATAGTGAAAGACGTATTAGTGCATATAGGGAGATTAACTATACTAGCCGATTTCCACGTCCTTGATATGGTTAGTGACACTACATGCCCTTTATTAATAGGAAGAGGATTTTTAGCTACCACAAGTGCGATGATTGATTGTAAGGAATCTAGAATAGCGGTAGGAGAAGGGGAAACTTGGTCGGTCTATAATGTTAAGAAGCATGCTTTTGATACTCATGAGGAACCGACACCACATTGGGTAGAGATGAATAGGAGACCATCTAGATATGGACCTTGGATAGAAAGGAACTTTATAGGACCTCAACGCCCATTCTATCTAGAAAAAGATTTCATTGATAAGACACATTCAGTGGAACAACTCATAGCTAGAGATGAGGAACTAAACCCTTTTGAGGATCCCCTAGTCTTTTGGAAAATGATTGAGTTCTTGAGCATAATGCCTATCAACCTAGAGATGAACAAATGGAAAAGGGAAGGGGATAAGTGTAAATGAAATTGGGACAAGCCACCTAAGGAAGGTGACGGATCATGGCATATGAAGATAATTTTATATGATCCGGATGGAGAAAAGTTTGAGAAGTCATACCGTACCAAGTAAACCGATAGGAAATTGAAGCCTAAGTTTGATCCCAAAGATGTCCTCGATGAGGAACTCACTCACATAGGATAGCCCGTGACTTTGAGTCTAGCTACAAGACTCATTAAATAAAGAAAAGCGCTTCTTGGGAGGCAACCCAAGCTCTTTATTTGTTTTGTTTGTTTGATTTTATTTGTTTCCGTATACGTTTTTATTTTTATTGTTAGTCAATTATGCTTCAAAGTAAATTGTGAAAATGTTTTATTTTTTATTTAACTTCGTCTTAATTACATATAAAGGTATTTTGCAAAAGCTAAGTGTAAGGGAAAACCCCAAATTTGTTTATGAGAACGAAAATGATCATAATTTACTACAATATTAAATGAACATGTATACTAGTATGTGTTAGAGTCAAATGCTTGTATCGAGTCATAATTATGTTTTGCAGGATTTTCCAGGAAATAAGGCATAAGTTTTTCTAGAAATTTTCCGGAAAACTTAACAAGAGATTTTTCCAGGAACATTCTGACGGCGTCAAGAATTACAACCTGACAGCGTCAGGTACTAAAATCTGAAAAATTTTGCGAGTTTCGTTTAAACCGGAGTCTTAAAGTTTTTTGTTGATTCTTTAGTTTTATAAACTCTAGGAAATCTGCAAACATTCATTCCACAAGCATTATATCTTAATTTGCTTTCTAGGATTAAATTTAGTATATATAGATTGCCGCCGATTTTACGCGAGGTTTGCCTTGATTGTTTTCTCAGGTTATGTATGACAAGAAGATGATTATATTTCTGGAAGGAAGCTTTCAAAGTTCATTTTCTTGGAGGAAGATCTAACCTTGTTGACACACTATCCACACCGAATGAATCAGGAGAGTATTTGTTTTCATTCTTTTACCTGTTACTTTTACATCCTTTAATTGAAAATTAGGGACAATGTTCATCCTAAGTGTAAGGGGAGGGTAAATGATGAAACTTTATAGGATACAATTGCACTTGAGTTTGTTTGTTTGATAGTAGATGTGTAATAAAACTAAGAGAAATACCTGCTAGGGCAATTTTAGCGCCAAATTTAAATTTTTTTACAACATTTAGGAGTGAAACTTTAGCCTTAACAAGCGTCTCATGGATAAGAGTTATATGACTAGCACAAAACCGTACCACTTAAAAAATTTTCCACCCAAATATGTGAGGTTCGCCTTTAGATTTGATAGGAAAAGCATTCATTATTAGTGCTTATGTGTGTACCGGTAGCATTTAGATTCTAGAACTTGCGTTAGTGATGCATCCCGAGACCGCTAGTGAGACTACTGATACGTGGGAATTGCACCAGGCTTTACCTCTCAAGGGATCTCGAGAAGCTTACAACCCCCACCAGGCAGTGTACCTGATCATTGTAGTATAGTATAGTGACAAGTACCGGGGGATTGATCGTTCAACTCAGGAATAGCGTCGCTAGGATTAGAAAGCCTAAAAACTAGGTCTAGAGGTGAGGGATGATTCTTTTTTTATTTTTATGTTTTTATAAAAGCAAGTAAAATCTCGGTTTTTGGAAGAGTGGCCGGAATTAGTTGCTAGCCAACTAACCCAATTAACTAAGATGCAATCAAAATAAAATAACAAAAATGAAAATAAATCTAATTAAACTAATGTGGTGTGAACAATGATAGGTAAAGTTGTGTTTACTTAGGTTTCATTACTCCCTAGATATCTTTTACAGGTTGATAGTTTGTTACAATTGCATGGATGACGGGTCATATTCCTTAATACTAGTCGTAGGGCCATGTACACTATTCCCTAACTCTATAAGATCCTCCTTTACTCCATGTCGAGCCGTTAAAAACTCCTAACATGGGATCATTAGAATTCTCATACGCATTAAATACAACCTAATATCGTAGTACACCTCCGATCATGTTTCTTAAGACATTCAAGCATGTTACCAATGGAAGTATGGCAGTTTTCTTAAGCCTAACATCGAATACAATCATCCGTAACAACTATAAACAAACAATCAACCCATAGTTAACATCTAGGTTTCACTACATCTAAGCAAACACAAAAGAAATCTAGCCTAGCATGTTAAATTGAAGACAAGCGTAAGATATATTCAAACAACACATAGACATATTGATTGAATTGAAAGAGTACTTATCTCAATTGAACATGAAAGGTTTCAAAGGGTAAAAACCCTTGAAAGAGCTGTGAAATTCGGACCTAGGGTTTCTCTCAAAGTTACACCCTCAAAGTTACACACTAATGAATGAAAATTGGGAAACTATATATAGATTATACAGGGTGACGGCGTCAAGAAGGAAATTCTGACGCCGTCAACTCGCCGCCCATAGTGAAATCGGATTGCCTAGATCCAGTTTTGACGCCGTCATGTGTAATTTGGTTCTGGGCCGTCACCAACTCTTGAACCGTGATGGCCTGTGGTGACGCTGTCACGTTTTCACTGGACCGTCACCTCTTCCATCTCTTGTTTTACTCTTGACGCCGTCATTAAGAAACTCGTGACGCCGTCAGGTACTGTTCCCAGTAAGAAAAATTAAGACTTTGCCGTTTTCTTCACTTTTATGCTCCAAAAACGTCCAAAATGCTTCCTTTTCCAGAATTCACTCCAAAAGTACCTAAAATGACAAAAGGAACGATTTAGGGCAATATTTGATCAAATAAATTCAAATTCGGGCTTAAATGACCCCCTAAAAACGGTTCATTTTTCGCCTCATCAAATACCTTTACACTTGAGATTTGCTTGTCCTCAAGCAAATGCGCTTTTATTCTAATCAAAATAAAAGTTAGGGGTCATTTAACACTAATATAAAAGTAATTACAACAAATTATCGTTCCACTAAAGACCAAAGACAAGCACGGAGGTCATATACTAGCACCTCACAAATAGTGTTTAGATACTCACATCTCTCAGGTGTAATAAAGTATATATCACAATACGGAAATGGAAAACATCTCTCACTACCTGTCATATCAAATAGATTACCATAGGATTGGGAAAGGATCAAATCTCCACCACTTGGCGTAAGCACCTAGGATAAACTATCAAAGAGGTCTTTTAAAGGGTTATAACGTTAGGTGTAGGGATATGGAATACACGGTTTTGTTGGATATTGGTAATATTTATTGGTAGCGAGTTAATCATCTTGGTTAATTACATGTACAATATGGCGTTGCTAAGCCAAGACTGGACTCGACTTAAGCTAATAAATCAAAAATAACAAAAACTTAAAATAAACATAGAATGAAACGGGATGGTAGTTTTTTTTTTTTTTTTTTTTTTTTTTTTTTTTTTTTTTTTTTTTGTGTGCGCATACACTTTTACCCTACCATCCAAAATAATACATCATAAGGAATGTACATCCCCCTTACACTTGAATCTTTACATACTTTACAATAAACTACTCTAATGACTCGAATCAAGATAATCAAAACACTTGGAGTACTTTTAAGATTAATGCACATATGGGGGTAATATAAGATGTTCTTCCCCATTACTCCATATCACTAGTACTTTACCCATGAGTCCCAATCGTCCCAAAACAATATGTACAAGATATGACTCGACTTAGCAACCATGTAATCAATTAGATAATTAACTAAGGGTTTAACAAATAACAATAATGCACTAAAGATGAGTGCATACACGGAAGGCTAAGGCGATTTGGGTGTACATTTAAGTGGGTTGTAAAAAATTCTTCCTTTAAGTAAGATGCTTAAAGTTAGAAACGAAAAGATAGGCTCGGAGGGGTGTACTAGGGGTTTCGTGTACTAAAAATGAGTACAACGCTAAGGTGTGGGAAAAATTAGTTGACTTTATTAGCCAAGTAATATGACTTAAATGGTCAAGTAATTATAATACGGGTTTAACACAAGGGTGATCCTATTGCCTCTTATCATGTAGCAAATCCTACTACACGAATGTAGTCTCACTAGCGGTCTCGGGATGCATCACTAACGTAAGTTCTAGAATCTAAATGCTACCGGTACACTCATAAGCTCTAAGGCTTCTCCTAACAAATCTAGGGGCGAATCCTCACTTACTAGAAGGCCGGTACGAGTCTTTGATGCTTCAATTAACGGATGCTAACTAATGCACTTCTTGGATCACTGGCGCGTTATTTTCATAACGGATGGTCACCAAGTCATACACTAGCGCTGACGCGTTAGCTAATTAATCTAATACTCGGATGGTCACTACTTTTTTAGTAAAATTTTGAGTGGTATGGTTTTTTTGTGCTAGTTATATAACTCCTATTCATGAGACGCTTGTTAAGGCTAAAGTTTCACTCCTAAATGTTGTAAAAAATTTTAAACTTGGCGCTAAAATTACACTAACAAGTATTTCTCTTAGTTTTATTACACACCTACCATCGAACAAACAAACTCAAGTGCAATTGTATCCTATGAGGTATCATCATTTACCATCCCCTTATACTTAGGTTGAACATTATCCCTAACGTTCATTTAAAGGATGTAAAAGAAAATAAGGTAAAAGAATGAAAAACAAATACTCCCCTGATTCGTTCGGTGTGGATAGTGTGGTAACAAAGTTAGATCTTCCACCAAGAAAATGAACATTCAAAGCTTCCCTTCCAGAAAATAAATCATCTTCTTGTCATACATAACCTGTTAAACCTGAGAAAACAAACAAGGCAACCTCGCATTAAATCGGCGCCAATCTATATATACTAATAAATCCTAGAAAACAATATAAGATATAATGCTTGTGGAATGAATGTTTGCAGATTTCCTGGAGTTTAAAAAACTAAAGAATTAACAAAAACTTAAAGACTCCGTTAGAAAAACAAAACTCACAAAATTTCCAGAATTTTACACGTGACGCCGTCAGGTTTTAATTCCTGACGCCGTCAGAAGTGACCTGCAGAAATCTTTCGTTAAGTTTCTGGAAAATTTATGGAAAAACTTATGTCTTACTTCCTGGAAAATCCTGCAAAACATCATTATGACTCGATACAAGCATTTGACTCTAACAAATACTAATACACATGTTCATTTAATATTGTGGAGAATCATGATCAATTTCATTCTTATAAACAAATTTGGGGTTTCCCCTTACACTTATCTTTTGCAAAATACCTTTATATGAAGTTAAGACGAAGTTAAACAACAAAATAAAGCATTTTCACAATTTAGTTTGAAACATGATCTACCAACAATAAAAATAAAGCATGCATACGGAAACAAATAACAATCAAAAAAATAAAAATCACACAAAGCATGGGTTGCCTCCTAAGAAGCGCTTTTCTTTATTTACGAGTCTTGTAGCTAGACTCAAGGTTATGGGCTATCACGTGACCTCATCGTTGGTCTCATTCTCTAGGTCATCTCCAATCTTAGTTTTGTATTCCGGACCTAGTTGCAAACATTCCTTGTAGAAACCAAGTATTCTATTCATAACATATTCTACTCCTCTACGTCTATCCTCATCATTCCTATAATAAACCGCTTGCTTGTGTTCCATTTCTATGTTTGATAGAAGGCGGTATTGTTCAATCTTATAGGGCATTTGGTAAGAAATCTCATCATTTTTTTCCTTGAACCTAACTATTCCTAGGGTCGGGTCATAACTCATCTTAGAGGCTTCAACAAACGGTTTTCCGAACACTACTTGACTTAGACAATCATCTATTACCGGGCGAGTATCCTCTACTATCACAAAGTCGGTAATATAAGTGAAGTTTCCTACAAATACATACAATCCTTTCACTCTTCCTACAAAATTGCTCATCCGATTCGTGTTAGGCATCATCCTATACCCAAGTTGCTTCTTCATCACCCAATTATAATAGGTCCTAGTCATGATATTTATAGGAGACCTAAGATCGATGTAAGCTTTCTACACATGCATATGCCCAATGTTGCATGGTATGTTGATGTTAGAGGGATCACCTACTTTAATAAGGGGTGAACCAAGGATATATGGTGTCTCGGGATCATCGAATAAATCCTTGTGATATTCCCGTTCTTCCTTGGTGGGCAACTTATCAAAGTACTCTTCTACGTTTTCTTCCTCCTCTAACTTTTCATCCTTAATATCCTCAACTTCCTTACTCTCATCCCTAGTCTCGGTTTCTATTCCAACTTCATCATTGTCACTTTCTTCTACATTCTTTTCTATCAGCTTAATGGTGACAACATTGACAAAGTGGACGTGTTTGGATGATGAGGGGTCCTTAATTTGGATTCCGCTATTAGTGTCCCTAGTTTCCTTCCTAGGTGTAGTTAGCACTTGGTTGTTGAGGGCTTTCAACAAGTTGTCAATCTTATTGGTCATCTCCGTTTGTTGTTGATTGAATTCGGTTTCAAACTTAGCTATGCGAGCTTCTTGAGATGCCATAAACTTGGTCATCAACCCTTCAAGAATATTGGTACTACCATAGTTATTGGAAGGATTGTTGTTGAAAGTACGGTTAGATGGTGGACCGTTTGGTTGGTAACGATTAGGTGGATTGGAAGAATTATTTTGGGGCATGTTTTGGTTTTGCTTCCACCTAAGGTTCGGGTGATATTTTGGTTCATGTTTTGATTTTTCCAAGAAGAGTTCTATGAGTTCCCATGATTCTTCCGCACTTAGATCACATAGCTTGCCACCGGCCGATTGGTTAATGGTTCGCCTTGTGGAGAGATCGATATGGTCATAGAAGATTTGGACTTGGAGCCAAAGATCTATGCCATGATGAGGGACTTTTTGGAGTAAGTCCTTGAAACGAGTCCATGCTTCATATAGAGTTTCACCTTGACGTTGTTGGAACATCAAGATATCATTTCTGAGCATGGTAGTTCTTCCCGGTGGGAAAAATTGAGTAAGGAAACGAGTGGTGAGATCATCCCATGAGGTGATGGATCCCGCGGGTAAACATTCAAGCCATTGACTAGCTTGATCACGTAGAGAGAATTGGAATAGGCGTAATTGGGTTGATTCTCTAGTTGCAACATCTAGGTCTATGGAATCTATGATTTTAAGGAAGTCCATAAGATGTTGATTTGGATCTTCGAAATGAAGTCCATGGAATGCACATCCGCTTTACACTAACCGGATGGTGTCGGATTGCAAGGGAGACACATTGGCTCCTTGGGTGAGCTCAATGGTGTTTCGATAGCCTTGGTGGCTAGCTCGGGAATACTCTCCTAAAGTTCGGGGTCTAGGAGGTTGGTTTGGTAGTGGTGGGTTTTGTGGGTGGTTTTGAATTGGTGGGTTGATGGGTTCAAAGATGTTACCATCTTCCATGATGTCGGATGGTAAAGGTTATGAACAAAGACACGAAGAAATAAGATAGACTAAAGAAAACCTAAAAATTAAAAACAAAATCTTACTAGAAAGGAATCTAGCAAGTAGACCTAATAAAAAGAAATTCTAACCTAGACAATAACTATTTCCCCGGCAGCGGCGCCAAAAACTTGGTGAGTGGGAATCACACCAGGCTTTACCTCTCAAGGGATCTCGAGAAGCTTACAACCCCCACCAGGCAGTGTACCTGATCGTTGTAGTATAGTATAGTGACAAGTACTGGGGGATTGATCGTTCAACTCAGGAATAGTGTCGCTAGGATTAGAAAGCCTAAAAACTAGGTCTAGAGGTGAGGGATGATTCTTTTTGTATTTTTATGTTTTTATAAAAGCAAGTAAAATCTCGGTTTTTGGAAGAGTGGCCGGAATTAGTTGCTAGCCAACTAACCCAATTAACTAAGATGCAATCAAAATAAAATAACAAAAATGAAAATAAATCTAATTAAAATAATGTGGTGTGAACAATGATAGGTAAAGTTGTGTTTACTTAAGTTTCATTACTCCCTAGATATCTTTTACAGGTTGATAGTTTGTTACAATTGCATGGATGACGGGTCATATTCCTTAATACTAGTCGTAGGGCCGTGTACAATATTCCCTAACTCTATAAGATTCTCCTTCACTCCATGTCGAGCCGTTAAAAACTCCTAACATGGGATCATTAGAATTCTCCTACGCATTAATTACAACCTAATATCGTAGTACACCTCCGATCATGTTTCTTAAGACATTCAAGCATGTTACCAATGGAAGTCTACCATTTTTCTTAAGCCTAACATCAAATACAATCATCCGTAACAACTATAAACAAACAATCAACCCATAATTAACATCTAGGTTTCACTACATCTAAGCAAACACAAAAGAAATCTAGCCTAGCATGTTAAATTGAAGACAAGCGTAAGATATATTCAAACAACACATAGACATATTGATTGAATTGAAAGAGTACTTATCTCAATTGAACATGAAAGGTTTCAAAGGGTAAAAACCCTTGAAAGAGCTGTGAAATTCGGACCTAGGGTTTCTCTCAAAGTTACACCCTCAAAGTTACACACTAATGAATGAAAATTGGAAAACTATATATAGATTACACAGGGTGACGGCGTCAAGAAGGAAATTCTGACGCCGTCAACTCGCCGCCCATAGTGAAATCGGATTGCCTAGATCCAGTTTTGACGACGTCATTTGTAATTTGGTTCTGGGCCGTCACCAACTCTTGAACCGTGATGGCCTATGGTGACACCGTCACGTTTTCACTGGACCGTCACCTCTTCCATCTCTTGTTTTACTCTTGACGCCATCATTAAGAAACTCGTGACTCCGTCAGGTACTGTTCCCAGCAAAAATGTCCAAAATGCTTCCTTTTCCAGAATTCACTCCAAAAGTACCTAAACTGACAAAAGGAACGATTTAGGGCAATATTTGATCAAATAAATTCGAATTTGGGCTTAAATGACCCCCTAAAAACGGTTCATTTTTCGCCTCATCAACTACATTCGTGTAGTAGGATTTACTACTTGATAAGAGGCATTAGGATCACCCTTGTGTTTAAACCCGTATTATAATTACTTGAACATTTAAGTCATATTACTTGACTAGCGAAGTCAATTAATTTTCCCACACCTTAGCATTGTACTCATTTTTAGTACACGAAACCCCTAGTACACCCCTCCGAGCCTATCTTTTCGTTTCTAACTTTAAGCATTTTACTTAAAGGTAGAATTTGTTTACAATCCACCCAAATGTGCAACCAAATCGCCTTAGCCTTCCTTGTATGCACTCATCTTTAGTGCATTATTGTTATTTGTTAAACCCTTAGTTAATTATCTAATTGATTACATGGTTGCTAAGTCGAGTTATATCTTGTACATATTATTTTGGGATGATTGGGACTCATGGGTAAAGTACTAGTGATAAGGAGTAATGGGGAAGACGTAATTTATTACCCTTATATGTGCGTTAATATTTAAAAGTACTCCAAGTGTTTTGATTATCTTGATTCGAGTCATTAGAATAGTTTATTGTAAAGTATGTGAAAGTTCAAGTGTAAGGGGAATGTAAAGTCCCCTATGATGTATTAATTTGGATGGTATGGCAAGAGTGTATGCAAAATAAATAAATAAATAAATAAAATAAAATAAAAATAATCAAAAAAAAAAAAAAAAAAAAAAAAAAGAAAAGAGAAAAACATACGGACTACCATCCCGTTTCATTTTATGTTTATTTCATATTTTGTAGATTTTATTAGCTTAAGTCGAGTTGAGTCTTGGCTTAGCAACGCCACCTTGTACATGTAATTAACCAAGATGATTAACTCACCACCAGTAAATATTACCTTTATCCAACAAAACCGTGTTTTCTATATCCCTACACCTCACGTTATAACCCTTTAAAAGACCTCTTTGATAGTTTATCCTAGGTGCTTACGCCAAGTGGTGGAGGTTTGATACTTTCCCAAGCCTATGGTAATCTATTTGCTATGACAGGTAGTGAGAGATGTTTTCCATTTCCATTTTGTGATATATACTTTATTACACCCGAGAGATGTGAGTATCTAAATACTATTTATGAGGTGCTGGTGTATGACCTCCGTGCTTGTTTTTGGTTTTTAGTGGAATGATTATTTGTTGTAATTACTTTTATATTAGTGTTAAATGACCCCTAATTTGTATTTTGATTAGAATAAAAGTGCATTTGCTTGAGGACAAGCAAATCTCAAGTGTAAGGGTATTTGATAAGGCGAAAAGTGTACCGCTTTTAAAGGTCATTTAAGCCCGAATTCGAGATTATTTGATCAAATATTGCCCTAAATCGTTCCTTTTGTCATTTTAGGTACTTTTGAGGAAGAATCTGGAAAAGGAAGCATTTTGGACGTTTTTGGAGCATTAAAGTGAAGAAAACGGCAAAGTCTCAAAACTCCTTGCTGGAACAGTACCTGACGGTGTCAAGCTTCTACAAGTGACGGCGTCAAGAGTTACAAAAGAGGTGGATATGGAACTTATAACGTGACGGGCCAGAACCCATTGTTTGTTATTGGCCTGACGGCGTCACCTAGGCCGTCAGGGTCCAATTACACGTGACGGCCCAGAGTAAATTCCTACATGATGGCGTCACAAATAGATCTAGGCAATACGATTTTATCATGGCGGCGAGTTGACGGCGTCACGAGCTAATACATGACGCCGTAAAGATGTAATATCTATATATAGTTTTCCAATTTTCATTCATTAGTGTTTAACTTTGAGGGAATAAACCCTAGATGATTTTCCAGCTTTTTCAAGGGTTTAAACCCCTTGATTCTTCCATGTTCAATTGAAGATAAGTACTTATTCAAATCATTCATTATGTCTATGTGTTGTGTGATTATATCTTATGCTTGTCTTCTCTTTAACATGCTAGGCTAGATTTTCATTGTGTTTGCTTAGATGTAGTGAAACCTAGATGTTGATTATGGGTTGATTGTTTATTTATAATTGTTACGGATGATTGTATTCTATGTTAGGCTTAAGAAAACTGGCAGACTTCCAATTGGTAACTTGCTTGAACGTCTTAAGAAACATGATCAGAGGTGTACTATGATTTTTGGTTGTATTTAATGCATAAGCGAATTCTAGTGATCCCATGTTAGGAGCTTCTTAGCCGGCTCGACACGGGAGTGAAGTATGAGCTTATAGATTAGGGAATATTGTACACGGCCCTACGACTAGTATTAAGGAATATGACCCGTCATCCATGCAATTGTAACAAGCTAATCAACCGGTAAAAGATATCTAGGGAGTAATGAAATCTAAGTAAACACAACTTTTTCCATTATTGTTTCCACCACAATTAGTTTAAGTTTTATTTTATTTTATTTTGATTGCATCTTTAGTTAATTGGGTTAGTTGACTAGCAACTAATTTCGCCCACTCCTTCAAAACCCGAGATTTTAATTTCTTTTCATAAAATATAAAAATACAAAAAGAATCTTCTTTCACCTGTAGACCTAGTTTAGTAGATTGTCTAATCCTAGTGAACACTATTACTGAGTTGAACGATCAATCCCCCGGTACTTGTCACTATACTATACTGCAACGATCAGGTACACTTCCTGGCGGGGATTGCAAGCTTCTCAAGATCCCTTGAGAGGTAAAACTTTTTGTGAGGGCGCAATCCCGCACATCAAATCTCAAAATAGTCTGAAATCGAATGATTTCACGATTGATTTTGTTATTTTTTTTACTTTTTTGGAATTTTGCGAACACTTTAGGAAAAGTGTTTAGGATTTTGATATATATATATATATATATATATATATATATATATATATATATATATATATATATATATATATATATATATATATATATATATATATATATATATATATTTTAATATATTATTTACTTTTTATAATTTTTGAAAATATTCACAAAAACAATAACTTCGCGAGGAAGGGTCTTCAAAACACGATTTGATAAACGAGAATCAAAATTCACGTCATACCTTCCCCCGCAGCGGCGCCAAAAATTGATTGAGTGATAATAAATTATCAATTATAGTATATTATCTCTAAAAAATTTGAAGGAAATACGGATTCCCGAGTCGTAGTCCAAGTGAAGGTATGAATAGAATCGTGTTTTTTTATTTACGAAACGTGTAATGAATAGTGAGAAGAGTGAATATTTTGGATTTTCCACTAATGATAATGAAATATAAGAAAATAAGGCATTAATGAAAAGCACACATAACCTAAAACGTAAAGAAATCTGAAAAACGCGAAATTACTGAGAAATAATGCACCTAAAAGTCAAAACTAAGGAAAATAGCACCTAAAAAGTCAAAATTACTTTCTAAAAGTCCTAAATACTCAAAGAAAATTTTAGGAAAAAGAAAAATATTTTTTTGGATTTTCTTTTATTTATTATGAATTAAAAACTATTTAAAAAGAGAAAATTAAAGAAAAATAGTAAACTAGTTTAGAAAATTACCAAAAATTACAGAAAACTATTTTATAAGCTAAGAAATGAATTGGGAAAAGAAAATTTGGAATTATGTGAAAATTTACCTAAAAACGTAAAGTAACGGGAAAATCCCGAGCCATTTAAGCAATTTTGTGAAAAACAAGTCCAAACTCTAATTTTCTTAAGTTCTATTAACTAAAAGAAACTTTCCAAAAAAAGAATTATGTTTTTTTGATTATTTTTGAATTTATTACTAATTAAAAGAAATAAAATTAAGAAAAATAGAAGATGAACAGTGAAAAATATGGAAAATTAACATAAACTAATTTATGATATAGAAAACCTAGGAAAAATATTAGAAATGAAAAAGCTCTTGTAAAAAGCTCTAACTAAGAAGAAACAGTTGAATAAGCTTATTATTACTAAAAGGTCTACACTACTATATTAATTAAATCTTGCAAACGTGTTATGAGAAGACCCTAGGACGCAATGGTAGAGTCTATGTGTGTGGTGTGAATAGCGTGGGTTCGAGTCCCAACATGTATTTTTGCTAAAATTATTTTTTTTATATATTTTTCTTTTGCAAAACTAATTCAGCCTATGAAAATGAACAACTTTAGTAAAGACGTTAATTTTGAAAAGCTCTCATAAGCTCAAAAGAAGCTTAAACTTAGTGACAGCTATAACAGAGGCTTTAATAAGGAAAAATGCAAATAAAGGCTTATGCTAACTGACCTATAAACTATACTAAAGGACCAAAAAGCTTAACCTAACTTCCTCCTAACTTCTACTAACTGAATTAATCAAATTAAAAGGTTAATTAAAGCTGAGAAGCTCAAATGAGTAAAAACCAAAAACTGAGAATAGCTTATGCCAAAAAGGACTTAACAGGCAACTAAAAGCTCTTCAAAAGCTATATATAAGCTGATAGAAAAATTTGTAAAAATGCTACTTAACTAAATGAGCAACCAAAGATTAAATCTACCAAGTTTCAAAAAATTGAACAAGTATTGAACAGATTAAAAATCAAAGACACGCCACTGATTCAACACTTTTTGAAAACTTATGAACAATGAAATATCACCCTCAGTACCTGACTATAAGCTGCTCAAAAGCTATCCAAAAGCTCATGTAAAAATTTGGAAAAATGATGATCAATTAAAAGAGCAACAAGACTTGATCTATACCAAATTTTAGATGATTTAAGTTTAAAATAAGAAAACTAAAAATCAAAACCAAAATGAGATTTAACAAATGACTGTGGTGCAGGGCACACCACAGTCCAATGGGACTACTTTTAGCTTATGAATAAGCTGCTAAAAGCTTGATATAAAATTTGGAAAATGTTAATCAATAAGCTCAGCAACCAAATTCTATCTTTGCTAGTTTTTAGAGTAAACCAACTAATATTGAGTGAATTAAAATTCAAAAACAAAACTTAGTTTAAAAAAACTGTTTGGTAATTTTGACTTTTCTGTTTTTACCACTTTGACTTAAATGAGATTTGATTGCTCCTAAATGAATAAAAATGATGTTATAAGTTATAATATGACTGATTTATGCTAGATGAACAACTTATGCAACTAATTTAATGATTATGCAAATTCTACTTAACTGTCCTAACTAGAAATGGAGATTAAAGATGATTTTGACTTTTTTTTATGCAAGAGCTATGAATTTTATGGTTTGAATGTCCTATATTAACCTAACATGAACTATCTAGACTATATATAACCCCTATAGCAAGCAAGAACACATAGATGCTACTTAATCCTAACACTCCTTATTAATGCAGTTTTGAAGATTAATGAAGCAAATGGTTGAATTAATCCATGAAACCTCTTTACTATCTTATATTAAGTTGATATAAGCACAATAAAGCTGATTCACTCAACAAGTTTCACCTCTAACCACAAAATACAAAATATGGCAGTTAATGACAAATATTATGCAATATGATGCAACAAACTAAAATAAAGCTAGATCTACTCAAATAAGCTAAGATATGACTAATATAAGCTAAACTGAACATATATAAGCTATGAATGACATATCTAAACTATTAAGCTATATTATGCAAGTTTAAGCTAAAATTGAAAAATGAATCTCACTTTAGACCTCGACTAAACAGAGGTTCCCAATCAAGGGCAGCTACAAGCTCCAGCTTATTCAGAGAATAAGCTGGTAAAGTCCTTCTTGCCCCTCCATTGCAGGCAACTTCCTAAGCTTTCCACAAATTTGCAAAGGTATTATGAACTTGATGATTTTTTGATTAAGTGACTATTTAAACCTTACAAAAGCTATATTAAACTGGTATGAGCTTAAATAAACGGTAAACACGCTTATTAAAACTCATATAACTAATCTACCATGTTTTTTTCAAAGGATTTTCTTATATTTTTTTGGATTTTTATTTTTGTAACAGAAATAGTAAATTATATTGAACAAAATGATTTTAGAATCGTATGGAAAGTTAAAGCAAAGGTAATTGAGCTTATACAAGCTTATGTAAACATAGATCACGAATTAAGTAAAAGCTTAAAAAAGCTGAAAGTAACTTGCAATAAGTAAATAAACTGGAATTTTATTAATGATAAAGCTTGGATTACAAATATAAAAGGTTTACAAGATGAAAGGCAAAGCTGAATTGAACTAGAAAAACATTTTAGCATAATAACGATATAAAAAATTGTACACCCTCCTCAATGTAAATGAGGGGTATTTATAGGGAAGTGAGGGTGAGAGGTACCTAGGGTTTGGGAAGCTGCCAGAAGCTTGATCTCAACTTTCCAATCATTGCCTCATCATCACAATTGATTATAGCCCTTGGATTAGAAGTTGTGATGTGTTTTGCCCGATCAATTGCTTCCATATGGCCACGCTGGCAATCCTAGATGTTGTCAGGTGTGTCTGGTTCTAGAAGGGGTAAAGTACACTTAAATGTTGGGTGAAAATAGTAGGGTAATTTTGAGAAGATGTACAGTGAAAGGGAGGGGTTATATTTGGCGCGTATGGGTGAGTTTGACGAGGGGTGGATTAATTATTTGACCGGGCTTGGTTATTTTGGTGGGTTATGGGATCGGGTTAGATTATTATGAGTGGGCTTGGGATAAAAGGATAAAGAGTGTTACGCTTGGATTTGGGTTTATAGAATACTAAAGGGTCCGGTTTGGTTTTAGTAGGATATTTAGTTTAAAATGACAAGGACCATTAGTGTAAATTCTGAAATTATAAGGACCAAATCTACCAAATGTGAAACATTAATCCAAGGGATATTTGTGTCACTTTATGAAATCTCCAAGGGTTGTCATGACATTTCTTCAAAAATATATTATAGGGACCAAACTTGTCATTTCTTGATTCTTGAAGGACCTTTTTTGCCAAATTCATCAAACTTCAACCAAGGACTAATCTTGCAATTCTTTGATTCATGAAGGACTTGTTTTGACTTTATGAGCTCATTCTTGATCTAAACTTGTGATTTGCTTTCCCGGCTTTGGCTTTTGACACTTTTCCAAATCTCATGCTCGTTTTTGTCTTTTTAGCTTGATTTATGTCCATATTTGAAATATCCATCCCTACACAGTCATAAACACAAAAACACAATATCTTTGACATTTATGGTTAGTTTTTGGTCATTTTGGTCTTAATTTGGTAAATAAAAGTTAGGTGATTAAGCACATACCAAAAGCACAAACCAAACTAAAAAAACACTATATCTTATATACAATTAATACACAATTTAAAAAACCCATCATCAATATGTACGACTACCTAAGCAACCAAGAACATGCCACAAACAAAAACCAAACAGAAAACATCTCAGATCTGAAAACCTCACACATCCGAATTCAACACAGATACGGTATTCCGAATTCAATAAACCAAGAAAAATCCGAATCCAAAACCGAAACAAAAAGACAAAAAAGGAAGAACTGAAATGTTACTCAGTTTAGAATGAAACCGAAACAAAAGAACAAATCTGGATCGAAAACCAACACAACAACAACCCACTGTCACTTAGCCATTCATGTAAAAGATTCAAAAATCACGAAACCTACTGTCCTAATCCTTTCAAATCAACAACAACAAAAACCACATCAATCCTAAACTAAACACAACAAAATACCCACACCAATTACTCTCAACTCTCATCAACCTACATCTAGACTCAAGCTCGTAATAAGAAAATAAATAAAGATCTCATTTTTCTCTTTTTCGTTTGGAACACGATGGAAAACACATCATCGATCTTGTGATAATCTTTGAAAGCCATAAAGAAAGAACAAAACACATAGGTTTCATTCTTTTTTTTTCTTTCGGCTATCAAAACACAAGAACAAGAAACCATATAAAATATCTACCCGAGACTTTGGTGCGTGGGAATCGCAACAGGTTTTACCTCTCAAGGGACCTCGAGAAGCTTACAACCCCCACCAGGCAGTGTACCTGATCGTTGTAGTATAGTATAGTGACAAGTACCGGGGGATTGATCATTCAACTCAGGAATAGTGTCGCTAGGATTAGAAAACCTAAAAACTAAGTCTAAAGGTGAGAAATGATTCTTTTTGTATTTTTATATTTTTATGAAAGCAAGTAAAATCTCGGTTTTTGAAAGAGTGGGCGGAATTAGTTGCTAGTCAACTAACCCAATTACTAAAGAGTGTGAACAATGATAGGTAAAGTTGTGTTTACTTAGATTTCATTACTCCCTAGACATCTTTTACAGGTTAATCATTTGTTACAATTGCATGGATGACGGGTTATATTCCTTAATACCATTCGTGGGGTGGCATACGTACTTCCCTATCTCTATAAGCTCCTACTTCACTCCTATGTCGAGCCGTTAAAAACTCCTAACATAGGATCATTAGAATTCGCTCATGCATTAAATACAACCATAAAACCTAATACGCATTGGTTCATGTTTCTTAAGACGTTCAAGCATGTCACCATATGGAAGTCTGCCAGTTTTCTTAAGCCTAACATTGAATACAATCATCTGTAACAATTATAAACAAACAATCAACCTATAATTAACATCTAGGTTTCACTACATCTAAGCAAACACAAAAGAAATCTAGCCTAGCATGTTAAATTCAAGACAAGCGTAAGATATATTCAAGCAACATATAGACATATTGATTGAATTGAAAGAATACTTATCTCAAATTGACATGAAGCGTTTCAAAGGGTAAAAACCCTTGAAAAAGCAGTAATATTCGTGCTAGGGTTTCTCAAAGTTACACCCTCCAAGTTCTCACACTAATGAATGAAAATTGCAAAACTATATATAGATTTTACAAGGTGACGGCGTCAAGAAGAAATTTCTGACGCCGTCAACTCGCCGCCCACAATGAAATCGGACTGCCTAGATCCACTTTTGACGCCGTCATGTGTAAATCGATTCTGGGCCGTCACCAACTTTTAAACCGTGACGGCCTTGGGTGACACCGTCACGTTTTTTCTGGGCTGTCACCTCCTCAACTCTTGGTTAACTCTTGACGCCGTCATTAAGGAAATGGGTGACGCCGTCAGGTACTGTTCCCAACAAGGAAAATTGAGACTTTGCCGTTTTCTTCACTTTTACACTCCAAAAACATCCAAAATACCTCCTTTCCTGCATTTCACTCCAAAAGTACCTAAAATGACAAAAGTAACGATTTAGGGCATTATTTGATCAAATAAATCCAAATTCGGGCTTAAATGACCCCTTAAAAGTGGTTCATTTTTTGCCTCATCAAATACCCTTACACTTGAGATTTGCTTGTCCTCAAGCAAATGCGCTTTTATTCTAATCAAAATACAAGTTAGGGGTCATTTAACACTAATATAAAAGTAATTACAACAAATAATCGTTTCACTAAAAACCATAGACAAGCACGGAGGTCATATACTAGCACCTCACAAATAGTGTTTAGATACTCACATCTCTCAGGTGTAATAAAGTAATATCACAAAATGGAAATGGAAAACATCTCTCACTACCTGTCATAGCAAATAGATTACCATAGGCTTGGGAAAGGATCAAACCTCCACCACTTGGCGTAAGCACCTAGGATAAACTATCAAAGAGGTCTTTTTAAAGGGTTATAACGTTAGGTATAGGGGTATGGAATACACGGCTTTGTTGGATAAAGGAAGTATTTATTGGTGGCGAGTTAATCATCTTGGTTAATTACATGTACAAAGTGGCATTGCTAAACCAAGACTAGACTCGACTTAAGCTAATAAATCAAAAATAACAGAAACATAAAATAAACATAGAATGAAACGGGATGGTAGTCCGTTTTTTTTTTTTTTTTTTTGCATACACTTTTTCCCTACCATCCAAAATAATACATCATAGGGAATGTGAATTCCCCTTACACTTGAATCTTTACATACTTTACAATGAACTAATCTAATGACTCGAATCAAGATAATCAAAACACTTGGAGTACTTTCAAGATTAACGCACATATGGGGGTAATATAAGATGTTCTTCCCCATTACTCCATATCACTAGTACTTTACCCATGGGTCCCAGTCGTCCCAAAACAATATGTACAAGATATGACTCGACTTAGAAACCATGTAATCAATTAGATAATTAACTAAGGGTTTAAACAAATAACAATAATGCACTAAAGATGAGTGCATATACGGAAGGCTAAGGCGATTTGGGTGTACATTTAAGTGGGTTGTAACAAATTCTTCCTTTAAGTAAAATGCTTAAAGTTAGAAGTGAAAAGACAGGCTCTGAGGGGTGTACTAGGGGTTTCGTGTACTAAAAATGAGTACAACGCTAAGGTGTGGGAAAAATTAACTGACTTTGCTAGTCAAGTAATATGACTTAAATGGTCAAGTAATTATGATACGGGTTTAAACATAAGGGTGATCCTAATGCCTCTTATCATGTAGTAAATCCTACTACACGAATGTAGTCTCACTAGCGGTCTCGGGATGCATCACTAACGCAAGTTCTAGAATCTAAATACTACCAGTATACTCATAAGCACTAATAATGAATGCTTTTCCTATCAAATCTAAAGGCGAACCTCACATATTTGGGTGGAAAATTTTTTAAGTGGTACGGTTTTGTGCTAGTCATACAATCTCCTATCCATGAGACACTTGCTATGGCTAAAGTTTCACTCCTAAATGTTGTAAAAAAATTTAAATTTGGCGTTAAAATTACACTAACAAGTATTTCTCTTTGTTTTATTACACACCTACCATCGAACAAACAAACTCAAGTGCAATTGTATATTATAAGGTATCATCATTTACCCTCCCCTTACACTTAGGATGAACATTGTCCCCAATGTTCAATTAAAGAATGTAAAAGTGAAATAGGTAAAAGAATGAAATCAAATACTCCCCTGATTCGTTCGGTGTGGATAGTGTGATAACAAGGTTAGATCTTCCTCCAAAAAATGAACAATCAAAGCTTCCCTTCCAGAAAATAAATCATCTTCTTGTTGTACATAACCTGTTAAACCTGAGAAAACAAACAAGGCAACCTCGCATAAAATCGGCGGCAATCTATATATACCAACAAATCCTAGAAAACAATGTAAGATATAATGCTTGTGGAATGAATGTTTGCAGATTTCTTGGAGTTTATAAAACTAAAGAATTAACAAAAACTTAAAGACTCCGTTAGAAAAAACAAAACTTGCAAAATTTCCAGAATTTTACACATGATGCCGTCAGATTTTAATTCCTGACGCCATCATAAGTGACCTGCAGAAATCTTTTGTTAAGTTTTCCGGAAAATTTCTGGAAAAACTTATGTTTTACTTCTTGGAGAATCCTGCAAAACATCATTATGACTTGATTCAAGCATTTGACTCTAACACATACTAGTATACATGCTTATTTAGTATTGTGGTAAATCATGATCAATTTTGTTCTTATAAACAAATTTGGATCTCCCTTACACTTAGCTTTTTGCAAAATACCTTTATATGTAATTAAGACGAAGTTAAATACAAAATAAAGCATTTTCACAATTTAGTTTGAAACATGATCTACCAACAATAAAAACAAAACATGCATACGGAAACAAATAACATCAAACAAATAAAAACACACAAAACATGGGTTGCCTCCCAAGAAGCGCTTGTTTTTGTTCGAGTCACGAGCCTGACTCTACCCTTATTTAACGGAAATAGGAGAGGTTTTCCCTACACTTAGGATTAAGTGCGGGTGGAAGTAGCGATACACACCCTTAGGGTGGAAATATGCCTCGTGAGGTGAAGGGGGTGAATGAATTATATGCTCAAAGGGGTGTGCTCCTTGCGTCATAACCTTACCTAGTTTACTTTGATCAATGGGCGAGTTAAAGTTTTCTCCTAAAAAGGGATCATCATCTATCAACTTTGAGAGACACCTAGTTGGGAATCCATCTTGACCTAATAAACCTGGTTTAAACCCATAATATTTCTTATGATCAATCATGAATGGGTGATGTAAGTATGTAAAGTCATGGTTCACTCCTATGTCAGCTTCCTCTCTACAAGGCTTACAGTCTAATCCCTTCAACGTAAAACTACACAGATTATATGGTTTGATGGGTGGATCGGGACCTTTTTCAATTCCTAAATTCACATGTAATGATGGAAGATTAGGTAATGGTTTTGGTTGAGGCTCCGATTTATCAAAACTAGTAACTTCCTTAGAACTAAAAGAAATGTCATCACCACAAGTGTTAAAACCTATATTCTCTAGTTGTGCTTGGTCCAAGGGTTCTACCTCTATTGGGGTTCCTATAGTCTCTTCTACTTCTTCCGGGTAAGTCACGGGCGGTGTGTGTGCCTCAAATGATGGTAGGACTTGTGGGGTACTTGGTGGGCTTAGATTTTCTACTTCATCATTCCTTGTCTCAAGATCACCTATATCATCAACGTGTGTTTTATTATAATCTAACCCTAACATTTTGTTGGGATCTACCTCCTTGATAGATCTCGAGCCAATAGATCGTTAGTCTACTAATGTAATCACCAGTAGAACTAAATGAGATAACCTCTGCGAGTTTGTAATTATTGCGGAATATAAGAACAAACGGTATACTAAACTTGATCCTCTATGGATCGATATTATTCACTAATAATTGTTATTGAAAATTCGTACCTAATACAATGATCCAGGGTTCCTTATATACTAGTGGAAACCCTAACCTTTCTTACAAGAAATAAATAATAATAAACTAATAAAAGATATTATACATATCTTGTCCTAATTTACATAAGTTCTATCCACGGATTAACTCTATCCGTAGGATCTCTATGCATCCGCAGGAACCAGTCTTCAGCAGAAACAACTCTATGTATCCGCAGGAACCTGTCAGTAGCATCCATCAGTAGTATAACTTCTAACTTCAATAATTCCTTACAATCCTCCCCTAATCTTGAATTTGACAGAGTTAAGTTCAAGATTTCTTGATAGATCTCACATGCATAAGAGGATGAAGGATGAACTTCAGCAGCAAAGAATCTTCATAAGCAAAATCTCTATGATCAGCAACAAAGGAATACACACCATTCTTTGCAGCAACAAATGACCAAATGTACATCAAAACATATTAGTTTCATACTATTCTCATCACATCCAGGTGTGTTAACTCCTGTGAGAGGTGAATCATTGAAAATAATGGATTTGATGTCTCTGTGCCAATAGCCATCACTACTGGAGTAGCCAAATGTTTGAGTTCAACTAAGAACTATGGTACACTGATGACCATATGATTTTTAGCAAATCATCAGCTATAAACGGATTTGAGTTGTCTTTACCTGTAGCCGTTTACTCAGGACTAGTCAATTATTTGATGAAGAATCATCTTGGTCAACTGAATACCAAGTATGGTTTGCCATAGCCTTTACCACAAGCCATACTCGTGTGGGCTAGCCAATTATTGGGAATCCATAAAGGAAAAATTCATGGTCAATTGACAACCATCCAACTCTCAGCTGTGAAGCATGGGTGAGTTGAGAACCCAATAGTTTTGAGCAAACTATTACAGCTATCAACAGATTTGACTTGTCTTTACCAAAGCTGTACCCTTTGGACTAGCCAACTTTTTGATAAACATCATGGTAAGCTGAAAACCATATAAAACTTGTATACTACAAAATATAGTACAAAAAGAAAAAGTTAGTTTGTTTTTTTTTTTTTTTTTTTTTTTTTTTTTTTTTTTTTTTTTTTTTTTTTTTTTTTTTACTAAACTGACAAATACAACAATTACTCAAGATAAGTCTCAATCCTTACACCATGTCTATGTTCCAATTCAAGCTTGACAAGAATCCCTCTTCTGATGAATCTAATCAACTGTTCAGCATTATGAATATCATTACCTACCATATCATGAGGAACAGTGAGTTTGACCTCAAGCATTTGCTTCAAGACCCCTAAAGTAATAGGATAAGTTACCCCTGGTACCATATACAAAGTCTTGCCAGCTGTAGTGTAGATCATATGAACATCTGGTAGAGGATAGTATTTCCAAGAATCTACAACCCATGAACCTTGACCTCTCCAGATATTGTATCCTTTACCAACAAAGAAAGCTGAATCAAATAAGACATATAAATCACCCAGCAGAAACAGACCATTACCCTCTGGTTTATGAGTTTGATAATATTCAGTCACCCAACCATAGAGAGCAACAAGATCTTGTCTATCCACCATATGAAGTATCTCACTGAGAAAAGTAAACTGCTTAGTGGAATTATCTTGCCTAGTAATCACATTAATTTGCCCCCTACCAACTGAATCCTCAAGAAGTTCCCACTTAATAACCCTTTCCCAAACAACAGGGTCTTCTTCATCAGAAGATTCATACTCAATAAAAGTACTGTCTTCTACTGGTTGATCAAGACCTTTAGCAGCCTTCCTTTTTCTGCCAATACTCTTCTTTCTGGTAATTGGAGTAGAAGTATGTGTGTCAGCTTGAATTTCAGCAGAAGCTGGTTCAGCAGGAACTGATTCAGCAGGAATAGAGTCACCAGGAGCTGATTCATCAGGAACTGATTCAGAGGCCTCAGTAGGAACAATTGTTGGATCTTGAGGCTCAGAAGATTCACTAATCTTAGCCTCAACAATTTGTACATCAGTATCAACAAATGCTTGTGCTGGTGGTGCATCAGAAGATTCACCAAGCTTAGCCTCAAAAGGCTGTGCAACAATATCAGCTTGATCATCCACCTGAGTCATACAGAAGGAGAATGAATTTGCTCCTTAACACCAAATGAAGACTCAGAGGATTCTTTGGACTGATCAGCAGAAACCTCAAGCTTGAGTTTCTTAGCAGCAGGGTTATCCATAAGTCTGCCACGCTTTTCTAACACATCAGGAACTTTGATACCTGAGGAATGAAGTCTAGAGATGATCTTGTCATAGTAGAAAGTAAGTTGAGTATCTGTAAAACCCCAAACTTTCTTTTGATTCCATCCTGATCCATACATAGAACACCCTTGATTCTTGACAAAATTCCTCATATATTGTTTAATCTCTCCTTTTGTCCATGGTCTATCCCTCAGCTCTTGAGCTTTCCTTTCTGCAGCAGCCTGTTGTAGACGTTTACCTCTTTCAGCCATCCTTTGAGCAAAATCATTATCATTGTAATCTTCCCTAAGCACAGATTTTGCCAAATCAGGTTGAGAAGAAACTTGAGAAGCCAACTGTTCCCATTGCTCAGAAGATAAACTCTTAGCAATTTCATCCAATTCCTTTTGCCTTTCAGCAGGCAATGTATGAGTAATAGGTGTACCCATTCTATCCAAATCAGCTTGTATCTTCCTAGCTAGAGCCTCAGATTCCTTCAAGTCTGCATCTCTCTTGGCCTTAGCAGCATCCTCCTTAGCTTGCAATATGGCTGCATATGTCTCACTGAGATGTTCATTGGCAAGTTCCTGCTGCGATTTCTGTCTTGGTTGAGTAGTTGGCGGAACCTCAACAGATTTACCCTTATCCACATGAGAAGAAATAGTAGTAACAGGAACAGAAAACATATCAGAAGAAACCTGAGCTGAAGTAGCATCAAAGGCACCAGCAGGTGTATCTGCTGAACCATCAGCAGGAAGTACACTGGGCATAACATCAGCAGATCTTGCTCTAGTATCAGCAGATTCTGAAACAGAGAACTCCATTTGGTGAGTTGCATCGGCAGAAGGAAATACATCAGTCCTGCTTTGAGACTTTGGTAAATGCTTTCTTCTAACATAAATAGTCCTTTGAGACTTAAGAGAAGATGGTGTCTTAGTTGGAGCAGTTTGCACATTCACAGTAGGATGAGGAACATTTTGAACACTATTCAAAGTGGTAGTAGCTAACAGCTCAAGACCTTCCAAATCAACTTTATCAGCCTCTTCGGAAACATCTTCATCACCCTGTATCTTCTTTGTCTTAATCACATTTTCCAACTTCTTTACTTTCTTCACCAATGTCACCACAGCATTGCCAAGAGTCTGCTTGGTCTGCTTGAGATCATTTTCCAAAATATCAACCTTTTCCACATACCTGTTCAATAAAAGGGATAAAGATGTGAGAGTAACAGGACCTTCAGCTCCACGAACAGGGATATCTGTGGTTTGAGGAGCATCATTGGTCCTTTCAGGAGAAATATGAAATCCTGCATCTAAATCCTCATAATCCTCAAAAGTGGGTCTCAATGGACTTGGTGTGACAAGTCTTGTAGTTTGAGATGTACCAACAGGTTGATCAACATTGGTTGACATAGATGGGACAGACTTATCTACTCCTAATGAATTAATTGAGTCTACAAACAAATTTACATGTTCATCAGGAGCAACAGATGGTGATGATATAGGTGTGGGTGGCCTAGGAGAGGGTAGTGGCTGAACATCAGGAGCAGCTGATGTACTTGCATCAGGAGCAACTTCAGCCCTGTCAGGAGAATCCTCTATTGCTTGAACAACAGAAGGAACCTGACCACCAATAGCTGTATCGGCAGGAACTCCTTCAGGGGCATTACCCACAGGGGCATCAGCAGCTGCATCAGCAGCTACTCCATCAGGAGCATTGCCAACAAGCAACATAGCAGGAAGTAAGGGTCTGTGTTCACCTGTATAACCTATTTTCATTTGAGAAAACAACTTTTTAGTTAAACCCTTAACAGGTAAATGGGTAGTGTCAGTGGTCTGAATGCCTAAAATAATTTGAAGAAACCTAGGATACATTAAATATTTAAGTTTGGTATCCTTAACATTACCAAGCATTTCATGAAATATATACTTAGAAAAGTTAAAGGTTCTTCCCTGAGAAAGACACACAATGGCAAGAGCAATGTCTGTAGAAAATTGATCCCATCCACCAGACTTAGAACTCATACATTGAAGCAAAGTGTGTGTCAAAAACCTCCATTTAGGACAAAACAAATTCTTGTACCACACTTTCCCATTTCCACTATAACCAGTAGCCCGAATGCCTGCAAGTATTTCTTCCTTAGCTAATTCACTCACCCCACCTTCATCATCCAATTGTAGTTGAGTTCTGACCAATGATTCAGTAACAACACATTCTTCCCCATCAACCATAGCAACAATCTCTGTTGATCTATCATCAACAGTCCTGGTTCTTGCCGTTTGCCAAAATTGAACAACCAGAGATTCATGAATAACATTTGGATAATGAATTAATGCATAATGAATCTTGGATCTTAGGAGAAATTCGATCATTCCCACATACTCTTCATCACCCTTACCACGACCAAGAAAAGCATGTTTGTTATGATCACCCTTGAAAAGTAGTTCAGCCATTGATAGAGAAGAAGAAATTAGGGTTAGGAGTGAGGAAGAAGATTGAAGTGGTTTTGAAATTTTATAGCGAGTGGGAATCAGTTAATTGTGAGTGGGATATGCACGTCATGGGTAATTATGGGAGTTACCAAACGTGGAATGATTTTGGTATGAATTATTGGAAAGTTAATTTTTACCAAAAACCGCCTCAATAAATTCCCAATTAAGCTGACTCGTCCGCAGGAACCAAGTCAAACAGCAGATACAAGATGGTCAATCCAATTAATTATTGACTACGGTCAACTATTCTTACAACAGCACTATCCGCAGAATCAATCAGCAAGATCACACCATCAAGGGTAACCACTTTTTTGTTGAAAAATCTCTTTGTTCAAATTTAAAGAACCCTTAATTATCTCCAAACCACCTCGCATTTATGGTAATAAAGACACGCGGTTGGAGCCATCTTATAAATAAAGGGTATTTCTCCCAATTTTCTTCATTCAAATCAAATCCCTAATTACAAATCCCCAATTTAAATAAAACCATGGCATCCACTCCGAGCATCATCAACCTTTCTTCTGACTCACCTGATTCATCAGAATCACTAGCATTGCCACCACCACTCAGAATTCTAACTCGTCCCCATGGTCTCACAAAAGATCAAGCCAAAAAGAAGAAACACGATATACCTGCTCCAAGTTCATCATCATCTGAAGATCTTCCACCATACCCTTCTGAAATTGACGATCCTGAATACCAGAGAGAGATGGAGAGACAGTGGAATGAATGGGAGAGGGCAAACCGAGTTCCCAATCCGAATGAGTCTCCCTTAATCTTCACTTCTTCTGATGAAGAGGATGATGAAAGTGATTCACTCTACAACCCCACAATCCCTGAGAAGCCTCAGTCCTCTCGTCCAAGACGACCATTAAGAGGAAGAAGAGCAAATTCCCCATTGCCAAAGACAAGAAAGATTGCGATTGGATTGCCCTGTCCTCAGTGGCATGGAATCTTCAACATCAACAACAAGGGGAAGGAGAAGAAGACAGTTGAAGGCAAGGGCAAAGGCAAAGTAGAATAGGAATTCTAGGATTGATAGTCTCGTTTGTGTTAAACTTTCAATCATATTGTTCTGTTTTTGTACTTCTGAATGATCAATAAAAACAATCTTGCCTTATTTGTCTTGAATTTAATTCTACTAAAAGATTTACATTCCCCTGAATAACATGATCTTTTAACAACCATCAGCAGGAACACACTTCAGAACAAAGTAGATATTATCAGCAGTATGTGGTCAAACCCATTGACTTTCATCCGAAGAATCCAATTAATTGAACAACTTGCACAATTAGTAATTGCTGCTGACTCAACTACCTCCCATTAACTTGCATTTATTCACATTAAAACCAAATCAAGTCTTTATAAAGAATTCTTCAAGTCATAAGCTACTCACAACCCATTAGAACACAAATAACATACCATCAAAGCCTTTCTCAACACCCAAATCATGAAATCAAACCCCAAAGTCATTGATGTTTCCTCTGATTCCTCATCTGAATCCACATATGACTTTCCCTAAATTCAAAAAGCATACCACAATCTTGGTGAAGAACCTTCTGAGTATTGTCCATGTCCAATCTTATTAGAAGAAACACAAAAAGCAGAGGAAACTCCAACTCCTCTAGCTATGGCTGTCCCTGATTTTACTTCTGTCACATCATTTCTGACAAGTGAAATGTTGAGGGTTTGTGCTGATATGAAAAAGATCTCTGTCCCTAAAAAGCCACAGTCCTCAAAGAGAAGCAATGCTCCATTGAAGGTTATCCTTGGACTTGCTGCTCCCAAGCTCTGGAATAAAGACATGCAATCCAAAGGAATCCACAAAAGAATGCCTGATCCTAAGGACATGGACAAAGGAAAGAGAAAGATGGAGTAGAAGGTTGGGCTGTGGGAGGTGGTGGTGTTTTGGTTGGCTTAATGTGGTTAGATGGTGTCTCTTGTACTTCTGATGTTTGATCTTGTGGATGATGCTCCTTCTGTTTCTTTAATAATGAAAGATCCTTGTATTTTGTCTTTTCATCATTTCCACTGATAGAGCTTTGTACATCAGCAGGACCATAACCAGTGCACATCAGCAGGAACATAACCTGCATCCAAACATTCACACAGAACATAAAAGGACAACCATAATAATATACAAAGTTAGTAATAAACCTGCAAAACAAAGTTAGCAAACATAATAATTAATACAACATGTACAATCCTCCCCTGAGGCATATGCCTCCCCTGATGCTTATGCCTCCCCTCAAATATAGCATTCAAGGGTTAACCATCCCAATATTGACAACTAGGTGATTAAACCTAGGTCCATCAAAATCTTTTGTTAATAAATCAGCCACATTATCATCAATATGAATTTTAAGCACTTGAATTAGATGCTTTTCATTTGCGTCTCTTATAAAATGGTGCCTAATTTCTATGTGTTTTGTTCTCTGATGAAAAACAGGATTTTTAACAATAGAAATAGTACTTTGATTATCAATGAAGATTTTAGTGTTCATGAAGTTAAACCCATAATCCAACATTTGATTCTGAATCCAAAGTACCTGACCACAACAATTGGCAGCAGCAACATATTCTGCTTCAGTAGTAAAAGTAGCCACAATGGTTTGTTTCTTGCACTGCCAAGAAATAAGTCTTCTACCAAGAAATTGACAACCTCCAGTTGTGGATTTCCTGTCCAAATTGGCTCCAGCATAATAACTATCACTGTATGCCTCCAACACAAATGGTGATTCCCTTGGGTACCAAAGACCCAACTTAGGTTGGCCTTTGATGTACTTGAAAATCTTCTTCACTGCATTTAGGTGAGAAGTCAGTGGAGTGACTTGATGTCTTGAACAAGCACTGACAGCAAAGGTTATGTCAGGCCTAGAAGCTGTGAGATACATGAGTGATCCAATCATGGATCTATAGAGGTGAACATTCACAGCCTCATCTTGTTCATTTGGATTTTTAAGCTTGGGTGGCTCATATGGAGTAGTAGCAGTCCTCAAAAGTTCAAAGTCAAACTTTTTCAAGATGTCCTTAACATATTTCTCCTGATGGATAAAGATCCCTTCAGGTTGTTGTTTGACCTGTAGACCCAAGAAAAATGTTAATTCCCCCATTGCACTCATCTAAAATTCACCTTTCATTAATTCTTCAAATTCCCTGCACCATGCCTCCTTTGTGGATCCAAAAATAATGTCATCCACATAGACTTGTACTAGAATGATATCCCTGGAGTTTTTCTTAATGAACAGGGTCTTGTCAATAGCTCCTCTTCTGTAACCATGCTCCAGAAGAAATGTAGACAATCTAGCATACCATGCTCTTGGTGCTTGGTGAAGTCCATAAAGTGCCTTGACAACTTTGTAAACCTTCTTAGGATGATGGGGGTCTTCAAATCCCTGTGGTTGAGTAACATATACTCCTCTTCAATTTTGCCATAGAGGAAGGCACTCTTAACATCCATTTGATAGACCTTAAACCCCATATATGAGGCAAAGGCTAAAAATAATCTAATTGCCTCAACCCTAGCAACAGGTGTAAAGACTTCAGTATAATCAATCCCTTCTTCTTGTCTGAAACCTTGAGCCACCAATCTTGCTTTATTTCTTACCACTACACCTCTTGCATCCCTCTTGCATTTCAATATCCATTTGGTCCCAATTGCAATTTTCCCTGCAGGAAGATCAACAAGGACCCAAACATCTTGATTCTTGAATTGTTGCATCTCTTCCTGCATAGCCTCAACCCAACTAGGTTCACTTAAAGCCTGTTTAATGCTTTTAGGTTCAACTTGAGACAAGAAACAAGCAAACAAACAATGCTTCTGATCTGTATGATTGTCTCTCTTCTGAGTGGATACATAAGTAAGAAATTCACATTGCCCAAACTTGGTATTCTTAATGGCACTCCTGGTGAGAACCATAGCATTTGGATCACCAAGTATATTTTCTTGTGGATGAATGGTGTTGATCCTTTTAGTTGTTACAGGATGAACATCAATAGAGGTATCAAGATTGGTGAGGGTAGGAGCAAAGTCTTCATCATAAAAAGCTGACTGAAAAATGCCTTCACTTAGCTCAATATTTCCAAGATCTGAGGGAATGGGAAACCTGCCATAAGGTTCATCCAAGTCTGTGGATGTTTTAGTGGAAACAGGAACTTCAGCAGGACTGTCATCAGTAGAAACACCTTCAGCAGAATCAGCAGCTAATTCAGCTGATGTATCAGCAGAAGTAGGTTGTCTGCTTTCTTCAACAGCAGATTGTCTTAACATTGCTTCAGTGTCTTGAGCAAATTCAAGACCAAGTCTTCTAGCTTCCTCAGCAGCTGCATGTTCTTGCTTTTTGAGTCTAGCAAGATCTTCTGCATAGGTTGAGTTTTCCACATCATCAGCAGTTTTGGCATCAGAGGCTTCTTTGTTAGGAGGACCTGCAATATGAATTGGGAGAGAAGATACAACAATAGTGGGTTCATCACATTCTGAATCACTATCTGAATCATCCTGTCTGGTACTTGTACTGTCAGAAGATGACACTTGTATACCTGCAGATGGGTTAGATTGGTGCCTAACATACCCCAAATAATCAGTTAAGTAATCAAGGTCAAAATACCATTCATGACCTTTTCCTTGAACATTTTCATTCTCCTCCAGAAATTTCAAATTAAGAGTCTCTTCAATCTTCTTTGCAGTCAAGTTATATACCCTGTAGGCCTTGCTATGAGCTGAGTAACCAACAATGTACCCTTCAGCAGCTTTTGCTTCAAATTTGCCTAAGTGATCACTTGTGTTGAGAATAGTCACTTGACATCCAAAAGGTTTCAAGTGTTCGATGGTAGGTTTCTTCCCTGTCAAGAGCTCATAGGGTGTCTTATTATGAGGTTTAGTAATTAACACCCTATTCAATACATAACAAGCAGTGCCAACTGCTTCAGTCCAAAACATGGTGGGAAGCTTAGAGTCAGCAAGCATAGATCTTGCAGCCTCTATAAGGGTTCTATTCTTCCTTTCTGCAACCCCATTTTGTTGTGGAGTTCTAGGAGAGCTATAATCTCTTTTAATACCCTTTAAACCACAAAGTTCAATGAGATTAGCATTTTTGAACTCTGTCCCATTGTCACACCTTATACCTTTGATCCTTTTGTTAAGTTGGTTTTCAATGAGAGCCATAAATTCTTTAAGTGCTTGAAAGGTTTGATCTTTTGTCACCAAAAAGAATGTCCAACTGAATCTACTGAAAGCATCAGTGATTACCAAACAAAAGTATTTATGGTCAATACTCCTGATGGATGTTGGACCAAAAAGATCCATATGGAGTAGCTGCAATGGTTCTGAGATGTGGCTTACAACAGTAATGGCCTTATAGGAAGCTTTGTGCTGCTTACCCTTGTTACAAGCAACACAATTATGTTCATTAGTGAATATCTTGGAAGGGAGTCCATGAACCAGTCCATCTTTAGCAAGTTTGTTGATAACTTTGAAATTAACATGTGCCATCCTTCTGTGCCATTTTGTGGATACATCCAAGGATGCTTTTGCTACCAAACATGCTAGATCACCATCTGGCTTGACATCATTCAAGTCAAATGTGTAAAGATTATGATTTCTTGGTACCTTCAGCAGCACATGACTGTCAGCAGGAACTTTGAACTCAGGGGAAAGAATGAGACAACCTTCTTCAGTGAAAAGTACAGGAAGCTTTTTGTCACAAATTTGTGAAACTGAGAATAAATTGAATCCTTGAAGTTCCTTCACATAATAGACATTCTCAAAATCCACCTTTGGAGTTCTAATAGTCCCTTTACCAGAAATCCTTCCTATCCCACTTCCAAATCTCACAATTCCTCAATTGAAAGGAACAAAATCATGTAGTTTCTCCTGATTCCCAGACATGCTTCTTGAACAACCACTATCAACAATACCTAAGTCTTTATTAAGTAGAGGATGTGCTTACAACAAAAGAAGTTAATATACAACAAAATAATAAATGTTACAAGACTTAAGTCATGAAAGACTTGAGTCTGCCCTGTGGATCATTATTATGTACCCAAGACGATGAGTGAGATCCACAATTGTTCCTGGAATCCCTGAAATTATATGGCCTTTTATATGTCCAAGAACAATCTGCTGAGGACTTTTTAGCAGAATCCCAATTGGCCCTTCCCATAAACATTGGGTTATTATATCCATACCAATAGTTAAATCCATAAAATGGTCTTGACCCATATCTATTTCTATTGGTATTCATATGTCTACTAGCTGAACCAGACCTATTAGTAGGAACAGACCAATCAGCAGGAACAAAGTTCATTCTGCTGATGGTACAATTTGGCTGAGGACCTGATGAGGGTTTGGAACAATAATTGGTCCACTGTGGCTTAGGTATATTGTTAACAACTGAAACACCCATCCTCTTATCATGAAAATCACAATCCTTAATCAAATGCATTTTGCTACCACAAACAAAACACTTCTTCTTCTTAGAAGATTTATTAAATCCAAAAGATGTCTTATTCAACACAGAATTATTCAAAGAAACATCAGAAATAGAATTGTTTTGCAAATACTGAAAGGAATTGTTTTCAAATGAAGTAAATAACAAGTCTTCAGAAGAGGCTGTCTTAGAAAGAACTTCATCAGCAGCAACTTCAGAGTCCACATACTTGTAGGATGACTTGTCAGAAATCTTTATTGAGGACTTGGGTGAGTCTGACTTGGTCTTGGAATCACAACTGGCATAACTAGAGGTCTCTGAGGTCTTGTCCCTGAAAGAACAAGAGACATATGTATTAGAATCATTACTAGATATACTTCTAGAGTCAGGGATGTCATTGATCCTAATGCCAGTGTCTTCCTTTGATGCAGGTAAGTCCATCTTATGGGATGTAGGCTTAGGTGTTCCTATGGTTGGAGAGTCTTCAAACTTGTTTGGTAAGTCTTTAGACTTTTTGCCAAACAGATGGTGTGAGCCATCAAAGTCAGAGGTCTTAGTGGTAGGCATGAATACACCTCTGATAGGTCCTGGTACAACATGCATCTAACCTTCCTTAAGATAATTTACAGGAATAGAATAATTATGACTTTTCCTATCTAAATAGTGATTTGCTTCTGGACCAACATATTTCTTAAACCCTAGACCTATTTCAGATGTTACAGACTTGCTATTATAGAGTAGCCTAGATAATTTATCACCTGAAACTAGCCACTCTTTATGCCTAGCTACTTCTGTATCTAATTTTTCTTGTAAAACACCTTTCTCAGACTCAATTCTAGCTTTTTCCTTTTTAGTAAACTTTAATTCATTGCTAGTATCTTCCAAATCTCTACTTAAAACTCTAATCTTTTCCTCATAAGCCAATTGATTTTGCTGAAACCATATCTTCTGTTGTTCTAAGGTTTTAAAAGCTTCTTTGTAGGTTGCAGCTTCAATAAAACACTCATTATATTTTGGTTTCAACTCATCATAAGCTTCTTTTAAAGTTGTATATTTAGAATCACAATCACAAACACAAGTAGATACCTGAGGAGAGATGCCCATGAGGCCGAAGTCAGCATCACAACTAGCCATGCATGAGATTTGAGGAGAGCTGCTTGATGCATCTTCATGCTCATTCCAGTCAATACCAGCATCTATAGCAGTTACCAAGGCTTTTGATTCACCAGCCTCTACTTCTTTCTTCTTGTATGCTGAATATCTGGTATTAGCTTCACTCTTCTTGTTTGTGCATTCTCTTGCAAAATGGCCAATTTCTCCACAAGCATAGCACTTCACCTTCCTTCTGTCAAATCGAGCTGCATCTCTACCATCAACATTGAGCTTTTTACCAACCTTTTGCTCAAATCTTCTGACCTTGAGGGAGAGCATAGCCATTTGCCACTTTAAGTCCAATTCTTCCAAAGCAAGTTCATCAATCTGCTCAAAGTCTTCATAAGCAATTTGCTGTTGTTTATCAACTTCAGCAACAAATGAATGAAGTACATCTTCCATCACATTACTACTCTTTGGATGAGTTATAGGATTGGCATTTGAAAAAGATAATGTAGTAATGGGAAGACTTTGACTTGGAGTGGATGGGCTTGAGTAGACCTGTGGTACTGAGGATGGACTTGAATAAGTATGTGGCATATAGTTTGAGGTAGAGCTGATAAATGCAGAATGAGAGGGAGTTGCTGCATATGGAGAGAATCCCTTTATGTCACCTTCCAAAGCTCTGAGTTTGTTGTACAAGTCATCAAAACTGAGGTAGTCCAGGCCACCTTTTGTTTTCAATGATATACTCACCTGAGACCATGAGGGAGGCAGGGCTCTTAGAAACTTAGAATTCACCTCCTCATTGTCAGGTCTGGCTAGAAGCTGATTCAACTGACTTAATATCTTCTGAAACCTGTCATAGCCTTTGTGGAGACCCTCTTCTTCAGTTATCCTGAATTCTTGAAATTCTTGTTTCAACATACTCTTTCTCATCCTTTTTGATTCATCATTCCCCCCAAATCTAACTTTTATTGCAATCCAGATTTCTCTTGGATCAGTCATGGAATGAAAATCTCCCATGTGGTCATCAGGGATAGCCTGCAGCAATATAGTTCTTGCTTTATTCTCCCTTTGTATAGCAAGAATTTCTTCAGCAGAAACAGGTTCCACAGTCTTAATTTTCCCATCAGCATCTTCAATTTGCTTTTTAGGACGACAGCCATTGACTATAACATTCCAGAGGTTATAGTCAACACTTGCAATCCAATTTTGCATCTTCATGGCCCAAATCTCATACTCATCCTTCCTGAGAAAAGGAAGCTTGGCATTGCTGTTAGAGAAGGCCACCTGTTGTAGTTGTTGAGTGAGAGAGCTTGCATCTGAGAGAGTAACATCACTGCCTGGTTTGTCTCCCATTGGTACTGAGTGAAAAAGTTATGTGATTGTGTTGAAGTTAAAGAGAGTATCTCGTGGCTCTGATACCACTTGTTAGGATCTACCTCCTTGATAGATCTCGAGCCAATAGATCGTTAGTCTACTAATGTAATCACCAGTAGAACTAAATGAGATAACCTCTGTGAGTTTGTAATTATTGCGGAATATACGAACAAATGGTATACTAAACTTGATCCTCTATGGATCGCTATTATTCACTAATAATTGTTATTGAAAATTCGTACCTAATACAATGATCCAGGGTTCCTTATATACTAGTGGAAACCCTAACCTTTCTTACAAGAAATAAATAATAATAAACTAATAAAATATATTCTACATATCTTGTCCTAATTTACATAAGTTCTATCCACGGATTAACTCTATCCGTAGGATCTCTATGCATCCGCAGGAACCAGTCTTCAGCAGAAACAACTCTATGTATCCGCAGGAACCTGTCAGTAGCATCCATCAGTAGTATAACTTCTAACTTCAATAATTCCTTACACATTTTCCCAAGTATCTCAAGTGCTTCTCTAGGCATCTCAACTTCTATATCTGAATCATAAGGATCATCCTCAATATTCTGACTACTATATTCAAATTGCCCAAAAGATTCATCATGTTTTTCTTGAGATTCATCATCATCGATCATAAAACCTAGGTCTTTTTGATCAATGTGATCATGTTCGGCTAAATCCTCCATCACATCAAGGTCACATATGTGTTCATCCTGTATTATGGTAGTGCCTAACCATGACATGCAGCTAGGTGGCTCATACGAAACTATCCAAGGTGAAGGCTCATATGTTGCATAGGTTTCACTAAGTGAGGCATTTTGAGGGGTTGATGGAGCTCATAAGGTGAATTCTTTAAAAGTCTTATGCACTTGGCATCTTTTCTCAAGGTACTCAATAAAATCAATATAAGATCCTGTCCTCCTCATTTCATTCCTCCATCTTGGTATATCCAAACTGGTGTAATTATATTTTTTCTGGTAAAACTCTAGTGTCGGACTTGGTGGATTCACGTTCTCCATAATGGTGAACGGAAGAGTCAATGGAAAGGTTTTTACGAACAAAGACACAGAGAAAAGATAGACTACGAGAAAACTAATAAAAAGAAAAATAAAATCTCACTCGACAGGAATCTAATGAGTAGACCTAATAAAAATAAATTCTAACCTAGACAATAACTATTTCCCCGGCAACGGCGCCAAAAACTTGGTGCGTGGGAATCACAACAGGTTTTACCTCTCAAGGGACCTTGAGAAGCTTACAACCCCCACCAGGCAGTGTACCTGATCGTTGTAGTATAGTATAGTGACAAGTACCAGGGGATTGATCGTTCAACTCAGGAATAGTGTCGCTAGAATTAGAAAACCTAAAAACTAAGTCTAAAGGTGAGAGATGATTCTTTTTGTATTTTTATATTTTTATGGAAGCAAGTAAAATCTCAGTTTTTGAAAGAGTGGGCGGAATTAGTTGCTAGTCAACTAACCCAATTACTAAAGATGCAATCAAAATAAAATAACAAAAATGAAAATAAATCTAATTAAACTAATTTGGTGTGAACAATGATAGGTAAAGTTGTGTTTACTTAGATTTCATTACTCCCTAGACATCTTTTACAGGTTAATCATTTGTTACAATTGCATGGATGACGGGTTATATTCCTTAATACCATTCGTGGGGTGGCGTACGTACTTCCCCATCTCTATAAGCTCCTACTTCACTCCTATGTCGAGCCGTTAAAAACTCCTAACATGGGATCATTAGAATTTGCTCATGCATTAAATACAACCATAAAACCTAGTACGCATTGGTTCATATTTCTTAAGACGTTCAAGCATGTCACCATATGGAAGTCTGCCAGTTTTCTTAAGCCTAACATCAAATACAATCATCCGTAACAATTATAAACAAACAATCAACCCATGATTAACATCTAGGTTTCACTACATCTAAGCAAACACAACAGAAATCTAGCCTTGCATGTTAAATTGAAGACAAGTGTAAGATATATTCAAGCAACACATAGATATATTGATTGGATTGAAAGAATACTTATCTCAAATTGACATGAAAGGTTTCAAAGGGTAAAAACCCTTGAAAAAGTAGTAATATTCGTGCTAGGGTTTCTCGAAGTTACACCCTCCAAGTTCTCACACTAATGAATAAAAATTGCAAAACTATATATAGATTTTACAAGGTGACGGCGTCAAGAAGAAATTTCTGACGCCGTCAACTCGCCACCCACAATGAAATCGGACTGCCTAGATCCACTTTTGACGCCGTCATGTGTAAATCGATTCTGGGCCGTCACCAACTTTTAAACCGTGACGGCCTTGGGTGACGCCGTCACGTTTTTACCGGGTCGTCACCTCCTCAACTCTTGGTTAACTCTTGACGCCGTCATTAAGGAAATGGGTGACGCCGTCAGGTACTGTTCCCAGCAAGGAAAATTTAGACTTTACCGTTTTCTCACTTTTACGCTCCAAAAATATCCAAAATGCCTCATTTTTTGCATTTCACTCCAAAAGTACCTAAAATGACAAAAGAAACGATTTAGGGCATTATTTGATCAAATAAATCTAAATTCGGGCTTAAATGACCCCTTAAAAGTCGTTCATTTTTTGCCTTATCAGACTTATTCAAGATCTTGAAGCCTTATTCGCAGAAAGAAAACATAAGAGATTCTTGTGGGTTTGGGTGATTCGTGTATGTTTAAGAGTTATGGACCTGGTTTATCAAAAGAAGAAAGAAAGGTTCTTTTGATTTGATTCGTTTATATGAGAAGATGATAGGTTGTTTGAGATTGGTTTGTCTTTGGGGTGGTTGTGTTTTTAGTTGGCAGAGAAGGATAAGATAGTTGCGTGTTTTTTAGGTACAAGGCAGTGAGTTTGTGATAGAATGTGAGATTAGGATTGTATAAAAGATTAGGGTGTGTTGTGTTTGGATATTGGACCGGGTATTGTTATCATTTGGACTGGATTGGATCCGTGTGGTGTGTTGGGCTGCAATTGTCAAATGGAATGTAAACTAAAGTTATTGTTATATATAAATTAATTGTTAAAAGAAAAGTATGACACATAACATGACATTTTTCCAGAAAACAAACTTACAAGATACCCGTCATCGCATCGCGCAGGTAGACTGCTAGTATATGTTGATAGAGCGATGTGAACAAGGACGAAGCTTTAATGGGATATGGGCGGGCCTTCGCTCCTCAAAAAATATTCAAGATTAGTGTAATTTTTTAATTTTTTTAGTGCAAAATAAATACTATATCCGACCCTCTAAATTCAGTAATTAATGCATGGCCTCTCTATAAGGAAATGTTTGAGCTCCGTAACAGTAATTAATGCCTGGCCTCTCTAAGGAAATTGTTTGAGCTCCATCTCTGGATGTGAATCATGTGATGGGGATCGGGAGTAGCAAGAAATAATGAGCATGAATTAATTATTCAATTAATTCTGTGAGTCACCATGAATTGTTTGTAGGGATAATAGACAAAAATGTTACTAAATTTTGGCAAAATATTCATCTAAGTTACTAAAGTTTTTTTCGTTACAAAGAGGTTACTCAAGTTTGGTCACCGTTTATATAAGTTACTCTGTATGTTTTAACCTTCTATTACAGGTTTTTATTTTTTTTATTTTTTTAACGACAATATTTTGGATGTTATTATACGTTTTCATATGTTATATACGATTTTATACATTTTTTTACGTTTTTGTATTTGTACAATTTCTTACAATTTTTCACACAATTGTATGTTTTTAAACATTTTTGAGCATTATTATACGTTTTTTGACGTAATTTTATGTTTTAATATGTTATAACAATACAAATGTATAAAAAAGCGGAAAACATACAAACGTATAAAAGCGGATAAAACTATAAAACATACATACGTATAAAACATAACAAGTATAAAACATACAAACGTATAAAACATACAAACGTGTATTAAAACATAAAACTAGTATGAAAACGTAAAGAGACGTATGAAACGTACACAAGCGTATAAATGCGCACACAAATGTAATAAAAAATTATGAAAACCTATGAAAACATAAAAAAAGTATGAAAGTATATGAAAACAGATGAAAATGTACTAAAATGGATAAAAACATACGAAACAGGAGAAAAACGTATGACAACAGATAAATACGTAAAAAGTTGGACGAAAGTATATAAAAACGTACGAAAATGGACAAAAACGTAAAACAATGTAAAAGAAAGTACGACAAGAGAGAAAAACATACATAAACGTATAAAAACGGAAAGAAACATACGAAAATATATAAAGACATACGAAGGAGAAAAACGTTTAAAAAAAAAAAAAAAAAAAAAAAAAAAACAATAAAAAAACGAATAGTAACTTTTTTTTAAAGATTCAATAACCTATTTAATAAACCCGTAAATTATAGTAACTTCTTTGTAACATTTTAAACTATGGTGTTGACGTGGACAAGGGAACTGGTATATCATCCGGTTGCCCACCCTCGTAGTAATAAGAATGTCACTTTATTAAACGTTAAGTAATCCATATAATAAACCCGTTAACTTGAGTAACCTCTTTGTAATGAAAAAAACTTTAGTAACTTGGGTAAATATTTTGGCAAACTTTAATAACATATTTGTCTAACATCCTATTGTTTGTATGTTCGATCCACGCTCTTTTCACGAATGAATGAGCCAATGAGGTTTCCCATTTGCAACAGTTCACACATATAAAAGGGACTCCACTATACGGTGCCAAAATGGCCCATTGTAGATGGCCTGAAAGCCTTTTATATGAAGTCTTCGTCATATTGACCAACATCTTTTCCCCCACAATCTTAACTACTTATAATGGAGATTTGGTCAACAAGTCAATATGTGAAAAACTGAAATTAATGTAATCCCCATTTTACCCTTGTCCAATCATATATAACCCAAAGCAAAACACACAACACAAACCAAATTATTTTCATTTCACTCTATCTCTCTCTTTATCTCACTCCCTCGTAACTCAAAAAAAAACCCAGTTTTCTTTTTCTTATTTCTCTCAACTAAAGCATGTGCCATCAATGACACCATTGCCACCAATGACACCATCGCCATCAACTGCCGGCCTCAACTGCCGGATTCAACACCACCTACCACTGGCCGGCCTCAATTGCCATCAATGACACCATCGCCACCATCGCCACGAAGACACATATTATTTTGAGGTATTTTTAAAAGATTTATGCATAAGTATCAACTTTTTAAGGTTTTATTTATAGATCTATACATTTTATTTTGTAGATCTATAAATTTTATTTTAGATCTATAGTTTTTTTTTTTATAGATCTATGTTTTTTTTTTAATACTTTTGGTATTTTCTTTGTTACAGCAGCCCTTAACGCCGATTGCCGCCTCTGCCACCGTCGTTATCTCACCGGATAAGTTGCCGCCACCGCGGCTGTCGCCGGAAAGAGGTTCTGCTGCAGCATCTCCTGACGCCGTTGAGGTCGTCACCGGAATCTGCCGGAATTTGTTACAGCAACCCTTGCCGCCGCCATCTCGCTGCTGTCGCCGTCGGAATTCACTGGTGTCGGCGCCGGAATTTGCGTAGGCGCTGGTGCCACACAACCACCACGAGCTGACACCATAACAAAACCACTAGCACTGGTTTTTTGTTTTGTTACATCTAAATATATTTCAAGTTTCAATGTTTTTTTTTTAATATCTATATTTCTTTTTTATAGATCTAAGTTGTGCTGTAATCCATCGCTGTCATTGCTGTAATTTGCGCAGTTGCTTCTACCGAGACGTACATCTGTCGTCGGTAAGTTTATGGTATATTTTAAAGAGGTTTTGTATTTGTAAGTTTGTTATTTTGTAGGTTTATGCAAGTTTTATTATTAAGTTTATGTAAAGGACTAACGTAATATTTACAAAATTTTGTTGTAAGATTGTGGCTTTGTTTAATGTGGCTTTGTTGTATGCAGGATTATGATGCTTCACGCAGTAGGTTAGCGGTAACCTTGGATTATATTCTTCACGAGGAAATGGTTCTTCCATTGGAAATGATTGATTATTTAATATTTTCTTTGTAAAGGTTATGTTAAGTAAATTATTAATTTTTAACATTTAAGAGTTTTGAAAATTTTGAACTTTTAAAATTGAAAGTTTACAAGTTGACATGTGAAAAAGTTTGAAGCTACGAAAGTGTCAATTTATAAATCTAAATTTATTTAAAATTATTAAACTTTTGAATTTGAAATATTTTATAGTGTAAAAGTTTAAAAATATTCAAAGTTTTGAATGTTTTATACTCGTACTTTTTTAAGTCAGAAAGTTTGTGATAGGTTTTGAAATTTCAAATTAAAATTTTTTAAAGTTCAAAATATTTTGAATGCATGAAAGTTTTGTTGTTTTTTTTATTTTATCTTTTATTTTTTATTTTTTTTGGTTGATAGTTTTGAAATTTCAAATTAAAATTTTTAAAGTTCAAAATATTTTTGAATGTACGAAAGTTTTTTTTTTTTTTTTTTTTTTTTTTTTTTTTTTTTGTTGTTGTTGTGATACTTTTGACATTTGGAAAATTTTGAAAATGTAGGTGGGCTGGTCCCCTTTATTGGGAAGGCACTTTGTCTCAAAAGGTGCATGTATAGGGTGGCTGGCTTGTATTTGTAGAAAAGACACTGATGACTCATCTGAAATGATTTTAGTTTTGAAGCAAGTGCTTTATTATTCAAAATACATTTCACTATAATTATTTAAACGTCAAAAAAAGCCTACTAAAAGTAATGATTTATATTAACCTAAAGCTATGTAAAAGTGTCCAGTGAAAGAAACTTGAAAGGGGAAAGCACAACAATAAAAAGGAGTAACTTTAAGTAGAAGTAAAAGATAAAATAGAAATGAACTTGGGACAATGGTGAAAAGACTTGTCAATTTATAGATAGAAGGATATGGGTGATGTAAAGAGTAAATACTAATTATTTAGATAGAAGGATTGGAGTGATGTATAGAGTAAATATATAAAAGAATTCGTGACTAGGCATATCTAAATAGGACCGAAAAAAAATCGACCTGACTCAAAAACCTGAAAAAGGAAAAAACTCAAACCGAGAAATAGATATTAAAATCGAATAACTTGGTTCGGGTCGGAAAAAACTCAGGCCGAGAAATAGAATGATGTAGAGAATAAACGCAACAAATGTTGTAAAATTGTAACCAAATTGTTTGTAGTAAAAGAAACAAAAGGAGAAAAAATAATCGCAACAAATGTTTGTAAAATTGTAACCAAATAGTTTGTCGTAAAAGAAACAAAAGGAGAAAAAAAAACACACGCAAACAATTTTTACTCGAACCACATCGGGTTTCGCTAAAATAACCATCGGTAAAATGTTTAACCGTTGCCAAACTTGCTATGTGAAATATTGGGTTTGTGGCTTTTAGCACGCATAATTAACCCTTTTCACATATCAATACTATCTTACAATACATCTTTCAACTTATCATAATAATTTTTTTAACACTACCTAAAATAAAATTTTAAGCAAAACAAGTAAAAAAACATAATTTATAAGTATTTAAAGCACAAATAAAACTAACTAAACACTATTCAACACCTACAATTAATACATTATGAAAAAAAAAAAACACACTTTCACCAAAATATACAACTATTTAACCAGAATATATAATTTAATCAAGCTACTAAGCAAAGCACTTAAAAATAAAGTCCTGCAATGGTTGGTCGATTGGTTTCGTCGCCGCTGCTCCGATCGAGTCGCCGTTATTGCAGCATGAGGGTCGAACTGGGTCGGTCGGCTCCAATATTGGTTGGTTTGGTAAATCACGAGGTCACGTACTTATTTGACTTTACGAATCGAGATGATTTGTTGGTTGCATGACTCGCAAAGTTATTTTAATTTAAATTATCATCATGCATTTGTCCGGTTATTGTTAACATTTGCTCGCCACAAAATATAGTCAAGGGTACCCGCCACCGCATTGCGCCGGAAAGAGGTTCTACGTATTAGTGTGACATCTATTAGTAGACAACAATAAAAAGACTTGCACTAAAAACTTACGTATGTATTACAGTAATAGACAACAATAGTGACAAGATATTTCACGGCACCACAAATCGTTAATTATCTGCCGCTAAGAACCGTTGCTATGCACGGGTATTCGTCTAGTATTTTCAAACACAATATTTTGTTTTGCGGGTTAAAAGTGTGCCCAAGGCACTGTTACTAAAGGGGACGGGGTTTAATATATATATATAATTATTACTCCGTATGTTTATATAAAAAAGTAATCAATTTCAAAACACTTTGTGTGACTTGTTAATAGAGTAAAATACGATTTCTGTGATCACCTGAAATAATCCAAGAGTAATGATAGAGGGACTTAATTCATATGCTTAAATTTATGCCTAACAAATTAATTATGTGACATATGAAATGCACATCTTCTCTTTCATGATCTTCACCACTAATCTTACCATGTGTCATCATCATAGAGTTATGCATGTTTTTAGGCATGAATTTTAGTCATACAAATCATTTGCCATAATTTAATAGGTTTTGAATTAGTTACAAATAACATGAAGCTATAAGTAATACTAGAACGGTACTCGTGCAATGCGGCGACGGGTAACTGTGACTATATTTTGCGATATTCGGTTCTTCGATTACACATTTAGTTGTCTTCATCTATACTACTATATAATTCATCTAACTCCAAACCTAACTCCTAACCAAAAATTAAGATAAAGAGCTCCAATTATAAAGTGACATGTGTCACTTCTCAACTAACTCCAAGCCTAACTCCTAACCAAAAATTAAGATAAGCAGCTCCAATCATTAGATGACATGTGTCACTTCCCAACTTAAAATTCACCTTTATTTTCAAATTGAAATATTTTTTTATTTATTTATTTTTTTATGATCTAATTTCACAATATTTTTTAAAATTTTATGCTTTTTAATTCAACATCTATTTTGATATATTTTTATGAGTTTTTAGTTTTTACATTTTTAGTGGGTTTATTTTTATTAATTCAAATTTTTACCACTTTAACCTTTATTTCAATCAATGCAATCTTGATTCGACATAATCATATACTTTTGTGGGGAGTGTTTCACGGGTAAGAGATTGCGATGGTTTTTCTATATGCGAGACTAATAATATCACGGGAAACCCAAGCAAATAAATACAACTAAAACATATACATTCGGTGTGTTGTGAAACGAATTCATTAAGCGAGTAGGGAATTGTGAGAAAAGTTGGGCTATCAATTCGTTTACTATATTATAATATAACTATATTTATCGCTGCCGCTGTGCGCGGGTATCCAACTAGTGCTTTATAAATGGAGATGGTAGAGATGGTTAATCCAAATAATTTTAGTTTGAACAACTAACCTGCTTCCTAACAAACTTCCTAACTAATTAACTTGCTTTCTAACCAACCTACTTCATAACCAATTAATTTTGAAATTCTTCTATAATAAACAAGTAATTAAAAGTTTGAATTTTAAGCATTTTTAATTATATAATAGTCCCAAATGTATTATATATATATATATATATATATATATATATATATATATATATATATATATATATATATATATAGGTATAGTGATCTTATATCATATCAAATAGTGAAATTTAATAAATTTCTTATTCAATTTTATTTCTTAAAATTTTTATTCTCTGCTTAATTTTTGATATCTGAAACTCTTTCTATTAAACGTGCCTTTATTGTACATGGTGTTAGTATAACTTGACCGGTCAGTCATATTTAACAAAACTTTAAAGAATCCTTACCCTCTCGATTATGGTTTTGCTCATTCCTCCCGTGATTTTTCTTCTCATTATTTTATTTATTTATTTATTTATTTTTAATCAGTTTTTGCCTTCAGGCCATGCACATCTGTTCTTACGTCCAGTCAATAAAGTAGACCAGAAAGTCAGATCCGTGGTCATCCAGACAAAAATGACACCGTTTCATCATCCATTTGTGATAATGTGTTTCAAAATAGCTTGAGTTCCACGTGTAATCTCCTTGCACACCTTGCATGCACATCACACTGGCCTTTTGGTCACTAGTCATTCACTCATTTGTCGAAAACGTTCATTTTGCAGTCTGCTACTCCGTAAATTTGTGTTGTACGCACAGTATGTTTTCAAGAGAGCACATCAATATGAAACAATCCTTTATAATTTATGGTGGATTTCTACTCATGTAAGTCGATGCCTAGGTCCATTCAAATTTTCTTTAACATTAAAACAAATTGTTATTCAGTGCTCCTCAGTACTCATCGAGCTAAAATATCATACTTCAGTATGTTATATATAATACTTATCAAACGCAACATGATCTTATTGACAAGTACATTAATCTACAAAGAACATAGTGGTTATTCAGCATACAAAATTAACTAAAACAAAACACTTCGGTATATTTCAAACACTCATTGCTCGATGGTCGATAGTAGCACACGCCGCCTTTGCTTCTCCAAGTAGTCTATGAAGCTGTCTATATATTTTTTCTGTAGTTTCGTGTCACCAAATGTTTTACTTAACGCCATTGCGTTGGCCTTGTAGTTCTTCCCTTCGTCGCCAACAACTGTAGTTATTGATTTAGCTACTAAGTCCTTAGTGAAGGAGCCATCTTCATTTCTTGGCACCTCGATTCCCACTTTTTTGTCCACCAATATCCGAGCATTTAAACCTTGATCTACCAAAAATGGTAACATGATTAAAGGATGACCAAACATTAATCCTTCAACAATCGATCCCCAACCACAATGAGTCAAGAACCCACCTACCGACTCGTGGCTCAGTATCTGTAACTGAGGAACCCAACTTGTCCGTACCATCCCTCTATTGCGGGTTCTTTCTAAGAATCCATCTGGTAACTCCACCGAGTCAGATTCAGTGGAACCAGCTGGCTTTCTAAGAGCCCAAAAGAAAGGCAACCCAGAGAGCTCTAAACCCAAAGCTAGCTCACCGAGCTCAGCTTTGTTCACCATAACCTCGCTTCCTAATGCCACGTACACGACATGACCTTTTTGTTGACCATCAAGCCATTTCTTGATATCCATCCACGGGTCATCTTTCTCATCTCCGACTTTGGTTGGTGCTTCTGGTGGCATTAAGCCTATCGGCACAACTGGGAGGTGATATAACTCCTCTAAAAGGGTTAGCCATTGAGGTTCAAATTCATAGCAATATCTTATAAACATGCAATCAGACCCTTCTAAAATCATCCCCGAGCGATATGCATCCGAGACCCCAGAAGCATTAGCCAAACCAGTATCCAACACCCAAGCAGCCTCATGCTTCCGGTAACCCAAGTTAGACGGAAAAGGAATCCACTTAGGTGGTGTGAGGAAATCCTCCACCGTTTTCCTTTCATCTGAACCATTTATCATGTCCATTGGCGGTCCAAAAAATGCACTAAACCAAGCGTTTATAATCGAGAAGTGCCCCCGCGAGATGCCAAGGTTACCTGCTACTTCGGGTAGCCAATACGGAGCAAAATCATAAATAATCCAATCTGGAGACTCTTTCTCGAGAAACTGAGCGAGCTGTGGTTTAAGACCATCGTACGCTTTCTTGAGGTAATGAATATCCTCCGTGCGAACGTCCATTGTTGCCTCAGCGTTCTCGGGTAGCTCTTGAACTCGTGGAAGTGCGAGTGAAACCAAATTTATAAGAGACGAGAGGTGGAAAGGAAGGGCAGGGAGTCGTTTGATGTTTCGAGTGGTTGAAAGAAACGAGACCTTGTGACCCTTTTCGGCTATAAATTTTGAAAGTTGAAGGAAAGGGATTATGTGACCGAAAGCAAGCCATGGAAACATCGCTACATGAAGCTGCTTACGGTCGTTCGAGGAGTCGATGGGAACCATTGTTGTTTATGATAACGGTTGTTCTAGATTGCCGGGTGTATTTAAAAGGTTACAGCAATACATTCAATGCTGACGGTGTTACTTCACCATTTTGATGTAAATCATATCATAAATGTTTGCATGGTTGGGATTTGCCTCCATTCAATTCATTGTTATCACTTGAGTTTTCCTTGGATTTTAATCCCGAATTGAGTTTCATATCATCCCATTGTATATGATACTAGTTGTTTATAAATGCTCATATATGAAATTTTTATAAATACTTTTCCATAAGTACTATGGGTTTTGCTTGAGCATTTTGTTAGAGTGTAGTTATTACACATAATTCCTTTTGAGCAATGATATATTCATATAATTTTTACAAAAGTACGTTAACATAATGATGTGTCAAGATCACTTGTCCAATCAATTAAATTCTTACTTTTTGATAATTGTTATGATTGGACAATTGATCTTGCTACATCATTGTGTAAACATTTTTTTTTTCTAAAAATTATGTGAAAATAGAATTTCTCGTTTCTTTTTTATACTCAAATGTGCATTATATGAACATTAATTTACTCCGTATAAATTAATTAAATTAAATACATTTTCTAATTAATTTCACTTGAACTTTCTTTTTCAGCATACTAAACAAATACAAGTTGCACATTTATCACATCACAACTTAGGTCATTGAAGTCAATTTCCTTCTTGTTGTGCTACACATTACTTTCATAACCTTATAACACATTCTTTGACCACAAGATTGACTATTGGGTTTGACCATTACGTAACATTCGTTGACTAACCAATCACGTAAGACCTTTAGTCCATTTCATCTATGATTACATGAAGCTTGCTATTAATTAGTTATATTTACTGTTTTCTTGATTGGTGATTGTGATTATCTGTTACTGGGAATTGATTAGATCTTCAATGGCGATAATTATGTGAATTGTTTACTGTCGGATTAAGAACCACACAAATCTTATAATTTGCTTAGGTTATTGGTATTGCTAAGTCGCTTAGGGTTCTTTCAAGTATATGTGCAACAATTGCGACCGTAAAATTATGTTGGCTTGCAAGACGTTAACATATTGTATAATTACTGCATAGTGATTAGTTATAGGAGTTGAACAAGGCACTACATTAATCTGAAAATATCATCTATAACACCAGTTAAGCGTAACAGATTCAATAAATATAGCTAGTTATATTGTTTACACAACCATTTACTTTTCTTGTATTTTATTTTCTATTATTTAAGTTCATATTGGTTTGAAATCAAATCTCTCAAAACTCCGATAATTTACTTGCTTTCAATTAAAACAAAAAAACAGAAAAACAAAAATATTATCTTTTAGTTCTTTAAATCAATTCATCATACTTTATATCATTATTCTTATAGAGAACCAAATCACCCGGATCTTTCTTATACTTTACTACAACGGTTAGGTACATTGCCTAAGGATTGTAAAGCTTGCTTTGCAATTCGTACATTAGTAAGTGTCTATTATGAAGAGTGGAGGTTGACGTCGTCGCCAGAAAATGAGCAAAATGACTTGAAAAAAGGTGTTTTATACTTATATAGATGTGGTTGTTACTAATGTTTGTTTTTTGATACTCATAATGAGTGAAAGATAAATGACTGAGAAGCAGGTGCATTGAAGGCAAAGACCAAAGCAGTTGAGTAGAGTGAGAATGCGTGCATGCGGTAGCTGTTTGGAGGGCAGATATATATATATATATATATATATATATATATATATATATATATATATATATATATATATATATATATATATATATATATATATATATATTAGGAAGAAGTATTTGTAGTTAGGGATACGTGTTTAAAAATTAATTTGATATTTTTAATTTTTTTTTTATGTAATACTCTTATTTTTCTTTTCCTTTTTTCTTTTTTCTTAAATAACTAAGGTAGCGTTTAGTTGTAGAAAAATTTTATTGTTTTTTCTTTTTTAGATTCCTAGAAACTGGAATGGTTTTTCTTCTCTAAAGAAGAGTTGAGAATTATGAAAACCCGTTTAAATAGAGTTATATTTTTCCTTTTTAAAAAGATAAAAATACACTTGAATTAACGAACTACCAATGGTGGAGCTGTTACGAATGGTAATTATGGTTAGAATGAGATACTTAAATGGTAGATTGGGAAATTCTATCTTTTTTTATTTGAGAAAAAAAATGAAGAAGGGTTGAGGTTTTAATTTTCTAGTGAAAATTTCACTTTTTTTGAAAATTGTTCAAGAAAAATGTGTGATTAAACGAATTTTCAGTTTTTCCATTTTTCTATGAAAAATTTCCTGAAAAAATGAGATTTTTCTTCACTAACTAAATGCACCATAAAATTACCGAACTTTTCTTTTTCTAGTTGTGTAATGAATACACTAGATGGGAAGTATAGAAAGTACAATATATTATCCTATATACTAAAATTCGAAAGTTAAAAGGGAAAAAACGGGGTGCTACAGTACTCTTACAATTGCTACAGTTGACTAAACAGTTGCCCTACAGTCACTACAATGCTCCTTCCCATTTCTCGTTCCGTTATGTTGACAAATATTTTCCCCAAATCTAGACCTTTCTTCATACTTCTTTTTCTCCACATTGATCTTCAGAAAAACACACACACACACACATACACACACACGAAACAACCACACATGAAACACAACACACAGAACACAACAAATACATACCCACCTTCTCACACAACACAAAACACAAAACACAAACACACACATACCTACCTTCTCAGCAAATCGAAAAAGCGGAAAAACTAAACTGACAATGATGAATTATCTATCATTAACCAATGATCGGATGAAGAAGAAAGGTAGCATCCATCTCATTTATTATTAACTTTTTTTTTCGAATAAATTGAAATCTTGATAGTAAAATTTGGGTCCAATTAAACTGGAATTTAAGATAGTTTAATTGTGCCTAATTTTATGTTTTTCAAATTTAGAGTTTTTAAATGGTTTTTATTTATTTTTATTTTTTTTCAAATTAAGGTTCCATTAATTGGGGGTTTTCTTGATTTCTTTTGCAGGATGACCTGCTGATTACATTAATCTGAGGGCTAACGTTTGCTTCTTTTTAAACATGTTTTGATGGTGGAACCACTAATTTGTTACATTTTTTGGCCTACGATGTTGTGAAAATGATCAAAACTTTAAATTTCATTCGTTTTTTGTTTACAACTAAACACTGGACTCAGTAGCTTAAACCGTTTGGACTTTCCCTTTAATTCACATCTTTTGTGCTACTGATTTTACAGGGTTATTGTAGCATCAGGTACCTCCTTGGCGATGGTAGTGTTGGAATACTAATTCGCCTTGACATAAGGTAAAACAGAAAGTCAGACATCAGAACAACAGCCTCACGAGGTGTTAGATGCCGATAGGGTATGTGATAGAACAACAGTTCACACTCATGAACCCTGTACAGTATTCAGATTTTTTTTTCAGAAGATAATCTTTTATTCAATATTTCTTTGCTCATTATTACAGAATTATGCAATAGTAGCACAATATGTCCAAGACACTTTGAAACACTAGCCGTGTCTCATAGTGACACATGGTAGGATGCTTTTATAGGTTCGGCCTATGCTTAAGTAGGATAAGGGTAAGGCTGTTGGGTAAGTTACTTGAATAAAAAATAGTCATGTACTATGGATACTCGATTTTGGAGTCAGGCATACACAGAGCCCAACAATATCGACTAATTGTTTGGGTTTCTCGCTTCATATATTGTAACTGTTTGCTTCATTTATGAGGAACTTTATGTGAACATGAAATAGATAAATTGTAGGTTGCCCCCAAACATTACAGTTTTTTTTTTTTTTTTTTTCATTTTATATGATTATGTGAGGCCTTGATGATTTTGCAGTACTGAGGAAACCACTAGAGCGAAAAATGGTGTTTCTTTTGCCTAACTTACAGTAAGATGTGCATGTTTTTAAGTTACAATTCAATTATCGAATGTAATGACTTCACTAATGTACACGTGGATATAGAGTTCAGTACATTCGATTGGATCAGATCTCACACGCAGAGAGTGTAGATCTGAATTGCACCAGGATGGTTCCAACCCCACAATATCTAGATTGGCAGAGAATGAGGAAAACACTCCGACAAGAAAAAGTCCAGGTTCTGTTTTTAGTATCATATCTATATGTTTGCAGCTGGTAACTTCGGTGGAGAGCTATGAAAAAGGATTTTTCGGATGGACTAATGAACGACTTGCAATGCATGGGTACATCTAAACTTATCAAGTATTTCTGAGATTTCAAACAGAGGTTCTAAAAGAATGAACTTTCGAATTATGGAATTGTTAACATAAGGGAAGGCAATAACTCACAGATACATCTTCTCATGTTGCTATTGATGATATAAAGAGAACTCAGTAACTGGTCGAGCTATGGAAGTTGGTTAAAAAACAATAATTTTTCTCTTTTAATGGCTTACATCTATGGTTTTTAAGAGCTTATTCTTTCTTAGATTAGTTTTTTATAACTTACCATAGTCCTACTTTTGTGGCATTTTCCAGGTTTCTACATTTACAGTTTTCATTATGGTTTTTCATGTTTAGATGTTATGCTAGGTTGACTTACAACACTTACGGAAATAATCTTTGCGTAATTGTTTTGTTTCAAATTTAAATATAGCATGGCAATCCTGCAGCAACGCGCGAGTTATCCCACTCGAAAACAGATAGATGTACAATATGAAACTCAAAAAGATGCATACACATATATCATCCCTTGTATTCAACAACTCTTTTTGCCTTCTTTACCATGCTTTAGCTATTTAGCACCGCCTAAAATATACCCAATGTCATATAAAGGTTTTAACCTTGATTTTTAAATTAGATATACGAGGATATTTTTACTCGCGCTCCGCTGCGAGACATGGGCTTAATCAGTGTTTACATAATCGTGACTAACGGCAGAGGCAACTTGTTAAAATTTTGAGTATTGTTTTTGCAACGCATGTAAACTAAGAGAACATTAATCCATGGAGTTAATTAGCCAGTGACTGTTTATGCAATCGCATGCAAATGGCATGGACTTGTTATAAATATTTGAAGGACTTTTTTTGCAACACAATCACATTCGGATGAACTTGCCTTTTTCCCTCTGAACTTTACTGTTCAATGAACAGCTAAAGCCTCATGACTTTTGTTAATATTTAAAATTAAAATAAGTTGTACACAAGTTATAAAGTGTGACAAGATGTTCTTGAAAACTTCTTTATTTCACAAACGAAGTTCATGGTGACTCGACAAAAGTCACCCAACATTTTGTCATTTCAACAGCAAGCAAAACTAGAAGAAAACATTTTGATATGCCAAACAATGCTTCGCGCGGTCTGAGTACTATAGTTGCACGCGCCTGTGTTTTTCCAAATAGTCTATGAAATCATCGACATATTTTCTCTGCAATTTTGTGTCACTAAATGTTTTACTTAATGCCATTGCTTTGGCCTTGTAAATCTTTCCTTCATCATCAACTACAAGTTTAGATAGTGAGCTGGCTACTGAGTCCTTAGTGAAGGAGCCATCTTCCTCATTTCTTGGCACCTCGATTCCAACTTTTGCGTCCACCAATACTCGAGCGTTTAAACCTTGATCCACCAAAAATGGTAACATTATAAGAGGATGACCAAACATCAAACCTTCGACAATCGATCCCCAACCACAATGAGTCAAGAAACAACCCACCGACTCATGGCCTAGTATTTGTAGCTGAGGTACCCAACTCGTCCATATCATGCCTCTATTACGGGTTCTTTCTATGAAACCATCCGGCAACTCCAACGAGTTAAACTCGGTGGAACCAGCTGGCTTTCTAAGAGCCCAAAAGAAAGGCAACCCAGAGAGCTCTAGACCCAAAGCGAGCTCACCAAGCTCACTTTTGCTTACCATAACTTCGCTTCCTAATGCTACGTACACAACATGACCTTTCTGTTGGCCATCAAGCCACTTTTTGAGAGTCACCCATGTGTCATCTTTAAGATCATCTCCCACGTTGGTTGGTGTTTCTGGTGGCATTAAGCCTACTGGTACCACTGGGAGATGATACAACTCTTGTAAAAGTGTTAGCCATTGTGGTTCGAATTCATAGCAATATCTTATAAACATGCAATCAGATCCTTCTAAAATCATCCTTGAACGATATGCATCTGAAACCCCAGAATCGTCAGCAGAACCACTGCCCAACGTCCAAGTGGCCTCATGCTTACGGTAGCATAAGTTAGATGGAAAGGGAATCCACTTCGGTGGTGTGAGGAAATCCTCTAATATTTTCCTTTCATCCGAAACATTTATCGTGTCCCTGGATGGTCCAAAAAATACGCCGAACCAAGCGTTCATCATTGAGAAATATGCCCGTGAGATACCTAGGCCAGCTGCAACTTCGGGCAACCAATACGGAGCAAAATCATAAATAATCCAGTCTGGATATTCTTTCTCGAGAAACTGAGCGACCTGTGGTTTAAGGCCATCATACGCTTTCTTAAGGTAATGAATATCCTCCGTGCGAACGTCCATGGTGGCCTCAGCATTCTCAGGTAACTCTTGAACTCGTGGAAGTTTGAATTTAACCAAATTTATATGAGGTGCAAGGTCAGAAGGAAGTGTAGGGAGTCGTTGGATGTTTCGTGTCGTGGAAAGAAACGAGACTTTGTGACCCTTTTCGGCTATATATTTAGAAAGATGAAGGAAAGGGATGATGTGACCGAAAGCAAGCCATGGGAACATCACTACGTGAAGCTGCTTACTGTTGTTGGCAGAGCCCGTGGAAGCCATTGTTGTAAACGATAATGGTGGTCTGGATATATTGCCTTCGGGTTCGATTCATAAGATTATATATAACACAACAATATATAAGCTCACCAATATTAGCGGTGCTATGTTGTGCTTTAACTATTTTGATGTAGAGCATAAATGTTGGCCAGCTGGTTCGAAATTGTGCAACTTAATTCATTGTGATCACCTGATTTGCATACTTTTGTTTAATACTTTTTTCTTTTCATGCATAATGGTAAGGATATTAAATACGGAGTATATAGCTAGCGGAAAGATAAAATAATACAAGACATCAAGATACAATTAAATGCAAAAGCACCATGCCTAATTGGACCCTCTCAAATTCAAAAGTAGAGGCACGCCAACTAACAACTGCACCAAATAACACCCAAAGTAAAAACAATCTCAATAAACAAGATATCAAAAAACATAAACACTTAAAAAAAAATTAAACATTCTTTTAGTAATAGAAAAAGGAGTAACTGCGAATTATACCCTTTCAAGTTTCACAGTTAAAATCTCTGATAAGTTGGGCCGGCCATATACATCTTTTCATTAGCATACGTTAAAAAATATATACCGGTACATCTTTATGAACAAACGATGCTAAGGGGTGGCAACACTAGCGGCATGGGGCTCGGCATGAGCAATGCCAGTCAAGCGGTATGGATCTTGCGGCAACCAAATCGGCAAAGATTACCGAATCGGTGTTGTCTTTTACCTTAAATTATTCGAACGTTAGCTATTAAATGCCATAGCCGTTTATGGCATTTTTCAAAAAAAAAAAAAAAAAATAGTGAGGTATGGTGAATCATGGTTGCCACTAAAAAAGTATGATGAGGTATGGTGAATCATGAAATGTGTTGGCTTGATTTGATTGGTTAATGACGAATCATGATGAGGTATGGTGAGGCATGATTGTCACCACCTAACATTTTTCCATTATTTGAGGATTTTTCTATCTTCTCTTTTTGCTTGTTAAAAGGATGTATTTTACGAGTTTACCCTTATTATTTATTCAAAGCAATGTTTATCACGATTAATCCAAAACATTAAAATGTTTAACCGTTACTTACAAAAATATTCCAATATTAGTTCAATTATGCATATGTATTTCTTTCCATTTCACAAATAACTACTTTTTACTATACACGAGGTTAAACAAGTTTTTCTATAAAATTATTTAAAATCTTTTATACTTATATAGCTATAATACACAAACACGCGCTGTTTTTATATAAAAGATTGATTAATATTTTGTATAGAGTTTTGTTGGACTAATGATTTGATTTTGTTTAATTGACATGGTATTGAGATAAATTTGTTTAATTGGCATGGTATTGAGGTTGTGTTTAAATTTAATTGTTTATATCATGTTCTAAACATTATGCGTCTTTAATATCATGTATGACCCTTGAGAAAATATGTGTCATTGCAATCTCGTATATTTATTTTCATCTCAAAATAACTCGTGCAACTGTGCCTTCGTTTTGATATTTATAATCCTGTTAATAATAACTTTTGCTGTACTTAATTGTAAACTAGTGTATGTGTGAGTTAAACTTGTAAAGAAGAATAACAGTAATCGTTATTAAATGCGGATAGCTAAACTAATAATTTTTCGGATATCCTTATTTAACCTCATAAAGAGGAATAACCTGAATCGTTCATATACAATCTCGTGTATTCATTTATACATCACAGTAACCCCTGCTTTCATTTTGATGTTTATAATTCTGTGCATAAAATTTATTTTAATATATAATGATAATAATATTTATAAATAACACAGATGTGTTGTTTAAAAAAATATAAAGTTTAGGGGTATAAAGTCTCAGAGATATTTATTAGATTTATAAAACTATTACAAAAAATATAAAAAAGTTAATTACTTAAATCCATATAATTTATTTAAAAATTAACAACTAAAATTTTATTAATTACCTCTTACTTTTTCACAGTTTTGTTTATAAAATCGACAAATATGTTTTCATACTTATGTATTTTGCTAGATGAAATTTAGAACAATTTGACCAAAGTGAAACCAATTTTGACTTTTAGAAATGCTCTATTTCGCCTACTTGTCAAAACTAAGATCTCTCATTGGTCCAATGAAAACTCCTCAAATAATTAATGTCTATGGTTAATCATTTTTGCACCGTAGGCACCTCAAAACTTAAAATAGCGAATAATGTCCCTGGTGTTCACACTTTGTTGCAAATTATGTCATTTTCACTGACGACCGTTAAAAAACCCCGTTAGTCATGGTCAAAGCAATGCGAAATGACTAATTTACCCTCGTATTCTTTCCACAATTTCTTTTAACCTAAACTCATGGTTTCCCGCAACCTGCAAAATGACTAATATACCCTCAAATACTTGGGGGACAAAATTTGTGCAATTACTAATATATAAACTGCTTCATTTAAGCGGCAATTTCTTTTGGCCTTCACCTAACAACTGGCACAAACATAAACAGATGGTATCTTCTTCTAGCGCACACAAACATAAATCTTAGTTGTTGTTTTAACATGGATGGTGGTGGTATTAGCGCGTTTTCTATTCCTACGCCTGGAAGTGTAAGTGAGAGCGAGAATGAGGTACGTTGTTGTAAAGAAAAGAATAGGGATGCCTAAAAAATATGACTGAATACCTGCGCCTAGGGGTGGAAACGAGCCGAGCCAAGCCCAAGCCTGCCATAGCTCGAGCTCGGCTCGTTTATATAAAGCTCGAGCTCGGGCTCGAGCTCGTTTTGAGTCTCATATTTTGAGCTCGAGCATGGCTCGGGCTCGATTGACTAATATAACGTGTTGAAGGAAATAAAGCTCAAAGGTTCGTTAATCACACTAGGCTCGAGCTCGTTTATTATTTAAACCTCATTTATACATTGTTATATGTATAGAAAATAAATATACGTATATATTTTTAGGGCTCGTTTAGGCTCGCGATCCTAATCGATCTTTATACATAAAGCTCGAGCTCGAGCTCGATTATTAAACGAGACCAAACCAAGGCTCGAACTCGGGGTCGAGCTCATTTAGGCTTGGCTCGTTCGATCTTTTTACCGATCCGATCCCGAGCTTTTTACGAGTGGCTCGGCTCGTTTCCACCCCTACATGCGCCTTCGGTTGCATCGCCTGACCCGAGTACACCCATACCACAAAAGAATAAGGAAAAGCCTATTGGTAGTTGAAGGAAACAACGGCTTTCGGATGTTGGTATGTTTATGTTGTATAGTTCCTTTATATGTTTTAAATTGTCTTAATAATGTAGTTATATGATATCAATAACTTTTATTATGCAAACTTGATAATAGTTAACGCTTTGTATTAATGTTTTTTTTTTAATTGGCTTAGTTTGTTTTGATAATTGTAGCATGTTGTACTAATGTGCTTTTTATGCATTATGGTTTTAGGAGGGTGTCCCTTTATCTGCTTTGTTTGGTTTTCTTATGTGTGAGGATGAAACTGCATATAGGTGAATGGTTGGCAGTTTCTTGTGTTATGTTTCATGTTTCATTATGTATAAATGATCACATTTAGTAGTTGAAAATCAAAATACTCTATTCACTATAAAATAGTATCTTATTTATTTTATTTTGGCTATCTTTATAGATGACAAGGGAAAAGGAAAACTACCAAAATATCAGGGATATAAGAAAATCACACATGAAAATATGAATGAGATTTTTATTGACCTGGATAACAGGATCACAATTGTTGAAGATGTGTTTAACATGGCCAAAAAAGAAATGATAGTGAATAAAAGTAAACGTATTCAAGGTCTTATGATGTAAATATTGTTGGCAGTTGCTTGTGTTATGTATCATGTTTCATTATGTATAAGTGATCACATTTAGTAGTTACTTCCAAATAGTCTCTGATTTATTTCATTTTGGCTATCTTTATAGATGACAAACGAAAGGGAAAAGTGATTATAGATTAGAGTGTGGATGACAAACAAGTATGTGATAAAGTGAAGGTAACTGATGAAATAGTAGATGAGCTAAAAGTGAAATAGGATTACAAGACCATGACAGATGAAAATATAAGTTTCTAGATGAGCTGCTTATCAGGACAAATAAGGAAATGATATCAAAGGCAAGTCAACTGAAGTGATCATTCTATCTGATGATGGCACTCTTTCTGTGTCATTAGATGGTGATATTGTGGCTTTTGGTAATTGCACACATCATCAGTATCATTAGATGATGACATTCTATCTCTGTCATCAATTGATAGTAAATATGATAATGATGACTCCTATGAAGGGAAGATGTCACACCCCCAAAATACCTGAATGGCAGCGGAATGGAATACCTGAGGGTGTAACGGATCATAGCACACAAACAAGGAAATATTGAACGACCTAAAGTGTCGTTTATAAAATACATCGTTTGATTCATTCCAAATATTCAAAGTTATAAAACATAGGTCCCAAAAGTTGGAAAAGGTTTAAGGAAATAGTTTAGTACAATCAAACGATAGTTCAAAGTGCATGAAATCCAAAAGTGACGCGTCATCCTTGATACACAAAGTGACTCCATGCAATGCCATGAGAATATGCCATTAGTTACCTGAGAAATACATTGCGAAAAACGGTCAACATAAAGTTGGTGAATAATCATAGGTTTATAAGTAAAATCTAGTGTACAAATGCCATAAGTAATGCCAAGAAATAGGATGTCCGGAAAGTATATACATTGGCTCTTAAGCTCATGACCCCGAAGCTAGACGTTACTTGGCCCCAATGAGTGTTTACCAGGCACTCTAATAATAAAGACATGAAATGCATTCGTTCCATTTGGAGCAACCCAAACACGAATGGAGGCGTCACCCTCGATAGATCTATCCACTCACTCCCGCTTAGTACTAGAAATTAACGGTCCATGATGATAAAGGGGACTTTTCAAGACGTGGTAATAAGGCAACTTAAGCAATGTATGAATTTTATACTTAGGCATGTACACAAAAACAAGTAATGCAATGTATTCTCCCCCGTGGGATTTGAAATCAAAATATAGAATTAAAACGGGGCTATGAGAACTCACCTCGAAGTGATGATACAAAGATGGTGCAATGAGGTAAAAGTAGTCGGGACAATGAGGCGCGAGTACTAGCCGCAACCTAAATGAATAATCATGATCTAACTTAGATCAAGCCGTAATGAAATGAATGCACATGCACATGATACTCATACCACTCGTAATTTGAAAATACTAGTTATCGTCGTAGAAAAAAAATGGTTTCCATACTTAGGAAAATATATCCATATATAGGAGTATATAACTTGTCATATTAACTCGTACGAAAAAGTTAGCGTTATAATCCTTGTATTGAAAACCTTGAAATACGTCGTTAAGTCGTATAAGTATCCCTTCGGGTCGTACGTATTCGTTTGATAATAAAATAGTCCTTAGTAATATTTTCTAGAAAATATACCGTTTAGTACGTACGTTATTATTTTTATTTGTGACTATATATATATATATATATATATATATATATATATATATATATATATATATATATATATATATATATAGTTTTGACAATGTTAAAACGGGTATAACTCGGTCGTTTTAGGCTCGTTTTCCTTGTTCTTTATGTCCACGGATTCGTCTTTGTATATACTAGTATATTTTTGATAACTCGGCTCCTCTAGGTTACGTTTAATGCCTCAAATTACCCGTCGTATTCTGCCAAACAGCAAGCAGTTTTCTAAGAAATAGTTTTCGTCGTTAAATTTGCAAAAATCATATCTCCTTCGTTATAAGCTTGTTTTAGTCCATTCTTTCGCCTAAAGTTTCGTTTTTGAATGTATTTTCTAAATCTTTGGTCAAAACTTAGCCATCATCTACTGATTTTCCCACGAAATTAAAATAGGGACAGTAGGTATATCAAAAGTTTCAAAAACCATTTTCAAGTCTCTAAACTAGTTCCATCCTCCATCAAACCACTTTCAAACACCACAAAGCTAATCTAATCCTACCATACACCTTCTTAGGGTGTCATGGGTCCTTAAACATCATCAATCCACTAGGTCTAACAAGGGTTTCATATGTTTCCATTTCTAGGGCTTCAAAGTTAATATATACAAAAATGGAGTGGTACAAGTTGATGCATGTATAAGATCTTGTAAGAAAATTATATAAACATAATAATAACTTGTAAAAAATCATAAAAATGAGTTTGTTAACTTACTTGATGGTTTAGAGAGTTTAGATGATAAAAAGTCTACTAATCCTTGAGTTTTTATTTCAAAACTCTAACAAGGACTACTAAATGAACAAGTTTACAATATGATCTTGTAAAAATTTATGATTTTTGCTTCCTTGACCACCTTGGTCGATCCAATCCTCAAGAGAAAAGAGAGAAAAAGTTTTTCTAGTGCAAGTAAAATGAGTTTTGTGATAATTGAGTGAAAAGAGTTTAATATATACTTGTAGACAAAAGTTTGGTAGCATTTAAGAGTGTTGGTGAAGTTTTTAATGTTTGAAGACTATAGGGGGGGGGGGGGGGGGGTTGGCCGGTTCTAAAGGAGGAAAGGGGGGGGGGGGGGAAATGTTTTGTGATTTATTTTAGAAAGTTAGTGGTTTTAGTGTAGTATTATTAGTTTTAAGTTTAGTCGGGTACCGGGTTAACTAAAAATAAATTTTATTGAAGTTATTCGGGTCATAATAAAGTTATAAAAATTGTAAAAATAAGTCGGGTACAAGTACGGAGAGTTAGGGTGATTATCGTTTAATTTTGGTGAAAATCGTCGTTATTAAGTTAAACGTACGATACGTACTAGTTAAATTTCCAAAATACCGGGTAAATTAATATTATAGTTTTTATATTGTAAAAATGAGTATAAAAATGTATTGGGATCATAGTCGGGAGTGTCGGACATGTTAGACACATTTATAGTTCGCGTATTAGCGTTTATTCAAAATAAACATACGTAAATCGTTAATAATACCAAAAGTATTAATTTAGTTATCCTACGAGTGGAATAGTATGCAAGTGCCCTAATGATGATATGCAGACTATTTCTAGTCCGTATGAAGTGTCCCTGATAATAATGCATGAATTCGCTCCTGAACCAATACGGTTACGCGAATTTGAACACTCGTAAACTACATTTACGATGACATGAGTAATGCACGTGAATAGTGGATTCCTCTCGGAAATGAATAGTGTCAAGTGAATAGTAAATTTTCTGAATGTGTCTCGGAATGTCAAATTGACCTCAAAAATGATGAAAGTAAAACGATGAATAGTGATCGATGAATAGTAATTTGTGAATAGTAGAATGTCGAAGTTTGGAAAAATGACCTGAAATTGTGGGTTGTGACAGTCGCCCATCCAAAAAGGAATTCAGTCCCTGAATTCAGTTAGTGTTGGTCTCGGTAATAGGCTCGGTGAAAAGTTGTGGATACTTGCGTCGCATTTGGTCTTCTCGTTCCCAAGTAAACTCGGGTCCTCTTCGAGAATTCCAACGAACCTTCACGATCGGAATTCGACTTTGTTTCAATTGTTTGATCTCGCGATCCATTATTTCAACTGGTTCTTCCACAAAGTTAAGCTTGTCATCGAGTTGTATTTCTTCTAATGGTATAATGGCAGACTCGTCCGAAAGACATTTCTTGAGGTTCGAAACATGAGACGTGTTGTGTACGTTGCTAAGTTCTGATGGAAGTTCAAGTTTGTAAGCAACCGGACCAATCCTTTCCAGGATCTTGAATGGCCCAATGTATCTCGGGTTCAATTTCCCGCGTTTTCCAAAGCGTATTACGCCTTTCCAAGGCGAGACTTTCAACATAACCTTGTCCCCGACCTGAAATTCCAATGGTTTGCGTCGAACATCTGCGTAGCTTTTCTGTCGACTTCTTGCAGTTTCGAGTCTCTCTCGAATTTGAATTATCTTTTCTGTTGTTTCTTGTACCATTTCTGGGCCAGTACATTGTACTTCACCGACTTCGGCCCAACAAACTGGAGATCAACACTTACGACCATAAAGTGCCTCGAATGGTGCAACCTTAATGCTCGAATGGTAGCTGTTGTTGTAGGAAAACTCGATTAACGGCAAATGGTTAGCCCAACCATTTCCAAAGTCAATCACACATGCTCTAAGCATGTCCTCAAGTGTTTGAATAGTTCTCTCACTCTGACCATCGGTCTGAGGATGGTAAGCAGTGCTCATGTCTATTTTGGATCCAAAAGAATCTTGTAATGACCGCCAAAAGTTTGAAGTAAAACGACTATCTCTGTCGGAAATGATGGAAACTGGTGCACCGTGTCTTGAGACTATTTCCTTGACATAAAGTCTAGCAAGTTGTTCCATAGAATAAGTCTCTCTAATGGGTATGAAATGAGCTGATTTGGTAAGTCGATCAATGATTACCCAAATAGCATCGAAACCTCCTGACGTCTTTGGAAGTTTAGTGACAAAATCCATAGCAATCCGTTCCCACTTCCATTGTGGAATCTCTGGTTGTTGAAGTAACCCTGACGGTTTCTGGTACTCGGCTTTCACTTTAGCACAAGTAAGACATTTGCTGACGTACATAGCTATTTCTGCCTTCATATTCGGCCACCAATAAAGCTTTTTGAGATCCTGATACATCTTATCAGAACCTGGATGAATAGAGTACTTCGACTTGTGTGATTCATGCATAATCAATTCTCGCACTCCACCATAGAGTGGTATCCAACTTCGGTCCTTGAAGCATAACAGTCCATCCGATCTCTTTACAAAGCCATTTTCGCTTTCTGGCATACCATAAAGTTTCTCATGCAGTCGGTTTTCTTCTTTGAGAGCCTCAATCTGAGCTTCTAGAATTTTCGATGGTAATGGCGAAATGATAGTCATTCCTAATGACCTAACTCTCAAAGGTTTGAGTCGTTCTTTTCGGCTAAGTGCATCTGCTACAACATTCGCTTTTCCTGGGTGATATCGGATTTCACAATCGTAATCACTCAACAACTCTAGCCAACGACGTTGTCTCATATTAAGTTCCTTCTGATCGAGTATATGCTGTAAGCTCTTGTGGTCGGTAAAAATTACACACTTAGTACCATAAAGGTAGTGTCTCCAAATCTTGAGTGCAAAAACTACCGCACCCAACTCCAAGTCGTGCATAGTGTAATTTTTCTCGTGTATCTTAAGCTGTCTAGATGCATAAGCTATCACCTTCTCGTGTTGCATTAGCACAGCTCCAAGCCCTTGATGCGAAGCATCGCAATATACCACAAAGTTCTCAATACCTTCAGGTAGTGACAAAATCGGTGCGCTACACAGCTTTTGTTTCAATAGTTGAAATGCGGACTCTTGTTTTTCTCCCCACTCGTACTTTTCATTCTTTTGTGTCAGCTTTGTCAACGGCTTTGCTATCTTAGAAAACCCTTCAATAAACCTTCTGTAATATCCGGCAAGTCCTAGGAATTGACGAATTTCCGTAGGAGACTTGGGCGTAGCCCAATCCTTAACTGCCTCGATCTTTGCTGGGTCGACTTGTAAACCTTGGCTATCAATGACGTGGCCAAGAAATTGAACTCTTCGTATCCAAAAATCACACTTAGAAAACTTGGCATACAATTGCTCCTTCTTGAGTAGTTCCAGGATTGTTCTGAGGTGTTCTTCGTGATCTTCCTTACTCTTGGAATAAATCAAGATATCGTCAATGAATACGATCACAAACTTATCAAGATACGGTTTGCACACCCTATTCATGAGATCCATAAATACCGCCGGTGCGTTGGTTAATCCAAAAGGCATCACTTGAAACTCATAATGACCATAGCGTGTTCTAAATGCCGTCTTCGGGATATCCTCTTCCCGAACCTTAAGTTGATGGTAACCGGATCTTAAATCAATCTTGGAATAAAAACTAGAACCTTGTAACTGGTCGAACAAGTCGTCAATTCTGGGGAGTGGATAACGGTTCTTAACCGTTAATTTGTTCAGCTCACAATAGTCGATGCACATTCTGAAAGTTCCGTCCTTCTTCTTCACAAACAAAACCGGCGCTCCCCAAGGCGAGGAACTCGGTCTAATGAATCCTTTGTCCAAAAGTTCTTGCAGTTGATTCGACAATTCTTGCATTTCCGAAGGTGCAAGTCTATACGGTGCTCGTGCAATTGGTGCAGCTCCTGGCACTAATTCAATTTGAAACTCAACTTGTCGTGTAGGCGGAAGTCCTGGCAATTCTTCCGGAAAAACCTCTTGAAATTCCTTAACAATTGGCACATCTTCAAGTCGTTTCTCATCCGACTTCTTCTCCGTGATGTGAGCCAAGAATGCATAACAACCCTTTTTTATGTACTTCTCGGTCTTAATGCACGATATAATACTGAGTCTAGTTCCACTTCGCTCTCCGCGAACAACCAAAGTTTCACCGTTATAAGGAAGGTGAACAACTTTCTCATCACAAATAATTCTCGCTCGATGCCGAGATAACCAATCCATACCGATCACAACGTCGAAACTTCCAAGTTCTACAGGCATAAGGTCTATGTTGAATGGATGGTTTAGGAAATTTATAGTGCAACCACGGATAATGGTGTTGGTGTTAACTAAAGACCCATCGGCTAATTCAACGATATAGGAAACGTCTAATGGGGTCGGTTCTATGTTAAGCAAAGGTGCAAATGCAATAGAAACAAAACTTCTATCCGCTCCTGAATCAAATAAAATGGATGCATAACGATTATTAACGAGGAACGTACCCGCAACAACATTCGGGTCTTCTTTGATATCGTCTCCTCCCATGACATAAGCTCTTCCTCGAGCTTTTCCATCTTGATTTCCAGTTCCTTGATTCTTCCCCTTCTTTGGACAATCACTCTTAAAATGTCCAATTTCTCCGCAACCATAGCATGTTACTGGTGGTTTCTGATTGTCACCCACGATTGGAAGTCTACAATCTTTGATGTGGTGACCAAGCTTCTTGCAATTGCCACAAATATCTGGACAACGACCTGGGTTATGATGCTTCTGACACCTTTCACATTTAGGTAGGTTACCAGTGTAACCTTTTCTGTCATTTGGTCCTGCAGCATAAACCTTTGCTACTTCCTGTCTCTTAGGTGGCGGCTGAACAGCATATCCACCTTGGTTGTAATCAAACCTTCTCTTGTTGTTGTTGTTGTTATTATTTGGATTGTTGTTTCGGTTATTGGGATAGTTGCGGTTCCGATTGTTGTTATAGTTGTTGTTGTTCCGAGTGTTGGCGTAGTTGGTGTTGTTTGAACGGTTATTGTTGTTGACAGCAGCTTTCCCTTTTACCACTTGGACCATAAGTTTCTGAGTTATACGAATAGCCTCTTCCATTGATTGAGGATCAAAAGAAATCACATCTCCTCGAACACTTTCAGGCAATCCACCAACAAAGTTTTCCATCTTTATCTCATCATCGGGAACCATAGTTGGACATAATGCAGCCAACTCCTGAAATCTCCTGAAATAAGTCTCAATGTCATCACCTTTAGTCACAAGCTCATAAAATTCCGTTTCCATCTTTTGCACCTCGGTACGAGGGCAAAACTTCTTTGTCATCAATTTCTTGAATTCCTCCCAAGTAAGCTTGTGAGCATTTTCCATACCAATCGGCTGAGCATACGAATTCCACCAAGACATAGCTTCATCAAGAAGCATACCTGTAGCAAATTTTACTTTGTTGACGTCCGGGCATCCGCACATGAGAAATACGTTCTCAGTCTTTTCAAACCAGCGGATTAAAGCAACCGCTCCTTCAGTGCCCTTAAATTTGATAGGATCACTAATCTTGAAATCTTTCCATGTACATTCACGCCTAGCGGTGGGTGGTTCAACGACCTCTGTATTAGAAGCAGCCTCAGCAGCCCTTGCAGCAACTTCAGCTCTCTCAATCTCTAGAGCTTCTGCAATACTATCCCTGACCAATTTGCGGATAGCGGCTTGAGTCATAGCGGGTGTTTCTGGTGCAGTCTTACTCTTCCTTGGTGCCATATTTCTGATAAATCACAATGGAAATAACCATGAGAAAAATCATAATAGAAATAGTCATCGAACCAAAGATATACACCCACAACATGTATTTATACATACAACCACAACAAGTATAAATACAACCACGACATGTACGAATACAACCACAATCTGTCTAGATATCACCACGACAAGTATATATACAACCACAACAACCACGACACGTATATATACAACCACAACCTGTACAATGCGATAATAATAAAGAGCAACCACGAAACATCATAAATATAATCACAACACATGAATATAATACATGAAAATTTCGGCCTACATGGACCGATATAATATATATAGCACAACATTTCCAACATAGTAGAGTCGCACTTGATATATTTGTTTGTACAACAACCAAAAGACTACAAGTTCTTGAACTATGTCCCACACCCCGGGACTAGGAAATAATACAAGCTAATATAATACCAGTCTACGTCTAGGCTCCTCTCGGTGCTCTAGATGGTCCAGGCTCTCCCCTCAAGCGGCGAATCTCACGATCCATCGCAACCACGATCTCCTCAAGATGCTCAAGTCGTAACTGAGAAGAAGCATCCCTACGCTCCAATACAACTACTCTCTCTCGAAGCAGTGTCAACTGGTCTACCTGCTCCCACTAGGTCTCCTGTGTCGCCTGAGCTCTATCTCGAATCTCAGGTAACTCATCCCTAAGTAGCTCAATCTCCTCCTGATGCCTCAACTGTCGTGCCTCGAGTCCATGGTAAGACACATCAATACTAACCCTGCCCTGAATCAAATCCTCAACCTGCTCCTCAACAGTCTCAAGTCGAGTGGTAATGATCTCATCAACTCTATACCCCAACCTATCTACTTGCTCTTGCTGAGCACCCATCTGATCCTCTAATGTGACGGCTGTAGGGCTCCTAGCCGCAGCCGCTCTAGAACTCTCACCTATGTGGTACTCTGGTGGTGGTGAAAAGTCATCAGTCTCAGTGGTAGGTGAATCTGGAGTGGTAAGCCTTGCACGCTTCCTGAGCGGCAAGAGTGAGGTAGGCATAGGAGTAGTAGTGGGTAAGGCTGGTGGTGGTGGTGTAGGCACAGTAGGACTAGGGAGACTCCTATAAGTAGATGTAGCATAACGAACTCTCTTCCTAGCAGTCTGGATAGTCTTATCCCTAGGAAACATAAGTCTCGGCTCTGAATGGATAGTAGTAGTAGGAGATGATGGTATGTCAGTAGGTATAGTAGGATGGACATGGGGAGTAGGAGCCGTCTCCTCCTCCTCGAAAGGTTCGGTATCATCATCTGACGCCAAAAGTGGCAACTCAGGTGTAGGAGAAACAAATGGTGAAACAGCAGTGGAGGACACAGAGCCCTCATCATCAGAATCTGATATAGTGTAAAGTACAACAGTGTTGGGATTCGAAGACATGACTCTGTGATAATCAAGGTGAAATAGAAATAAATAACTCGCAATAATGGCATCACCTAAAAAAATAAGTAAATATGCACTTATGATGAAATGATGATATGCTATGATGGTGTAGTTATAGTCTAGGGTCTATGATGCAACCTAGTTCGCTATAACCTTAGCTCTGGTACCAATCTGTCACACCCCCAAAATACCTGAATGGCAGCGGAATGGAATACCTGAGGGTGTAACGGATCATAGCACACAAGCAAGGAAATATTGAACGACCTAAAGTGTCGTTTATAAAATACATCGTTTGATTCATTCCAAATATTCAAAGTTATAAAACATAGGTCCCAAAAGTTGGAAAAGGTTTAAGGAAATAGTTTAGTACAATCAAACGATAGTTCAAAGTGCATGAAATCCAAAAGTGACGCGTCATCCTTGATACACAAAGTGACTCCATGCAATGCCATGAGAATATGCCATTAGTTACCTGAGAAATACATTGCGAAAAACGGTCAACATAAAGTTGGTGAATAATCATAGGTTTATAAGTAAAATCTAGTGTACAAATGCCATAAGTAATGCCAAGAAATAGGATGTCCGGAAAGTATATACATTGGCTCTTAAGCTCATGACCCCGAAGCTAGACGTTACTTGGCCCCAATGAGTGTTTACCAGGCACTCTAATAATAAAGACATGAAATGCATTCGTTCCATTTGGAGCAACCCAAACACGAATGGAGGCGTCACCCTCGATAGATCTATCCACTCACTCCCGCTTAGTACTAGAAATTAACGGTCCATGATGATAAAGGGGACTTTTCAAGACGTGGTAATAAGGCAACTTAAGCAATGTATGAATTTTATACTTAGGCATGTACACAAAAACAAGTAATGCAATGTATTCTCCCCCGTGGGATTTGAAATCAAAATATAGAATTAAAACGGGGCTATGAGAACTCACCTCGAAGTGATGATACAAAGATGGTGCAATGAGGTAAAAGTAGTCGGGACAATGAGGCGCGAGTACTAGCCGCAACCTAAATGAATAATCATGATCTAACTTAGATCAAGCCGTAATGAAATGAATGCACATGCACATGATACTCATACCACTCGTAATTTGAAAATACTAGTTATCGTCGTAGAAAAAAAATGGTTTCCATACTTAGGAAAATATATCCATATATAGGAGTATATAACTTGTCATATTAACTCGTACGAAAAAGTTAGCGTTATAATCCTTGTATTGAAAACCTTGAAATACGTCGTTAAGTCGTATAAGTATCCCTTCGGGTCGTACGTATTCGTTTGATAATAAAATAGTCCTTAGTAATATTTTCTAGAAAATATACCGTTTAGTACGTACGTTATTATTTTTATTTGTGACTATATATATATATATATATATATATACATACATATATATATATATATATATATATATATATATATATATATATATATATATATATATATATATATATATATATATATATATATATATATATAGTTTTGACAATGTTAAAACGGGTATAACTCGGTCGTTTTAGGCTCGTTTTCCTTGTTCTTTATGTCCACGGATTCGTCTTTGTATATACTAGTATATTTTTGATAACTCGGCTCCTCTAGGTTACGTTTAATGCCTCAAATTACCCGTCGTATTCTGCCAAACAGCAAGCAGTTTTCTAAGAAATAGTTTTCGTCGTTAAATTTGCAAAAATCATATCTCCTTCGTTATAAGCTTGTTTTAGTCCATTCTTTCGCCTAAAGTTTCGTTTTTGAATGTATTTTCTAAATCTTTGGTCAAAACTTAGCCATCATCTACTGATTTTCCCACAAAATTAAAATAGGGACAGTAGGTATATCAAAAGTTTCAAAAACCATTTTCAAGTCTCTAAACTAGTTCCATCCTCCATCAAACCACTTTCAAACACCACAAAGCTAATCTAATCCTACCATACACCTTCTTAGGGTGTCATGGGTCCTTAAACATCATCAATCCACTAGGTCTAACAAGGGTTTCATATGTTTCCATTTCTAGAGCTTCAAAGTTAATATATACAAAAATGGAGTGGTACAAGTTGATGCATGTATAAGATCTTGTAAGAAAATTATATAAACATAATAATAACTTGTAAAAAATCATAAAAATGAGTTTGTTAACTTACTTGATGGTTTAGAGAGTTTAGATGATAAAAAGTCTACTAATCCTTGAGTTTTTATTTCAAAACTCTAACAAGGACTACTAAATGAACAAGTTTACAATATGATCTTGTAAAAATTTATGATTTTTGCTTCCTTGACCACCTTGGTCGATCCAATCCTCAAGAGAAAAGAGAGAAAAAGTTTTTCTAGTGCAAGTAAAATGAGTTTTGTGATAATTGAGTGAAAAGAGTTTAATATATACTTGTAGACAAAAGTTTGGTAGCATTTAAGAGTGTTGGTGAAGTTTTTAATGTTTGAAGACTATAGGGGGGGGGGGGGGGGGTTGGCCGGTTCTAAAGGAGGAAAGGGGGGGGGGGGGGGAAATGTTTTGTGATTTATTTTAGAAAGTTAGTGGTTTTAGTGTAGTATTATTAGTTTTAAGTTTAGTCGGGTACCGGGTTAACTAAAAATAAATTTTATTGAAGTTATTCGGGTCATAATAAAGTTATAAAAATTGTAAAAATATGTCGGGTACAAGTACGGAGAGTTAGGGTGATTATCGTTTAATTTTGGTGAAAACCGTCGTTATTAAGTTAAACGTACGATACGTACTAGTTAAATTTCCAAAATACCGGGTAAATTAATATTATAGTTTTTATATTGTAAAAATGAGTATAAAAATGTATTGGGATCATAGTCGGGAGTGTCGGACATGTTAGACACATTTATAGTTCGCGTATTAGCGTTTATTCAAAATAAACATACGTAAATCGTTAATAATACCAAAAGTATTAATTTAGTTATCCTACGAGTGGAATAGTATGCAAGTGCCCTAATGATGATATGCAGACTATTTCTAGTCCGTATGAAGTGTCCCTGATAATAATGCATGAATTCGCTCCTGAACCAATACGGTTACGCGAATTTGAACACTCGTAAACTACATTTACGATGACATGAGTAATGCACGTGAATAGTGGATTCCTCTCGGAAATGAATAGTGTCAAGTGAATAGTAAATTTTCTGAATGTGTCTCGGAATGTCAAATTGACCTCAAAAATGATGAATAGTGATCGATGAATAGTAATTTGTGAATAGTAGAATGTCGAAGTTTGAAAAAATGACCTGAAATTGTGGGTTGTGACAGAAGAGGACACAAACAACAAGGTTGCATGTACAGGGTAGCAGTTTTACTTCTAAGACACGAAGATCAAAGTGGGAAGCTGGGGGTAAGCAAAGGAAGGGAAGGCCAGCTGAGGGTACCAGTACTTGTTGCAAAGGTAAAGAGGAAGGGAAGGCCTTTAAGTATAAGAGGTTGCGTACATGGCATGAGAGAAAAGTTGAAAGAAGAGGTTCTCAAAAGAGGTTCTAAGTGTTGTACATTGTAGTGCAAAAAGAGGTTCTAAATGCAGGATAATGGTCCATGTTTTGTGTTTTCTTTATTTATGTAATTGGATCTTTTAAGACATCTTTAAATTAGCATTTTAAGATATCTTTATGTAATGAGATACGTAATCTTGATTGTCTTCCTTTGTCTTGTATATTCTTAATTTAACTTATCTATTTTAACTAGTCATTTGCAGTTTGCAGTTTATGGCATTTGCATTTCGAGTTTAGGCTTTTGCATTTGAAGTTTATGGGGTGTTTGGATTTAATACCCATTTTGACTTTTAAAAGTTAATAGATACCAAAAAATAAGTAACCAAACTGTGTTTGGAACTTTTAAAACATCTTTTGTTTGCATTTCTCAATTTGCAGTTTGTGTTGCATTTGTAGTTTAAGGGGTATTTGGATTTACCCAATTTTACTTTTAAAAGTCGAAAAACCAAAAAAAAAAAAAAAAAAAAAAAAAAAAACTAGTAACCAAACTGTGTTTGGAACTTTTAAAACATCTTTTGTTTGCATATGCAGTTTAAGGGGTGTTTGGATTTACCCATTTTGACTTTTAAACGTCAATAGATTTACCCATGTGGAAGTGTGAGTTTAACTAGATTTATAAGCAGGGAGAGGTCAGAAGGGAGGGTAGGTAGTCGTTGGATGTTTCTAGTGCTGGAAAGAAACGAGATTTTGTGACCCTTTTCAGCCATAAATTTCAAGAGTTCAATGAACTCATGTGACTGAAAGCAAGTCATGGGAACATTGCTACATGAAGCTGCCGGTCGATTTCAATGGAACCATTGCTGTTAAATGATAATGATGGTCCGGATTGCCTTTGGGTTGCATTTATATTTATAAAATTACAGAACAGTATTTTTATACTAGAGTACAATGTTCCTGTTTTGTTCTACTATTATTTTTGGAGGTAAAATTATTACAGTTGTATGCTGCATAATTGCATATATTCAATTCAATGTCAGTAGACAATACTCTTTTGTTTTTAAGTTGGGAGGTGATTTGCACACTCCAAATACTTATTGGGACACTCCTTTTTATGCTTCAGTTACTTGTATATAACTTATACTGTGCTTTATTTACTTGTACTGTGAGTGTCCCAATAAATAAATTGAGTGTGCAAATCATTTCCCTTTTAAGTTATACAAAATATCTACCACTAAGAAAAATATAATAAAAAAGTTATGCAGCGTACAACTGTAAAAGCTTCAACTCTAAAAATGATCTTATATTAAAAAGATAAATGAGAAAAAGAGAAAATAAGAACCCAGCATTACAATTAACTTGAAGATAACCTTTCTAATATAGTAGAATCATTGCTTCAATCTTCTATTACAAGAAATCTTGCAAAAGATTTAGAATATATCTTTGACTTAGGATCAAATGAGACGAAACTTTAAAATGAGAAGAATGAGAAATGACTATAATTACACATTAGAGATGCATCGATTTGACTTAAATGCATCTTTAATCTTTTAGATGCACCATAATACATTTTCTAGCTAAAAATTAGATGCATATACATATATTAGATGCATTTCATCAACTTAGAAGAATCCTTTGTATTTTTCGTCATCTACGGGTCAAATTTGTTGCTGGTATTACTTTGCGTTTTTTTTACTTCAAAATCACTTTCGAAACTAATTGGTATGCATCTAAATGAATAGAGATGCATCTAATCCAAGTCGATGCATCTCAAATATGTTGTTATTGCTATTTCTCATTCTTCTCATTTAAAATTTTCTTCTCACTGGATCCTTACCCTCTATCTTTGACTTTGTAGTTATATTCTCATCACTTAAATTTTACTCAGAATTACTACTAAATTTTAAAACATGATTTACTTTCAAAACAGTATGCTTTTACAGAAATAAAGAGGAGAAACAATCGAACATAAATATGATGTATCTATTGCAATGCAATTCAAGAAGGCATCATAATCCGTTTACTTTTTTATATGTGATGATTGGTAAAATGGTTGAAATAGCAATGTACCACCTCATTCCAGTATAGCAACCAACTCTTTTTGATAATGATGGATATGAAATTAATTTGACACGAGAGTCAATTCATAGCAACTCCATTCATCCCAACCAACCACACATTAAACAATACTAGAACTGTTACATAAGTTTTGGTAGCTCGTTGAAAGTTGCTGATTAATTGGAAATATGAGAAAAGAACAAATACAGGCTTAAATGAAAATGAAGGTCAGTGTAAATGTGTTGTTAGGGGGAGGTTGGTTTATTATGTTAAATAGAGTGCTATTTACAGTCATTAGAGATTGAGATTAAAAGTAAATTTCCCAAATACCAATCCGAGAATTTCAAACTTTAGCTCGTTAGATCCCATTGAGGATGAGGATAGCACACATCATTTTGGGATACGGATACATAAGTTTTACTTAACAAGACCTACCAGCTTGTGTGATACAAATACATAAATTTTATCTCATGATCAAGTACCACAACTGTAAAACAAAAGCTAAATTTACATGGATTAAAAATAGACATCGACCTGCTTGTAAACAGTACTATAACTACATATGAGTCAAAAAAATGAAAAAATGTGTACAGGATTGAAACAACATTTGTATAATTGGAAAACGTGACTTACCAACTTGTGATTTAGTATTTAATGACAGAATGGCGCAACCACAGATCGTACATGACCATATGGAAAGCATCATATGGGATGGGAGGTGTGTTCCATTGAAAATGCTTCTGGATCTACAGGGAGGAAAAGCTTTTCTTTAGTAATTTTTCTACCTTCTGTTTATTGGCAAAAGAGTAACAGAAACACATTCAAGCATATGACAAGTATACAAAAGAGTTTTTCACCTTTACTAAATTATTGTGGAGAGTGACGAACTGTTCATGGGATATGTCCTTGAGAATTTGTTTTAGGTCATAGACGTCTTTCTCCTTAAGTATGACCGCAAATTTCTTCCAATCAAGAATATCATTGAATGGTAGATCATAGTAATTAGACAAAATTACTGCAGAAAAAGCACCTCTTGATAATTAGATGAATACAAGAAAAGCCAGAGAATCCGAAGCACATTCATTTGGGGAAAACATATCGTAAAGCACAAAGAGGTATAACTGGATAACAAGCAGTCCTGACTCTCCTCTTTGGAAATATTGCCAAGACCCTCAACAATTGGAACTAACAAGTTTTTTTTTTTTTTTTTTTTTTTTTTTTTGGGGTGGTACCCCAACCTTTTGGCAGACTAACCCAGGGGTTTGAGCCCACCGCCGCATAAACTCAAACCGGGTAAAGCCCTCCCTTTTCAGGGGGTTGGCATGGCCACTACAAGGTTGTTTGCAACTAGTCGGAATTGAACTTGAGATCTCTCACATTTTATGATGATAGTCACAAGCCCTTTTGCCACTAGGCCACTCCTGAGTGGTTTTGGAACTAATAAGTTACATTTCAAGTAAAACGTACTTTCATAGTGTTAGTGTCCTAGTCTTTTGACAAATATTTAATGTCTACCAATGTCACCTATTGGAAAATTTGTCCTTTCTTCTTCTAAACGTGATGGCAATACGGGGGAAGATGATGATGTTGCAGTTTATCAACTCTCCTATTAGACATAAACTACTGCCCACCAATTCACCATGTCTACTCTAAACAATGGGACTCCCTATTGAATGCCAAGCACTACTTTTTGCTTCACAAATCCACTAGACAATGACATCTTACTGCTCTTCGATAAAAATCAACTGACATTACACTTATCCTATTTCACCTTATGTGTCATATGATCATATATCAACTTTTTTATGTTTTTTGTTGCATCTCTTGAGTTTGTATTTCTTCCTAAAACAGTCCATGACGCTTTGCCTCATTAGCATACAGAAATGATGGAAGAGATGAATGCTTTAGATAGTAATGGTGCTTCGAATCTAGTAAGTTTGCAAGTAGGTAAAAATGCTAAAGGATGTAAAGGGATGCTTGAGGATGGATCTATGGTTTGGTTTAAAGCTCACATTGTACTAATAGAGTAAATAGGCTATGCTTGGATTTATGTGAGTTTATTCAAGCACTATCTCACATGAAGCTAAGTTGCCTGAAGTTCATTTATTCATGTCTATGACTGCTACTCATGAATGATTAGCACTGCATTGGTTAAATACTCAGATTATATATGGGGGCGATCTCAATTGACCAAATGGTGGCCTAGGATCTTATAGGGTATCAGTGAAACCATAGTTATAGATATGATTAGCTTGCAGAGTTACAAGGCAGCAAGCCTGCACTGATTCTGTATTTCAATTCAATGAACAGGAGCTCAAATGTGGCGATCTGATCTGCAGTTTATGTGATTTTAGAATCACTCTACTAGTCAATTACTTGTTCAAAAATATTCTTCATTATATAACTTGATTGTTTGCCTATGATGTGTCTTGAATCTTGATTTCTACTGCACTTGATCATGTGATAGGATACAAAAATATTCTTGTATCTATTGTGTTCGACATTTGTGTTCTCCAATTAAAGCAGCTAACAGTTTAAACATTCATGTTTGTGGCATACTTCCTCTACGGTAGCTCTAATGTGAAGCTGTCATGTATTGTGCGTATGCCTACTTTATAATTATCTTCTGTATGCTAGTAAAGTCATATAGATTTGAAATTAAATGCTTCCACTAAGCTTGTCAGGGATTATTCCCTCTCTAACTGATAAAGAGACATATTTGATTACTTTTTGAGACAGGTTGAAGAACTGCTTTAATGACATGAAATTCAGAACTGCACATAATATAGTGAATTTGACTACCGAACTTTCAGATCTATTATGTAAAAGTTAAATTTTATGTGTCCTAATTAACTATACACAAAACTAAGGGGGATGTGTATCTCAAATTTGTGAGCTATGCTTTATCATGAATGATCAATGCAACCAAATATAATGTAGCGGGTCAATTAGCACCAACTCAGATAATAACAAAAGGTGCATTAAACAGTTCATACTTGTTAGATACAGAAGGAAAATGTAAGTAGTTACCTGGAATACACCCATAGTGGATCGAATCTGCAATACGGGCACTGTTGACCTGCGAACCACCAGGGCAAATGCAGAACTTAGTTCTATAAAACCTCTTTTGATATACAAGATGCCCAGTAGCTCTATTTATTCTGTTATTTGATATGTCAAGTTCTGTGTCATTCTCCCATGTGCGTGCCAGTATCACTCTTATTCTGGAATTCCTATGACCAGCCCAGAATCCAAGTGTCGTCCTGCATTGCAACTATAAGTTAGGTCTAAACTACGCACCTAACGGCATGAGATTATATAGAACCAAATAGAAGCTTTTCATCCGGAAAAGCATTTTGGAAAACAAACAAACAAGCGATGAGAATACACAAGTTTATATCAGCATATAAACCTGTTTTCAATATCGTCTCCACCACGTGGAAGCGCAAAAGGCTGCAATACTTGAGGAAGAGCAATGTCTTTGTGGGGTATAAATCCAACATCATAACTTGGGGAACACACAGCTCGTATTGAATTCTTAACAAGAAGTGGAAGTCCCTCAGTTGCTCTTACACCAACATCATGGCAAGTTACAAAAAAATGATCAGCACCCAGTGTTCTGTTCCAGTAGGGATACTTTGATATCAAGCCATCCACATAACTTTGTACGATTATGGTCATGTTCTCATATGAAGTTCCCTGCATATCATTGCAAATTATCATTACAAGTAGAATGTTACATCTGAACAGAAGTAAAACTAAAAGCTGCAGCAAACTAGAAATACGGTTATTGGAACACATGTTGCTTCTACTGTTTTACATATAATTTTATGCAGCATACATTTGGTGGATTTGCATCACAGTATCTATGAGCGTTTCTATAAAAGATATTCATATATTTGAGCAGGCAATGTAGAGAAATTCTAAGGAAGAAGAAATAGTATTTGATAACCAAGTTAGTATTTTCTAGTTCTCGACAAAAAACTCTCAATATTATTGTTGACTTACAGTCTCCTCTTTTCTTTATTGAGTTCCAAATATAGATATAGTGAATCTAAACTATATGACAACTCAGATCTTATTGACTACTTAAAGCATGCCCACTAATGTGAATCAGCTGTTGATTTAGTGCAGAATGAGCTACTTCATTTTGTCTACCAGATCTTACATCGATTAGGTGCAGACTATGTGATCCTGCAATACAATTCTACAGATCTTAGAATTTTCCTATTTTCATTTTGTGTACACTTCGCAACTTCTAAAATCCAATGCTTTCTTGGTCAATCTACTAGACATCTTACATTCCTTAAGAAGTCACATAAACGCGTTGATACAACAACTAACCTATTTTTCAACTTTCAAGCTACATACATACAATTTCAACCACATTTACAATCTGCTATCTCCTACTTAACAGCATAACTACAACTTAAGCAACGGGATTTATAACGACAATATCATATATTACACAAAAGGATTTGCACAATAGATCCATAATGAAATCAATCAATAAGCAGACACATAACTAATAACACCACATACCTTCCCACGCATCTTATGACACGAAATCGGTATAAAAAACAAGTCCGCCTCATCTGGATCTTCCGTCCTAAACTTACTCTCTCTAATATTCTGAAAAAAATACCCCTCACTCGCATACTTCCCAGTCAACTTCCTAGGCGTCTGATAAAACGTCTTCGGATCGCCATCCGTATATATAAACACCTTAAACCTCCTCTCCATCTCAGCATAATTCAACTTAAACACTTTCGGTACATGATACACATCCGTAAATCCATCCGATCCATTCTCCTCCACCTCCACATCCACCTGTTCACAAAATTCAAATCAAAAGTTAGTAACTACTTTTAACGTCTAATCACCTCAAAATATATTTAACTTGTCACAGTATTCTTTAGCGTGTATCAATCTAATTTATTGTGTGTATTAAATGACGTGTGCCACGTCATCCATATCACACATAACACAATAGGAAGATCAAACAGTTGGTGTATTTAATACGAAATAAAATTAGATTCATACACGCCAAAGTATATTGCGACAAGTTAGATACATTTCGAACTGATTATCAGTATTATTAACCGATAATTAGTTCAAAATGTGTCTGACTTGTCACTGTATTATTTAGCGCGTCTCAATCTAATTTTATTTTCTATTAAATACACCAACTGTCTAATCGTCCTATTCTGTTGTGTGTAGTACTGATGACGTGGCACACGTCATTTACTAAACATACGATAGGACGATTAGACCGTTGGTGTATTTAATAGAAAATAAAATTAGATTGAGACGCGCTAAATAATATAGTGGCAAGTGAGATGCATTTTGAACTAGTTATTCGTTTTAAATGTGATTAAAATTGAGATCTGGGGATTTAAGTGTGGTTACGTGTGATGAAGTGGTAGGTTGAGGATATGATGAAGAAGAGGTGTAGGAGGTGTAATTGAGAGTGGGGCGTACTGAAGTGAAGGAGATGTAAGTGAAGGTGATTAGGGTTAGAGTTGATAAGATTAGGATTAGTGCTTGTTTCGTTGTGATGGATGTCAAGTATTGTGGTGCTGGTTTTGGTGATGACATTTGTGGTGGTCGGAAAAGTTTGTTGGAGTTCCGGTGACGGTGGTGAGTTTGGAGTGATGGGGGATTGGGAGGAGTAGAGTGAGTTGTGGGAGATGAAGATCTATAGCAGTATACTTTAGTTGAAATGTTTTTTTACCAACTATTACTAGCCTGTTTTTTCTTTTCTTCAGATTCTGCTTAAACAAAGTGATTTTATGCTAATTAAAAATAAGTGCTTTTAAATAAAGTGTTTGGATTTGATTTTGATTAAAACTAAGCAAATAAGCAGTTTCTAGCGTTTGGCAAGTTCCATTTATTTAGTCAAATAATAAATAAGGTGACAAACTTTTCTCATTTGTTACATATTATTAGGTTAGTTAAACGTAAAAAGGACATATATAATTGATTTAACGAAAATTGTAACATATTAGAGCAAAATTTTTACTAATGCATTTCAAACTTTTATTTTTTATGTTAAATTTTAAAGCTAAAAGGTTAAATATAATTTCAGAAAGAAAAACGCTTTAAAAAGTTTGTTTCGGCTTATTTTTTTGTTTGGCTGTATTTGATAAGTCTAATTTTCTTTTGCTTATTTTGAGAATCTTAAACTTGTATAAGTCTATTATGACTAATGGTGGCTAATTTTGTGGGTCGAGTTGATTTATATTGGGTTGTAGTTCGTGTTGGGTTAGGCTGGACATAGAGAGCCGGAAAAATATCGGTCGAAGGTAAGGGTGACCGACTTTGAAGTCGGTCATGGCCATTGTGGTATTTTGGTCAAGTATCGGTTGAGCAACAGAAAAAACAACAATCGGTCGATTATTTGACAGATTTTTACAACAGACTTTTTAAGTTTTGGTGATAAATATTAACTTGATCATCGACTGTGGCAACTTGGTTGTGTCTGGCAATCGGAGAGAGAAAGCTGATGTGGCACAGGTGACCTTGGTCACCATTATATCTAGCCTTATGTAGTGTAGTTTGGGTTGTCATGTACGTGATATGGGTCAGCTCGATTTGTGGTTCGATGCGGTTCAATTGCTTTGTTGTTCATGCTGGTCTTGTGTACAAAGATGGGATGTAGTTTGTTGGTCATGTGGTTGAGATTGTTTTTGTCATCTCAGTAACAGTAGGTTTGTCGATGGTTATGAGTAGTTTTGACTTTTGACATTTGCTGGTCTTACAGTGATAGGTGTTTCTTCAGTTAACCGCTTCTACGTATTACCGCACCACCACTTGATTTGTTTGTGTGGCTGGAATTGTTTGATTTAAGGTTTTGGCGGGTTTCATTATCAAGGTAGTGGTAGGTTTTCCACCCGTTTTCATGCTTCAAATTGGGTGATGCCCTTATGTGGTTAGGTGGTATGTTGGGGTTCGGATGACGAAGGTTCCCCCTTTAATTGTTTTGATCTTTCATATTGTCGATGTAAGGATCGTTTAGCTAAGAGAAGTTGTTTAAGGTCGTGGTAGTTGTTTAGTGTCATGGAAGTGGTTAGGGTGTCATTGAAGTTGTTTAGGGTCATGGTAATTGTTTAGTGTCGTGGAAATTGTTATGGTGTCATTGTAGTTCTTTAGGGTCGTTAGTATGTAAACAGCCAAGTGGCTTATAGTTTTACACTTTTACTTTTACTTTTACAGTTACCATTTTCGTATAGTAGTAGTCATACTTGGGACGTTTGTTGACAGTTGGAACTTATGTTGATTTTGAGGAGTCACTTGCATAGATATTAATCTTAAAACAATACAAAGATTAGAAAGACGTGTCTTGAGAGAACATCCTCAGCGCAGTCAGTATCGATTTTGTACTTGTTTCTCAACACATTCCTTCTGTGCTACAAATTCAGCTGAACAATGCTAACTAATTGCTTAACTAAGTTATCTTTAGGCTTCATTACAAAATAACATAAATTCTCAAATCATATTGTTGCAAACCGTGACTTTTTAATTATCAAAACACTGGACTAATCCATAACTACATAAAAACCGTCATTATTGTATTAGTTAGACCATTCTCATTTAATCTTAGTCAGCATTACATAATATAAAAACAATAGTCACACTTTACTTGATTAACAATCTTTTACATAATTTTGCTCATTATATAAAAACTGAACAAAAATAATACAAATGATAGTAATTATTTAAGATAAATATTTGGTCCAAAAATATACAGTAACTTAAAATATTAACAAGCTATGACATTTTATTGATCTTAACCAAGGAATAATTATCGCGCCTGTCTTGTTACAAAAGAACAAATAGAATATCGAATTTATAAATATATGAATCACTGATCAAAACTTTTTTTCTAATTTCATTATAATCGGTCAACTATAATATTTCGTTTTATGTTTTCTACAAACTAAAGACAAGTGGTTATATCCCCGAAAACCTATGCAACTAACCTCTCCAGCATTATACGAATATAATGACCAATTAAGCATTTCCCGTGTGGCAAAAAATAAAGAAGAAACTATGTTAATCATCTATTGAATGCATTTGTTATTTTTATGCACACATCCAATAGATGATTGAATACAGAAGGTGTTGGCTTATAGATGATCACTCCCAATCCAGTTGCTGCCAGTATGCTTCTGGAAAAATCAATTAACTTGCAGAATTCGTTATGATCCTCTTTAAAGACGTCTTTCAACTGTTGCAGCTTCAATTGGCAACTCATCTAGGAGCTAATAAACAAAAGATAATTTATGTTTAGTAATCAGACCAAAACAAGCATTCTAAAGTTTGGGGTATATGATAATAAATTAATCTTATATTGATAATCAAGTTGACTAAGGATCAAAATCCAATTTTTAAGTTCTGAAGATATCTTTGAACTTCAGGATTTGAGATCAGGGAGTAAATTCGCAATACTAAGAATAATTCTGGCTTTGCTATTTTTGACAGGCATTTCTCTATAAAAGAGAGGACCCAAATTCTACAAGGATACACTCTAAACAAAGTGTGTTTCAGGTCACCCTTCTTTTAATTCTTATATAGGAATGCAATATGATTGGATCATAATACTATTAGCAACATAGATACCAAAGGGTATCTGGCCTAGCAATACATGAGTGGCCCATCGAATAGAGGATGCAGGTTCAATTCTAAACTTTGATAACCTTATTAAGTGTTTCTTCCTTACTAGACTTGTTTCTGATGAATAACTCATCTTTGAAGTAACTTGTCTCCCATTACTAGAGTTGTTTCTGATGAATATATACCTCATTTTTTAATGAACTCAATTTAAAGAGACAAGATCCAGATCTCTGTATGTGTGCTAATATATGCAACAGACTTAATACGATCTACAGTTGTGAAGTGCAATAATAAGTTCGGGTTCCGTTGCACTATTCATCCAAGAAAAGGGAGGGCTTTTACCCAGTTTGATTCTGTGTGGCAGTGGATTCAACCCCATGGATTAGTTGGCCAAAAGGACGGAAACCATGGTTACGCAAGGAAAAAAAATGCATTTTATCTGTATACATATTGTGCTATATTGGGATAGTATAGTAATTGTTCTTGTTTATAGAAACAGTGGTAAGAGTAAACACTTTATCAAGGGGAAAGCAATGTTGTGGGGCCAGAAACGTATTATCGAAAATAGTGACCATTCTACTAAATAATTCCAAATAAATATAATTAGATGATTGGCTGATACCTTTCAAAAAAAAAGATGATTGGCTGATGGGCCAACACGGAGCTCAAACCCTAAGTAATATTTATTGATGGAATAATATAGAAGTTATATCATTAACTGTCACTTTTTTAACAGAACCAAACACTACAGTAAACTGTTGCGCCTTCTATTTGACAAATCCACAGCCAGAATAATTAAATCATTGCAGTGACGTATGACGAAGCAACTGTGTCCTTGTACAAAATGGCCAAGTAAAAGATAGGTAAAAAATATATAATCTTGAACGGCTTAGTCACCAAATTGGTCTTTTCGAGGGAATAGTTTATGGTTTATGTGGAAGTGGAACGTATGCATATATATTATAAATAAAATACCACATAATATATATTTAAAAAACCTAGACCAACTTACACGTGAGGCCTCTTGAAGAGCTGTGAGAGTTTCTTCAACATGCTTCCTCTTCATAGATACCTCGTCCGTTTCTTGTAACAACCTCTGAAAAAGACTCTCCCTGTTCAAAAATCAAACAGATAAATTTCCTTTCATTTAAAGTAAAATTCAAATAACCAAATTAGTCTGACTGACTCCTCATTCACCTGTACAGATTCTCAATTAAGACATTTCCTAGCTCTCTCTTTGTGTGATTCACCTATATACATAGTAAAATATAGTTAGTAAATAAACAGGAATTTATATATACCAAAATTAAACAGTGAAACTGATGCTCACCAAAAAATGCATGATTGCTTTAGGGACAGCATCCTGGATTTTTTTGCTAACAATGTTATAGTATGATTCCAATAGCAGCTTGGTAACTGCTACTGCCACAGCTTCTTCCTCCGATTGCATTTGTGATGAATTCAACATCAACGGTGGCTGGCAAGCACCATCAGTTTTTAACACAGAGTGTAGAAGTCAGTTCCAAAACTCTTAAGAGGATGCTTATAATTCAAGGAAAAAGTACATCAAATGCAGACCTCTCGAAGACGTATTATAGATGAAGCATATTCCCTATGATTAAAAGTTTCATGGTCAGAGTTGCTTCCGGAAACATCTATAGCAGGGTTATGGATCTCCCTTCCACCACGGAAAAAAGATGCAAGTCTCCAACTTGAACCCCTTTCATTTCCTACAAAATAGAAAGAAAAAAAAAATGTTATTATAAGGGGTGGGAGCAGTAGAATCTAAGTTGTTAATAGTTTGACTCCTACCAGGTGATCCATTGCTCTCAATATCTGCAACTGATCGAACTCCCTGTTTATGAATAGTTAGTAATTCATCAGATATCTTTGTGGAACATAATAAGAATTTGAAGATAAATAAAGACCTGATCAGCAACTATGCCATTGGATTGAGATCTATTTACAATAGTGCTTCTAGAAACTCCCGCTGTTTCTGAATCAACACCATCCTGTACAAATGTTCTTGTTAAACAGAGCCTAGGTTCTATGCATCTCCTACAACAACAAAAGTAGAAATAAATGACGAGTATACCCTTGGCCTAGGCAGTGATGAAACCAATCTATATGTCTTGACTTGCTGTGAAGCAATTTCGTATGCTTTGCTACCTCCAATGAAATTTGGATGTGACGAATTTATATAGTCAATCTGCAATATACAACAATATCATAATACTCCTAGTCAAGACAAATAATGAATCTACCATAGTCAAAGTGTAATATACCTCCATTTCAATTAGGTGGCGAATCATTGTCTGTGAAGGTTCCAGACCTTCAAGCAAAAAGTTGCCAACAATTTCATTAATGCGTGTTTTGAGAAGAGGGAACCGATGCAGTTCATGCACTAGACAACTGTGGCTCATCTGAAATATTAATGTCCTTAAAACATGAGATCTCATATGAATTACGTCTCGTGTGAAAAAAGATGAGATAACCAACCTTTACTAATTCATTGTATACAAGTCTAGCACACTGAAGGCTAGGATCCAATAAACGAGCTATTTGCCTTCTGACCAAAACTTGAAATGGAATCTAAATATATCAGAAAAACTTGTCATTAATTTAGAAGCATTTCTTTTAATGGGTCAGATTGTTAATACAAACAAGGGTTGATAATGGTTTAACCCTTTGACCATCACTAAATCAACGGTTTAACCTTTTAAACTCTTTTTCTGCAAAGGTTAGTCCCTCAACCCGTTTTGGCCTTTTTTTTTTTTTTTTTTTTTTTTTTTTTTGGCTACTTTTCTATGTGTATTTAAGTATCAGAGGTTAGACTAGAAAAGTTTCAGATTAAAGGGTTTAGTCGATAAGATAATGAAAGTCTGTTGGTTAAATTCAACATAATATAAAGAAAGTGTAAGGGTTAGACTAACTTTTGTCAAAGTTTAGGTTAAACCATTATTAATGGTAGGGGGAAAAAAGGACCATACCTCTGGCACAAATAAAGAGGTGCTAGTTCCAGATGCATTGTGAATTGTTGTACGGATATCTTCATCACTTAATTGCTCCAATGGATCCACCTCCTGTGACATAAAGACAATGATGTTCATCCATTCTAATCTTGAAAAATAAGAACAAGGCATATGCATGAAAAAAGATACTATAGCAAACAACTAGTTATAATGCCCGCGCACGCCCGGGTTTTTTTTTAATTTTTTGAAATAATTATTTAAAAATTTTGTTTTTTTTTTTTATTTTTTGAATTAATTATTTAAAAATTTTAATCCTATTGTTAAGAGCATCTTATCTATATTTTTTGTATTTATCTTCTACTTGTGTTGTGGATAAATATAAAATTAATAATCTTTTTTTTATATATCTTATCTATATTTTTTGTATTTATCTTCTACTTGTGTTATGGATAAATATAAAATATTACCTAATAAGAAAATAATATTTTTTTAAAATAAAATTATTACTAAATCAGGTATGAATTGATTTTTTTGAAATGCAAAATTCCCAATAGGGGTTTTGTTTTATTATATAAAAGATACTAAAAGTATTTATTGAGAATAAAATAACGTAAAACTTTATATGACACAGACTAAACAAGCTTACCTCCAAACCCTTAACAAATATTGACTGGAAAATATAATGAATTCGCGCACCACCATGCACCTCAAATGTTAGTTTTTCTTCATTTGTTCCATTCACCAGAGAATCAAAAGCTGTAACAGAGATTTTTTAGTAAGTTATGTTTAAATACATGCATGCCTTCACACATAACAAATGAAAAATTATCTACCTTTGGAGTACTTCAGAAGCATATTCAGAACCAGTGATCCTTGATCAGGCTGGAAAGAAAAAACGATTCAGTGTCAACTCACTAGCATACAATGATACATTTAATTTATATCTGTATAAAACATATTTCTGAGATATAATGTCCATTCACAAAAACCGTATGTATACATTTCCTGTGCAAGTTGTAAACCAGTTAATATATACTCGTACTTGGCTATACCTTTAAGCTTATAATACATATAAGAGGATACTCCCATGACTCTGAGCAATTACAGTTTTGAAATGATTTTTTTCTATGAGTTGAAATTTACTGAGAAATAACTAACAGTGAATAAAATTACTGAAGAAAATTTGTAATAAAGTATAAATGGTACTGAAGTACACTGTGCACCTAGTGAAGTCAGTATATGTTTAGAGAAAAAAGGATCTCGTTGCATAAGGAGTAACAGCGTAAGATCTTTACTTCTAGAACATTTGCAACACTACCAAAAGTTTATTAAAGTAAGAAAGATCTATTGATTACAGTTACATACTTTTCGTGGCATGTGCCCATAACAGGCATGCTCCTTTGAAGCGATAACTAACTTAGATCTTATGCTGGACTTCAAATCCGGAAGCATCTTACAGATGTGTTGTACGAAAATCTGAGAAGACAAACCATTAAACTTACACAACATAAGAGGTATTTGTGCACATAGTGAAGTCAGCATATGTTTATACTTGATTAAGCTTCTTGGCCAATTGAGGGATGCCACAACGATCTGCAACACCATTATATACCTGTCAAGAGAAAACAGTGTGTTAGTAGTATGATATAAATGTGTTAGTAGTAGGTATAAAAGGCCCGTACTGGATGACTGTGGAAGAAAGCCTCCTCATATGCAAGAGCATCCTGTATACATGTGTTTAGTTCGATATCCTGTGAAAGTAGCAATAATGTTAGAAGACATACATCCCTTCAGATTTTTTTCGGTTAAAAGAAAGATATATTTCCATTGCACAAACAACTACTCAGATGTATTTAAATTAAGTTACCTCTTGACTGCGGTTGACAACACCAACATAACCAAGGCGAAGAGGAATTGTTTTGCCAAGCAATAGATTGCAAGCATCAGTACCTCTATCCATTATATCCAACTACAGAAGAAAATTTAATCCTTTAAATTTGCAAATTAAAGAACATGAAAAATGTTGACAACCATACAATAATTTTTCAAGGTAACAATTATTATACCTTTGTAATTACGCCAATTGTACGATTACCTGAAAAGAATGGAGTATACAATGAGCTCTAGGAAAAAAATATATATTAGTACCATGATAGTGTATTTAATAGACTCACCATCAGGATCAGCAATGCCTGCAATATGAAGTGCATCTGAATTTGCCAAATCTGCATTGGCAGGGGTGACGGCTAATATCAAACAACGTGGCTGCTTGATGTATGAAAGTATCATTTTACGGATTTGCGTCTCTATATCCAATGGCTGGTCACCAACCGGAACCTTTGTCATTCCAGGCAGATCAACCAATGTCATGTCCAGAACTTTAGGTGAAAAGATTTTCAAGCAAATCTGTTTGTTTGAAACTCTTTTATGCCCTCCCACTTCCCTCTCAGTTTCAGCCTTCATAAAACGAAACACATGTCAATCGCTGTGTAATAATTTCCGATTCACATTTATAAATCTATAAATTTTCATCTTTTCGATTTGATGCTGTATTTTGAAGTGAAGATGGACCACTAACAGAAACAAAAGATAGAGAAATGTTAAAGTGAAAGAAATAGCTCTCTGTATGACATAATGCGAATGCAACTACATACCAAAAACTATTATCACTTCATAAAGCATGTACTACGGTTCCCTGTGAGTTCTCATAAGCAATACCAAAGAATAAATTCTATGTATCTATTCAACTACAGGGGAAAAGAGTTGACACGTGCCAAATGCTAATCAGTCACAATCCACACTCTTTAACTACATGTTCACTTCCGTTGTCTTTTCAAAAAATGAGAATCAATAGTTTGACATGTGGAAAACTAGGACAAAAAAAACACTAAGGAGGTTCATAAGGTACATAAGTACTCAAAGAATTAACTTGTCCGTATGCTCATAAACTTATAGAAAACAGAGAGGAATAATTTTGTCAATATCTTTCGCGTCGCACAAAAAGTGTATATCTCATATTTGCATTACTCCATACCCTTATAACCCTCATACAAATATACAGTTAGCCTTCCAAAAAACATATAAAGCTAACCAGCCTAACATGTACTATCACTCTAATACCAGGGGCGGACCAAGGGGGTTCCCGAGGGTGCCCGTGAACCACATGGATTTTTCTTGTGCAGTGTTATGTTATCTCAAATATACCGATTCTTTCTGAAATGTAATCCTGAATAGTTCGGAAATGCGCCTAATGACTTTTAGTCCTCATTCCGGCACTGTCTAATACTGTGCCCTTGCACTAAGCTACTAATTATTTAACCTTTCATTTACGCGTCATTTGCCCTTAGACCTAAATCCGCATTCTATTTAATTACCAACACTATTACATTGTTAATAACTATAGCTAATTGACTACTTCCATTAACCGGCTAAAATAGCAAAATAATAAAGTATCCAATACCTGAATCTCTGCGCGAATTTGGGCGAAATCAAAAAACCTCCTCCCAGGCAAATGCAAAAACTCGCCATATTCGGCATCTTCTCCGTCATCAGTCCTAACTAACTGCAACAAAAGCGGACGCCTAGTACAAATATCCGAACCTCTAGGCAAGAAATCACGGCCAACTAAAGCTTCTAAAACACTCGATTTGCCGCTACTTTGGCTTCCAACAACAGCTACTACAGGAAGCTCCAATTCTGCATCACCTTCAACACCTATGGTGGACAATACTTCACGGAGCTTGTTTACTATTGGTATCACGGTGGACCCCACTGTTGTTGTCATGCTTGGTTGATTTTATTTTGTTTTGTTTTGTTTTGATGATATTGGGGTTTTATTTAGGGGTGGTTATTTATGGTTGAGTGTGTTTGGATTGTTGATCAAGAAAATGGGTTGGTTTATTTCTTGGAGGAGTTGATAAAGGTTTGGGAATTAACCGTTATTTGGTTGCCGGATGGGTCCCCGGGAAACCCAACCAACAATAGCAATTACCCGAATATCAAAGAACCCGGGATCGAGTCTTCACTCACTCAAGACGCGTTGTTTTTATTACGGTCTGTGCATAAGACGCGTCTTCAATATATTAAAACGAAGACTCGGATGCCGAGAACGAGTTGTGAAGGGTGTTTGTGTACTAAAATTAAAATAACCATTTGTCCCTTTTGTTTTTAAATTTTTAGAAACTTATATAAAATTATCCTTATAAATAATACTCTAATGCTTTTTTATTTTTATTCGCACTTTCAAACACATTTTTTCTTTACACTTTTAATCTTCTCAACTAAAAAAAGTTCCGAAAAAACTCCCAAATCCAAAATACCAAAAATCCGAGATGGAGAAAGAAATCAAGGCGAAACGGTGATGAAGATGAAGGAAAAAAAATATTGTTTTATCATACTCCTCGATGATCATTTGTTCTGAAACCCTACCTATCTCCGGCTAAAAAGAAGGATACAATAACTGCTAAAAAACCGATTTCAGGTATACTCATACGATTTAAACAACTATTTTACTATCTATCATATATGATTGAAATACTCATGCGTACTGCGTATAGAGATTATATTGAAGATGTTATAAATTTACACTGACTATTGAACGTTTATGCAAGTTATTGTGATTTTGTGAAGAAATAGTAAACCAGAAATTAGGTTTTCAAAGTTAATAATTAGATTCAGTAGAAGTTGAAATTAAAAAAAAAATAAAAATAAAATAAAAATAAAAATAAAATATAAAAATAGAAGAATTTATTGAAGGCGTCTTCTGTGGCTAAGCATGCGGCTAAGCCAGAAGACGCCTTCGGCTTAGCCGAAGGCGTCGGCTGCGGCTAAGCATCAGAAGATGCCTTCGGCTTCGCCGAAGGTAGTGGCTGACGCAAAAGACGCCTTCGGCTTGGCCAAAGGCATCGGTTGTGGCTAAACCGCAGAAGACACCTTTGGCTTGGCAAAAGGCATTGGTTGCGGCTAAGCCGCATCAGACGCTTTCGGCGCCGAAGGCGTCTGATGCGGCTTAGCCGCAGAAGATGCTTTCGGCTTCGCCGAAGGCGTCTGATGCGGCTTAGCCGCAAAAGATGCCTTCGGCTTAGCAAAAGGCATTGGTTGCGGCAAAGCCACAGAAGATGCCTTCGGCTTCGCCGAAGCGTCTGATGCGGCTTAGCCGCAAAAGATGTGTTTGGCTTAGATACGGCTAAGCATTTTGCTAAGCAGCATCATATATGCTGCCGTTAAGCCTTTGGCTTCAGCTTACTGTTGTAGAAACAGAATTTGTAATTTTGTTTGCATTGAAATCAGTATCATATATGATATAGAAAAATATTCAGTTATAGATATGTTAAGTTAATATTGTAGCCTCTCGTAATTTTTCCCAACGGTTAGTAAATACTTACAAGTTATTACGTTATTTAAATACCCACTTTTACGTATGAAATTTTTTTTTTCTATTAGACTTGATATATAAATCACAACGGTAAAATGGTGATTTATCTTTTGCTTAGAAACGTTGCTTGCACACAAACCTAAATAGTCTAAATTATCGCGAATATATATATATTAAAAACATTCATATTTTTATATAATATACGTTTCGTATAATTAATGTACAATATTTATATATTCCCGGAAGCCTACGAAAATTCCCGAGATCACTCATTAATATTATTTGATCGTAACCCGACTCACAAAACACACCAGGTGGGCCCCGTTAACTCATTGGGCCTTAAACCCAACTAACAAACCAAACGGACTACTTTCTTTCTTTTCTTTTGTTTGGGCCGACACACAACCAACAGCCCACAGGCCAAGCCCAAACGCACCCTTTTGTTATCTTGTTTAGTTTTCTGCTAGCCACGACACTCCAAACGCACCCTATTATTTTGCGATTCCTACACATAACGAACCAATTTTATTGCACATCCTGATTTACCTAGTACCCAAGAAACACATGAGACCAAAACATTACATACTCACATTCGTTCACTATATTAAAAACGTACAAACCAAATCACCAAACGCTCCATGCAAGGATAAGACCAAAACATGTCACAAGCATTCTACATGCCTCCCATACTCCCCAATCGTCACAAAACTAACTATGTTCATGTCAGGAATGAACAGGAGATCATATGACACATTCTTTGCCTTGTAATATTTCAATTGGACACTAGGAGAGGTGATGTTATTCGCCTAACATGCTATACATTCGATCATATGATCTAGCAAATCTCTACGTACCTTAAACACCCTATATAAGCCTTACATGCAATCACAAATCACCACATACACTCATACGTACCACTACTATTAGAAATACCAACGAGAAGAGCAATGGAGGGACGAACGGATTGCTAGGATAACCACGCCTAGAAGAGAACCTAGGAAGCAAGGATTGGAGCTACTTGAACCTCGGAAGGACGAGAAGTGAACCACAACACGTTGAACCATATACACGAACCATACGTCTTGTTTTACTCCACCTTTTAAGGTGAGGTGAGACCTTCTAATCGCTATTTTATTACATACTTATATACGTATTATTCATTTTTGCACGAACACTTTACACTAATAAAACGTAAAACTTGAACGCAACACATATATATTATAAGTCGTATTGCATGTTTACTAAGTCATTAATGAGACCCTATAAGTATTTCGAACTCATATTATCATATACATACTAAATATTACACGTTCCTAAGTGGTATGGACCTATATGATTTCACCTTAAAAAGACTTAGTTTATTTTCAACATTTATAAGTTATACGATATGAGTTTTGACCACACACTATGACTTCGCCATTTCTAAAATCGACACACAACCCCTAAATATTTTTACACGATCTAATTATGTACCTGGTACACTAACGAAAATGGTAAATTAATTGACCTAACGATTTGATTTTATCACTTAACGAGGCCTAAAGTAAAATGCCATGGAGACCATTTTCAAAAACTTAAAAACTTTACGTGGGCTTATAAGCCCAAAAAGCTCTTTTTAGCTTATTGTGATAAGTTATGAGAATAAGTTGTTTTGAAATGATGTTATAACTTAAAATTATGGATTTCGACTAACCTAGTGTTCCCCCTAACCTCTTGGATCATTAAACCTTAACGGGCCCTTAATATTGGATCGATAAGCCCAAGAAACGAAATAAGCTACTAATAAGCTTATAAGCTACGAAAATAAGCTTTTCTAAATGTTTTGAGCTTAATGAAATAATAAAATTGTTAAGTTTTGAATTTGGTAAAGTTGGGACCATTTTTGCAAATGTACGAGAGTTAGGGACTAAAAGTGTCAAAATGGGTAAACTTGAGTGAAAAGCATAAAAACTGTTTTCTAAGGGGTATAAACTGTAAATATTGAAACTTAAGGATAATAAATGTATATATTTGATATTGGGACTAAAAATGTAAATATATATAACTTTTGGACTAACGGCGTAAATATTTTCCGTTAAGGGTAAAAAGTGTAAAATTGAGAAAACATTAAAGGGTCGAATTGAAATATTTACTTTTAGTAATAATTCTATATTTATTATATATATATATATTTGATTTTATATTAAAACGATAAATAATAAAACGTAACTTATTATATATATATATATAATACAAATAAAACTTATATAACGATAAACAAATTTAAACGATATAACAATACGTTATTTATTTCTTGTAAAACGATACGTTTATTTCCGTTATAAAAACTAACTTTATATCAATCATCGATCATTTTACTTACAAGTTATATGTATATATAACTTTGTTTTTTAACTTTAAACACTTAAACAAACACGAGATTCGTTCGTAAATAAATAACAAGTATTCGCGATAAAACCAGATTTAGACTATTAACTGAAACTTGCATTATCTTTTAGGTTGTGTTGTGTGAAGCCGTTTCCTTGCTTTGTTGAGACTACGATACCACTGTACTACTAAGGTGATTTCATAGCCCACTCTTTAACTATTTTCCCGTGGGGAGATACATGCTTAAAACTCGATCACAAGTCTTTTATACCGGGTATTGAAATACCGTCAGGCCAATGTTATTTGCTTAAGTTACTATTGTCAGAAGTCCCTCGATCATGAACCTTAATCACCTGAAGGGTGAACGTAAATAATTGTGGATAGTACTATTAGTGATTGACAATCCTCGTTTGGTTGTTGGAGAAAACACCAGGCGCACTTTATTGTTCTTATAAATAGGTTATTGACAAATACCTATCTTTGGGGGCCTGTTACTTACCATCATAATACATACTTATGATTGGCTGTTAATCGTTGAGTATCATGAGCTTAAGGCAATAACAGGAACATTTATTTTAACATATTGATTGTATGTGATTACAATACATTCTTAACTTGTGATTCAAACTCTTAAATTCAAACCTATGAATATCACTCAACTTTATGTTGACTTTAGCATGTTTATCTCAGGTAACTAAACAAGACGGATCTGGATGGCACGGAGTGGGCAAAAGCATGACAAGAACCATAATAAACTACTTATTTTCCTTCAGAATAAAACACGTTCTTATCTTAATAATGTCTTGTATTTCAGATATTTGGTATTTTGAAATAAATTAAACTTTAATACTTCACTTTGTGTTGTCTATTATGATTGTGACAAAGATCCTTGAAGTAATACCCCGAAAGTCTTCCGCTGACATGTTAAGTCTTCCGCTGTTATTAACGACTTTTGGGGGTGTTACAGATTGGTATTCAGAGCCACAGGTTATAGAGAACCAGATGTTTTTAAACATTGGACTATAACTACACTTTAACTGGACCATTTTTACAAAATACCACTTCATGCCCTCCGTGCCTACATTCCAACATCTGGTAGAAAAATTACTTCTCATTATTTCTTACTTATATAACTTGAGATATGCTTACATGTTATGATTATGCTAATAACTATGTTTACTAATCGGGATTATTACAGTACCATGTCTTCCAAACCCAACTTCATTGTTTTGTTATCGGATTCGGAAACTGAGAGCTCTACACCTATTGTACCAACTCTTGCTCCAATGACTGTGTCACCTACAACAGATAAGAATAAGGAAAGTCAGCAATCCTCTACTTCACCTCAAGCATCATCTGGTCCAATCAGACGCAGTAAGCAAACTTCTCCATTCCAGCCTTATGAACCAGCCACAGCTGGAAAAGCTCTTTCATATGCTGAAGAAAAAGACATCTGGAATGATACTAAATGGAAAAAGGAAATTGCTCCAACTGCAGAACCAGTGATACTACCTAGTATATTTTATCAGCAGACTACTACTGTACCAGTGACAATCAACAGTCCACCACCTGTGAAAACTTCCAGTGCTCCTCTGACTTATCAACCAAGGAATTACCAGATTCGTCCTACCTCCTCAGATCCTTACTATTATGCAAGAACCAACCATAAGGCTCGTAAGCGGGTCAATGCTCGCAAATGGTCATTTCTACTACCAATCCTTAAGTATTGGAGATCTCAAGAAGGTACACCCACCAACAGAGAACTTGGTGAAAGATCATCATTTGCTGCATCTAAGATCCTTCCAGTCACTGGAGAACCCATTCACCATACCATACCACTCTTGGCAGCTAGGTTAGTAAGACATGAAGACAGGTTAGACGCCATAGCCACCTTGGTGAACAACATCCCTAATGAACTGATAGAAGTTATGTCAGCTGAGATAGAACAACTTGTGATGGGACACCTAGAGATGGGAACCATGATTGAACAACTAAGTACCCAATTCGGTGAAGCTATGGAATTCATCGGATTACTTTGCTCTGCTAACACCGTAAACAAGGACATCATGTGTGACATCGATCAAGCCCTCGACACCACAAGAGCCCAAGTCATGTCTCTGCGACGTGCACAACAAGAAACACAAGCTAGGGAGAGAGACCGAGACCAAATCATAGAAACCATGGCCGCCAAAATTCAGGAACTAGAACGTCGTCTTGATGATAACCAAGGAAAACCCTAGAATGCCATAGATTGTCGACGTAGCCTCACCCACATCACAGTAATAACTTGTATTTGAATGTCCTAGAGATATGTCAACAAGAATAAATAAGTGATGTAAACTCAAAACGACAACCTAATCAATGATGTTATGTTTGCTTTATTTTCATGAGTGTTATGATATCGTATATTGCATCGTGATATATGTGACACTATTATAACTTTGAACCTATTGATGTTACTAAATAGTCTAACACAAGATGGTTATTATGAAAATTCTGAAAATATACTCTCATTTTTAGGAATATGGCACCTAAGAGAACCACGACCACTACCTCAGCAGCAACCATGACCCCGGAAGAAATCCAACAAGCAATCACCAATGGAATCAATGCAGCCTTAGCCGAACAAGCAAATGCTAACACACAACAGGCAAGAAATGTTGCTCCTGCACCTCGCCAATGTACCTATAAAGATTTTATGGCTTGTCAGCCGACTTACTTCATGGGTACTGAAGGGATAACTAAACTCGCCCATTGGTTCGAGAGATGCGAAACGGTATTCCAAAGGAGTGGATGCTCAGAAAACAACAGGGTCACATTTGCCACAGGAACCTTAATGGATGACGCTTTGTCATGGTGGACCGCTACAACTCAAACTTTAGGTACAGAAGCAGCATACCGACTCTCCTGGACGGAATTCAAAGCCAAGATCCTAAAGAAGTACTGTCCTCGATCCGAAATAAGAAAACTGGAAGACGAATTCCATGTCCTTGCAGTCAAAGGGATCGATCTTAGGGCTTACAACAGGAGATTCCACGAGCTAATGGCATTATGTCCTTCTATCGTACCAGATTTAGAGAAAACTCTGGAGAAGTATATTGAAGGTCTTCCCCGGAATATTGAAGGAAACGTCACAGCATCCAACCCACCATCACTAGAAGTCGCAATGGAGTTAGCACAAAAACTCCTAGACCGCGAAATCAAGTGCAACGAACTCAAAAGAAAGCTCGATGACAGGAGAACCACCCACCACCAAAACCACAATCACTACCACAACGGCCATCGCAACAACAACCATCACCACAACAACAACAACAACTACAACAGGATCAACCAACAACAACACCAGAACAAGAACCCACATCGCCAACAACAGAACCAACGACAAGAACCTCCTAAGATATTTACGGCAACCAATGGTAATGGATACCAAGGTATTAAGCCACAGTGCAACCGATGCAAGCTTCATCACAATGGTGCTTGTACAGTAAAATGCCATAAATGCCAAAGGATAGGTCATGCCACAAAAGATTGTAGGACCCCTGCCACCGGCAGCAACCTACAACCAATAGCACCAACATGTTACTCATGCGGAGAAACTGGACACTTCAAGAACCGCTGTCCAAAAGGAAATGGTCAGAACACTGCACGAGCAAGAGCATACGTGATGGGAAATGAAAATGAACCACAAAACCCCGACGTTGTCACGGGTACGTTCTTATTAAATCATCATAATGCTAGAGTATTATTTGATTCTGGAGCAGATAAGAGCTTCGTGTCAGATACGTTTGCCCCTTTCATTAACTCTAACCCTTCTAAGCTAAACACCACATACGAGATAGAAATGGCCAATGGGAACTTAATTAGCACCAACTCTGTTTTAAAGGATTGTACCTTAACCCTCGTAGGAGAATCTTTTCCTATTGACCTGATGCCTGTCCAACTCGGTAGTTTTGATGCTATCATCGGAATGGATTGGTTATCCAAACATCATGCTAAGATTCATTGTGACGAGAAAGCCATACACATTCCTTTTAAGAATGAAACCCTCGTTATCCATGGCGACAAGAATAAAAACCGATACGGAATCATCTCATGCCTCAGAATGATAAAATACATGAACGAAGGATGTCATGTATTCATGGTTCAGGTGACGGAAAGTAAGCTAACCAAGAAACAACTTAAAGATGTACCTATCGTTAAGGAATTCCCCGAAGTATTTCCTGAAGATCTACCCGGTCTTCCACCGACTCGTCAAGTAGAGTTCCAAATTGAACTAGTGCCTGGAGCGGCACCAGTAGCAAAAGCACCTTACAGGTTGGCACCTTCCGAAATGGAGGAACTATCGGAACAACTAAAGGAATTATCCGATAAAGGTTTCATTAGACCAAGTTCATCACCTTGGGGAGCCCCAGTTCTATTTGTTAAAAAGAAAGACGGATCATTCCGAATGTGCATAGATTACCGAGAGTTAAACAAACTCACTATAAAGAACCGATATCCTTTACCTAGAATAGACGATTTGTTTGATCAATTACAAGGATCGAGTGTATACTCGAAGATTGATCTAAGGTCAGGATACCATCAATTGAGAGTTCGGGAAGAAGATATTCCCAAGACAGCCTTCAGAACCCGTTATGGACACTATGAATTTCAGGTAATGCCATTTGGTCTAACGAACGCACCCGCTGTGTTTATGGACCTAATGAACCGAGTATGCAAACCATATTTAGACAAATTCGTGATAGTATTCATTGACGACATTCTGATCTACTCTCGTAACAAAGAGGAACATGCCAATCATTTGAGAACAATCCTAGAGTTACTTAGGAAGGAAAAGTTGTACGCAAAATTCTCAAAATGCGACTTTTGGATTCCCACGGTGCAATTTTTGGGACACGTAATCAATAGTCAAGGAATACACGTGGATCCTGCAAAAATAGAGGCAGTTAAAGAATGGTCATCACCTACAACTCCCACAGAAGTACGTCAATTTTTAGGTCTTGCAGGTTACTACCGGAGATTTATTGAAGGTTTCTCTAAAATCTCAAAACCATTGACCAAATTGACCCAAAAGAACGAAAAGTACGTTTGGGGGACAAGAAGCAGAATCAGCCTTCCAACTATTAAAACAAAAGCTTTGTGAAGCTCCAATACTAGCATTGCCAGAAGGAAGCAAAGATTTCGTGCTATATTGTGACGCTTCGTACCATGGTTTAGGTGCAGTTTTGATACAACGGGATAAGGTAATAGCTTATGCCTCACGTCAACTGAAGAAACATGAGGAAAATTACACAACCCATGATCTAGAACTAGGAGCAATAGTATTCGCTCTCAAGTTATGGAGACACTATCTATACGGCACTAAGTGTATCGTATTTACAGATCACAAAAGTCTCCAACACATCCTAGATCAAAAGGATTTAAACATGAGACAACGCCGTTGGTTAGAATTGCTTAGTGATTATGATTGTGAAATCCGTTATCACCCAGGAAAGGCTAATGTAGTAGCAGATGCATTAAGCCGAAAAGAAAGACTAAAACCTCTCAGGGTTAGATCGTTAGGCATGACTATTTGTTCACCCCTCCCAACACAAATCATTATCGCCCAGAGCGAAGCTCTCAAGAAAGAAAATCGACCAATTGAAAAGATTTTTGGTATGCCAGAAAACGAAAACGGATTTGTGAAAAGATCAGATGGAATGCTTTGTTTCAAGGAAAGAAGCTGGATTCCTCTCTTCGGAGGTATTCGTGACCTCATCATGCATGAGTCTCACAAATCAAAATACTCCATTCACCCAGGTTCCGACAAGATGTACCAGGATCTTAAGAAACTATATTGGTGGCCGAATATGAAAGCCGACATCGCTGAGTACGTCAGTAAATGTCTAACATGTTCAAGAGTAAAAGCAGAATACCAGAAACCCTCCGGATTACTCACCCAACCTGAACTCCCCATGTGGAAATGGGAACGTATTACAATGGACTTCATCACCAAACTTCCCAAAACCTCTACTGGCTATGATACGATATGGGTTATCGTTGATCGTCTCACCAAGTTAGCTCATTTCCTACCAATCAAAGAAACTGATGAAATGAACACACTTGCTCAGATATATCTGAAAGAAATTGTGTCACGACATGGAGTGCCAATTTCTATTATATCAGATCGTGACAGTCGTTTCACGTCTCATTTTTGGAAATCATTGCAAAAAGCTTTAGGAACAAAGCTGGATATGAGTACAGCCTATCACCCACAAACCGATGGTCAAAGTGAGAGAACAATACAAACCTTAGAAGATATGCTACGCGCTTGTGTTATAGACTTCGGAAAAGGTTGGGACAAACACTTACCATTGGCAGAATTCTCATACAACAACAGTTATCATACCAGCATCAAGGCAGCACCATTCGAAGCACTTTACGGTAGAAAGTGCAGATCACCCGTTTGCTGGGCAGAAGTCGGAGAAACACAACTCACAGGACCGGATCTAGTTCATGAGACAACCGAGAAAATCATCAAAATCAAACAACGTTTACAAACCGCTAGAGACCGACAGAAAAGTTACGCCGACCTGAAAAGAAAACCCATGGATTTTCAGATTGGAGATAAAGTGATGTTAAAAGTATCACCATGGAAAGGAATGATACGATTCGGAAAGAGGGGAAAGTTAAACCCAAGATACATCGGTCCATTCAAAATCCTAGAAAGAATTGGACCCATGGCATATAAACTTGAACTACCCGAGGAACTTAGTAGAATTCACAACACTTTTCATGTATCAAATCTCAAGAAGTGTTTATCCGATGAATCTTTGGTCATTCCATTGAAAGAATTACAACTTGATGACAAACTCGTTTTTACCGAGGAACCAGTAGAAATCATGGATAGAGAAGTCAAACAACTGAAACAAAACCGTATCCCTATCATAAAAGTTCGTTGGAACTCTAAACGAGGACCAGAGTATACTTGGGAACGCGAGGACCAGTTTCGCACCAAGTACCCACACCTCTTCTCTTAGACACCCTTGGCAACCCTCCTAAACTCGAATTCCGGGACGGAATTCACTGTAAGATGTATGTACTGTAGCCTCTCGTAATTTTTCCCAACGGTTAGTAAATACTTACAAGTTATTACGTTATTTAAATACCCACTTTTACGTATGAAATTTTTTTTTCTATTAGACTTGATATATAAATCACAACGGTAAAATGGTGATTTATCTTTTGCTTAGAAACGTTGCTTGCACACAAACCTAAATAGTCTAAATTATCGCGAATATATATATATATATATATATATATATATATATATATATATATATATATATATATATATATATATATATATATTAAAAACATTCATATTTTTATATAATATACGTTTCGTATAATTAATGTACAATATTTATATATTCCCGGAAGCCTACGAAAATTCCCGAGATCACTCATTAATATTATTTGATCGTAACCCGACTCACAAAACACACCAGGTGGGCCCCGTTAACTCATTGGGCCTTAAACCCAACTAACAAACCAAACGGACTACTTTCTTTCTTTTCTTTTGTTTGGGCCGACACACAACCAACAGCCCACAGGCCAAGCCCAAACGCACCCTTTTGTTATCTTGTTTAGTTTTCTGCTAGCCACGACACTCCAAACGCACCCTATTATTTTGCGATTCCTACACATAACGAACCAATTTTATTGCACATCCTGATTTACCTAGTACCCAAGAAACACATGAGACCAAAACATTACATACTCACATTCGTTCACTATATTAAAAACGTACAAACCAAATCACCAAACGCTCCATGCAAGGATAAGACCAAAACATGTCACAAGCATTCTACATGCCTCCCATACTCCCCAATCGTCACAAAACTAACTATGTTCATGTCAGGAATGAACAGGAGATCATATGACACATTCTTTGCCTTGTAATATTTCAATTGGACACTAGGAGAGGTGATGTTATTCGCCTAACATGCTATACATTCGATCATATGATCTAGCAAATCTCTACGTACCTTAAACACCCTATATAAGCCTTACATGCAATCACAAATCACCACATACACTCATACGTACCACTACTATTAGAAATACCAACGAGAAGAGCAATGGAGGGACGAACGGATTGCTAGGATAACCACGCCTAGAAGAGAACCTAGGAAGCAAGGATTGGAGCTACTTGAACCTCGGAAGGACGAGAAGTGAACCACAACACGTTGAACCATATACACGAACCATACGTCTTGTTTTACTCCACCTTTTAAGGTGAGGTGAGACCTTCTAATCGCTATTTTATTACATACTTATATACGTATTATTCATTTTTGCACGAACACTTTACACTAATAAAACGTAAAACTTGAACGCAACACATATATATTATAAGTCGTATTGCATGTTTACTAAGTCATTAATGAGACCCTATAAGTATTTCGAACTCATATTATCATATACATACTAAATATTACACGTTCCTAAGTGGTATGGACCTATATGATTTCACCTTAAAAAGACTTAGTTTATTTTCAACATTTATAAGTTATACGATATGAGTTTTGACCACACACTATGACTTCGCCATTTCTAAAATCGACACACAACCCCTAAATATTTTTACACGATCTAATTATGTACCTGGTACACTAACGAAAATGGTAAATTAATTGACCTAACGATTTGATTTTATCACTTAACGAGGCCTAAAGTAAAACGCCATGGAGACCATTTTCAGAAACTTAAAAACTTTACGTGGGCTTATAAGCCCAAAAAGCTCTTTTTAGCTTATTGTGATAAGTTATGAGAATAAGTTGTTTTGAAATGATGTTATAACTTAAAATTATGGATTTCGACTAACCTAGTGTTCCCCCTAACCTCTTGGATCATTAAACCTTAACGGGCCCTTAATATTGGATCGATAAGCCCAAGAAACGAAATAAGCTACTAATAAGCTTATAAGCTACGAAAATAAGCTTTTCTAAATGTTTTGAGCTTAATGAAATAATAAAATTGTTAAGTTTTGAATTTGGTAAAGTTGGGACCATTTTTGCAAATGTACGAGAGTTAGGGACTAAAAGTGTCAAAATGGGTAAACTTGAGTGAAAAGCATAAAAACTGTTTTCTAAGGGGTATAAACTGTAAATATTGAAACTTAAGGATAATAAATGTATATATTTGATATTGGGACTAAAAATGTAAATATATATAACTTTTGGACTAACGGCGTAAATATTTTCCGTTAAGGGTAAAAAGTGTAAAATTGAGAAAACATTAAAGGGTCGAATTGAAATATTTACTTTTAGTAATAATTCTATATTTATTATATATATATATATATATTTGATTTTATATTAAAACGATAAATAATAAAACGTAACTTATTATATATATATATATATATATATATATATATATATATATATATATATATATATATATATATATATATATATATATATATATATATATAATACAAATAAAACTTATATAACGATAAACAAATTTAAACGATATAACAATACGTTATTTATTTCTTGTAAAACGATACGTTTATTTCCGTTATAAAAACTAACTTTATATCAATCATCGATCATTTTACTTACAAGTTATATGTATATATAACTTTGTTTTTTAACTTTAAACACTTAAACAAATACGAGATTCGTTCGTAAATAAATAACAAGTATTCGCGATAAAACCAGATTTAGACTATTAACTGAAACTTGCATTATCTTTTAGGTTGTGTTGTGTGAAGCCGTTTCCTTGCTTTGTTGAGACTACGATACCACTGTACTACTAAGGTGATTTCATAGCCCACTCTTTAACTATTTTCCCGTGGGGAGATACATGCTTAAAACTCGATCACAAGTCTTTTATACCGGGTATTGAAATACCGTCAGGCCAATGTTATTTGCTTAAGTTACTATTGTCAGAAGTCCCTCGATCATGAACCTTAATCACCTGAAGGGTGAACGTAAATAATTGTGGATAGTACTATTAGTGATTGACAATCCTCGTTTGGTTGTTGGAGAAAACACCAGGCGCACTTTATTGTTCTTATAAATAGGTTATTGACAAATACCTATCTTTGGGGGCCTGTTACTTACCATCATAATACATACTTATGATTGGCTGTTAATCGTTGAGTATCATGAGCTTAAGGCAATAACAGGAACATTTATTTTAACATATTGATTGTATGTGATTACAATACATTCTTAACTTGTGATTCAAACTCTTAAATTCAAACCTATGAATATCACTCAACTTTATGTTGACTTTAGCATGTTTATCTCAGGTAACTAAACAAGACGGATCTGGATGGCACGGAGTGGGCAAAAGCATGACAAGAACCATAATAAACTACTTATTTTCCTTCAGAATAAAACACGTTCTTATCTTAATAATGTCTTGTATTTCAGATATTTGGTATTTTGAAATAAATTAAACTTTAATACTTCACTTTGTGTTGTCTATTATGATTGTGACAAAGATCCTTGAAGTAATACCCCGAAAGTCTTCCGCTGACATGTTAAGTCTTCCGCTGTTATTAACGACTTTTGGGGGTGTTACAAATATCGACTGTATTCTATATCATATATGATAAAGAAATCAAACACTTGTCTTAGCTGCAGCGATAGCCTTCGGCTATGTGGATAACATAATAAGTTCATTGCCATTCTTAAAGACATCAACTACAGGAAAAAATATCAGAAGTAATAGAATGTATAAGACAATGTTGTGTACTGAATACATAATGCATTAAATCATATATGATAACATTTTATTTTATTTTTATTTTTTATTTTTATTTTTTGCAGCAGATATAATAGATGTCTAACAGATGGAAATAGAACAGGAAGCGGATGATAACAAGAAAAATAAGAGATATAAAATCAAGGAAGAACCAGCAGTCACACCTCAAAAAGTAAAGGGAAGATATAAGAAAACAAAGTGCACTTCAAGAGGGGTGGAAAGAAAACAACAAAAGAAGCTACAAAACCTGCCACAACTTCTAAGAGATACACAAGAGGATATGCTAAGAAAACGATGGAAGAAGAAGTAAATCAGGAAAGTGAAGAGGAGAAGGAGGAAGATCAGGTGATATTTTATGAAAGTGAAACTGAAGAGGAACAAAAAAACAAACAAGAAAGAGAAAATTGGAAATATTTGAAGAAACAGAGGAGGAGGAAGATGAGGAGGAACGGGGGATTGTTAATGTTAAAAAAGAAAATATAAAAAATCAAAAAGGAAAAAAACCAACCAAAAAGGTGGCATACCCAAGCTGCTTAACTAGGTCATCACCAAAAGCCATGTCTGATGCAATGGTTGGCTTAACAGAGATGAGAAAGAAAACTTCGAAAGATATCGGTTTTGAAAGATTCATCAACTTTCCAATAACCGAACTCCCTGGAGCATTGTTATACCATATTGTTGAGAAATTCCATCCACCAAGCAGGGAATTAAGGTTGGAAAAAGGATCCATAAAGGTAACAAGGCAAAAAATACATGATATGCTAGGTGTGCCTATGGGAAAAACCAAATTGGAAGATCTAGAACCAAGAGAGATGGATGATCCTTTCATAGAAGAATGGGAAGGCCAGTATACTCATGTAAAGAAAATCACACGAGCTGCAATATCAACGAAGATAACAAGCTCATTCGATACTGATTTCATCTTTACAATAAACTTTCTGACTCTGTTTGCTAGCACGATGGGAAGAGTTGATAATGGTGCAAAGGTGTTTCGAACTGTGTTGAACCATGTAAAAGAAAATGATGTCATTTCAAAAATTGACTGGTGCGGTTACATATTGGAATGATTACGAATAAGTGAGAAAATTGGGATAAGGTGACTAAAAGCGACTACTATTACGGGCCAGCAACATTCTTATGTGTAAGTTATTTTACATGTTTCTATAAATTTATCAAATGTGATTTAATAACATACACTTATTATAATCTAACACAAATTTATATTTTGTATGAAAAAGCTGCTATACTTAGACTCAACCAACTTCCCCAAATTTCAAGTAATGCGTCATCGCCCAACAATGAGAAGTTGGAACACGCAGGCATTGAGGAAGAGGATTGGGATGGAAATGATAGCAATTGCTTAGGAAAACTTGAACATCACGAAGAGTTTGATCCGGAGGAAGAGCAAACAGGTTTGAATTTTTACAAGGGAACGGATGTCTACAATGAACCATTGCCTCCGAAGAGACTAGAAACCAAACAGGTAACTTTTACCTTATTTTAATTCCTTATATAAACTGATTCTCAGATAAATTGCGGCATAGACTTCGGCTAAAGCCGAAGACTATGCCTACGACTAAAGCCGAAGACTATGCCTACGGCTAAGCCTTTGGCTTTAACAGCAGGCTATGCCTGCGGCTAAGCCTTTAGCAAGCTAAAATATCATATATGATTTAGAATATCATATATGATTATTAAAAATCATATATGATAATTTAGAAAATCATATATGATAATTCATATATCATATATGATTATGAAAAATCATATATGATAATTTTGAAAATCATATATGATAATTCAAATGTTTTCTTTAAATAGAAAATATCACATATGATTTTGAATATAGATTAAAAAAAATAATCCAACTTGCTTATTTAACAGGAGTTTGTTGAAAAAATAGAAGAGAAATTTGAAATCATTTCAAACGAAAAAAAAAAAAAAAAAAGAGTTGGTTGAGACGTTGAAAGAGGGAATGCAGAAGTTTAAAGGGGACAAAACATTGTTCAATTTGTGTAATAAGTACAAGAAAATGTTCAATGTTTTGGACTTTGATTTAAATGACAGTGATGATGGACACACTGATGATGACGACAGTGATGATGGAAGCGATGATGGAAGCAATGATGATAGAGGAGCTGATGATGGATGATGCGTGGAATTGCACCCTCGCAAAAGGTTTTACCTCTCAAGGGATCTTGAGAAGCTTGCAATCCCCACCAGGCAGTGTACCTGTTTGTTGTAGTATAGTATAGTGACAAATACCGGGGGATTGATCGTTCAACTCAGGAATAGTGTTCGCTAGGATTAAAAAGTCTACTAAACTAGGTCTAAAGGTGAGGGATGATTCTTTTTGTATTTTTATATTTTTATGAGAGCAAGTAAAATCTCGGGTTTTGAAGAAGTGGGCGGAATTAGTTGCTAGTCAACTAACTCAATTAACTAAAGATGCAATCAAAATAAACTAAAACTAATTTGTGGTGTGAACAATAATAAGAGAAAATATGTTTACTTAGATTTCATTACTCCCTAGATATCTTTTACCGTTGATTAGCTTGTTACAATTGCATGGATGACGGGTTATATTCCTTAATACTAGTCGTAGGGCCGTGTACAAAATTCCCTAACTCTATGAGCTCCTACTTCACTCCTATGTCGAGCCGACTAAAAGCTCCTAACATGGGATCACTAGAATTCGCTCATGCATTAAATACAACCATAAATCGTAGTACACCTCCGATCATGTTTCTTAAGACATTCAAGCAAGTTACCAATTGGAGGTCTGCCAGTTTTCTTAAGCCTAACATCGAATACAATCATCCACAACAACTATAAACAAACCATCAACCAATAATCAACATCTAGGTTTCATTACATCTAAGCAAACACAACAAAAACCTAGCCTAGCATGTTAAAAAGAAGAAAAGCATAACATAGAATCACACAACACATAGACATATTGTATGATTATTGGAAAACTTATCTTCAATTGAACATGGATGGAACAAGGGTTGAAACCCTTATTATCACATAAAATTCGTCTAGGGTTTTCACAAAGAAGCTCTCCAAAAGTTTCACACTTTAATGAATGAAAATTAAAAAACTATATATATATTTTACACCTTGACGGCATCACGTTTTAGCTTGTGACGCCGTCAACTCGCCGCCAAGATAAAATTCGTATTGCCTAGATCCACTTCTGACGCCGTCATGTGTAAATATACTCTGGGCCGTCACATGTGTTTTGACCCTGACGACCCTGGTAACGTCGTCAGGCCAAATAGCCTTGAAAATGCTCTGGGCCGTCACGTGTATTTTCCACATCCACCTCTTTTGCCACTCTTGACGCCGTCACTTGCATTGCTTTCACGCCGTCAGGTACTGTTCCAGCAAGGATTTTGAGACTTTGTCGTTTTCTTCACTTTTCGCTCCAAAAACGTCCAAAATGCTTCCTTTTGTAAATTTCCTCTCAAAAGTACCTAAAATGACAAAAGGAACGATTTAGGGCAATAATTGATCAAATAATTACGAATTCGGGCTTAAATGACCCTCTAAAAGCGGTACACTTATGCCTTATCAATGGAAGCGATGATGGGAAAGATAACGATGGCAGTGGTGATAAGGAAGATAAGGATGGGAAAGATGATAAAGAGGAAACATAAAGTGGGAGTGAAAGTGGGAGTGAAAGTGAGAGTGAGAGTGAAACTGAAGAAAGTCAAGGTGATAAGAAAAGTCCAATTGAAAAGGAAAAAGATAGAGAAGAGGGAAGTGAGAGTGAGAGCGAAAAAGAAGAACAAATGGAAACAAATGTCCAGCAAGATGAAGAAAAGGTAGAAGAAGATGAGAGTGAGACTGAAGATGAGTCGAAAAAGGAATCAGAGACAGAGAAAGAAACTCCAGTCGAGAAGAAAAAAGAAAAAGAAATTTAAGTCGATAAGGAAAAGGAAAAAGAATTGGAGAAGGAAAAAGAAACTCCGGTCAACAATGAAAAAGATAAAGAAATTAAAGTCGAGAAGGAAAAGGAAAATGAATTGGAAAAGGAAAAAGAAGGACTAGTTGAGAAGTTAGGGTCTCCAATTCTTTCTTTTGAGCCACTTGATGAAAAGACTCTAGACGAGATTTTCGAACAAGCAGATAAGGCGACTCAAACAAAAGAGAAAAAAACAAAAAACACAGCAAGAAAATCGGTTACACCACCAGAGAAAATGATGACGACAAGAAGCAAAATTAAATCCATTTCACCACCAAGCTTCAGTCTTAGAATAAGCCCATTTTCCAGCAAACCTGCAGCTCAAACTGACACAACGACAGTAGAAGAAACACCACAGGTTGAAAAAAGGGCTGCAGTTGAAACTGAAACAACAACAACTGAAACAAAAAAGATGGAAAGAAGGGCAAAAAGGGTGGTTGATGAAGAAGAAAACAAGGAACAAGAACCACCTGCAAAGAGAATAAAAAAAGCCTTCAAGATATCTGGTTTCACCATACAACAACCGGAAAACTGCCTTAAAAGCATCGCAAACACCGGATGAATTTATGGTATCCGAAGCTTTATTCTCAATGCAAGGAGATCCATAGTAAGTCTACTTTATCTTATTAAAAAATCATAAAAATAAAAAATGTGAAATTGTGCTAACAATATATCTTTTTGTGTAGCGAATTCGTTTTTGAAACTGAATGGGCATGGGGAGCTGCAACAATCAGAGACAACATGCAAACACTAGCACCACAATTAAAAGTGGGTGTTAGTATCATCGATAGCTTTGCTTGCATCTTGAACTATGAAGAAACAATCAACAAACCTGCCGCACCAAAGATCAATCAGTTTTTTCACACGGGAATACTCGTAAGTACCAACAAAATTAGAACTTAATTACTAAAATATTAATTTGTTCTTAAAGATATGTTGATTTATGAAAACAGATGAAACAAATAGTGGAAGCAAAGAAAAAAGAATAATAGAAGCAGTACAATGATTTTGTTGCAAACTTGACAACCGTGTTCAAAAAAAAATCCAGGACAAGACAATACATCATGTCGAATTGGTAACAACTTCTTTCAATTATTATGAAAAAACAAAAAAGACTTACTTGTATCACAATGATTCTAATTTTTTTTCTTACTATTTATACAGGCTTTCTTCCCAATAATCGCACATGAACACTTTTACCTGGTTGTCTTCAACATAAGCAAAGGCACATCTGTCATCACAGACAACTCACCGAAGACATGTGATGCAAAATACAGCAAGGAATGTGATGTTCTGGTAAGTAATTATACATAAATGGGTTTGGGTAACAGTTGGGGGTTTTAGCTAGACACTCATGTACATTATCATATATGATAAAATAATAAGAAATTCAAATAGAATAAGCTATCACATGTGATATAACAAAAAGAAAATACAATAAATAATGTGATGTTCTAGAAAGTAATTAAATATTAAAAAGTTGTATTTTAGACTCTTATGCAGGTAAGCCTTCGGCTTACCTGAAGCCGAAGGCGTCTTCTGCGGCTAAGCCGAAGAAGACGCCATCAGCTTGGACGTAGGCGTAGGATGCGACTAAGCCTTTTGGCTTTGCCTAAGAAATGAAGAATTGTCTTTAATAAAACAAAATTTCTATTTTGTGTAGAAAAAACAGTTTTCAAGATATCTGGAATCCCACAACCATGAAAAGGCAGCTGATATAGCATCAAAAAAGACAACGGTGATGAAAGTGAAGTGGGCAACAAAAGATAATGTCATTGACTGTGGAATTTTTGTGATGATGCATATGGAGCATTATAGTGGAGAAAGTCAAAAGAACTGGAATTTGGAGTTTCCGAAAGAAGGAAGAGATTAGGAAATACAAATAATAAAGCTGAGAATGAAATATGAAACCAAGATGCTCATGCATGAACTCAACATTCACCGAAAAAAATGAGTGATGAAACATTTGAGTTTGTACGAAAATACACAGACAAGGTAATGAAGTAGGACATGATAAGGGAAGAGATAGAGAAGAAGAGGAAAGAACAGGCTGCAGAACATGTTGCAAGTGCAATATGATGGAAAAGAAATGGAAGATTCAGAAGTAGGACTAACGAAGGATAGGAGGGCGTAAAACAACTTTTTGGGGCAACTGACGCAGATTAAAAAACTAATTTCTGTTTAATCTCTTATGAAATGTCGTATGCCATCGAGTATGGCTTAAACAAATTAGAACAATGTCTAAATTCGTATGCTACAATATCACTTTAAATTTCCAAGTAGGATGATGGTTTAACATTGTAGGTACTATGATGCAATGTTTTATTAAGAAATGAATGGTGAAACATCTCTGGATGTGATTTTGGATAATAAGTCTTGTTTAAGTTTCATTACACCAATTGTTGGGATATAAAATATCAAAGTACTTCTGGATGTCAAAGTACTGTTGCATGAAGAATAAAGTCAAAGTACTGCTGAAGAATAAAGTCAAAGTACTGCTGCTATTGCTGAATGCTTAATGTACTTCGAAGGAAACAAGGATTAATGTGCAATATTAGATAAGGATTAATGTGTAATATTAAACGAATATTCTAGAATTAGTTAGGGATAATGACTTGTCGTTCAAGGATTACATGTTGTAAACCGACTTAAGGTTATCTATATAAAGAGCCTTAAGAGGTATTAGTCGATATAAGTTTTACAAGTCTTAGATACGTTTAGAAGTCGATCAAAGTTAATAGTTAGGGATTGTTAGTGAATCTGTGTAACAAAGCAGGTTCAAAGTTTGATTAATATAAAAGTTCTTCTTAAGCTTTGTGTTAGTAGATTCCGCATACTTTACAAGGTAAAACAGTGTTTCAATATTAATAGTGTTGAGTTTACTCAATATTGTTAAACCTTTACAAGCTACAAAGTAGTTTGGTTAGAGTATATCGATCCAACAAGTGGTATCAGAGCTTGTGTTGGAAACTCTGATTAAGAAGACAAACCTTTAAAACCTTTAAACCGATTTCACTACAAACCCTTCAAGATGTCGACAGATGCTGCACCTGCTCCCTCAATCACTGCTGTTAGAATCCCTATTGTTAAGAAGGGAGAATACAACCTATGGGCCATGAAGATGAGGCAGTACATTGCCATCACAGACCATGCACTATGGGATGTGATTGTCAATGGTAACATGCAAATTGAAGAACCAGTAGAGGTACCTGGACAACCAACACCACCTAAAATTACTGTACCTGCTGCTACCAAAAGAAATCAAGACAAAGCTCTCAACATACTGCTTTCTGCTATTCCTGATGGTCACCTATTAAAGTTTCATGATGCCAAAGATGCCAAACAACTATAGGCTGCAATAAAGAAGAAGTTTGGAGGTAATGATGCTTCCAAGAAGATGCATAGGAATTTGCTGAAGCAACAATTTGAAACTTTCACTGTTGGTGAAAGAGAAGGTCTTGATTCTGCTTATGAAAGATTTCAACATCTTCTGAGTATGCTTGAACTATATGATGCTGAGGCATCAGTTGAAGATGCTAATTTAAAGTTTCTGAGGAGTTTGCCATCAGCATGGCATGTAGTTGCTACAATGATCAGAGGACAATCAGGGCTGGATACTATGGACTTTGATGATCTTTACAACAATCTGAAGGTGTATGAGCATGAGATGAATGGTACTACAGGTTCAAGCACACAACAGAACATTGCTTTTGTCTCTTCTGAAAAGAGAAGCAGTACTTCTAACAAAGGTACTTCTTATCCTGTTCAAAGTACTATAACTGAAACACAGGTTCCATGCACAACAATGGTCACCACCAATTCATCACAATCAGTTACCCCTACCTCAGATGATGTTCTCTGTTCATTCTTTGCTCAACAAGCACCTCTACCTGTCACCTATCAAGAAGATGTATTGCAAATAGATGATGATGCTTTGGAAGAAATTGATATCAGATGGCAAGTTGCCATGCTCACTGCAAGGATCAAGAAGTATGTGAACAAGACTGGAAAAGGCATCAATTTCAGAGCTAAACAAGGAATAACATTTGACAAGTCCAAGATTGAGTGTTTCAACTGTCAAAGGACTGGTCACTTTGCAAGGGAGTGCAAATTTGCAAAGTATCAAGCAAACAAGATGATTGAACCACCCAAGCCTGAGAGAAAAGAGATTCCAAATACTGAACCAAAACCAAAAGCTTTGGTTGCTCAAGAGAATCTGTCAGAGATTGATTGGTCCAATGAGTTTGATGATGAACCTGTAACCTATTCAATGGTTGCATTGAAAGACTGGAGGACAGCATTTGATAAAGAGCCTGGATATGTTGCTTTGGAGTCAAGAGATGATTTAGGAAGCTTTGATTGAAGCATGGAGTTTGAAGAAGCACCTGTTCAGCTTGCTGTGGTAGCTGCTTCACCAAGTTCATCCACTAACTCTAAGGTATGCTCTAAGTGTAATGATATGTATCAAAAGTTACTTAGTAAATATGTAGCTGAAAGAGAAAAATTTCTAAAGGCTAGGGCTGAGATAACTGGTTATCAATTAACTTTAGAGTCAATGGAGGCCAAAATCCTTACACATGAAAACAATGAAGTAGCATGGCTTGAAACATATAAACAACAGGATTACCTAGTTAAGTTAAATGAATGGAAACTAGGTTGTAAGGTGTCTGAACTAGAAAAAGTGACTGCTGAAAGGGATAAGTTGTTAGAAAAACTTGCTGTGTGGAATGAGGCAGGTGTGTCACATGTTCAATTTGTTGAAAAGCAAAGAACATCTAATATTAAGACAGACCTAGGTTATGATAATAATAGCAATGAAGGCATTTCATTTAAGAGCAAGGAACTAAATCTTACAGTTGATACCTCCACTAGTGATGAAGAGTTCATAAGTCTAGATGAAAACACTTCTAGTGATGAGGAATCCCCTAGTCCAACACCTCCTGTATTTCAGAAAGAAAAGGGATATAATGCAGTTCCTTACCCCCCAGGTAGCTTTCAACCACCTAGAAAAGATGTTGAGTGTTATGGTGTAGATAATCTAGAGTTTAGGAAAAAGCTTAAAAGTAAATCTAACCCTGAAACTTTAGAAAAGTCTGTTGAAGTACCTAAGATTGAAGAGAACAGGTTTTCAAAGCAAGCAGTACCTACAAACACTTTTCGAAGTACTGCTGATCACTTAGCAGTACCTCAGAGAAAATTCTTTCGAAATACTGCTAATTCTAGAAAATCTTTTGGAAGGGGAATTGGGGATATTGGTCCTAAGGTCTGTTTGTTTGTTATAGTCCTCATCATTTGATTAAAGACTGTGATTATCATTCAGAATACCTAAGTAAATATCCAAAGACCAGAACTGCACAACCAGGTCATAGGGAGAATAAGCCAAGGGACAACAAACCAGTTTGGAACTATACAAATAGGGTCAACCATAGTAATTTCTCAAAAGACTATAGGTACCCTCATCAGAAAAGGTCATACTCCAAACCCTCAGTACCTTCACAAAGTACTGATAGAAAGTTCCCTAATGTTTCTAGCAAACACTCAAGTGTAAGATCTAGGAGGTACAATCATTACAACCCCAGAAAGCCTTACAACACAAGAAAAGATGCTAGGACACAGAACCCAACTCCTAAAGTTACAACTAAATGGGTTAAGAAAGAAAGTACTGCTGGGGAAAAACCAGTACTTTCAGAAGTTAAGGGTGAAAAAGGGACAATTGATCTTGAAAAACCAAGAGTTTTGGAAACAAAAACCTTAATTCTTGATCATGCTTTCAAAGACAGTGGTGATTACATACTCAAAAATTTTGAGTATGTCACTCCACAAGGGGAACACAAGTCAGTAATGGCTTGGGTTCCTAAAAATAACTAACCTTTTTCATGTGAATGCAGGGCAACCCAGATGAGGAGCATAAAGATCATCTTATTGTAGATAGTGGTTGCTCTGGCAGTATGACAGGAGAAAAGGAGCTCTTGTCAAATTTTAAAGCTTATTTTGGAGGAAAAGTTGCATTTGGGAATGATCCTGATGGAGGAAGAATAACTAGCAAAGGAACTATCAAGGCAGGAAACATTGATTTTGAAGATGTTAGATATGTGAAGGAGCTCAAATTCAATCTTTTGTCAGTCTCTCAGATTTGTGATAAGAAGTACCCTGTGTTATTCTTTGACACAGAATGTCTTATACTTTCTCCTGATTTCAAGTTAGAAGATAGAAACTTGGTGTTGCTGAGAGCACCAAGAACTAATGATGTGTACATCATAGATTTAAAGAATGTAAATTCTGCTGAAAGAGCAACATGTTTGATTACAAGAGCGTCTATGGAAGAAGCACATCAATGACACAGAAGACTAGGACATGTAATTTTCAAGAACATCAATAAGCTGGTCAGAGGTAATTCAGTTAGAGGTTTACCTTCTAAGACATTCAAGAATGATCACTCATGTCTTGCTTGTAAGAAGGGTAAACAGCACAAGGCTTCTTGTAAGAAGATTGATGAGAAGACCATTAGAGAGCCTTTGGAATTGCTACACAGGGATCTGTTTGGACCTATTTCAGTTGTTAGTCTGAACAAGAAGAAGTACTGCTTGGTTGTTACAGATGACTGTAGCAGATTTAGTTGGGTCTTTTTCTTATGCTTTAAAGATGAAACTTTTGATGCTATTCATGATCTTATAATAGCACTTGAAAATCAGTTAAGACATAGGTTAGAGGCATCAGATGTGATAATGGGACTGAGTTCAAGAATCAGCATATGGATGAATTTTGTGCCAAGAAAGGAATTAAAAGAGAGTTCAGTATTGCTAGAACTCCTCAGCAAAATGGAGTTGCAGAAAGAAAGAATAGAACTCTTATAGAAGCAGCAAGGACAATGCTTACAAACTCTCAACTACCTGTTCCATTCTGGGCTGAGGCTGTAAGTGGTGCTTGTTATGTGTTGAATAGAGTATCAGTGACTAAACCTCAACTGAAGACACCTTATGAGTTACTCATGGGAAAAAAGCCAAGCATCAAGGTTATGAAACCTTTTGGATGTCCCCTAACCATCTTAAATACTGCTGATAATTTGGGCAAGTTTGATGGAAAGTCAGATGAAGGATATCTATTGGGATATTGTACAAATAGCAAAGGATTCAGAGTGTACAATAGGGCTACCAAGAAGGTTCAAGAATGTCTTCATGTTGAGTTTTTGGAAGAACAAGAGAATTCTAAAGGTAAAGGTCCTGATTGGATGTTTGATCTTGATTTAATGTCTTCATCAATGAGTTATGTACCTATAAGGGAAGAAAATCAAGCTGCTCCCACTGAAGAAGAAGCACAGTACATTGTTCATGATGTTAATTTAAGATCTGAAGATGAGCCAAAAGATAATGCCAATGATGAGAAGAAAAGTACTTCTGAGCCTCAAGGTACTGCTAAACCTAACAGTATTGTTGATCCTCAAAGTACTGTTCTACCACAAATACCAGTATCTGTAGAAGATCAAGCCATTCAAGACGAACTTTCTAGAATGCTTTTTCAAGAAACAATGGCTAAATCGTATGATGATGAACAGAGGAGAGCTTATGAAGCAGAAAAGAAGAAGGCAAAAGACACAGCCAGTACTTTATCCCAAAGTACTGCTAATCCATTTGAAAGTACTTTTCAACCTTTGAATACTTAAAATTGGATAAATATTGATGCTGTTAATGATCCTAATATGCCTGACTTAGAAGATACTGCTGATCCAAACACAATTACCTTAGAAGACACTGATGATGAATTAGATCAAGAAGGCATTTTCTCAAATTCTAATGAAGATCCTGATATAACTAATTTGGAAGATAACCTTGAAGTCTCACCAACTCCTACTCTCAGAATACACAAAACTCATCCTGTTACCAACATAATTGGACCCTCTGCTTCAGGGGTGCTCACAAGGACTAAAGCTAAGAATATGTCTCAACAACATACTTCTTTACTTAGTTTTATCTACAAGTAAAACAGGGTGAATCACAAGGATCAGAAGTTGTGTTTATTTGCTTGTTTTCTATCTCAGGAAGAGCCCAAGAATATCAAACAAGCATTAGCCAAGGAAAGTTGGGTGGAAGCTATGCAAGAAGAACTCCTACAGTTTAAACTTCAAGAAGTTTGGGTATTATGTGATTTACCTGATGGAAAGAAACTTATTGGAACTAAATGGGTCTTGAGAGTAAAAATAGATGAAAGAGGGAATGTTATTAAGAACAAGGCAAGGTTAGTGGCTCAAGGATATAGACAGGAAGAAGGAGTAGATTATGATGAAGTTTTTGCTCCTGTGGCAAGGCTTGAAGCCATCAGGTTATTTTTGGCTTTTGCATCTTATATGGGATTCCCTGTATATCAGATGGATGTTAAAAGTGCTTTTCTATATGGCAAAATCACAGAAGAAGTTTATGTCAAACAGCCTCCTGGTTTTGAAGACCCTGCACACCCAAACAAAGTCTACAAGGTAATAAAGGCTCTTTATGGCTTTCATCAAGCTCCAAGAGCATGGTATGAAAGGCTTTCCAATTTTCTACTGCAACATGGTTATAGAAGAGGAGCTATTGACAAGACTTTGTTTATCAAGAGAGACAAGAAGAGGAGCTATGGTGAAGAAATTTGAAGATCTTATGCAGAAAGAGTTTCAGATGAGTTCCATGGGAGAATTAACATTTTTTTTAGGACTTCAAGTGCAACAGTCAAGCAGTGGACTTTATATTTGTCAAGATAAGTATGTTGCAAATATTCTTAAGAGATTCACTTTCACAACTGTTAGGCCTACATCTACACCAGTGGATACTAACAAACCTTTGGGAAAAGATGAAGATGGAGAAGATGTTGATGTCACACTATACAGGTCTATGATTGGATGTCTTATGTATTTAACTGCATCAAGACCTGATATTACTTTTGCTGTAAGCTTATGTGCAAGACATCAAGTTAATCCAAAAGTATCTCACTTGAATGTTGTCAAGAGGATTTTCAGGTATCTTAGGCAACAACCTAAGCTAGGATTATGGTATCCTAGGGATTCACCTTTCCATCTCCATGCCTTTTCAGACAGTGATTATGCTGGAGATAACTATGACAGAAGGTCCACAACTGGAGGATGTCAGTACCTTGGAAGCAGATTAGTGTCATGGCAATGTAAGAAGCAAACAATTGCAGCAACTTCTTCCACAGAAGCAGAGTATGTAGCTGCTGCAAGTTGTTGTGCACAAGTACTTTGGTTACAGAATCAGCTTTTGGATTATGGATTCAATTTCAAGAATACTCCTATCAACATTGATAATGAGAGTACCATCTGTATTGTCAAGAATCCAGTCTATCATTCCAAGACCAAGCACATTCAGATTAGACATCACTGTATAAGAGATTGCTATGAACAAAGGCTTATCAATGTGGTTAAAGTTCATACTGATGATAATGTAGCAGATCTACTCACAAAGGGCTTTAATGTTTCAAGATTTACTTTCTTGGTTGTGAGTATTGGCATGATTAATATGTAAGCTATTTTTTAGGGGAGGCATAAGTAGTTATTAGTTAGTCATTATTTGAAGGGAGGCTACATGTATCATTCAAAAGAAAGGATTTTATTCATTATTCAACAAAGTTCTTACAACCACCATTCAGAGTACATCACCATTCTTGTTTTCAAGTTACAGATACAGACACAACAAAGACAACAACAACACAAGATTACATCAACCAACTACCAAGCTCCACACACCTACTCCATAGGCCTTTTTCCCTTGCCCTCATAGCTTTGTTTTCCCTTTTGAGCAGTCCTTCTCTTGTCATCAAAAGAAGTCTGTTTTCTTGGGCAAGCCTGGCCAAGAACCTGTTTGGGAGGTCTTTCTTTCCTTGGAGCAGGCCACTTCATGTTCCGAATAGCTGATTCCAGGGCTTGAGTCAAAGCATGTGGAAGCTCTTTAGCCAGAGATGAACCAGAAACAACTTTCTTCTTTTTGGGCTTTTTGCTTGTAGTACTACCTGCATCAGTTATGGTAGAGTTGGCAGCACTCATTGTTGACGAAGCTTCTTGGTGTCCCATCCACTGCACATGAGGAGGAAAATAGTCTGACCATCCTGGATCTTCAAACTCAGAATCAGAGTAGTAACTTATCTCTGAATCTGTGGTGCCCTCTGAGTCTAAAGAGATGTTCACAATTAGAATGTGACTCATTGTGCTTACTTGTTTTTGTGTTTAAAGAAAGTTATGGTGTTTGCAAGTTGTTGATGAAGTTGCTTTTATAAGCAAGGTAAAGGTAAATGGGCATTTAATGAAGTGTATTGAAGTTCACTTACCTTGGTAGCTTTGGGATTTAATTTGGGGAGATAGTCATTAATAAGGTTGACTTTCAAAGATATTTTGGTCAAATGGTCAACATACCTTTTTTGTGGGAAAGTACTTTGGTCAAAATACTGTGTGAGATTATAACGGAAAGTCCTGCTCCATATTTTATGGAAAGTACTGCTTGGTGCTATTAAAAGGATTCGCTGACATGTCAGATACTGTTCCAACGGTCAGATTTGCGGCTAACAACCTTTCGAAAGATATGGGGATATTTACTTCCAAAAATAACGGTAAAATCATTAATTAACCGTGATTTTTTGTAATCTTATCCTTATATAACAATCTCATATCTTTTCCTTTTATTCACCTTATTCACCTTTATTAACTCATACTTACTTTGCATCGATCATCACTTTTCTCACTCTAACCCTAATCATCATGGCTAATCGACGTACCAACACCAAACACAACATGATCGCAAACCTTGAGAAAACCCAAGATAACCTTGATTTTCATGGTATTATTGCCTTTCTCACTGGTACCAACATCTGTTACTCAAGCTAAACGATTCAACATGTGGTAGCTCAAGCTGTTAGGGATGAAGAAGTCAATAGTGGTTCTGCACATTCTAATAATGATGCTCAATCTGATTCTGCTAAGCATTCTGCTTCAGTACATACCCCCACACCACCTATTGTTTCCCCTCAGCATGTTGTTTCAGGTGAAAGGACTCCCTCAGTAACAGCTTCTTTGGATACATCTATTTCTGCTCAAGGTACTTCTCCACAAAGTACTGATCCTCAAGGTACTGCTTCAGAGGATTCACAAGTACCTACTCCCAATGATTATACTTCCACAGGTGGGCTTCAAACACCTGGAGGAGATGAGGGAATTGCAGGTACTAAGAGTACTTCTGATTTGGTTCAAGAATTGGAGAAGATGAAGTCAACTGTTAATGCTCAAGCTGCAGAAATCAAAAAGCTAAGAAAGAAGTTTAGAAGATTGAAGAAATTTGTTTGGCCTCTTGTTCAGAATTTTAGGCTTTATGTGAAAGAAAAGAAGCATGTGGAAAACTAGAAGGGGGTTGAATAGTTTACCGCTTTTTAAATCCTTATTAACTTGAATATCTTTAAAAACATTTACGTTTGCTTAAAGATATAAACACAATGTTATATGTTTGATTCTTTGAAAAGCTTTTCATGTGAATAACAATTCTAACTTTACTAGTTTCATACTTTGAAAAGCTTTGCTTGTGATGATCCTAACTTTACTTGTTTAGTTCTTTGAAAAGCTTTACTTTTGTTTGAAGATATAAACACATCTTTACTTGTTTAGTTCTTTGAAAAGCTTTATATGTAACTAGCTATTTTAACTAAAGAATAACATGTAATAAGCAAAGATAAAGAAATAAACGATCAAACCACAACACGATTGTTTATCGTGGTTCGGCTACAAGGACTCTTTTTCCTTGCCCTACATCCACGCCCCGAGTTTCCAACTCGAGAGTTATAAGCACTAATCAACAAGCTCCTTTCACCGGCGGAGAAAACCTTTACAACGTCGCTTACACTTTTACCGACACTAAGCTAGATGTCGAGTTCTTTTACAAGGGTACAACCACTCCCATTCGTCGCTTACACTTTTACCGACACTAAGCTAGATGTCGAGTTCTTTACCAAGGGTACAACCACTCCCGTTAGTTCTTTTACAAGGGTACAACAACTCCCGACACCCTATGTATTTTGAGGCCTAAAATACTAACCGATCGCTTCTATACAAGATACATATGAAGTATAAACTACCAAAGTCTATACACACCAAAGCTAACAAGTCTTGCAACTTAGAATTGAAACCTGTAACTTCTTAGATGAATATGTGAACTCCTTTGCTACATAAGAGAATCACACAAGTTAGTAGCTACTGAGTATAATGAGAGAATATGTGTAAAATATGACTCTAAGTGATGAGGGATTTCTTGCAAGTCCTTTGGTATTTATACCAAAGGAAGTCAGCAGTCTGGCGGACACGGCGGTACCCTCAGAAGGGGTCCGCCAGAACTGTTCAACCAAACTTACAATAAATCACTCCAAAACAAACAATGTCACATCTACTAAATACTAGTCAACATGCATTGCACCAAACATGGAATACTTCAAAGTGTGTAAGAACTTCATGGATAGTCAAACACATAAACAAGCAATGTCACATCTACTAATTACTAGTCAACATGCATTGTACCAAATATGGAATACTTCCAAAGTGTGTAAGAACTTCATGGATAGTCAAACACATAAACAAGCAATGTCACATCTACTAAATACTAGTCAACATGCATTGTATCAAACATGGAATACTTCCAAAGTGTGTAAGAACTTCATGGATAGTCAAACACATAAACTTACCATAAATGCACATTGATGAGATGTGACACTTTCTTATTAAAGAAATACTTTCTTATTAAGGAAATAAAAACAATGTTAAGTTTAAAAAGAAATGTAAAGACTAGTTATACAAGACTTAAACTAAAATGATGTTTTACTACAATCAAAAGTTTGTACTTTGTCATTAACAAAACTTAGCAAAGATCGTTAAAATATAAATAAAGTTTTTAGGCGATATTTGTATTAACAATCTCCCCCTTTTTGTTGATTACAAAACATAAACTTTATTTATAAGCAAAACACTAGTTTTAGTGTTAAGTCTTATAAAGTTAGTATAAAAACTTGTTTTTGCTAAAAAGATGTGATATGCAAAAAAAAATTTTTTTTTTGAAACAAGTTTATATATAAATTCTCCCCCTTTTTGTCGAAACAAAAAGAAGAGTAGCAAGGCGGAAGTATGCACTTGCTCCCCTTTGGACGATACTCCCCCTAAATGAAGTGCCAAGAGAGGAGACATGGATTTTGAACCTACAAGAAAAAAGGTTAGTTGTCGCACAAGACAAGTCATGAAAGCATTTCATGTCTAGAACACAACTAAGAGTTGTGAAGTGGAATAATGCAACACTCATGCTCCCCCTTAAATATTACTCCCCTAAATGGAGTATCAAGGAAGGAAAACATGGATAATGATCCTTCAAAAAGAAAGGTTAGTTCCTAAAACACAAGATATATGTATGCTACCATAGCAAGGTATAGTTCACTTATTAAACCTAAATGGTCAACAAACAATGCAAACCTTGTAGTAGAATGAAATTCATTTCATGAAAAAGTTTGACTCTTAAAAAGTCAAAGACAATAAATTTGGATGACAACATCCTACTTTTAAAAATAAAGAAAAAACTAAAAATAAACTAAGATCATAAAAAGCTACAAGGAAATCATCATTTTCCTTAATGAGAAACATTTTCCAAAAACAAAGCTAAGGTTGTTTAAGGATGAAAATGTGTGTTGAGGGTTGTAGCGGGCTTTATTTTGAAGGTTGAGAGGGTGACACGGGTTTTGGTTTGTTGGTTTAATTGGGAAACATTTTCCAAAAGAAACGGTTTTGTTTCATTTTGGAGACTCTAAACTTGAGGTGGTGTTGGTACTCTAAACTTGGTTTGTTGGTTTTAATGAGCAACATTTTCCAAAAGAAACGGTTTTGTTTCATTTTGGAGACTCTAAACTTGAGACGTTCCACAATGTGGTTTAGGATAAACCTCATTTTATTGGATAGGGTGAAACAACAATGGTTTTGGATGATGATACTCTTGTTGTAGTGGTTAGTTGTGGTCGAAAGACTCATTTTGGTTAAGCAATGACCTTGGTTATTCATTTGTGAAAGGTGGTGGTTGTTGTTGGTCTTGGTGGAAGATCATTGAGATGCTTTTATTTTCTTATACGAAGAAAATAGAGATTCAAAGTGTTGGGAAGGTTCTTGTGGTGGTGGTAGTTATTGTTGTTGTGGTGGTTGTTGTTTGAACAAAATGGTGTAGGCTTGGTTATTTGTAAATGGTTACAATGAAGGTTTTTGTGAATGGGGTGAAACACAAATGATTGTAGGTGTGTATGACCTTGATCATTTGGAAAAATTGATGATTTAGCATAAAGGTAGGCCAAACTCTCAAGCAATGACGGTGGATGAGTTGCATCATCCAATGACTCATTTGGTTGAAATATTGGTTGTTGTTGGGTTTCCATTTCGGCAATGGTGTCAAAGAATGACAATGATGGAGGGCTTGATGGTTTAGGTGATAGGTTTTCAAAAGTTTCTAATAGTGGATGTGGTGATTTCGGTGGTGTATGGAAAAAGTTCCATTGGTGTAAATGTTGGTGATCGATGGTTGAAAAAGTTTTTTATGGTGTTAAGGTAGTGAGGTTAAGGAAATCTTGGATAGGTGAAGAAATGTTAAGCGAAGCATCGCTTGAAGATGATGAGCTTGACTTGACGGTTTTGTTGAAGCAACAAGGTTTGACACTAATCCTAGTGGTTTTTGAGAAGGATTTTGATGGTTATGGTGTGATTTGAATTGTTGCGAAACTTTCAAATTTATAAGGTTGAAAAGGTGTTGAAATGGGTGTTCGGATTTGATGTTCTACCATTCAAAGAATGAGGTTTCAAATGATTTTCATGACCATGTCACATCATTTGATGTTAATTCAATGGAATAGGGTGGAGTGAAAGATCAACATATACACTCAATGCTTTGTGATCATGGGATGTGATTTGGTTGAAAATGTTTCAATGGTTTGAAGGATCCTTTAAAAGGGTTCCTTGGGTTAGTTATGTTTGAATTTGAATTTTTGGAGGGAAGTGGCTTCCTAATTGTTTTAGTGAGTGAGAGTTGTTCTAATATGATTATTGGAGTTAATGGAAGATGTTTCTCACTTAGGATAATGGTTTGACACTTTACAAGTTTTTGGACTTAAGAAAAATGACAAAAATTTTCTGCAGGTGACTGGTGGAACCCTCACAATACACAGGCGGAACCCTGTTTTGGGTTCCGTCTGGTCCGTTGGGCCATTTCTGGGTTTCCCAGAAATTACACTGGCAGACCCCAATTTTGGGTACCGCCAGATCCGCCAGGGCTGAAAAAATTGGCAGTCCGCGATTTTGACCCACGAGACGATTTTTAAATTTTTCGAAAACTCCTAAAATAAAAAAGATACTGCATATCTAGTTAGGCAATGCAAGAATTGAACATGTAAACACACATATCATAGGACTTTGACCTTGAGGTCGAGAATTTCACTATACTTAGTGAAAATTTCATAAACATGAAAATTTGACAACTTTCCAAATGTTGTCTTCCTGCACCATTGTTAGTTCCTACAAGTTCCAAATAGTACCAAATATCTTACCAACACACAAATACATAACACGTAATGTTTAAATGACCAAATCGTTCAAATAGCACCTAGTGCCAAACACTCCTACACACCCGCTCTCATAGATGGTCAATCTTCTTCTTGAGCATTTCAAGAAATCTCTCGATGTTTTTGAACATCCCCTTTGTTTGCTTGAACTCCGCCGACTCATTTGGAATATCCAAAAGTTGGAAAATGTATTCTAGATGTGGGAGCCTAGAGTTGGGCAAAGCCTAGAATTGGAAAATGTTTACCTTGGGCTTTGTAGATTCTCCTATCACTTAGTGGGACAAAAGCGTGTGGAATAAGAGAGCAGTCTAGGTGAAGACTTTTAGGAGTTGATGGAATGGGAGAGATGAACCTAAAGAGACGGATCAAGAGCATTCCATATGACATAGACGTTGTGCCTTGCACGGGAATGTTGGTCATTTTCTTGATCATGAGTAGGCAAGGTTGAAGGGTTGTCTAACGGACAAGGAGTAGAACATGTAGCGAAGGCAAACATTGATGTGATCCCGGTTTCCTATGGTGCTAATTATATTGACTCTAAGGAGTTCTTCCCATTCCTTGAATTGGGGCTTGAGTTCATTGAATTCCATTCCATATGGGTCCTTGATGACCTCATTTCCAGTTCTAGTTCTTCTAGTGTTGGTGGTCCTAATGAAGAGGTGGTCACGAAGTTCATCTTTGGACACAAGAGGGGTATCATAGGGATAGATGCGGTCAAAGAGTGTGTCAAGAGTTGAGAGGAAGTGCAAGTCAGAGTAGATGCAAGTACCATGGTTTGGGACACCTAGGATTTGAGTAAACTCCTCGAGGGTGAAGGAGTATTGATGACTACTAGCCCTAAAGTTAATAGACAAGCGACCATACTCATCCTTGGAGAGGGTGATGGATTCACAGAATTCTAAAATAAACCTAGAACAAATAGGCTCGTCGATTTTTAAGAGACACTCAAAGTTGATTGTGGCAAATTCCGTGTAGAGGTTTGTACCTTCTAAGAAGGATGGATCAATGGTTCTACCCTTATGGACATATTGTTTTTCTAAGGCTTTGAAGACAACGATTTGAGTTTGAGTAAGACCTTTGGTTTTGTGGTGTTTGGGTAGGTACTTGATGATGTCCTTGTGGTCGTAGTAAGTTGGAGGAGGCATGACGGTTCCTAGAAAATCAAAATTTCTCATTTTAGTCTAAGTGAACGACTACTGTAATGTGTATGTTCTAGTGTGTGCCTATATGAAAACAATGTGGAGGTGCGGTTAACTTGACTCATTTTGATGCTTAAAAATGTTTTATAATGCAAGTGATGTTTTAATGACGTTTTTCATTTGTTTTAACAATGTGGTGAATGGTGGTAAGGTATGGTTGACGAAGAGTGGATATGTGAAATGAGGTGGTGATTTCTTGACAACACTTAAAGCTTGGATATCTTCTTTGTGTTCTTCACTTGCTAGAAAGTAGAAGAGACGCATTTCATAATGAAATTCACTTGACTTTTGATGACATAGACAAATATGTTAATGAGAGTATGGATATGACAATAGCCTTTTGTTTCAAAGAGCGACACAAAGGTGAACATAGGTTTATGTATCATGAAAGGTGGTTTAATCTTAATAGGTTAGGTTATGGTGGGGATGACACACTTGTTTGGTTACATTGTGGAATCTTCTTGTGAAGATGACTAGGTGGAGTTATTGGTGAAGATGATATTGACTCTTGGTTTCTTTGAGGGCATGGAAATGGTGGATGACTCGATATTGATAGGACAAAGGATAACTCGGTTTCTCATTTCACATTGGTTGTTTGAGGTTTTAGTGATGAACGGTTATGAGGAAGATGCTTGAAGTTTTACTCATTTAGTGAATCTCATGGGCTGAGATATATCACACGGTGAATGTGATAAGATGATGGTGAAAGAACAAGTGAATGATTAAGTTAAGAGGGTGTTTGGTTTAGAAATTAAAAATAAAGCATCCTGTGGCTTTGGCGGACCAGGCGGAACCAAAAAGTGGGTTCCGCCCGTATGGTCTGAGGGTACCGTGGGAGCTGCAGGAAAAATTCAAAAAGGATTGTCTTGATTTTTGCGGTTTTATCCTAATGTTCAAAACTAAGGTTTTAGGTCTTATGAGTCTTTGACTAAGCCTAGGGATGATGAATGCTTCTCATTCAAGAGGTTTTGTGAAAACGTTGATAGAATGGTTAACGTATACGACTTTCTTAGTTAAGATGTTCCTCAATGAACATTTTTACCAATGCGATGATGACGGATCACAATATGTCAATTAATAACATAATGGATTGGGTTGTTGCTGAAGTCGATGCTTCCTTTGTTGAAGGGATAACAATGTTGATGAGATGAATTCCGTTGTTGACACGAATTTGCTTGTTCAAGCAGAGCTTGTTGATGTGCTTCTCCATCCAATACTAATTTGAGAATCTTACGCGTTTTGGAGAATCATTGGGTAAGTAAGTATAAAAGTGCAAGTACCACTTGTGCTTTTCTTATCAACTTATTACCGACATAATTCCATTTGGCATACACTATGGTTTCTATTCCCGTTCTTTTGGGAGACCATAATCCTAGTTGTGTAGTACCTTATGATGTATCCAAATAGGCTCAACTAAAGAGTTGTTTTAGGATCTTCTTTAACACGAGCACATAGACAAAAGCTAAACATAATGTTGAATCTAATTGTTATGAGAACAAGTAGTCTTCCAAACATTTCTCTACGTTTAGTTTTACCTACGGATTTACTAATCTCATTCTTGATAAGTCATCAATAACTTAACCATTGAGAACAAGAGAGCAACTAGGAATGTCTTTAAGTTAAAATCCCTTGCTTTTGTGGCGTGCTTTTATTATCAAAAGGTCTTTCAAATATTGACACTATACTCACTTGATTACTTTGAAATATCAATTTCGTTTCACTAGTTGTTTTATTCTAAATTCCAAAAACTGTTTTTGTTGAATTTGTTTAGACACAACTATGACCTATAAATCAAGTTTTATAACTTATGTCAATTTTGCTTAATTCAATGTTTGTCTCATGGTGAGGAAATGTTATTTTATACTTTTATTCTTAATGTTTTACACAACATACTTGTCTTGCCATCATTGGACTTTCGACTAAGTTATCATCTACCAAAGATGATATCATAGAAGGAGGAGATCACTCGTTAAATGTCATATTCAACGACTCCTCGACTCTTTGGGTTTTCTTACTTAAGACACTATGAACTCTATTTATTTTGAAAAAGTCCAAGAGGTACAACATCATGAGACTATGTGTCACATTTGATGTGTAAATCCTAGATGTTGAAAACTCATTTTCTTTCACACATCCTAATATATGCTAATGTGATTTATTTCACCTTGTGTGTTTTACATGAGATTATCATAAAGGAGTGATTGAAGAAAAACACAATTAAAGACTCAAAGTATGGTGTTTGAGAAAATTGTTTAACAAAGGTTTGTGTTGCAAGCATCACAAAAGTGTTAGACATTTTAACACTTAGGAAATTCTTAGTTAGCTCACTTGTAAGCAAGAGTTGAGTGAGAGATACTCAAGAGTTTTTCGTGTTTATCTCTTGATGGTTAAAGAACCAAAACACCTTATATCTCCTAGTAGTACTAAAGACTAAATTCCTTGTTGCATAGAATCTAATCTTAGTTATTTACAAATAGCAGGTAGACACTCTAGAGTATTACAAATAACACATATTTGAACACATAATGCTAGAAACAAGATACAATCAAAGTCAAGTTGAAGTAATGTGTACCTTTTAAATTGCATAGATATGCTATCAAGCGGATAAGCATTATGCGTAAAAACTTGGTTTGACGACACGCTTTGAAACTCAATAACTCATGTATACAAGAAGGTTAGATAATCATATAAAGGCATAGAGAATGATAATCTTAATCCTTTTATCATGAGTTTCTATTAGAGATTGAATTATCTCTAAATTTCTCTTATATGTTTGACAAGTTTTACTTGCTTTGTTTTGTTAGTTAATGGTGCTTTTGAGTTAAATCCTAATCCAGTTTTATCTTTAAACAACCTTTGACTCCTCAACAATCTTTCAGGAGATTTTGAGCTTTCATCAAATTTAACTAATATTTTTCCTTTCTCATATTGCTTTTTAATCTCATGTTTGTAATCTAGACATAATTAGCATTCTAGATCAATTTCAACATTACTCACAATTCTAGACATTTTATCTTCTAACGAGATTTCCTTTTCAAAAATATTCTTAAAAGATTTTGAAGACTCATTGTTAAAGATAGTTTTCAGGTCCATGTTGCATAAACGTTTAGACTCATTTTCTAGTTTAGAAAACTCTAGGATAAATTTGTCAAAGCAAAAGTGTTTGGTTATAAAATGTACCTTGCTTGATGTTTTATCTAGTTGAGAATCACAAACCGGATGGTTGGCTTCATCTTCATCCGTGTTATTCCATGAATCGTAAGCAAGACCACAAGGAGCTCGACATGAGTAATCATCTTCACTTACACCTTCATTTAAAACATTTAAACTAGTAGTACATGTATTTATCACAACTAAATGTCTATCTATTAATATTTCTAAGACTTGTAATTCATATGTGAGATCAAATTGATCATCTTTGACTTGACATACTTCTTGATGAAAGTTTAACATATTTTTCCAAATATCATTAGCCGTTTGACAAAAATACATTCTTTCATATTTGGTACTAAAGCTTTATAAATCATTGTTTTAGCTTTAGTACTTTTATCAAGTTTAAGATAGTTATCTTGGTTTTCAAAAACTTGTTTTCTTTGGTTTGAAATCACCAAAAGAAATAATATGCCAAAGATCTTGATCAATTGATTTCACATAGTTTTCAAAATTACTTTTCCATTCAAGTAAGTTTTCTTTTTCAAATAGCGGTGGGTTTTGAATAGGTTGCCCTTCTTTGAGATTTTCAAAATCCATGGATCGATCCAAGTTTTAAAATACATTCTATTTTAAAGATCTTGAGTAACGTAGCTCTTGATGCCAATTGTGGAAAACTAGAAGGGGGTTGAATAGTTTACCGCTTTTTAAATCCTTATTAACTTGAATATCTTTAAAAACATTTACGTTTGCTTAAAGATATAAACACAATGTTATATGTTTGATTCTTTGAAAAGCTTTTCATGTGAATAACAATTCTAACTTTACTAGTTTCATACTTTGAAAAGCTTTGCTTGTGATGATCCTAACTTTACTTGTTTAGTTCTTTGAAAAGCTTTACTTTTGTTTGAAGATATAAACACATCTTTACTTGTTTAGTTCTTTGAAAAGCTTTATATGTAACTAGCTATTTTAACTAAAGAACAACATGTAATAAGCAAAGATAAAGAAATAAACGATCAAACCACAACACGATTGTTTATCGTGGTTCGGCTACAAGGACTCTTTTTCCTTGCCCTACATCCACGCCCCGAGTTTCCAACTCGAGAGTTATAAGCACTAATCAACAAGCTCCTTTCACCGGCGGAGAAAACCTTTACAACGTCGCTTACACTTTTACCGACACTAAGCTAGATGTCGAGTTCTTTTACAAGGGTACAACCACTCCCATTCGTCGCTTACACTTTTACCGACACTAAGCTAGATGTCGAGTTCTTTACCAAGGGTACAACCACTCCCATTAGTTCTTTTACAAGGGTACAACAACTCCCGACACACTATGTATTTTGAGGCCTAAAATACTAACCGATCGCTTCTATACAAGATACATATGAAGTATAAACTACCAAAGTCTATACACACCAAAGCTAACAAGTCTTGCAACTTAGAATTGAAACCTGTAACTTCTTAGATGAATATGTGAACTCCTTTGCTACATAAGAGAATCACACAAGTTAGTAGCTACTGAGTATAATGAGAGAATATGTGTAAAATATGACTCTAAGTGATGAGGGATTTCTTGCAAGTCCTTTGGTATTTATACCAAAGGAAGTCAGCAGTCTGGCGGACACGGCGGTACCCTCAGAAGGGGTCCGCCCGTGTTCCTCCAGGGGTCCGCCAGAACTGTTCAACCAAACTTACAATAAATCACTCCAAAACAAACAATGTCACATCTACTAAATACTAGTCAACATGCATTGCACCAAACATGGAATACTTCCAAAGTGTGTAAGAACTTCATGGATAGTCAAACACATAAACAAGCAATGTCACATCTACTAATTACTAGTCAACATGCATTGTACCAAACATGGAATACTTCCAAAGTGTGTAAGAACTTCATGGATAGTCAAACACATAAACAAGCAATTTCACATCTACTAAATACTAGTCAACATGCATTGTATCAAACATGGAATACTTCCAAAGTGTGTAAGAACTTCATGGATAGTCAAACACATAAACTTACCATAAATGCACATTGATGAGATGTGACACTTTTTTATTAAAGAAATACTTTCTTATTAAGGAAATAAAAACAATGTTAAGTTTAAAAAGAAATGTAAAGACTAGTTATACAAGACTTAAACTAAAATGATGTTTTACTACAATCTAAATTTTGTACTTTGTCATTAACAAAACTTAGCAAAGATCGTTAAAATATAAATAACGTTTTTAGGCAATATTTGTATTAACAAAGCAGTCTCAGAAGCCAAAGTCCAAATCTTCAAAGAAGTCTTCTAAATCCAAGAAGAAGCATAAAGGGTCATCATTTGCCAAATTGGGGAGGAATCAAGATAAGAATTTGGATAAAGATGATGCTGAAGTAAAATATTCAGAAGATGCTCATTTGTGGCAATATCCAGAAAGTCCGAAGATTTTTGAACCAGAAAGTTATGTTGAAGAAGATATGAATATTGCACAAGAAGAGAAAGAGAATGAGCAAAAAGATGATGAGCAAGAAAAAGTTAAGCAGGATGTAGATGCACAGAACATTCAAAGTGTTGTTGTTCAAAGTACTGCTGCAGAAAACCAAAGTCTGCAAGGTGCTGCTGAGCAAGGTACTTCTTCTAGAAATATTGATGAAAGTGGAGTCAATGTTGCTGGACCTTCTACAAAGCTGTATGAAGATGAAGCTGGTCCTTCCACTTTTATACAGCAAGAAGAAGAAAGAGTACATACTGCTAGTGATGATGAAACAATTGCTCAAGTTATGATGAATTTAAGGAGACCTACTGGAGGAATACATATCTCTGAGCCTGCACAAAAAGATGATGAAAGTACTTCTGAATCAGAAAAACTAGATCCAAAAGATAAAGGGAAAGGGATAATGGTTCAGAAAGATACTAAGAAGAAGAGGAAGAAATTTTCTATTGCTCAGATTAGAGAATTAGAGACTGCAGATGATTTAGAGCTTGCTAGAAAGCAACAAGTTGAATATGATGCTGAGTATTTGGAAGAAGTAAGTAGGCCACTTGCAAAGAAGCCAATGACCAAAGCTCAGGAAAGAAATTGGATGATACAGTTCTTAAGAAAGAAGGGATACAAGAATTTGCATTTGAAAAGGTATCCAAAAGTGAAAGCTCTGTGGGATAAAGTACAAGAAGATATCAGAAAAGAAGTAGAAAACTTTGTGCCCATGGAAGTTGATAGAAAGAAGAAATTAGAAGATATCAGAAAGGAAGAAGCTGAGCAAAGGAGATTGAAAAGAAAGAAATTAGCTGAAGATGATCAACTGTCAAAAAGGCTGAAGTTAGTTCATGAAGATACAGTTGATGAACTCAGAAATTATTTCAGAGTTGTTGATTTTGAGAACAAAAAGATTGAAGATTCTGAAAAGAAGTCCAAGATAATCTCATTTTCTGTGGTTGAATCAAAAGAGGGAAATTATTTTATGATCCACAGAGAAGATGAAAGCTTCACAACATTTAATATGTTATGGGATTTATTGCACTGTATTTCAAGGTCAGATCTTTATGACTTATATATGCAAGTGCAGACATACTATGCAGAGATTGAAGCTTCAGGAGTGGGATTAGTTTTGCTTGGAGACTTAATTACCATCTGGGATACTGAAGAAACAAGTGTTGATCCTCTCTGGAATGATCAAGAGAATTGGGAAATAACAAGATGGAGATTCTTTGAGTCATCAGGAGTTCATACACTAGAGATGGAAGATGGTACCATGATTCACATGTTGGCTGAGAGAAGATATCCATTGATTAGAGAAATTATGCTCAGAATGCTGGATCATGGAATGGAACTTGAAGATGAATCTGAAGTAGCTTTGGATGTTATCAAGCTATTTATCAGATGGGTCAAGTCTGAAGAGTAATATTGCATAATATTGGTATGATTTGTTTTGTAAAATAAAGTATTTTTTCAAAGTACTGGAAGAACAAACAGTACTTTATCAAAGTACTGCTTGCTGATATAAACCAGTATAAGTCCTTTAAAATAAAAATAAAATGTTTTGATGTTTAAAAGAAAAGAGGATTTGAAAAGAAACACATGGTGTTAGTATTTATACTGTACAACAAATGGTAATCAACTCACCATGTTTAGAAGACAAGAAAGAGTTTGACTCATCATGAGGGAACGGCTCTGATGTGATAATCAAATCCGTTGATGGTTGATAGTTTACCAAAAACTATATGGTTATCAACTCACCATACTCCAAGTGATTAAGAGTTGGCTAGTCCAAAGCAAACGGCTATTGGTAAAGACAAATCAAATCCGTTGATAGCTGATGATTTGCTAAAAATCATAATTTTCAATGATTCACCTCTCACAGGAGTTAACACACCTAGAAGTGATGAGAATAGTATGAAACTTTTAAGATTTGATGATCTTTGTACCAAAATGTTGCTGAGTTGCTGAGAAGATACTGATGCGTAGGAATTGCACCAGGCTTTACCTCTCAAGGGATCTCGAGAAGCTTACAACCCTCACCAGGCAGTGTACCTGATCGTTGTAGTATAGTATAGTGACAAGTACCGAGGGATTGATCATTCAGCTAGGAATAATGTAGCTAGGATTAGAAAACCTAAATACTAGTTCTAGAGATGAGGGATGATTATTTTTGTATTTTTATATTTTTAGAAAGCAAGTAAAAATTTCGGGTTTGAAGGATTTGGTCGGAATTAGTTGCTAGTCAACTAACCCAATACTAAAGATGCAATCAAAATAAAATACTAGAAATGAAAATAAACTAAATTAAACTAAGGTTGTGAGCAATAAGTGGAGAAATTGTGTTTACTTAGATTTCACTACTCCCTAGATATCTTTTACACGTTAATTACTTGTTATAGTTGCGTGGATGACGGATTGTATTCCTTAATACCATTCATGGGGTGGCGCACTTAATTCCCCAATCCTATGAGTGCCTACTTCACTCCTATGTCGAGCCGGCTAAGAAGCTCCTAACATGGGATCATTAGAATTTACTCATGCATTAAATACAACCATTAAAACCTAGTACACGTCAGTTCATGTTTCCTAAGACGTTCAAGCATGTTACCATTTGGAGATCTGCTAGTTTTCTTAAGCCTAACATCGAAATCATTCATCCAATACAACCATAAACAAGTAATCAACACATAATCAACATCTAGGTTTCATTAGATCTAAGCAAACACAAGATAGATCTAGCCTAGCATGATGGAATTAAGACAAGAACAAGATATAGACAACCAACACATAGACATATTGATTGAATTAGAAGAACACTTATCTCAATTACACATGAAAGGGTTCAAGGGCTGAAAACCCTTGAAAAACCTGTAAAATTCGTAATAGGTTCGGCTTTAGGGTTTCTCCAAAACTTCTCTCTTTATGAATGAAAATTAGAAAACTATATATAGGAAATTGAGGCTGACGGCGTCAAGACCAAATAGGTGACGCCGTCATCTCGCCGCCAAAATACTTCTCGGACTGCCTTGATCTACATCTGACGCCGTCATGTGTTAGGGTCTTCCAGGCCGTCATGTGTTTTACTCTTGACGCTCTACTTGTGACGCCTTCATGTTTGTACTGGGCCGTTATGCAATTTAATCTTGACGCCGTCAGGATGTTGCTCTTGACGCCGTCACCTACTGTTCCCAGCAAGGAAAATTAAGACTTTGGCGTTTTCTTCACTTTTATGCTCCAAAAACGTCCGAATTGCTTCCTTTTCCAGATTTCACTCCCAAAGTACCTAAAATCACAAAAGGAAATATTTAGGGCAATATTCGATCAAATAAATTCAATTTCGGGCTTAAATGACCCCCTAAAAGTGGTTCATTTTTCGCCTCATCAGATACCATGGAAAATATGATGCTGATGAAGAGTACTTTGACAGATGACAGATAGAAGAAAAAGAAATAAAGAAACAATCTCACTGAATAATTAAAGATTTGAAGATTGAAGATAACAAAGAAACTTGAAATCAAGCAAGTAGAGTTCAAGTTAGGGGAGGATTGTTGGGATATAAAATATCAAAGTACTTCTGGATGTCAAAGTACTGTTGCATGAAGAATAAACTCAAAGTACTTCTGAAGAATAAAGTCAAAGTACTGCTGCTATTGCTGAATGCTTAATGTACTTCGAAGGAAACAAGGATTAATGTGCAATATTAGATAAGGATTAATGTGTAATATTAAACAAATATTCTAGAATTAGTTAGGGATAATGACTTGTCGTTCAAGGATTACATGTTGTAAACCGACTTAAGGTTATCTATATAAAGAGCCTTAAGAGGTATTAGTCGATATAAGTTTTACAAGTCTTAGATACGTTTAGAAGTCGATCAAAGTTAATAGTTAGGGATTGTTAGTGAATCTGTGTAACAAAGCAGGTTCAAAGTTTGATTAATATAAAAGTTCTTCTTAAGCTTTGTGTTAGTAGATTCCGCATACTTTACAAGGTAAAACAGTGTTTCAATATTAATAGTGTTGAGTTTACTCAATATTGTTAAACCTTTACAAGCTATAAAGTAGTTTGGTTAGAGTATATCGATCCAACACCAATTGATAATCACTTGTTATAAATATTGATATTGGATAATCGCCTCTGCGATTTATGACACATTGCATAACATAAACAAAAAAAAGGGTAAAAGGCATTAAAGTAATACATTATCATATATGATAAAGTAAAAATAGTAATAAGCCTAGAGTAAAATCATATGTGATTTTAGATAATATAACATATGATATACTCTTGTTTATAAGGTATCATATATGATAAATCAAAAAGTAATAAACCAAGTGAAAAATCATATATGATTTCGGAGAACTATCATATATGATAATACACTTAAAAAATTTGCTTCAGAATTATCATATGTGATAAGTGAAATGAAAGTAACCAAAACTCTTGAACACAATCATGATATACTCTTGTTTATAAGGTATCATATATGATAAATCAAAAAGTAATAAACCAAGTGTAAAATCATATATGATTTCGGAGAATTGTCATATATGATAACACACTTAAAAAACTTGCTTCTGAATTATCATATGTGATAACTGAAATGAAAGTAACCAAAACTCTTGAACATAATCATCAACAATCTGTTTCATATAAAAACTCATTAATAATCAAACAATCATGTCTAAGTCTGTTACTCAAATTTCTTCAACACAATCCGACAAACATAAAAATAATCAAAGACACTAAAAAAAATATGCGGACGATTTATGTTGAAATTCATGGTTGATCCAAGACCTCTCCTCTTGTAACTTCTGATTGATCCAAATCCCCTTCTCTTGTAACTTCTACTTGAACCAACTCGGCCTCTTCTGCAAACTTTTTTGGGCACGTCAGCTTTTTGTGACCATCTGTCTCTCCACATAGTGAACATGCATTCCTGTTCTTTGAATTATTTTCAAGAGATTGCTCTTTTCCTCCTTTTATGCGCAACTTCTTACGGCCATTGGGGTTACCAACAAATGGATTGTCAGCGGTTTTTACAGCCGGCTTCGGGACTCCAACAAGTTCCTCCAAATTATCAGCCTTGTTCTTAAAAGGAGGATTTGGACAATCAGCCTCAACATCAATCTTTAGCAACCTCAATTTCTCAACAAAATCAGACAAACTTGGCTCGTCTTTACTCAAAATATGGACACAGTGATCAACAATGGAACTCACCTCATTTGCATAATTCTCAACAATCTCATTCTTTTCGCCATATCTGTTCCTTTTGTTCCTCAAAACAGCAGGTATAAGATTCTTTGTCCAACGCCTCAATATGTATTGACTTGGAATCACTTCAATATTGGCGTTCTTAAACACACAAAAAACATGCCTGCATAATATTCCAACTCGAAGAAAAAGCTGACAGGAACATACAACTGATCAATCCTCTTGGTTACGCAACACCTTAATGGGCAAAAAAGAGAGAAGATAGTAAAAAAATCATATATGATAAAACAAAAGAAATAAGGTAGTAAAAAATCATATATGATAAAAAAAATGAACAATATTTTTTAAGAAGCTAACATACCTTATATAATCCATCAACTCTATAAAACAGGTTAACTGGTTGTTCTTCTTCAACTTTATCATTATCCTTACCTTTATCCTTAACTCTCTACCTAGCTTTCTCTCTCAAATTAGCTTTCTTTTTCTCCATTAGTGCATCAACAAATTTTGTTTCTCTAATAACAGAGACCTCAGATCCTTCAACCAAGCTTTTGGTTTCTATTTGACAATACCATGTGCCTGCAAATATCTCTGCTTGAACCAGCTCGAACAGAGGACGAGTATAAACCTTCGAAGCATGACGTTCAATCTTAATATAGGTTCTAAACTTCGGAACAGAATCAATAGTCTTATGATCAAGCCTCTCTTGTATATGCCTCTGCTTTTCCATTGCCGTCTCAAAACAATTCATAAAATTCATAAGAGTGGAAACTTGATTCGTAAAATGAGAGAAAATGGAGTTCTCACTCTCAGATCTAGACGTCATCCTCATCAAACCACACAAGGGGGAATCAATAAAATAAGCATGAATCCAACACGAATGTATATTAAACATCTTTGTTAACCACTTATGATTCTGCAAACTAAACTCCTCCAATAACTTTGACCATCTATCCTCAAACTCCAATAACAAATTATTTGAAAAAAGGTACAAATTATCATATGTGATAAATCAATAAGAAATACACAGAGAATCAAGTATCACATATGATAAACAAGAAGGCAGAAAAATACCTTTCCAAGGAGCTTTTGAGTAATATGCCACATGCAAAGTCTGTGTTTAGAACCTGCAAACTCAGCTTCAATGGCATTTCTCATAGCCCCATCCTGATCAGTAACAACAATATTTGGAGCCCTACCAAACACTTTTATGAACGCTTTCAGCAACCAAATATACGAAGATGTAGTTTCATTCTTCAACAAGTCTGCTGCAACTGTCACACACCTCCGATGATTATCTATGGCTGTAAAGAAAACAAAAATAATTAAAATAACAGATTAAACAATAAAATACAAATAATACCATCAAAATCTCATATTGAACATAAAAATACTTACTTGTTTATTCTGTAAGTAGCATCAAATGAAACAACATCACAAAACTCTCTATAGTTGTACTTAGAAACTTCATCAGCCCAAAAAAATAGCCGCAAGCTCAGCATTTTCAACCAAATAATCAAACGAAAAATCCGGCACATGCTTCTTCCTATTCTCCATCTTAGATATAAGCATTTGTGCATCACTATCGCCTATGTAGCAGTTCACACCCCTAAAAAAGTTCTTAAAATCAACAGTCGTACCATGAACAAGTAAATAAGAACCCTTCAAACCGGTGATGCATAGGGATTGCACCAGGCTTTACCTCTCAAGGGATCTTGATAAGCTTACAACCCCCACCAGGCAGTGTACCTGATCGATGTAGTATAGTATAATGACAAGTACCGGGGGATTGATCGTTCAGCTAGGAATAGTGTCGCTAGGATTAGAAAACCTAAAGACTAGGTCTAGAGATGAGGGATGATTCTTTTTGTATTTTTATATTTTTTAGAAAGCAAATTAAAATCTCGGGTTTGAAAGATTTGAGCGGAATTAGTTGCTAATCAACTAACCCAATACTAAGATGCAATCAAAATAAAATACTAGAAATGAAAATAAACTGTATTAAACTAAAGTTGTGAGCAATATATGGGAGAAATGTGTTTACTTAGATTTCACTACTCCCTAGATATCTTTTACACGTTAATTACTTGTTATAGTTTCGTGGATGACGGATTGTATTCCTTAAAACCATTCATGGGGTGGTGTACATACTTCCCCAATCCTATGAGTGCCTACTTCACTCCTATGTCGAGCCGGCTAAGAAGCTCCTAACATGGGATCATTAGAATTTACTCATGCATTAAATACAACCAATAAAGCCTAGTACACATCGGTTCATGTTTCCTAAGACGTTCAAGCATGTTACACAATGGAGATCTGCCAGTTTTCTTAAGCCTAATATTGAAATCATTCATCCAATACAACCATAAACAAGTAATCAACACATAATTAACATCTAGGTTTCATTAGATCTAAGCAAACATAAGATAGATCTAGCCTAGCATGTTGAAATCAAGACAAGCACAAGATATAGACAACCAACACATAGACATATTGATTGAATTAAAGAGAAGACTTATCTTAATAGCACATGAAAGGGTTCAAGGGGTAAAAACCCTTGAATTTACTGTAAAATATGAGCTAGGGTTCACAAAGTTCGGCCCTAGGGTTTCTCCACACAAGTTCCTCTTTATGAATGAAAAATAGAAAACTATATATAGATTTTAGAAGGTGACGGCGTCAAGAACAAATGTCTGACGCCGTCATCTCGCCACCAAATAGTTCCTCGGACTGCCTAGATCTGGATCTGACGCCGTCATGTGTACACCTTATGCAGGCCGTCATGATTTTAACTCTTGACGCTCTACTTGTGACGCCTTCAGGTTTCTTCTGGGTCGTCATGGACTTTACTCTTGACGTCGTCAGGGATTTCCTCTTGACGCCGTCATACACTGTTCTCAGCATGGAAAATTAAGTCTTTGGCGTTTTCTTCACTTTTATGCTCCAAAAACGTCTGAATTGCTTCCTTTTCCATATTTCACTCCCCAAGTACCTAAAATCACAAAAGGAACGATTTAGGGCAATATTTGATCAAATAAATTCAATTCCGGGCTTAAATGACCCCCTAAAAGTGGTTCATTTTTCGCCTCATCATATACCCTTACACTTGAGATTTGCTTCTCCTCAAGCAAATGCGCTTTTATTCTAGTCGAAATACAAGTTAGGGGTCATTTAACACTAATATAAAAGTAATTACAACAAATAATCATTCCACTAAAGACCAAAGACAAGCACGGAGGTCATACGCTAGTACCTCACAAACAGTGTTTAGATACTCACATCTCTCGGGTGTAATAAAGTATAAATTACAATATGGAAACGGAAGATATCTCTCACTACCTGTCATAGCAAAATAGATTACCATAGGCTTGGGAAAGGATCAAACCTCCACCACATAGCGTAAGCACCTAGGATAAACTATCAAAGAGGTCTTTTAAAGGGTTGTAACGTTAGGTATAGGGATATGGAATATACGGTTTTGTTGGATATAGGCAGTCTTTACTGGTGGCGAGTTAACAATCTTGGTTAATTACATGTACAATGTGGCGTTGCTAAGCCAAGACTAGACTCGACTTAAGCTAATAAATGAAAAATAACAAAAACTTAAAATGAACATAGAATGAAACGGGATGGTAGTCCGTATGTTTTTTCTCTCTTCTTTTTCTATTTTTTTCTTTTCTTTTTCTTGATTCTTTTTCCATTTTTTTTTTTTTTTTTTTTTGCATGCACTCTTACCCTACCATCTAAAATAATACATCATAGGGAATAAACATTTCCCTTACACTTGAATTTTTACATACTTTACAATAAACTAATCTAATGACTCGAATTAAGAAAATCAAAACACTTGGAGTACTTTAAGATTAACGCACATATGGGGGTAATAATGATGTTCTTCCCCATTACTTCATAAAATAAGTACTTTACCCATGAGTCCCAATCGTCCCAAAACAATATGTACAAGGATATGACTCGACTTAGCAACCATGTAATCAATTAGATAATTAACTTAGGGTTTAACAAATAACAATAATGCACTAAAGATGAGTGCATACACGGAAGGCTAAGGCGATTTGGGTGTACATTTAAGTGGGGTGTAACAAATTCTTCCTTTAAGTAAAATGCTTAAAGTTAGAAACGAAAAGATAGGCTCGGAGGGGTGTACTAGGGGTTTCGTGTACTAAAATGAGTACAACGCTAATGGTGTGGGAAAAATTAGTTGACTTAACTAGCCAAGTAATATGACTTAAATGGTCAAGTAATTATGATACAGGTTTAACACAAGGGTGATCCTAATGCCTCTTATCATGTAGTAAATCCTACTACACGAATGTAGTCTCACTAGCGGTCTCGGGATGCATCACTAACGCAAGTTCTAGAATCTAAATGCTACCGGTACACTCATAAGCACTAATAGTAAATGCTTTTCCTATCAAATCTAAAGGCGAACCTCACATATTTGGGTGGAAAATTTTTCTGAATAGTACGGTTTTATGCTAGTCATACAATCTCCTATCCATGAGACGCTTGCTATGGCTAAAGTTTCACTCCTAAATGTTGTAAAAAAAATTAAATTTGGCGCTAAAATTGCACTAACAAGTATTTCTCATAGTTTTATTACACATCTACTATTAAACAAACAAACTCAAGTGAAAGTGTATCTGTAAGGTATCATCATTTTACCCTCCCCTTACACTTAGGATGAACATTGTCCCCAATGTTCAAGTAAAGAATGTAAAAGTGAATAAGTAAAACAAATGAAATCAAATACTCCCTTGATTCGCTCGGTATGGATAATAAGGTGGTCAGGTTACCTCTAAGAAAATGAACAATCAAAGCTTCCATTCCAGAATAATAATCATCTTCTTGTCATACATAACCTGTAAATCCTGAGAAAACAAACAAGGCAACCTCGCATAAAATCGGCGGGAATCTACATAAGTTACTAAATCCTAGAAAACAAAATAAGATATAATGCTTGTGGAATGATGTTTGCAGATTTCCTGGAGATTATAAAACTAATAATTCAGCAAAAACTTTAAGACTCCGTTAGAAAAACAAAACCGGTAAAATTTCCAGATTTTTACACGTGACGCCTTCAAGAGTAAACTCATGACGCCGTCAAAAGTGACCTGCAGAAATTCTTATGTTAAGTTTCCAGAAAATTTCTGGAAAAACTTGGTCCTACTTCCTGGAAAATCCTGCAAAACATCATTATGACTCGATACAAGCATTTGACTCTAACAAATAAGAATATACATGTTTATTTAATATTGTGGAGAATCATGATCGGTTTGTTTCTTAAAAACATATTTGGGGTTTCCCCTTACACTTATCTTTTGCAAAAATACCTTTTGGTGAAGTTAAGACTAGGCCAAAACAACAAAGTAAAGTATTTCCACTATTTAGTTTAGAAACATGATCTACAAACAATAAAAATAAAGCATGCATACAAAAGCAAATAACAAACAAACAAAATAAAAATCACACAAAATGAAGAATGACACCATAAGCACATTCTATTATTACTAATAAACGTAAACATAGAAAATTAAAACTATCCAAGGCCAACAGAGGTCACATCCTAAACTATTACAGCACCAATTATTTCAAATTACATAATCACCAATAAATTGTTCAGAAATAACAGATATCAAGAAAGATCACTGGAGAGGAGGACCAAAACGGTAGTCATAGCCAGGAGGGAGGTGTCCTGTATACCCGTAGGGAGGGTAGTCTGCCTCACGACCGGGGAATGGGTCAATATGCAGGTGGGGCTCGAGCTGGTCATGGGTGGAGAGGTGCTGCATCTGGTGGATGGTGTGATCATACATCCAATCAAAGCGCTGGTCAGTGGTGGTCCGCCATGCGTCCACCTGACCCATCCAAGCCCCATGGTGTGCCTGCCAGTCTCCCCAACTCATGTGTCGGTAGTAGTCAGCTGTCCCCACCTCATAACCCTCAAACTGATGTTGTTGGGGTGCTCCCTCATCATCATCATCATCCTCATCATCAGGTCCCCCTGCCTCATACCAACCATAGGCCCCATTCCCCCGCAGCATCACGATGCTCATCTGCCTGAGGGATTTAGCCTTCACTACCCTACAAGCCCCGCAGTCGCTCAAGTATCCTATGATTGGGGGAGTAAGAAGATCATAGGAACGAGCAACCCGGGTCACGAACATCCCCCCATACATCTTATCAATATCCCTCTCACCCACACTGGTCCTCAAATAGCTAGCTACCCAAAATGGGATGTTGCAGCAAACATCCGCTGAAAAGATGGTATACAGGTAGAAAAGATCTGAAGCAGTGACACGGTGAGTGGTGCCATGACGTCCCGATAAGCTGTATGTGATGCATCTGTGGACCAACCTGACCACGGGGTCCCTGATTGATGTTGCCCCAGTAGTCGAGGTGTACACCTCGTCCCCTATGGTCAGCCAAAAAGTGGTGCACCTCATATCGCTCCTCACAGTCTCCCTATGCAACAACCTCTGCATAAAACCTCCCTCGACAGCCTCCTCCCTAGCATACAAACCTATCCTCCAACCAAACTCAGTAACCGAACACGATCGAACCTCCCCTCCTAACCTAAAATAAATAGTGGTACCCCCCATGTCCGTCCTAGCCTCTGCCTGATCAAAGTGGAAGGTCGCAAAGAACTCCCTCACCAACTCACTATACACAGTCTCTCTCATCCTAAACAACCTCTCCCATTGAGGACCCGCGAACCCATCAGTGTGGATCCTCCCTAGAAACGCAGCCTCCAACCTTTGGGACCTCAGAAACTCCCAATCAATCACAGCACCAGCATCAATGTGGTGATTACAAAGTTCCGCATACTTAGTTGTAGCGGCAACATTGTCGAATTCACCCCAACTATGGACCAATTCCCCATAGTTAATCCTTTGGGACCTAGAGGAGCTGCCACGATGTTGTCGAGATCGCTTGATCATTTTCCTGGAAAAAGATAGAGTGGACGGAAACAATTAGAATGAGAATTTTATTGACTTTTATTGTCAGATACATCTGACGCCGTCAGGAAGGAGGTCCTGACGCCGTCAGACCTAGCAGAAATCGAACCATGCAATTGCGAGGGAAAAATCAATTTTCAAACTCTTAACCCATTACCCAAACGCTCCTTTAATCAGAAAACATGGGTGGGGGGTCAAAAAATCCGTGGCATGAAGGACTTTTCCTAAATTAACGCATGATTCAAGTGGGACAACATCATCAAAGGGTAACCCCTATGATTACAAATCACCAAATGGATGGCATTACGGTTTGTCAATGATGGGTCAAAAAATGGGGTTTCGGATGAAAGGGGTTTTCAAAATTGGTTGAACCTAAGGACAATTGAACAAAAAAGAGTGAGGAAAAACTACTTACCGAATGGAGATTAGTTACAGAAGATGTCGAATTGGATGATGGAGACTCGACTCGGAGGTGGTGCAGCAATTTGGGTGAGATTTGTGGGGTATGAGTTGAAAATGATGGAGTTTGGGTTATTATTACTGAGTTAGCGAGGTGACGGCGTCAAGAGTTACTATCTGACGCCGTCAGATGCCCGTATCAGGTGTAAAAAGAAGTAATTCCACATTTAGTCCCTGCACTTAGTGTGAATAGCTAAACACAAGTAAAAACCATGAGTAGCTACTCCATTAGTGAAGTCCACCAGGGTCGAACGGTTCATTACTGTCACGGAAAGAGGTGTGGTCGTAGAAAGGGGTGGGTGAGGTTTTCGTTAAGTTGTAACCTTCGCGTTGGTTAACGGTGGGTACAAAGAGGTGTTGTTCCATGGAGGGTCTCAAAGCTGTGGTGTTTTTGAGGTGCAACCTCTTCACACCGGGTTTAAAACCAAAAGAACGTCTCTTGTACAAATTTGGGAGCGTGGTTCGCAAGCATCCAACAAAAATGTTATGAAATTGCGAATTCTTCTCTTCCTGAGGATGCTCGCAAAAGTAGGAGGTGATTGACAGTGAAACACTTGGGGAAGATTTCTCGTTATCCTCTTGGTCAAACACCAAAGGAGTTGAAACCTCGAAGACTTTTTTGATTTTTCTTGGTGCGTATTTTTCCTTAATCTTCTCTTTGATCCTTGATATGAATTTGTCTGCTAAATCCATAAAAGCATTGCGAGTACTTTCCATGCGTGCTTCTAGGTGCTGAATTTGTTTTTCCTGATTATTCATGAAGGTTACCATTATCCCTTCAAACTCCTCTTGTCGTGAACGTTTAGGAAGATTATGGTTGATAACCGCATTCCTACGTGAATTAGGAATCCACACGGTTTCAGCAGCAGGTTTCTCAACTCTCATTAATTCTTTTACCTACTTCTCGATACTTCCTAATAACTGCTCTTGGGTGGCGTGTGCGTAATCAAGTTTTCCCTTGCTTGAAAACATCAGGTCCTCCCATCCTTCTTCTTCATATTGTGCCAACCCCTCAAGAACTTTCCAGCATTCGTCAATGCTAAGTCTGTTTAGCCTGCCCTTGGCTGCGTAATCTATAGCTCTCCTTGTTTGATAGTTAACTTTATCGTAAAAGATTTGAATCTGGAGCCATGGTTCAATGCCATGATGAGGGACTTTTCGGAGCAGGTCTTTATATCGAGTCCATGCTTCGTAAAAGGTTTCATTTTGACGTTGTTGGAACATCAAGATGTCATTTCTAAGCTTGGTAGTTCTCCCCGGTGGGAAAAATTGAGCAAGGAAATGAGTGGTGAGATCATCCCATGTGGTGATGGATCCCGCGGGTAAACATTCAAGCCATTGACTAGCTTGATCACGTAGAGAGAATTGGAATAGGCGTAATCGGGTTGTCTCTCTAGTTGCAACATCTAGGTCTATGTAATCTACGATTTTAAGGAAGTCCTTGAGATGTTGATTTGGATCTTCGGAACGAAGTCCATGGAATGCACATCCGCTTTGCACCAACCGGATGGTGTCGGATCGCAAGAGGGTCACATTGGCTCCGGTGAGCTCAATGGTGTTTCGATAGCCTTGGTGGCTAGGTCGGGAATACTCTCCTAAGGTTCGGGGCCTAAGAGGTTCTAGTGGTGGGTTTTGTTGTGGTGGGATGACGGGTTCAAAGATGTTCCCATCGTCCATGATGTCGGGTGGTGAAAAGTTACGAACAAAAACACAAAGAATTAAGATAGACTAAAGAGAACCTAAAAATAAAAAAAATAAAATCTTACTAGAAAGGAATCTAGCAAGTAGACCTAATAAAAAGATATTCTAACCTAGACAATAACTATTCCCCGGCTGCGGCGCCAAAAACCTGATGCGTAGGGATTGCACCAGGCTTTACCTCTCAAGGGATCTTGAGAAGCTTACAACCCCCACCAGGCAGTGTACCTGATCGATGTAGTATAGTATAATGACAAGTACCGGGGGATTGATCGTTCAGCTAGGAATAGTGTCGCTAGGATTAGAAAACCTAAATACTAGGTCTAGAGATGAGGGATGATTCTTTTTGTATTTTTATATTTTTTAGAAAGCAAATTAAAATCTCGGGTTTGAAAGATTTGGGCGGAATCAGTTGCTAATCAACTAACCCAATACTAAGATACAATCAAAATAAAATACTAGAAATAAAAATAAACTATATTAAACTAAAGTTGTGAGCAATATATGGGAGAAATGTGTTTACTAAGATTTCACTACTCCCTAGATATCTTTTACACGTTAATTACTTGTTATAGTTGCGTGGATGACGGATTGTATTCCTTAATACCATTCATGGGGTGGCATACTTACTTCCCCAATCCTATGAGTGCCTACTTCACTCCTATGTCGAGCCGGCTAAGAAGCTCCTAACATGGGATCATTAGAATTTACTCATGCATTAAATACAACCAATAAAACCTAGTACACATCGGTTCATGTTTCTTAAGACGTTCAAGCATGTTACACAATGGAGATCTGCCAGTTTTCTTAAGCCTAACATTGAAATCATTCATCCAATACAACCATAAACAAGTAATCAACACATAATTAACATCTAAGTTTCATTAGATCTAAGCAAACACAAGATAGATCTAGCCTAGCATGTTGAAATCAAGACAAGCACAAGATATAGACAACCAACACATAGACATATTGATTGAATTAAAGAGAAGACTTATCTTAATAGCACATGAAAGGATTCAAGGGGTAAAAACCCTTGAATTTACTGTAAAATACGAGCTAGGGTTCACAAAGTTCGGCCCTAGGGTTTCTCCACACAAGTTCCTCTTTATGAATGAAAAATAGAAAACTATATATAGATTTTAGAAGGTGACGGCGTCAAGAACAAATGTCTGACGCCGTCATCTCGCCGCCAAATAGTTCCTCGGACTGCCTAGATCTGGATCTGACGCCGTCATGTGTACACCTTATGCAGGCCGTCATGATTTTAACTCTTGACGCTCTACTTGTGACGCCTTTAGGTTTCTTCTGGGTCGTCATGGACTTTACTCTTGATGCCGTCATACACTATTCTTAGCATGGAAAATTAAGTCTTTGGCGTTTTCTTCACTTTTATGCTCCAAAAACGTCCGAATTGCTTCCTTTTCCAGATTTCACTCCCCAAGTACCTAAAATCACAAAAGGAACGATTTAGGGCAATATTTGATCAAATAAATTCAATTCCGGGCTTAAATGGCCCCCTAAAAGTGGTTTATTTTTCGTCTCATCAACCGGTTAAGATGTGATGAGCTTTCGTTGCGCCTATATTTACACCAGCAGCCTTAACAATAAACAATTGCTCAGAATAGGTTAACTGCCTCTCAGTCTTCGACAAATGCTTATACTCTTCACGTTCAAGCTCGTGATTATGAATAATGTCAAATACATTCAACTTGTACTTTGAAGTACCAGGAATCAAATCAAATATAACACGTGCTTTGCAGCCTGTGATATGCAGGTTCAAACTTCTAACCTGCTTGTCACTATTCTCTAAGTCTAACGTGTCTACATGAATTCCCTTGGGACAACCTTCCCTATTACACACTAAATACTTTTGTTTCACAGTACCATTCCTCAACCCTTTATGGCATGACTTCCGAACCACAAACCCTGCTCTTGCAGCATATTTCATGTACGCAGCAATGCACTCATCAATAGACTTATAAAGTTTGCCCTTAACCAATAAAACGTCCACATGAACTTTAGGAATATAATAAACAGTTCCACCAGGAGTATCAAAATTATAGTGAGTAGGAAATGATTTAGGAGTTCTCAAATGATTCAAATCTGAAAAAAAATAATAATTAAACAAAAAATAAAAACAGTGATTTACTAAAAATGAAATCATAGACACATGTTCTAATTATATCATATATATATCTCATATATGATATATCATATATCATATATGAGATATCATATATGATATAATATCTAAAATGCCTTATTCAGAGCTTAAATCTACTTACTAAGAGCTTAAAAACTGCTTGACTCAATCAAAACCTAAATAAATGGCATATTCAAAGCTTATAACAGCTTAATAACATAGCTTATTAACACTAATAAACGAATTATAGTAAAAATTAAAATAATCAAAAAGCTTACTCTTAATTGCTTCAGATAAATCACCGTGTTCATAAGCAACAATCTCCTCAACATACTTAGCTGAAACATCTTCACTAAAAACAATCTCTTCAAAAGCAGTAGAAGAATCATTAATAGCAATCTCTTCAGAAGTAGTAGAAGAATCCATAAAACCTGCATATCAGATGAAAAAAAAATGAATAAGTTAGCTTATAATTAAGCTTATAGAAATAGAGAGCTTACAATTAAGCTTAGAAATAAGCTTAAATAAAAATAAACGATAAAAAATTAGGGTTAGCTGATGTATGAGATGAAGAATGAGCTAAATTAATGAATTGAAAAGCAAAAAATAGGGTTTGTTGAAGAACGGGATGAAGGAGGTGGTTGGTTAAAGGAAGCGGTTAGATGAGAGAGAAGAAAGAATCGCACACTTTGTGTGCGTGAAAAAAATGACACATTAATTTAGATGGGAGTAAAAAATATAATTTATAGAGTACAAAAATACCCTTGTAGTGTAAATGTTAAATTTAATCTCAGCCACTAGATCAAAATGAATGAAAGGTGATGATTGATCCCTTGGTATGTAAATAATGTTTAGTCCTCAAATGATCTTATATCATTCTTTATACCCTTTAATCTTCTTAACTCAAAAAATGTCTCAAAAAACTCGCAAAACCAAAATACCACAAATCCGAGATGGAGAAAGAAATCAAGGCGAAACAATGCTAGAGATGAAGAAATTTTGTTGTATCACACTCTTGATTACCATTTGACCGGAAGACAATGAGAAACGATACTGGAGACGAAGAAAGAAACCAAACATAATTTATAATTTAGACTATTAATTTATGTTTTTAATTTTATTATAGGAATAATGCTTTTTATTTTATTTGAATTATAAATTTAATATTTTTTAATTATTAATGAAATTTTAATTTAGTGTTTAAAAATTGTAAATAAAATAATAATAATAAATAAATAAAATAAAAACATAAAAGTTGGTTGTCTTATTATATTAAGTTAATAGTGAAGTTGGCTGTAGAGAAATAAAACTGATATGACGCTGAAGCGGCATTGATGAATACAATTCTTAGTGGTCTATTATTACATCTGGCGCAACTAGCTATGCCACTTGACTCGATGTATTGTATCCAAAATTTTGTTAATAATGAAATATTTCGATTACTTTACAGGGTTTAAACTTACAAATCAAACTATGTAAATTCCTTTCTTTTTCAGGATATTTTTATGGCCATTTCAAGATTGTTTATAAATTGAATTAGCCATAAGCTTTTGCCACTAGCTCACCAACAAGTGATTGTCAATAATGAAAATCCTTGTAAGAGCATTCATGTGCGGTAACAGAAAAGGTGTTACAATATGGTGTATTTTCACATTCGTGTAGCACCGTTGTTTTGAAAACCGAACCGAACTAGCCAGTTTAACTAGTTATCAGGACCAGGGGTCCAACTATTTTCAAAACCTGGGAAACCTTATGTAGTTGAACTGACACAGAAAAACGACCAAAATTCAAAACCCGTAAACCGGTTAACGTTTTTTTCCTTTTATTTATTTATTTTTTGATTATTTGAAAATTTTATGTTTGTGTTTTGATTTGGTAATACTTAAAATGTTGATTTCTGCATGTCTGGAGTACGCTTCTTAGGTGGTTGTTGTTGTCGCCGTAGTCGTTTATTGTCTACATGTGCGCTGTGATGTTTTCAAAACTAACCAACTGGTTCAACTGGTCGGTCTGACCGGTTAAATCAAGAACCTGTAGGCCAACCAATTCGCTTGTTGGTTCGGTTTTCACAACGTTACATAAGAATGGTGATATCAAGGACGGAGCTTCCTTAGGGCAGGAAGGGGTCCTGGCCCCCCTAAGATGATGTTGTCTTCTAGTGACTAGTTTTGGTAGTATCACTAAAATTAATATAAAAATATGCATTGTTGGCCTCTTCAAATTGTGAAACAAACAATCAAACCTCAATATAAATGTCAAAGTTAAAATAATACCAACAACAAAGGAGTGCATGCTTCTTTTTTCCTTCCAATGCATGTATCATATTAAGTTTGCTCTTTAATTTCACTGGTACTACAAGAAAGGTGCACTAAATAATTTTTTTTTCTGAAATAGTTTCGGCCCCTATCAAACCGCTCAAGCTCCGTCCCGGTGATATCACTAAACATAATTTTACTTACAAAGTATTTCATTATATAGCTAGTCTAAGTGCCTGTTGTAGAGTAATTTTTTACCTATAATTCCAAGAATAACATTGAGGTCGGTGTGGTAACTTTAGTGTTTATCGCATGATAACACAAAAAAGTGGTACCATAGGCGTGCTTAAGCAATTATCTAGTTAACTTTGGTTTGAAGTTAAAAGAAAGAGAATTTACAACTCAGTGGTATAGATGAAAGTGACTTTGTTAGCGATATGAGATTCTTTGACAACTTGAGGCATTCAAAAGTAACTCGAATAATGTTAAAGAGTGAAAGATATCACACAACGTGTTGTCCACACAATCGATCAAGTTTTGCTAGCCTTGTTATGAACTGTTTTTTATGTTGTCGACAACTTTTGACTAACAAGTATAGTTTTCTGATGAAAGTTTGTAGTTTTATCACTATATATACTTGTGGAATATAGTTAGTAATATTCACACATACTCAAAAATAGTTTGACGTTGAGATAAGTTGAAACTTATGGGTATGTTTGGCAAAACTAACTGTAAGCTATTAACTGTAAGTTGTAAGCTGTAAACTATAAAGTTGTTAACATGAGCTATAAGTTGTGTGTGTGTGTATATATATATATATATATATATATATATATATATATATATATATATATATATATAATAAAAGTGTTTGGTAAATTAGTTGTTAAATGTAATTATAAGATGTAAATTGACATAAAATGACATATTTATAATTGTAAACAAATGTTTGTAGGGTATATCAGTAATTTAAAATTTTAACAGCTCTAAAATTTTAAAAAGTTTCATAAATCAGCTTTTCATTTATAAGCTATTTGTTTGAAATAAAAGCTAAAAGTTAATGTGTCCAAACAGAGCTATTTATTTTAGATGAGATTATTTTTGTAACAAAAAACTAACAGCTCTCCAAAAAGCTCTTACCAAACAGACCCTATGTAGAACTTTGTATACAAAGTTTTGTTACTCTATAAGGAATTAAAAAACTGTTTGCAACATTGTTAAGAGTAATCCTTTTTGTATTTTAGTTCAAAAAAGATTACACATAATACATTTTAGAGGTATTTTGGGCAAAGTTATTATTGGAGCATGTAAATTCTTAGAGTTCACTTCTAGAGCATCAATTTGAGAAGAAATGTATTACTCTAACATATACTTCATCAAATTTCCAACAGAAAATAGGTACTAGTCAACTAATTTTAAAAAAAATTAAAAAAATAATAATAAAGCGAGTAAAGTATTTTACTGTCAATGTTACGTTTACAACTCTGCTATTATTAGGTTGCCATCTCATAACACAACAATAACTAAAACACCCTCGTTACATACCCATATGGGTCTCATAACACTACCACAAAAAAATACCCCACTCACTCAAAGAAAACTAACGACAATTAATGGCCTGACGAAGTGACGAACGGCAAGGAATGGGTACAATTTGGTGGCGACATTGGGCTAAAAAAAGCGCTATGGCGTGCCAAACACTATTCACTCTTAATAGCGTCCACAATAAGCATCAGCAAGGATAAGTAAGTATGTATAGTGTTGTCATAAAAGGCTCAACTCCTTATAGTACTTGAATCGACGTTGGCATTGGCAAGGAGGATTAGCTTGGCATAAGGCCGAGCATCGGTCCTGGACCGGACCAATCAAGACCGAAACCGAGTACCAGACCGAATGTAGTCGGTCCTATCCGGTCTCGGTTGGTATGTCAGTCAGTCTGGTCCAACAAGGCAAAATAGTCGGTTTATGGTCCGTCCGGACCGGACCGACCAAGACCGAGACCGAATTAGCCTAAAAGTCGAGACCGAGGACCGGACCGAATGTGGTCGGTTCGGTCCAGTCTGGTCTCAGTCTGTCCGGTCCGTTCGGATGGGTTGCTCAGCCATTGGCAACACCAATCTCTTTCATTTTTCTTAAATTTTTTTATTATATTTTAACGAAAGAGATCTAATGAAAAGAAAATTTTAAATAAGAAGAGCGAGAAGAATATTTCTAACCACATTTTTAAATAAGAATAAAAAATTTAATGATAGATACATCTATTTTTGTAAGTGCATATAAAGTGTGTCGTTGTGATTTTTTCTCATCTTTTTTGTTTTAAGTTTACTTCTCATTTGATCCTAACAGGTAAGTGTGCATAAATATATATGTTAGTGCCACGGCCATCTTGAGATTTTTGGGTGCCGTGAACCGTAATTAAACAAAGGCCTTCAAAGAAAAAAAAAATGGTGTTGTGCCAGTGATCAGACTTAATCATCAATATTAAAAAAAATAATAAATAAAAAACGCCTTGTCATAAATACTTATACGAAGACCGAGGAATGGTCTCTATATATACCAACAAGGATGGCTGCGAGCCGCCGCGTTGCGGCGGGGCGGGTGGTTTGGTAAAGGGAATTGCAACAGCTACTCAGATGTTCAAATATATTATACTAAGGCAAATTTGATACGTATTTTAGCCAAGAACGGGACAGATAGATAAACTGCAAGGTACATTGTAAACATGCATGTAACTTTGACACATACCATCATCCTAATACATTACATATTTTTTTGTGTTGGGCAGTATTACCGTTTAGTTACACTATCATATTAGGCCGACCTGCGGGGCAGGAAAACTGGTCTATATACAGATTACTTAATAAAACGGGTGCGCTGGTGTCAGTCTTGTTGCTTTGTCCTTTTTGTACTTGCACTTGGCTGTTCTTCTATATGTCATCCATCAGCAGCTGTCTGCGAGCGGAAGCCCTTGTCCTTTCAGCCTTCACAACAGACTCGTGCAGGCTTTCTTTTGACAGTTAGCAGTATCAAAAATGCACTCGACACCCACATCAACAACAGGACTAAAAGACTCATCCCGGTCCAAAACCTGTTCGCTATAGGTTGTACGCATAGCTTTGGTTTTGGTTCTCATATTGAAACAGATAACATATATACACAACACTAAAGGCCCAAAAAAACAGTAAAGGCACATAGAGCATACACGTATGACAACAGTGCTACAACTCAAAAAACATATCCAGAAGAAGCCTCATATACAGATACAAACGTAATATTGATAAAGAAATCATCGAAATATATGCAGCAACAAAGATATTACTATCAGCAGGAGCACACCATTTTACCTAGAACACTGAAACACGGAGAACACGACAGCAGTTGCACAGATGACGGCGGCAGCAGTTGCAGAAGAAATCGCTGAAGAAGATAAGTATGAGGAAAAAGGCGGTTGGATTGTGACTATCAAAGGGCAAAAAAAGGCTTAGGATCTGGGCTGGACTAACGCAGTGGACTGGGCTGCAAAAGATAATGGGTTGGGCTGCAAAGGATGACGTCAGATGGCGTCATTTGACGCTATATTAATATATATAGTAATAACCAATCGGTCATAATCTTTGCATAAAGACTCTCTTATTGGACTTTAAAAATGGCCGTATGCATATAAAGATATATTGGGCTAGTGAAAAGATTGATGTGCATTGAAAAATTTGGTGGCCCTATTTGTTGAGGCGCCAGCCCATACCACCTGACCTAAATCTGCTTAGTGGACTTATGGACACGAGTACGTAGTTATTATGAAATCACGACAAGATAAAAATGTGGTAAAATTATACTATATATTGCCGATGAAGCAGAGAGAAAAAATGGTGATATGGCACACCTTTTAAGTCGTCGGATCAACTTAATATTCAATCTAAACCGTATAAAATCAAATTAGGACTAAGTCAACTTCTTTACAAATACAGTAATTTAAAATGTTGTTGTTTTATTTTAACACATGATTAATTTGTAAAAGACTTGAAATTTTAAAATCTTTAATAAAAATGCAGATGAAAAATAAAAACTAACTCATTTCACCCTTTTTCTTGCTACATTGTCGTCGAATTCTTCTAACTTTATTTCTTTGTTAACTCGAAATTGGAACTTGTGTTTCATCTGACCCCCCTAACCACCATATTTTAAGCTTACACTTAATATCTATTTACAACATGAGAAACATTATCCGGTATACCATTTTTTATGATTATAGTACTATTCATAGTAAAATGTTATGTAGTATTAACTCATAAATAATAAATGAACAACAACTAAATTGTAAAATCACAATGATGTTTAACTATAAGAAAGAAAGATAATTGTACTAATAAATTATATGTTGAATTATGTACGCTGCGCATAATACAATTTGGATTGTTACTGTATTATAATTATTACTAATGGGAATATCTTATGATTACTATTTTCCTTTTCAGTTCCCACGTAGTTATAGGTATAGCTTTACATATTCATGTATGCAAGGAGAACCTAAATGTAGTAATGTTTACATTACGTTTTCACATTTATTCTACTCTTAATGAAGCTTATTCATAATATCATTTTACTATAGCAAAAAGGTAAAACGGGGTGTAGAATCATGTAATTGTATACAAATGTTTGGCGTATATCGTGCTATATTGGGTGCAATACATATGTTGCATACCTGTAAACCCATGTTAAGTTTTATTATAAATGCTCATTGGGGAGTTTTCTTGATGAACGGATACATGATTAATCCGGCTAATATGTAAGCGAAAAATCTTCATATGCGTACTACAAAGGGGACAAAACGTACTCTCTTTCTACAGTTTGTCATGTTTAACATTGTTTGCATATTCTTGGATATGTTGTCGATCGATTCAAAGGCAAAAAACAAAAGGGTCATTCTAATTAACAAACAAAAAAAGTTAAATTTATGGGCTTGAACTACATAATATTATCGTGGTTTATTGTAAGTGTGTGTCGTGCATGATACTTTAATAAGTTTTCAAAGAAAAAAAAAGTTTATATTAGACTATCTAACTTTCTTTTCCTCTTATTATATATGCAGCGAATTATGCTACAAACAATCATGTTCGTGTACTACAATATGACATTAATATGTTAGATAATTTATCTTTTTAACTGTATACATTTATACACTATGTAACTTATACAAACTGTTGATATTGTTGATCAACAATCCTAGTTACTAGCACGGAATGACTACGATCTTGAAGCAACCACACACCAGCAGTTTATATATATATATATATATATATATATATATATATATATATATATATATATATATATATATATATATATATATATATATATATATATATATATATATATATATATATCGACAGAAAAGAAGAACGATGCACAAGTAAGTACCCTTAATCGATTGTTAGATTAAGTATGAAAGAATGCGTACATAACTCGTTCCCCCCACCTCCTTTTATAGAGATGAGGGGGAGGGTAAACCGACTCTAACAATGAGTCCTAATGTCGGCTGTGATAACAGGTTGGGCTTGGGACACAAGCTAACCCAACGACCTTACTTGACTAAGAATACGAAACGGACACTTAACACCCTAGACATAGATAGAAGCTAAATAAAGACTAAATATAACAATTTCCACCTTAGGCTTTATATTAGCCTATACCGACCCTCAACAACTCCAAGCAGTGTTGTAACTTCCGTCCAGGTACCACCTTCGTCAAGGCATCCGCAGCATTGTGTTCAGTACCCACCTTCAGAACTTCAACCGTCTTTGCTTCCAAGACTTCTCTGATAAAGTGGTAACGCACATTGATGTGCTTAGTCCTTTCATGAAAAACATGATTCCGTGATAAGTGAATCGCACCCTGATTATCACAATTAACTGCCACAGTGTTAAGCTCCACGCCCAACTCTTCCAAGAGTCCCCTTAGCCAAATAGCTTCCTTCACAGCCTCCGTAAGGGCCATATACTCCGCCTCTGTAGTTGAAAGAGCCACCACGTGTTGTAGCGTTGCCTTCCAGCTTACAACACATCCCTGTACTAAAAATGCGTAACCTGTGATCGACCTACCTTTATCCGGATCCTTAGCGTAGTCTGAATCAACAAAACTTGTTACGTCCACATGGTTGCTACGATCTGTCCCATACACCAAACTCACGTTTGTAGTACCCCGCAAATATTTCAAAATCCACTTCACTGCTTCCCAATGCTTTTTACCTGGATTCGCCAAATATCTGCTAACAACACTTACCGCATACGCTATGTCTGGTCTCGTGCACACCATCAAGTACATTAAGCTCCCAACCGCATTTGCATATGGCACCCTACTCATCCTTTCAACATCACAATCCCTAACCGGACAATCCTTCAACGACAGCTTGAAGTGCCCACCCAATGGCATCTTAACCGATTTCCCATTGTCTATTCTATAATTATTTAAAATCTTAGAAACATACCTGGATTGTGACACCCTCAGAATCTTGCGACTCCGATCCCTGATGATCTCCATACCAAGAATCTTCTTTGCTTCCCCGAGCTCTTTCATGTCAAACTCCTTTTTAAGCAAAGACTTGATAGACCCAATTGCTTTTACAAGCAATCAGCATATCGTCTACATATAACAGTAGATAGATATACTCACCTGGTGCATAACTCCTGTAATATACGCAGCTGTCGTAACTGCTACGCTTGAATCCGTTGCTCAGAATGTACTCATCAAACCTCTTATACCATTGCCTAGGTGACTGCTTCAAACCATAAAGGGATTTCTTTAACAAACATACCTTGTTACCTTGTTCATAACCCGGTGGCTGCTTCATGTAGATCACTTCTTCAAGATTCCCATGTAAAAATGCCGTCTTTACATCAAGCTGCTCTAGCTCATAATCTCTACACGCAGTCAATGCAAGTATAACCCGAATAGATGTGTGTCGAACTACCGGCGAAAATACTTCATTATAGTCAATACCTGCCCTTTGAGTGTATCCACGAGCCACCAACCTTGCCTTGTGCCTAGGCTTTTGAACCCCTTCAATCCCTTCCTTTATTTTGAACAGCCATTTGTAGCTCACTAGCTTTTGCCCAACTGGATGATCCACTAACTCATAGGTCTCATTCTTCTTCAGAGAATCCACCTCTTCATCCATAGCAGCTTTCCACTTAAATCTATCTTTACAAGTAACTGCCTCCTGGTATGTCAATGGTTCATGAGTATCTTCTTCCTCTGCTGCAGCAAACGCGTAAGCAGCCATATTACTCTCATCCCGAAACCTCAAAGGTTTCGTTCTTGTCCTTGGCTCTCTATCCCGAACCAACTGATAATCTGTGAGATCCGGTGTTTGATCATGATCCTGATCCCCTGCATCTTCATCATCGCCATCTTCCTGACCATCAATCAGATCTTCCTCAAGCGAATGATTATTTAACCTCTGCAGTTCCACCTCAACTTGTAATTCCTCAACAGACTTATCAGTACCTGCACCAGAATCCTTCAATGTGTCTTTATACATGACACTTTCATTGAAGACCACGTTCCTGCTAGTGACTATTTTAGGTGATTCATTATCAAGCCTATATATCCTGTACCCCTTCACACCTTCAGGATACCCCAAAAGAACGCATTTTACCGCTCTCGGCTTGAGCTTACCTTGTTTAACGTGTGAATATGCGACACAGCCGAAAATCCTCAACATCCCATAATCACATGGATGTCCCGACCACATCTCCATAGGTGTCTTTTTCTCAATCGCTGTCGATGGTGACCTATTTATAAGATATGCAGCCGTACATGTCGCTTCCGCCCAGAAGGTCTTGGGCAATCCAGACTGAATTAATAAATAGCGTACCTTATCCATGAGAGTTCTGTTCATCTGTTCTGCTAATCCATTCTGCTGCGGCGTCCCGGCAACTGTCAAATGTCTAGCAATCCCACTCTCAGTACATAGCTGCTCAAACTCCCGGTTACAGAACTCAAGACCATTATCCGTTCTAAGCTTCTTAACCGTCCTCCCAGTCTGGTTCTCTACTAACTGCTTCCACTCTTTGAACTTTCCAAATGCTTCGTGTTTGAACCTGAGAATATAAACCCATACCCTCCTGGAATAATCATCAACAATAGATAAGAAGTACCTCTTACCTCCCAATGATTCCACCTGAGATGGACCCCATAAGTCTGAATGAACATAGTCTATCACTCCCTGAGTAGTGTTCCTTCGTACACCAAAACTGACTCGATGTGACTTTCCCAGAACACAATTCTCACAAAAATCGAGCTTACCTAGACTTTTCTTGCCAAACAGCTCTTGCTTTTCCAGCACCTGTAGTCCCGCCTCACTGCTATGTCCCAGTCTTTTGTGCCAAACTTGCGCAAGACTATCTTTTTCTTCAACACTAGCATTAAGCTCACCTTCCACTGCATGGCCATCCAAAGAGTATACGCAATTATCCCTTCGAGTTCCAGATAAAATAACCCTAGAATCATTAATCACCTTGATTTTGCCCGACTGCATTTTTACGGTGTATCCCTCTTTTTCAAGAGTTCCCAGCGATATCAAGTTTCTTTTCAATTCAGGAATATACCTGACATTGTGTAACACAAAACTTGACCCATTTTTTAGTTGTACCCTTACTTTGCCAATACCTCTGATCTTGCACTCCCTGTTGTCACCCAACAGTACCCTGCCCCCATCGCATTCCAGAAAATCAAAAAATATATCTAACCTCGGTGTCATGTGATAAGAACTTCTTGAATCCATGATCCAATCTAGCAGAGCCTCTGCACTCATCACCATCATCACCTCAGAACGGTCATAAATCGAACCACTGGAGCTTGGCTGATCTTCTTTCTTGACGAAACTATTTGACTTCTTGCGATTATTCTTTGGACAGTTTCTTTTCAAGTGCTCCTCAGATTGGCAAATAAAGCACTTGAGTCTTCCACCTCGAGACTTCGATCTTGACTTTCCCCTAGACTGATGCGAATTCCTGCGATCAGTTCTTCCCCTCACGTATAACCCTTCACCATCATCCCCCTTCGCCTTAGATCTTTCTTTGATTTCCTTTGAATTCAGTGTGGCCATCACATCCTCCAAAGTCAAAGCTTCCCGTCCATAAAGCAAGGTATCCACAAAGTGTTCGTATGATGCTGGTAAAGAAGTGAGTAATAATAAAGCAAAATCTTCATCCTCGAATTTTACCTCAATATTTGCTAAATCAAGAACGATTTTGTTGAATTCATCTATATGCTCGGAAATCGTACGTCCAGCCGGCATGTAGAATGTATACAACTTCTTCTTCAGGTACAACTTGTTGGCCAAGGACTTTGTCATGTACAAAGTCTCGAGCTTGAACCAAACCCCCGCTGCAGTCGTCTCCCCGGTAACCTCTCTCAGAACCTTGTTACTTAAACACAAAATCATGGCACTATGAGCTTTCTTGTTTAGCTCAGCTTTCGCTGTAGCATCCATATTTTCGGGTAAAACCTCCAGAGCTGCTTCACATCCATGTTGAATTAATAAAGCACGCATCTTGACTCTCCATAACCCGAAATCACCAGTTCCATCGAATTTCTCGATTTCAAACTTGGCTCCCGTCATTATTTAATCCCTTTATTAATTTGCTAAACCTTGTGAAAAAAAAAAAAAAAAAAAAACCCTCACAATCACAAACTAACAAAGTCCCTTGTGCAACAATAACTCTCTTAAAAAATAACTCTTTTGTTTAAATAAACAAAAAAGTTAAATAATCTTTAATTATCTTAACTTTTATTAAATAATAATAATAATAATAATCTTTACTATTATTATTCAATAATATTACTAATCCTCTTCTGTTGACTTTTTCCTTGCTCCGAATAAAAACAAACTGTTATCCTCTTCTTCGTTTATTCGCCGACAACAAAGAAAAAACCAGATCCAAAAAAAAAAAAAAAAAAATCAACAGAAAACCTTTGTCGATAACCCACTGAAACCTTGTCGTTCAAGAACCTGAATGACAAGCCTTTGTTGTCGATTATACCTGGTAGCCCAAACAGAAACACACCGTTCTGCTCCTTCCAGAGACCGAGCACCAAAGAAGAACCCTTCTCGATCGATCCTAGATAACCAGCGAACCCCGCAAACCGAGCTCTTGATACCACTTGTTGATATTGTCGATCAACAATCCTAGTTACTAGCACGGAATGACTACGATCTTGAAGCAACCACACACCAGCAGTTTATATATATATCGACAGAAAAGAAGAACGATGCACAAGTATGTACCCTTAATCGATTGTTAGATTAAGTATGAAAGAATGCGTACATAACTCGTTCCCCCTCACCTCCTTTTATAGAGATGAGGGGGAGGGTAAACCGACTCTAACAATGAGTCCTAATGTCGGCTGTGATAACGGGTTGGGCTTGGGACACAAGCTAACCCAACGACCTTATTTGACTAAGAATACGAAACGGACACTTAACACCCTAGACATAGATATAAGCTAAATAAAGACTAAATATAACACAAACGGTGTAATGAAAACAAGTGTACCTGTGCAACGCACGGGTATTGCACTTGTAGTTAGTGGTTATGTGCGTAGATGTTATAATACTCATTAAAAGTGTCGAGATTGTGGTCTAAAATTCAACTTCTTGTGTTTATTAAGATTGTTTTGAAAGAGTCGGATTTTTAAGATTGTTTTTTAGAGAAAAGTCCAAAATACATCCGTGTAGTTTGACCTTTGCTCGTTTTACATCTTTTTTCTTTTTTTGCACAAAAATCATCCCTGTGGTAGTAAAGTTGACACAAAACCATCCCTCCGTTATTAATATCAGTTAATGAGGACTAAAGATGCAAATTATTTTCCGTTATCTCCTAACAAGAGTTAAAATATTTGCATCGTTAGTCCTCATTGAGTTAAAATATTTGCATCGTTAGTCCTCATTGACTATATAGTTAAAATATTTGTATCGTTAGTCCTTATTAATTAAAATATTTGCATCATTAGTCCTCTTACGTTTTCGTCCGTTTTTATCCGTTTTCGTCTGTTTTTCTCATATTTTTATCAGTTTTCGTCTGTCTTTATACGTTTTCATCCATTTTTCTCATGTTTTTATCCGTTTTTCTCACATTTTTATCCGTGCTCATACACTTTTATTCGTTTTCGTTTATTATTTTACGTTTTCATCCGTTTTCTTATATTTTATCCGGTTTTATCCATTTATATATATATAAAAACGTATGAAAACTTGACATTTGATAAAAATGTTTCTGAATCGATTTTAATTCACGATTTTGACCCGTTTCTGGTCCGAATCATCAAAAGTGTGAAACACAAAAGTTGTCTAGAATAATGTTTTACATCAAGACACGCGAGATTTTAACATGAAATTGCACCTCCACCACCACCCACCACCTCCACCCATCACCACTAACCACCGCCTCCACCACCGCTGCTGCCACCAACACCTATCGCCACCACCACCGTCGCCACCACCGGCGGCGGCGCCACCACCACCACCACCACCACTTATAATATTCGTTCAGTGTATGGTGGTGGCGGTGGTGGGTGGTCGTGGGTGCTGGTAGTGGTGGTGGGTAGTGATGGTTGGAGGTGGATGGTGGTGACGATGGGTGGTTGTGGCGATGGGTGATGGCAGCGGCGGTGTTGGAGGCGACGGTGGTGGGTGGAGGTGGTGGGTGGCAGTGGGTGGTGGTGGCGGTGGTGGGTGGTGGTGGCATTGGTGGGTAGTGGTGGATGGCGGTGGTGGGTAGTGATGGTGGCGGCGGTGGTGGGTGGTGGTGGTGGGTGGAGGTGGGTGGCGGTGGTGGTGGGTGTTGGTGGTTGTGGGTATTGGCGATGGTAACGATGCGAATATTTTAATTCAATGGGGACTAACGATGCAAATATTTTAACTCTATAGTCAATGAGGACTAACGATGCAAATATTTTAACTCTTGTTAGGAGATAACGGAAAATAATTTGCATCGTTAGTCCTCATTAACTGATATTACTAACGTAGGGATGGTTTTGTGCCAATTTTACTACAACAGAGATGATTTTTGTGCCAAAAAAAAAAAAAAAAAAAAATGATGTAAAGCGAGCAAAGGCCAAACCACAAATATGTATTTTGGACTTTCTCTTGTTTTTACGAGATATTTTGAGCCCGCTTAAGACATTAGACATGACCAAAACAACTAATTAAGACGAGTTTATACTTTATTTGATGTTAACAGTTTTGCGTTTTCTAATTCTTAAAGGAAAAAACGATAACGATCCGAAATATTGACAGATGGACTTTGTCAAATTATCTGCAATTCACAAGCAAGCTTAATGAGCATCTATTCAAACTCATTCTAATTATACTAACAGATGGTTTTGCAAATTCGACATAGAACATGCATAAAAACAAAAGTAACCTTAATAAAATCGACTATTTTTCATTGATTATTATTTCACTTAGAGCAAAGGGTAGCGTGGCTTGTGTACACGCCATATCCGACGTGGATGGCTATTTGGCGCCGCCACATCCCCGCCACCATAACCACCTCCAATACGCCATTTCCTCCGCCAGTTAACTGTCTTACGTGAGAAAGGAAAGAGAAAAATAAAAAGAGCACTTTGGCTTTTCAACATTGAAAATTCAATTGTTTTATAACTAAAATTAAACCTCATTTTTTTACATTATATGTATCATTATACACTTTCATTCTTACATATCCCTCTACCAAAAACGCATACTCCCTAAAAAAAAAAAAAAAAAAAAAAACTTTTCTCTACCCAAAATTTTATGTATTATTCTCTCTCATATGCCATTGAGGAAATCAAAGCTGAAGAAATGAAACAATTTGATGAGGAAAACATTCGTATGCAAGCGATTATCGACTTAGTTGTGTTGTTTAAAAAGGCGAGCACAACTAAAGATGATATGATTAAAGCATACAAGGAATGCAAAGAAATTAAGCAAGAAAAACGTGTTTTGATTGAGATTTTTCTAAAAGAAGATCGGATTTGTTTAAAATGGTGGGACAAATACAAAATCAAATTAGTGCTAAAATCTTTTGGATGCATGTACAAAACAAATAAACGATTGTGTTTTTCTTTTCATGTAATGTTTCTTAATTTTCGCATGTTTTTTAAATTTCGTATGCTGTATTTTAATTTGTAGTTTTATAAAAATGAATGAAAAATTGGTTAGTTTGAAAAATGTAAAAGAAAATAAAATGATAGTAGGTCTTAAAGGATAGAAATGACCGGGGGTGAGCATCGGTTCAAGACTGGACCGGACTGAGGATCGAATTAGCCAAAAGGCCAAGACCGAGGACCGGACCGAATGTGATCGGTCCGGTCCGGTCTCAGTCGGTCCATCCGGTTTGTGGTCCGGACCGGACCGACCGGGCCGATGACCGAATTAGCCAAAAAGCCAAGATCGAAGACCGGACCGAATATGGTCAGTCCGGTCCGGTCTCGGTTGATCCTTCGATCTGTCCGATCCATTCAAGTAGTTTGCTCAACCCTAGAAATGACTCAAGCTATAAGGTATGGGTATTTTAATACGGAGTATGTAAATATTAAAAATGAAATGCTAAGTTAACGTTGAAGTGGCTTAACCCTCTTTGCTCTTTACCAATTTTGAACAATATTTTACCGCTCCTATAGTCCTATGTACAAAATGTACCATACAAGAGTAAAAAGACAACCAAAACTCCCGAAGACCCATTCAAATTAAAAACTTACCACAAGTACTCCCTTTTTACAAAGTTCAACTTTTATCTTTATCATATTCAATCTCTCTCTTTACAAACAAACCAACGGTCATCTCATCAACGGTCAAGATTAAACTCCATTCACACACCCAAAATTCAAAAACCAAACATAATATAACCCCCCAAAATCATCACTTTCATCTTCATACCACAACAATACCCTTTTCAAGATTTCAAACCTTAAATCCAAACACCCCCCTAATTAACCCATGAAAGAACAAACCCAGATCCCAGATTTTGCTACTTTTGATTGTAAGATGGATATTGACAAAACCCTAATTGGTAATCTTGATTTGGGTCAAGATTCGGGTCGGGTTGAAAATATGGAGGAAAATGACGAGTCTTTGTTTGATTCTATGGTTTGCGACTCGAGTTCGCGGTTGATTCCAAATGGGTTTATGAAATCTGACTGTAAAGGTTAATTTTTTTTATATATATATTTTTTTTACTGATTTTCATTAATTTGTGCTTTAAATCTTGTATTTTTTTTGTTATTCTATATACTTGAGTTAGTTAAAAATCGGAAGGTTCGAAAACCATATGTTTTTAGGGCTTAATGCTATATTGTTTGAAGGGCTTAATTTGTGACCTAATTTTGACTGATTTAGAGTTTACGCTTAGCGTTTGCGTTTAAATCATGCAATTTTGTGTTATTCCATATGCTATATACCTAGTTTAAGTTTAAAATCGGAAGGTTTGGAAAATCACACTTTACGGGCCTTTTGGAGTTTAGGGTTTATTATTGTTATTTTTATTAAAAAAAATGCTTTAAATCTGTAAATATGGTGACGTTATTATGTCTGATGTTTGGATCAGATGAAGTAGTTGTGTTTATGACACTTTACGTATAGAATATTTCTTAAAATATTGTTTTATTTTTTAGGGCTTATAGGGTTTAGGTTTTCTCTTTCTAATTGAACTAAAAATGCTATATGATTTAAATGTTGTATTTGTAATTATATGGATAGTGTTATGTTTTATAGTTTATAATAGTCAAAGCTTCATAAAAGACACATTTTTGGGTAATTAGAGTTTAGGTTTCGTATTTTGATTTTACTTAAAAAAGCTTATAATATATAAACGATAGATTTGTAAATATGTTGACGTTGTTGTGTCTGGTGTTTGGATCAGATGAAGTAGTTTTGTTTGTGAATGCTGGAGGTGGATTGATAGTGGAACCAGATTCGAGTTTAAACTTTGTGGCGGATAAGTACTTTGAAGGAGGTGATATATTTGAAACGAATGAGTGTATAACTGAAGGTGGTGATGTTTCGTTCATTTACCATACTGCAAGACTAGGTGATTTTCAGTATCGGTTTGATAATCTCCCAGAGGGAAACTACTGTGTCGACCTACATTTCGTGGAGATAATAAACACGTTCGGTCCTAGAGGGATGAGAGTGTTTAATGTGTATTTGCAGGAAGAGAAGGCAAGTTAATTTATTTTTTATTCCCAAGTTCGAGATGTTAAAAGGAAAATACAAAATGAATTTACGATTTGCGTTTGTTTTTTAACAGGTTCTCGCAGATTTTGACATATTTTCTGTGGTTGGAGCCAATAAACCGTTGCAGCTAGTTGACTCGAGAGTTTCAGTGAAGACTGGTGAGGCGATTGTAATTCGGTTTGAAGGGGTCAGTGGTAGCCCTTTGGTCAGTGGAATATGCATAAGAAAAGCTCCTACACTTCTTGGTACTTAGAATTTTCGTACGAGTTTTACATTTTAACTGTAATTATAACAAATAACTTGACTTTGACTTTGACTTCGTTGATGTACTCACAGACAATGATGCAAAACATGATTTTCTCAAATGTCAAAACTGTGCTGCTGATATAGAGGTTCCTTCAGTTCAGGTATGATTATTAGTAATGCATTAATGCTATATTGTCAATGAATGACGTAAACTGAATATTGAATATTGCAGAAGAAAGTAATGCGAAAGAAATCAGTTGAAAAGTATGAAAAGAGGATACAAGAGTTGACAACTCAGTGTCAACGTAAGACTGATGAATGTTATCAAGCTTGGATGTCTTTGACTGCTGCAAATGAGCAGCTGGAAAAGGTCCGTATGGAACTTGACAATAGGTTGTTCCAAACATCCTCTCTTGGTAAGTTTTCTGAAGTCAAGCATTGCATTCATTTTCGGTCAAAGGAACTATTGTCGGGTTTTGATTTGTCTTAATGTTCTTGTTTAGACCAAAGAATGGAGGAACAGTCTGAAAAGCTCAGGGATATATCAAGCAGATATGAACATGACAAGAAAGTTTGGGTTGCTGCAGTTAAGGAATTATCACAAAGAATAACGGTAATTAACTAGCCAAAGTATTAAATAAACGTAATAAGATTTACATTTTAAACTTGTTTAACATGATGCATTCATTAGGTCTTAAAACAAGACCACTCTGAGCTCGCTCGTCAAGCACACCAATGCGCTGACACAGTTCCTGATTTGAATAATATGGTATCTGCAGTTCAAGCATTGGGTAAGTCTCAAAAATTTTAATCTTATTTATTCTTGAATAAATGTATATTTGTAGTTATCCATTTTTTTACTTCCTAATTGATAACTATTTTGCAGTTGCACAGTGTGAGGATCTTAAAGTGAAGTACAATGAAGAACAAGCAAAAAGAAGAAAACTTCATAATCAAGTTGAGGATGCTAAAGGTCTACTATTTTGTTTCTTTCACAACAGATTATTACACAAAGGTTATGCCATCGCATACTTATGTTTACTGCTTATAATTATCAGGAAACATAAGGGTATTCTGTCGGTGTAGACCACTAAGCAAATCAGAAGCTTCAACTGGATATTCAACAGTTGTTGACTTTGATTCAGCAGCAAATGGTGAACTTGGAGTACTAAATAGTACTTCCACCAAAAAGACCTTCAGATTTGATAGAGTTTTCACACCAAATGACAATCAAGGTTAGCTTGCTTTGTTACTCTTAATTAATTCTAGGTTATTAGTAGAATAAACATTCTTATACTGTTTTTTTGCTATACACAGTCGATGTGTTTGCACAAGCTTCACCACTGGTAACTTCTGTCTTGGATGGCTACAACGTATGTATATTTGCATATGGACAAACGGGCACAGGAAAGACATTCACAATGGAGGGTACAGAGGGAAACCGTGGGGTGAATTACAGAACACTTGAAGAGTTATTCAAAATGGCAAAAGAGAGAGTTGATACATATACCTATAACATATCAGTGAGTGTCCTTGAAGTGTATAATGAACAAATTAGGGATCTACTAGCAACACCATCGTCATCCACCAAGAAGTAAACATCCCTTCAATTACTTGTACTTCTTTAATCAAATGTATGTAATATAGTCCTTCATGTTTAAAATTGTTAATTCGAATTTAGGTTGGAGGTCAAACAAGCTTCTGAAGGACTTCATAATATTCCTGGGCTAGTTGAAGCAAAAGTAGAAAACACAAAAGAAGTATGGAATGTGTTGCGAGCTGGAAGCAGTGCCCGAGCTGTGGGGTCTAACAATGTGAATGAACATAGCAGCCGCTCTCATTGGTAAGTTAGTAACAATTTATTGCTTAATTTACAAATTCTTTATTTTTAGATCCTGATTTATATATACATATTTTTTGTTAATTTTTTTGTGTTTTTTGTAGTATGCTTTGTATTATGGTAAAAGCAAAGAACTTGATAAATGGCGAGTGCACGTATAGCAAGCTATGGCTTGTTGATTTAGCTGGAAGTGAGAGACTTGCAAAGACTGATGCTCAAGGTGAACGACTCAAGGAAGCTCAGAATATTAACCGGTCATTGTCGGCTTTGGGTGATGTAATCTCTGCTTTAGCAAATAAAAGCAGTCATATTCCTTATAGGAATTCAAAGCTCACACATCTACTTCAAGACTCATTAGGTAAATTCAAGCTTTGGTACAATTCTTAGTACACATGCAGGATTTGACGCATTAATGTAAATTGTTTTGTTGGTTGTTGCAGGTGGAGAGTCTAAGACCTTAATGTTTGTGCAAATTAGTCCCTCGGAGCATGACCTGAGTGAGACTTTGAGCTCATTAAACTTTGCAACAAGAGTCAGAGGGGTTGAGTTGGGTCCTGCCAGAAAGCAGATTGATACAAGTGAGCTTCAGAAGATGAAAATGATGGTAAGTACCATCTGTTACTATCATTACTATTATAATTCTTTAAATAAAAAGAAAACTTTTGAAGTATTGGGTTGTTTTGTATTGATCATGAAGCTTGATAAAGCAAAGCAAGAGTCACGACTGAAGGATGAAGCATTGAGGAAGTTAGAAGAAAGTTTACAGAATGTAGAAGGTAAGGTTAAAGGAAAAGATCAAGCGCATAAACATCAGCAGGAAAAGATTAAGGAACTTGAGGGCCAGCTCGAGGTCAAAACAGGAATACACTCACAGTTGGAAAAACAACTATCTCATCTTTCTGAAAAGTTGAGGGCAAAAGAGGAAGTTCACAGTGGGCTCCAACAAAAGGTAGTAATTTTACCAATTTTTTTATATGATTTTCAGATGTAACCAACTCTAATGATAGCATCTTCATCATGTTATAAAAGGTCAAGGAACTTGAGAACAAGCTTATAGAGCGAGAACAATCAGGGGCGGTAACATACCAGCAGAAGGTATTTTGAATAGATATTTACTGAATATATTACTTTTGAAGATTAAAAACTGCGGATGCATAAACTTTGGATTTGAAAACAGGTCAAGGATCTTGAAGACAAACTGCAACTCCAAGTTAGAGAGTCAAAGTCCTATACCATGACCCTGCAAGACAAGGTATTAAAAAGTTAAAATTTAGCAAACACACATTTATCCATGTTATGGGAAATAAAGAACAAGAGTTCATTGCCATTTTCTTGTTGTTTCAGATTGAGGAACTTGAAAGGAAACTGAAAGAACAAGAACAGAATTCTGATTCAACTTCACTCCATTTGAAGGTCTTTCTTGTTTCCATTTTTAGCAATCATTATAGTATTCAAGAATCTTTGAAAATCTTTTTAAGAGTTTACTTTATCTAGGGTAATTGTGACAAATAGGTCAGACGGGTGGGTCGGGTTGACCTGCTATTATTTTTAGTTCAATTTTGAATGGCTAACTTGAAATTTATCATTTTATCATTTACAAATAAAAAAAAAAATAGAAGTTAAGATCATTACCTGCGTTTTGTATTACATTTAATTTTTGTTATGGATATGATTATGTAAAAGAGCATTAACTTATTCGTATGTATTTGTTAATGTGCAGATTAAGGAGCTTGAGGGGAAACTTAAAGATCAAGAAAGGCGATTGTCGATTGCTACTATAGCAGATTCCTCTAGTTCCATGAAAGCGACACCTCGTGAAGCAGACAAACACATTGGAGGTACAAGAGACAACAAATTCTTAAACGAGGTGGAACACCATGTTCTAAGGAGTTCAAATATAATGAACCGGCAAACAGTTGCTAGCTTGAACAAGTCAAAGAGAAACGACTCTCTTGGTAGTATTGGGGGTGGTGAAGTGAGAAGACATAGGTTGTCGCGAAATAGTGAGGCAGAGAATGTTGAAAATAACAATGAGAACAAATCGAGGAAGTCTGATGGACCTAGACCAGTCCAGAGAGGTGCAACTAGAATGGTTAAACCAGCTCCGACACAAGCAGCTCAGAGACCAGTCAATCTTAGTAGACCAAGTGTAGCTCAAGGTGTCAAAGATCGAGAGAGCAAGAAAAGGATGTGGGCTTAATTGTGTTGTTCCATGCTTATTCTCCAAGGGTCATTTAGTACTAATGAGTTAGTCTTCTTAAATAGATCATGAACATATAGTATGCAAGCTGATTTGCATTGATTTGTATTTGCAGTAACTAGAATTCATTCTTTCTGCCTTTTAACAACATTAAAATGTCTGAAATCATCTTGTGGTTTTTACAATAGCAAGTGACATTGTTACAGAACACCTTTTAGTCATCTTAAGTCAACTGATACAACAGAAAAATGTTAAATCACTAGAAAAAGTACTTTCTTGTCATGGCTATTAACAATTTAAAGTTACTACAAATTTTCCTGTGTTGCTGAGAAAGGAGGAGGCTGCAGGTTGTTACATGTTAGCAGGAATGGAACCCCAAAAATCTGTAAGAGTTCAGTATCATATACTGAACACACGTAAAAAATTTATACAATAAACGTGATTGACAAGACTTCATAATTAGAATGTTAACTTTAATGAGCAGGATCATCATATTATTTTAGCGGCATCATTGTAGCATTTTAGTGAAATGATCAATGAACGTTTCTGCTTTAGATTCTGTAGGTGGGAGTGACGTGGGACTATGGGTCGTGTGGAAGCATTGGAACTCTGTCATGTTTCGAAATAAATAAACCACACGAAGCAATTTTTTTAGCAGAAGTGCAGTCGTGTCGTTTGTTTAGATTCTGTAGGTGCAGTCGTGTCGTTTGTTTCTTCCCAATAAGCACTTTTTCCCTTTTTTCATTTCTTTTGTTTGCGGAAGGGCAAATATTTTTGTTTGCTTTTTTTCGGACATAAGTGCTTCTTTTCACTTCTTTCTTTTTTAAAATTTTAAAAATTATCTTTCACTTCTTACATTTTCTTTCACAAAGCCTACATCTCTTTCTCAATATCCATTTTTATACGTTTTCGTCAGTTTTTATACATTTTCAGACATTTTCGTCCGTTTTTATACGCTTACTTACATTTTCATACGTTTTTATCTGTTTTCTTCTGTTTTTATAGGGTTTTATCCGTTTTCTTCCGTTTTTATACATTTTCATACGTTTTGTACGTTTTCATCCATTTTTATACGTTTTAATTCGTTTTCATACATTTTCGTCCGTTTTTATATGTTTTTGTCTGTTTCTATATGTTTTCGTACGTTTTTATACGTTCTCGTAGGTTTTACCCGTTTTCATCCATTTTTATACGTTTTCATTTGTTTTCAAACGTTTTTATATGTTTTCGTCCGTTTTAATACGTTTTTGCCCGTTTTCATTTGTTTCAAACATTTTTGTCTGTTTTTATACGTTTTCGTCCGTTTCTATATGTTTTATTCGTTTTCGTCCGTTTTTATACGTTTTCTTACATTCTTATACGTTTTATCGTTTTCGTCCATTTTTATACGCTTACTTACGTTTTCATAAGTTTTTATCCGTTTTCGTCCATTTTTATACTCTTTCTTACGTTTTTATACGCTTTTATCCGTTTTTATACGATTTTATCCATTTTCGTCCGTTTTTATACGTTTTGGTTCGTTTTTATACGTTCTCTTCCGTTTTTATATGTTTTCTTACATTTTCACACGTTTTTACCCGTTTTCATCCGTTTTAATTTGTTTTTCTTACGTTTTCGTATGATTTTATCCGTTTTTATTCGTTCTTGTATGTTCTTATACGTTTTGGTACACTTTTGTACGTTTTATATGTTTTTGTACCTTTTATACGTTTTTATGCGTTTTAATACGTTTTGTACGTTTTCATACATTTTTATCTGTTGATAACCATTTTTATCTATTTTCATACGCACAAAAATGTAAGAAAACTTGCAAAAACGGACAAAAATGTATAAAGACGGATAAAAACATAAGAGAATGTAAGAAAACGTATAAAAACGAACGAAAACATATAAAAACGGAAGAAGATACATAAAAAGGGACAAAAATGTATTAAAACAGATGAAAACGTATGACACGCAATAGATAGTTACCTGAGATAAAACATGCTTAAAAAGTCAACACAAAGATTGAGTGCAATTTATAGGTTTAGTAAATAATAGTTGAGCACAAGATTTAAGTCTGGAAGATATAAGTAACAAATGCAAATACCGGGTAAGCAACAGTAAATATACAACCATGTATATACAACCATATATATATATATATATATATATATATATACACACACACACACTAGCTTCATGACCCTCCCGATGGGCGGGTTCACTTCATAATATTGTTTGACAAAATTATATGCATGTAAAATAAATAATGAATAACGACTAATAAGTTAAACTAAAAATTGGGAAAAAAATATAGTGCTTATGTATTATATGTAAAAAGAACAATTGAAAGTATAGTATGAGAACAAATAAATTACATGGTCTTTATTCATATACTGAATAAAACTTCTTTGTACACAACGTTTGTTGTGGAGTTTATGTATTCGCCGTCTTTGTTACAACAAATAACCTTCGAACTGTCTTGACTCTTTGAAAAAGCCACTAAGATTGTAAGTATATGAACATATTGAAGCATGTGTAACGCTAGCAAGTGTAGAAAAAGCCATTAGATATACACTTCTTTCCAATTGTTATTCTTCTCTAACAGATGATACACATCCAACATAAGCATAAGTCAACCACAATTGTTATTCTTCTCTACCTGAAAATAAGAGTTCAACAACCTCGATAGAAAAATAACCTTTGTTGATTCTCATATATATCTAGATGCATATCTGAGTTAGAAAACAATTAGAATATGATCTAAAAGTACAATTTGAGATATGAACAATTGTGAAATTCAGAATTACCTGGGGGAAGTATACTACTCCATTGACAATGAAATATGAAGGTCTCAATTTATCAGCTAGAATTCTTCTCCCTAACATCAATAAAATAGATTTTAGGGATTGAAATTAACTAAAGTCATGCATATGAAGTGTATATTTTTGTGGTTATAGGCAATAAAAAACTGTACACAAATTTCTTAATGATAGTAGCTCTCAACCCATAATAATGCAAGTAGTGTGTATGTCGAGAAAAATTGAAAACCGGGAAGATCCAGAAGTGTCATATCTAATAACTGCAGGAGTCTTGGTAATAATGTTAGGCTAATTTTCGGTAAAGAGACTCGAGAGGTATGGTGTTTGACACATTAATCAAGTTCATAGTCATAAATTATGAAGCACTTCCATACATGTTAGACTGCACCAAGAGTGACGACTGCTAATTGATAAGATAAAACTCCACAACCATAAATATGATTCAGACTTTAAAGCATTGTAAAGATACATCAATAGTATTAAAATATGTAAGAGTTTAATGGAAACGCAAGAGAAATAACGAATAGGTAACACCATTTAGTTCTGGAAACTATTATAATTAGAGATGGCAAAAAATTATGGTGCGGGTTTAGGGGTGTAAATTTTCCACAACCGGAAAAGACATAATGGTATTAGACCGATATGAAACTGCTAAATTGATAATATTGGGACCGAGTTTACTGGTCTCGTACTGAATGGTTGCGATTTGGTTTTGACCTGAGCTCTGTTCCTTCCTATACAGGTTTTGGTTAACGGGTCAAAATGGTATTTTGAACTGGTCAGAACGACTCGCAAACACTTCTGTGATGTTGTAAAAATAATTATTTTTAAAAAATTTGATTCAAAAACGTTTCATGCTTTTAGGAGCCACCAATGTGTTGATTTTTAAGTGCCAAGTATTATCCAAACACTCATAAAAAAATATCAGGTTATAATAAGCAGATAACAATCCTGTAAATGCCACCTCTTATTCTTATCCTCTGATAATCAAATTTTGGATAATACAAATCTAAACTTAGTCCACAATCTGATGAGCATTGGTGTTGCATAGAAAAGAAACATAGACTAACCTCTTTTTGCTTGTTGTTCGTCAAAGCAGTTCTCACTGGAATAAACTCTATAACTTCACGCATGGCTAGCACAAGTCCTTGTAGTAATGCATATCTGCCATTTAAGAAATTGCTACTGACGTTAGCCTTGACAGCCCTATTATATAGCTATTTCATACTTTGATGTATATCAACATTGTTGAAAAAAATAAAAAATTCTTAAGTTGTCTAGATAAGCCTAACCAAACACTCCTTAAACAACATGTGTCTACAAAACAATATGAGATAGATCACAAAGGTGAAATAGCTTTTTGAAAGATACTAAGTAAGCCATCATTTCAAACCATTTATCAAATTCATACATAATTCACTGTAATACCTCAATAAGTTTTAATAGGTGGCGGTATTTCAACTCATTAATAGTGGCTCCTATCTCTAACTTTGCCAATTTAGCTTATCAAACAAAATAAGTTGATAAGATTGAATATTCTATAATTCTTAAAACAAATGTGTTAGTTATAATAATATTTTATGGCAAAATTTACAGAAATAATAGGAAATAATAATGTATCTCTACTATTGAGTTCAACTATAAATTTGCATGAAGCATGATGCCAACCGATTGTAATTACCTACTCAACAAATTTGTTACTTGTGCAAGAATAGTGAATGCTAACTGTAACTTGGTTCAATACGATGATTAAGGATACTCACAAATGACACTGACGTGACTGTGTAAACAATTAACACAATGGATGAAAAGAGCTTGGTCATTTCTTGCGATAATGTCGCGTCCTACAATTAATCCATTTAAGTAGGTTCAAAACAAACTAAAAGCATACATATAAAAGATAATGCATGGACAAAAACTTAAGAGAGCATTACTCATACCAAATTGAATCTGGAAACGTAAGGATTCCGACTGATAATTAAGGAACATTATAGATATGATTGAGACATGGTGCATGATGATTTAACGATATGCATAAGGAGTTAAGGACAGAAGATGAAACACTTAGGGAATATTATAGATATGATTGAGACCTGGTGCATGATGATTTTACGATATGGATTCCGGCTGATAATTCAGCAATATGCAGAAAAAAAAAACGACTACTAAAACAAATAATATAAGCTTGGTTGCTTACCCTTTTTCCAAACAATACAATAATTGCAATTTACTCACGATGCCATGGAGATGGGCCAACAGTTACAATCAATGAAGTTCTTGCAGTGCCTGCAAAAAGAATTGTAATAGGTAAAACACAATTATGTCAAGTTTGGAATATGTTTGAAACAACTAAAAGGTATTGTTTATCCAACATATGGTGCTTAAGATTAAACATAAATTCATCATTTTAACTCACCGCACATAAGTCATGCACATATTTAATAAATAAGTTGCTCAAATTCTAAGCACCATATGTTGAGATAATACGAAACCAAACATACCCTGCAGATGGTGACAAATTAAAGGCTGCTGAAAATAAGTTATCCAAACTATACCTATAAAACACCAATCCTTTGATATTCAGTTATTTAAGCTTAGGAGTATTTAGACTAAAATTAAAGGCTACCCGACGTTAAACTTGGTGTTACTGATTAGAGACTTTTTCTCAAATTACTTTCTTTATGTTATACATTACCTGACCATAGTTTAGAATCCAGCAGCCGGGCTTAATTCAACGTTGCCATAATCTCTTGATCTGCCTTGTTGAAAACTTTCGTTCTATATGCATTTAGCTATGTACATGTAATCGGTACATGTAAGACCAAATCCAAGATTGTTCCAATAAAACGTGCAATGCAAAATACTTTTAAGCCGCAATCAGAAAGAAAGTACTTTTATCATGCAATGAACCTACATCACTATATAACTTAAAGAATCAGAAACCAAAGCCTTCATCCATAAGTGTGCTAATTGCACATTTGTTGCAGTGAGTCTATTCTTATGAAAAACGTAATTACCTGAAGGTGATAATTCGCATGAATACCACAACATCAAGTCCTATGACAGAAGTTCATCTTCTAAAGGCTGGATAATTAGAACCTTGTAAACGATTGACAATAGAAACAATAATAGTAACCAGTTATGCTCCATTTGTCTTGTTAAAGGCGTTAATCGATCCCAAATTCATACATTCTTCTGCTACACTCATTTTACAAACATTGCAATGAGGACAAACCGACTAATGAACCTGCGACATTTAAACCAATTATAATCAAATTGTGCCAAAAAATATCAAGACTTTATTCAACTACACATAAAAGACCTTAAGTATTCAGCAAAGATAGCTTTATATGTTGACTTACCCATTTTACCACTTGATTTCGAGTAGATACTACATATTACTTGGAAGATAATTTAATAAGGTGGTACGACAAAATGCAATTCCTAATCCAGAAAGATTTAATGTGAAAAAAGAGTACCTCGTAGCCCATCTCACACAAATATATAATGCAACCGTTCTCTGGGACCATGATAAGTTGCATAACACAGGCTCCTTCACTTTTATACCTAAATCAGTCAAACAAAACGTCGAAATATAACCAACATCATTCATAGAAGCAATATAATACACACATATTAGATCACAAAATTAACAAATACCATCTTAGCTTCATAATCATTTTATCAAACATAGGGTGTGCATAAATTACCTTGTAAAAATTATTGACATCGCATAGTCAAGTTCATGTTCTTCTTAATTCATCAACAAATACTATTATTTTACAGATCAGTTAACCCAATCAATAAATCAAGCACAAAAAATAAACGCGCAATTTAATTACGAATAAGGAAATAATAAACATTGAATTCATTAGACGAAAAACAAAACAAACATGTGATAGATCGTAGTAGGTTTGTTTTTGGGTCGCCGTAGGTTATTTTTGTGTTTTATGTGAATGAGTTAGAGCACCATTCACGTTTCTGGGAATTTTTGGTACGTTTTAAGAGAAAAAGTTATGAATTGAAAAGATAAACAGGGGTTTTTTTTAAACCTTTGATTGAGATTTCAAAATTTTGATTCACAATACCTTAAATATTTCCATCATTATCTCATAATAATCCCTTGATTGTAGGTGGCAATGATACACGGGATTGCGTCTTCGCAACAGATTTTACCTCTCAAGGGATCTTGAGAAGCTTGCAATCCCCGCCAGGCAGTGTACCTGATCGTTGTAGTATAGTATAGTGATAAGTACCGGGGGATTGATCGTTCAACTCAGGAATAGTGTTCGCTAGGATTAGAAAGTCTACTAAACTAGGTCTAGAGGTGAGAGATGATTCTTTTTGTATTTTTATATTTTATGAAAGCAAGTAAAATCTCGGGTTTTGAAGGAGTGGGCGGAATTAGTTGCTAGTCAACTAACCCAAATAACTAAAGATGCAATCAAAATAAAATAAAAAGAAATGAAAATAAACTAATGTGGTGGAAACAATAATGAGAAAAGATGTGTTTACTTAGATTTCATTACTCCCTAGATATCTTTTACCGGTTGATTAGCTTGTTACAATATTCCCTAACTCTATAAGCTCCTACTTCACTCCTATGTCGAGCCGACTAAAAGCTCCTAACATGGGATCACTAGAATTCACTTATGCATTAAATATAACCAAAAATCGTAGTACACCTCCGATCATTTTTTTAAGACGTTCAAGCAAGTTACCAATGGAAGTCTGCCAGTTTTCTTAAACCTAACATCGAATACAATCATCCACAACAATTATAAATACACCATCAACCAATAATCAACATCTAGGTTTCACTACATCTAAGCAAACACAATAAAAACCTAGCCTAACATGTTAAAAGAAAGACAAGCATAAAATAGAATCACACAACACATAGACATATCATATGATTATTGGAAAACTTATCTTCAATTAAGCATGGATGGAACAAGGGTTGAAACCCTTGTTTTTACATAAAATTCGTCTAGGGTTTAAGCTCTCCAAAGTTCTCCTAATGTTCCACACTTTTACAATGAAAAATTGGAAAAATATATATAGATAAAACATCCTGACGGCGTCACGTTGTAGTTTCTGACGCCGTCAACTCGCCGCCAAATTAAGGATCGTATTGCCTAGATCCAATATTGACGTCGTCAAGAAGGAATTAAGCTCTGGGCCGTCACATACATTTTGACCCTGACGGCCTTGGTGACGCCGTCAGGTCAATTGCACTAAAAATGTTCTGGGCCGTCATGTGTATTTTCCACTTCCACCTCTTTTGCCAAGCTTGACGCCGTCATGTGTGAAGTCTTGACGTCGTCAGGTACTGTTCCCAGTAAGGATTTTGAGACTTTGCCGTTTTCTTCACTTTTTTTCTCCAGAAACGTCCAAAATACTTCCTTTTCCAGATTTCTTCTCAAAAGTACCTAAAATGACAAAAGGAACGATTTAGGGCAGTAATTGATCAAATAATCACGAATTCGGGCTTAAATGACCCCTTAAAAGCGGTACACTTTGCGCCTTATCAAATACCCTTACACTTGAGATTTGCTTGTCCTCAAGCAAATGCGCTTTTATTCTAATCAAAATACAAGTTAGGGGTCATTTAACGCTAATATAAAAGTAATTACAACAAATAATCGTTCCACTAAAAACCAAAAACAAGCACGGAGGTCATACACTAGCACCTCACAAATAGTGTTTAGATACTCACATCTCTCAGGCGTAATAAAGTATATATCACAATATGGAAATGGAAAACATCTCTCACTACCTGTCATAGCAAATAGATTATCATAGGCTTGGGAAAGGATCAAACCTCCACCACTTGGCATAAGCACCTAGGATAAACTATCAAAGAGGTCTTTTAAATGGTTATAACGTTAGGTGTAGGGATATGGAAAACACGATTTTGTTGGATAAAGGCAATATTTACTGGTGGCGAGTTAATCATCTTGGTTAATTACATGTACAATATGGCGTTGCTAACCCAAGACTCGACTCGACTTAAGCTAACCAAAAATCTAACAAACTATGAAACAAACATAAAATGAAACGGGATGGTAGTCCGTATGTTTTTCTCTTTATTTTTCTATATTTTTTTTTTCTTTTTCTTTATTTTTTTTCTTGATTTTTTTTCTCTTCTCATTTTTTTTCATACACTCTTGCCGTACCATCCAAAATAATACATCATAGGGAATTTGCATTCCCCTTACACTTGAATTTTTACATACTTTACAATAAACTACTCTAATGACTCGAATCAAGATAATCAAAACACTTGGAGTACTTTTTAAATATTAACGCATATATGGGGGTAATTAATTGATGTCTTCCCCATTACTCCATAACACAAGTACTTTACCCATGAGTCCCAATCGTCCCAAAACAATATGTACAAGATATGACTCGACTTAGCAACCATGTAATCAATTAGATAATTAACTAAGGGTTTAAACATGTAACAATAATGCACTAAAGATGAGTGCATACAAGGAAGGCTAAGGTGATTTGGTTATACATTTGGGGTGGATTGTAAACAAATTCTTCCTTTAAGTAAGATTCTTAAAGTTAGAAACGAAAAGATAGGCTCAGAGGGGTGTACTAGGGGTTTCGTGTACTAAAAATGAGTACAACGCTAAGGTGTGGGAAAATTAATTGACTCGAGTTGACCGGTGTAAAAAAACGATTACGCAAAAAATGCAATCACCGCAAATGTCAGAAAACACAGCCATCATAACCACCACCATAACCACAACCACCACCACCAACACTCACCAGGAGACTTCAACGTTGGTGACAACAACTGTGACACAACACCTACAGCAAAGGCCATGTCCCCGTTATTTCTCAGAAGACACTAAGTTTTGCTACTATAACAACTACACCACATCGCAGCCGCGTCACTTTTGCCGTAGATACCGCAGACACTGGACCCATGGCGGCGTGCTCCGGGACATCCCTGTTGGAGGTGGTAGCCGGAAAAATACAAAAAGGAAAAACCCCATGAACCCCACCATCACTTTGGCTTATGTTACCACGTTTGATCAGCCGGAGTACCAGGACTACCAGAGTGTGAAGCCGCCTCCCCAGAGCCTGTTGCCGCCTACCCAGGGCCTGCCGCCACCTCTACATGTGGATGATGCCGGTGATGTGAGTGTTCCGGATGAAGAGAATGGGTTTGTGTCGTCGTTGTTGGAGGATGTTTGTTTTGAGGAAGGTGTCTGGCCATTTTGTGGCAATTAGTGTAGTTTGTTAGTTGATGTGTTAGTTTTAGTGGTTTATGTACCCCATCCTTTTTGGTCCTGATCTTTTGATGAATGGTAAATGCTACGGTTGTAAATGTAACTTACCTTGATCTTTTGTTTTGGATACTCGTTATATTTGACTTTTGCACATAGGACCCAGAATTGCCCAAAATGGATCAAATTGATTGACAACCATTGAAACTAGTTAAGAACTTAAGATTACATAATCTTCCACTAAAAGACCATAGCAGAAGCATAACAATTTATTGATCTTTTGGCTAATTCATAGTAGTTATATTTACATAGGACCCAGAATTGCCCATTTTGACAATCATGTTTGACTTTTGCACATGATTGTACATGCACCAAAATACACAGAATTGCCCAAAATGGATCTAAAAAGAAGGCACAAAAATAATGTGCAGGCACAAAAATACTCAAAATTACCCAAATTGACAATCAATTTTGACTTTTGCAAATAACATTATGGTTGACTTTTGCAAAAATACCTAATGGTTGACAAGAAGAACATAATAAATCAATACAACAAAACATAGATGACAGAAACATAACAAAATCTGGTATGGCAACTCAGTTGAGTTAGCAGCAGCAGCGAGTTCCTCAAGAAGGACAAATTGAGACATTCTTTTGCTAAATTTGATTCAAAATAGTTTTACTGTGTTTGTTTACTGGATGGATGAGGAAGTTACTCGGGGTATAGGCTTTAAATAGGCGTGGTAAGTACATGTGAAACTGTGTTTTAGGCATGTTTGGGTAATAAATGAAAAACGTTTGGGTTACCAAGTTTTTGGCATCCCAAAATTGCCAAGTTTTTTTGCTTCCATTAGATTTGATAACATGTTATGCAACCATTGAACCTAGTTAAGATTACATAACTGATGCATAAACATTAATAAAGTAAACATTGTTATAAATGATCTACTAAAAGACCATAGCAGAATCACAACAATTTATTGACCTAAACATAAAAGCATAACCATTATTTAGCATCATCCTTGGGATTCTTGTCAGCATCATCCTTGGGTTTCTTGTCAGCAGCAACCTTGGGTTTTTTGTCAGCCATTAGTCTTCGCCTCTTGATTGATCTTCCTTGGTCCTCAAACTTGTCCTCTGCGATCACTCCATCTTGCCCAACTCCATTTTTTTCAAGCACTTGAACTGGCTCATCTCCTTGTTTAGCAACCTCTTTGTCCTTAATCACATCTCCTTCAACAACTGGCATACATCCCTCATTTCCAACTACTAGAGCACACTGATCATCTGGTATCAGAGCCACATCACGAACTCTTTGTTCACCATCAACATCCAAATTTGCAAACCTTTCTTCACCAACGACCACAAGTGGAACCAAAATGAAACTAATTGGTTCAGTAAAAATAGTATACACCTCTGTTCCTTCTCCACCTGCAACTACGTCATCAAGTTCATCCAATGCTTGATCTATTTCAGCAAACATGTCACTAATCTCTTGAGGCTCTTCAATCGCATGCATCTCTTCAGGTTCAGGAACATCAACTAAATGGTATGGATCATCAGTCCAGTCAACATCTTTTCCTTGATCAACCTCTTCATCACTAATCCATGTGTGAAGATCTCCTTCCTTTCCACTAATAGTACAGCCATCACTTGTGTCATCATAATAAGCATCATCAAATTCGACCACATCTGTAGCCTCCAGGGAATCCTCACTTGAATCCTCCACCATAAACTCTTGGTCAATCTCTACCAATAACCTCCTGAATTCAAACTCATCACTCAGCCTCTTTGAATGATTTGCAATCATTTTTCCAGCACAAAATGTTGGTGGGAAGCCATTGTCAGAATCAGAATCATAAACAGGTCCAACCTTATCAGGTTGCCTTGTCTTATGCCACTCTTTATACCACTCTAACAATAGTAATTTCCCACTGTTTCCAGTCTCACCATCAACACCCCTTCCACCAGCCTCATTCATATCATCATCCACTATTTCTTCTATCACCACACCCTTGCCCTTAGTCATCATTCGATCCATCATTTCACACTCAACAATTGAAACACCAGTTTCAATATACAACTCCAATTGTGTAAATATAAGAACATACTCCACAAGTGTCTTCACATCTTCGTCAGACTTTAGTGGTAGCAAACCATCATCCAGTGACTCCCCAGGTAACCTAAAGTGAGTATACACAAGGGTAAGATCCGTGTAACCCAAATCCTCTAACATTTCGCCCAATAAGTGATGGATCTATAACACCTTGATATATGTTAGAATGATACTTTGAGTTATATCACTAAGTATGCGGAATCTACTTAGTAACACTTCGAAGTTTGATTGTGAATGAAATAGTTGTATATGAATAATAATAATGTATGTACCAAACGGTTAGCTCCAATATTATTAATAATAATAATACGAGTGATCTTTGTATCACTAGGGTTACAACCTTGAAGCTCTAAGAAAAACGTATATCTAACCATAACCTAGGACCTTCTTTTATAGCACAAGGAGTCCTCTTCTACAAGATACGTATAACTCTAATAGAATAAGATATACACAAGATCTATTCTATATTTATCTTTACACGTTTCCTAACAGTTATCCTAACAACAGTGGTAATAATATGTACTAGCAGTGGTAATGAGTTTCCACTGCTCCACTGCTAGTGCATTCTTCAGCAGTTGTAATCTTCATACTTAGCCGTGGTAACTGTTAATATAATTCCCAACAATCTTCCCCTAAACTTATGATTAACATGTAAATCAATAAGTTTCTTCAAGTAGTCAGTAGATATGGGAATTCTTCCAAACACTTATCTTCTTTTCCTTAACTCCTTATCAGCTCTCACACTTTGATCATAAATTCTCTGTAACAAATCTTCTATGACTTCACTTCTTTCCCAACATCTGAGTCTTACTGACATCATAACAGTGAGAACTCCAGCTCTTAATGGATAATCCTTTTCAGCTAACATAAACACATCAACTCCATCTTAAGTAGAAACATGATGTACAACACTTGAATCATAGAATTTCCACAGAGTATTCATATTGTGAGCTTCAAATCTCCAATACCTGTCACTTGGGCCAGGTTCATATAATCTTCTAAAGTGAACCCACAACTCTTGAGCTTTGACATCAACAAGTTCATCTTTCTTGGATTGATCTTGAATAATCCTCCACAAAGTATCCAAATCTTCTCTATCACAAGATCTAACAACATCTTCAAAATCTCTGCAAGTACTTGTGACATTTCCAGTTCTGATAATCTTCCATGCTACACCAAAGTCATCAGAATAGATTTCCCAACCAACTACTTGATATCTTGTTTGTAGAGGTTCAATATTAAGCACATCAGTTTCAATATATACACCATATTAGTAACTTGTTCTTCAGTCAGCTTGCTAACACCTTCTTTTTATCAAAACCTACAGTTTCATTGCCATTTATGGTGATCTTCCTACCAGTCTTCCTCCAGAACTTCTTTGCCTTTAAGCTTAGTAATGCAACCTGCCATTTAATGTCCATCTCTTCCATGCCATCCTCATCAATTTGATCTAGTCTTCATGTGTGAGAATTGAACCACCTATTTGACTTGACAGAAAGGCATAAAAAGTAGAATCACTAAATCCAGCAATCTGTCTTTTTGAACTAGTAGTGGAAACAACAATGTTAGCATCATCATCATCACTATCACTTTCTCCATCTGAACTATCATCAACAGATGATGATATGAGTGCTACACTCCTTGATCCTGTACTTAGTTTGCCAGCCTTCTTCAACCTCTGTTCAATAACCTTAAAGTTATTGTACAAATCAAACCTGGTACTACCTCAGAAACTATTAATGGCAAGGATGTACTAAAGGTTAACACTGGACCAGTCACAAATGATGAAAGACTTCAGATGATGAATGATCTGAAGGCAAGAGGCTTGCTGTTGATGACACTTCCTAGAGATCAAATTCTAGCTTTTAGCAAGTACAAGACTGCACAAACTCTATTTGAGGAGATCTGCAATGTTTTTGATGGTAATGATTCCACCAAGAAAACTCAGAAGACCTTGTTGAAACAGACTTATGAAAACTTTGGTTCAACAAGTAATGAATCTATCGACAATATCTTCACAAGACTTCAAAAGATTGTTACTCAACTCACTGTGTTTGGAATTGAGGTGGAAAGGGAAGACCTCAATCTAAAGTTCTCAAGAAGTTTACCCTCTGAGTTTGGTACAAATGTTTCAGTATGGGAAGACAAGCTGCTTCCATTGAACTTGGGGTCTTCTAAATCAAAGTATCAAAGCCTGTCTCTGATACCACTTGCAATATAAATCGACCCACTTTATCAAAATCATAGTGAATATTAACAATTGATAGCACCACCATTCGATTAATAAATAAATTCGCAAGTGACGTCTATTGAATCTTCAATTTATGTAAAGAGCACATGCAATACCAATAAAATAATATAAAACCTTTAACGATCATCAAAACATAGCATGTAATTAAATCGTTATCGATCAAAGGTTTTACATTGCTGCTTCCATTAATTCATTTTTCATTCTTTGTCGCCAAAACAATTCATGTAAACATAGCAGTAGTATAAAATACGATACCTTAATATCAAAGCTGCTTTCTACTCGACAATAAAACCTTCTTCAAAACAGTTTTCTTCAACTATAAACCTTGTCAATCCCTAAGTAACGAGCTAACCTGTCTCTGATGCCAATTGTGGAGTTTGTTAGACTCCATGGATCATTTTGAGCACTAGGGTTAAACAATAAATAATAAACATAATACGCAGCGGAATAAACAAACATCATTATTATTGAAACAAGGTTTTTTCGTCATCATCTCTAACAACCACTAACTTACAATCCTTAGACGTCCATTGTAGGAACTTGACGCCTAGACACACACACACCTTTACTAGTCGACTACATATTGGAAGACTTAATAAAATCCTAACCCTTGATCTCTTTATATAATAGAGATTTAGGGTTTACAAAATACTATAGAGGACTAATAAATAAATCTTCTTTTGCAAGCAAATCCTTCTCCATTTTTTGTAGAATTCCTTCTTGTCTTATTAAGTCCCTATTGTTTCATTCTTTCTTGTTTTGTATCATCAAATCTAATAGACCCAACAATCTTCCCCTATTTGATGATGACAAAACAACCGAGAATCTTGTACGAACTTCCCTAGACAAAGTAGAGAAATTGAGATAATTAAATCTCGCCATGAATGAAACAATCTTGTCTTCCCCTTAAGCAATTCCATGCGACCACAATATCTCTTCCCCTTTTTGTTATCAACAAATAGGGAACATATGCAAATAATAATCTTGACCACCACAAACCAATATCACAAACTTCCAATCCAAGTTTTCCAAAGTCTCGAATTACCCACCATTAAAAACACCAAAAAGCTTATTATAAATGAATCCAAAACAATAGAAAACTCCAATTAGCAGTAGTAATAATGATCAACAGTAGTAAGAATCAAACACTTCCCCTCGAGTGGTGCATGAACATCAAATGATTAAAACACATCATAAGATACTTCCCTTGAAATCAATGTGTTAGCCATCTTCATGATTCTTCAAATCTGTAGGCTCTATGTAATGATCACATGTGAAGAAAACCAAATATAACAAACTTGATGAAGATGTAGAATATCCCAAACTTGTGTCTTATATCTTGTACTATCCACGTGACTTTGAACTTATACCCAAAACCGAATATATAAGTAGACCGCAATCTCTTGACAAAATCCTCATCTTCAATGAGACACTGAGCACAATAAAGTAACTCCTTCAAGTGATAGTTAACTAGGTCTTCGTCCATCCTCCCCCTGAGCTATGAAAACTAGATTTGACAAGTCTTAGTCACCACCGTATAAAACAAACAATTTATCTTCAAAGTGTACACCCCACTTTGAGATATGATAAGAAAACAAACTTGTGAAACTCAACTACAACATCAAATAGATGATAATCAATCTTCTTCGTAACCAATTTATACAATAAGAATGAGCCTTTAAACCATTAAGAACAAAAACCAAAAACTTCCTGTGTGTGTGAACCAATCATCCATGTGTGTAAAACCATCATCTCCAAATCAATAAACGCATCAGCAGAATAATTTACAACTAGCAGCAGTATTCTTTAAGTGCAACAGCGGAAACAATATCGAGCAGCAGAAAAATATAAATAGCAGTAGTATCTCGATAAGTGCAGCAGTAGAAAAATTATGCTAGTAGTAGTATGCTTGAAAAACGCCGCAGCAGACAAAATTTCCCAAGCAGAAACATATTGTAGCAGTAATAATAACCGCCCAATGAAATCACTTTTAAATATAATAATCAATAGACCAATCACAAGCCAAGTAAACCCTCGTTATATCAATAACGCGAAGAGAATAATACACTGACCCATTATCTTAAATTGGTACGAGGTAGCAATACCGATTGATTAATAAGTTGCAGCACCGACTCATAATAATCAAATCTTTATCAATACAACATTCACATGCAACTCTACTAATTAACCCATGATTCTATTCCCACTTGCACCTAACCAACCAATGGCAGTGACCAATAAAATCACATAGGCTACCATCGGATGAACTTGACCCACGCGTAAATTGAAAACCATGAATTTGTTATTAAACCAAACGTGAAAACCAATAACTTTAAATTTAGTACGAGATTATATTATTAAGCACCAGACGACAATCAATTTATCAATTCACCTTATCTGCTCCACTTCCTCGTAACCCATGATAAATATTAAGAAACAAATCTTCATTAATGTATCGACAAAGCACAATAATAGTACGAGATTACCTTTGGATATGTCTGACCCATGAGTTCAATATAATAATCAGCAATAATAATCAAGCCCAACACATGATTGCGAGTATTAAGTGAGTACGAGGTTTGAGAATCGATGAATAAGATAATATAGCAAATCAGCCCCACATGCGCAAGACGACAAATCGAATAAGGAACAGAAATAATATGTCGCTTGATAATACAATACCCCACGAACCAACGTATAACCTTCTTGTCGCCGCATAAAATCCAAACTGTATGATAAGTTCTTAAATAAACCTTAAAAAAACGATGAACATTAATAACACTTGAAACATTCGATCATAAAACCTCTTCAAATCTGCTACTCTTCGACAAACCTTGTAGTTTTGAGCACTAGGGTTAAACAATAACAATGATAATAACATGACACGCAGCGGAATAAACAAACATCATTATTATTGAAACAAGGTTTTTTCATCATCATCTCTAACAACCACTAACATACAATCCCTAGACGTCAACTTGACGCTTAGACACACACACCTTTACTAGTCGACTACATATTGGAATACTTAATAAAATCCTAACCCTTGATCTCTTTATATAATAGAGATTTAGGGTTTACAAAATACTACAGAGGACTAATAAATAAATCTTCTTTTGCAAGCAAATCCTTCTCCATCTTTTGTAGAGTTCCTTCTTGTCTTATTAAGTCTCTATTGTTTCATTCTTTCTTGTTTTGTATCATCAAATCTAATAGAACCAACAATAAGCCCATGGAGAAAATGTCACAGTGAACTCTGTCAAACCAATCTGCATCTCCAAAGAGATAGATTATCCCTGGTGTTGAGGTAAATTGACCATTGTGATGGATTTCCAAAGTAAACATTTTTTCATTCAATGCTGTGCAACACATACAAACAATCACTAACTTCGAATAACAATAACAACTTTAAATGGAAAACAAGAAAATGAAACAGAATAGGCTTACCGTACAGGACTCATAAATCAGGTATCGGGGAACTGCGTGCGCGATTTTGCCAAAGCTTACCCATTCTCAAGATCTTTACATGTGAAATTAATGTTCTCCTTGGAAGAAATTGTGACCCGTATATAAAGTATTGCTCTAAAGGACTAAATTTGTAAAACAAAACACTGGCAACTGAAGTTATTGGCGGGAAAGGGGTAAAATGACGATACTACCCTCATGGACGTGACACTTAACGAGAAAACTAACGGAAAAGGCCTCTCGGTGGCGATGTTGCGAAAATTCAGAAAGTTGGTGTCTTTTTTGCGCTACTTTTTGTCTCAGTCCCATTTTTGCAATTTCGTGGAACGTGAAGGACCATTTTTGCAATTTACCCAAAAAAATTTAAATTTGACGCTAAAATTGCCCTAGCAAGTATTTCTCTTAGTTTTATTACACATCTACTATCGAACAAACAAACAAACTCAAGTGCAATTGTATCCTATAAGGTATCATCATTTACCCTCCCCTTACACTTAGGATGAACATTGTCCCCAATGTTCAATTAAAGGATGCAAAAGTAAAGCAGGTAAAAGAATGAAAACAAATACTCCCCTGATTCGTTCGGTGTGGATAGTGTGTCAACAAGGTTAGATCTTCCTCCATGAAAATGAACTTTGAAAGCTTTCCTCCAGAAATATAAATCATCTTCTTGTCATATATAACCTGTTAAACCTGAGAAAATAATCAAGGCAAACCTCGCGTAAAATCGGCGGCAATCTATATATACTAAAAAAAATCCTAGAAAACAAATTAAGATATAATGCTTGTGGAATTAATGTTAGCGGATTTCCTGGAGTTTATAAAACTAAAAAATCAACAAAAACTTTAAGACTCCGATTTAAACAAAACTCGCAAAATTTTTCAGAATTTTAGTACCTGACGCCGTCAGAATGTTCCTGGAAAAATCTTATGTTAAGTTTCAGGAAAATTTCTTGAAAAACTTATGCCTTATTTCCTGGAAAATCCTGCAGAACATCATTATGACTCGATACAAGCATTTGACTCTAATAAATACTAATATACATGCTCATTTAATATTGTAGTGAATCATGCTCATTTTCGTTCTTATAAATAAATTTTGATTGCCCTTACACTTAGCTTTTGCAAAATACCTTTACATGTAATTAAGACGAAGTTAAAAACAAAAAAAAGCATTTTCACAAATTGCTTTGAAACATGATTTACCAACAATAAAAATAAAACACGCATACGGAAACAAATAAAATCAAACAAATAAAAACACACAAAACATGGGTTGCCTCCCAAGAAGCGCTTTTCTTTATTTACGAGTCTTGTAGCTATACTCAAGGTCACGGGCAATTACGTGACCTCGTCATCAAATGTTACATCCTCCTCATTGATCATTTCATTACTATTTTCTTGATAATGTTTTACGCGTTGTATATTCACAGTGAATTCTCTATTTTCATCATCCATTAACACAACAGCGCCCGCTTTAGAGGAGCTTTTCACCGTAAAGGGTGCATACCATCTAGACTTAAGTTTCCCGGGAAACAACCTTAACCGAGAATTATACAATAGAACTTTGTCCCCTTCTGAGAACTTCTTAGGTTTCTTAATTCGTTGGTCATGCCATATTTTTGCCCTTTCTTTATATGTAACGGAGGATTCATACACTTCTAGCCTTAAATCATCAAGCTCATGGAGTTGTAAGAACCTATTCGTTCCAGCGACCGTATAATCCAAATCACATGCCTTAAATGCCCAATACGCCTTGTGTTCAAGTTCTACTAGAAGGTGACACGCCTTGCCATAAACCATGTGGAACGGGGTCGTTCCTATAGGTGTCTTGTAGGCCGTTCGGAATGCCCATAAGGCCTCATCGAGTTTAAATGACCAATCCTTTTTGTTCTGATTGACCGTCTTTTCCAGTATTCTCTTAATCGCTCTGTTGGTGTTTTTAACTTGACCGTTGGTTTGTGGGTGATAAGCGGTGGAGAACCGGTGGGAGACTCCATATCTTTTCATGACCTTTTCCATTTGTGCGTTGCAAAAATGGGTTCCCCTATCACTAATGAGAGCTTTAGGAATGCCGAACCTAACAAACAACTTTTTCAAAAAATGAATAACTACCCTAGCATCGTTGGTCCTAAGGGCTTGTGCCTCCACCCATTTTGAAACATAATCAATGGCCACTAATATGTATTTGTTCCCCCTGAAGATGGGAAGGGTCCCATGAAATCTATTCCCCAAACATCGAAAACCTCACAAACTTGTATAAAATTCTATGGTACTTCATCTCTTCTCGATATATTCCTGGCTCGTTGACATGCATCGCATGCATGTATCATTCCCTTCATATCACGAAATATTGTGGGCCAGTAGAATCTTGCATCGAAAATCTTTCGTGCGGTGGTGTTTATTCCATGATGGCCCAAAGAAGGGCCCGAATGACATTCTTTCATAATCTCCATTGCTCCTTTTCCCGAAACACAGCGCCTGATTACTTGATCAGGACATCTTCGGAATAAGAAGGGTTCGTCCCAAAAGTAGTATTTTAGTTGGGTAAAGAACCTTTTCCTTTCTTGTCTAGTCATGTGTTTCGGAATGAGTCTGCTTGCAAGATAATTAGCATAATCAGCGTACCATGGCTCAGAATCTGTTATTGACATGAGCTGCTCTTCAGGAAATGAGTCCCGAATCTCACTCTTGTCAAGTATACTAAGGAGGGGATTTTCGAGACAAGAGAGATGATCAGTAGCTAAATTCTCTACCCCCTTTTTATCACAAATTTCAACATCGAATTCTTGTAACAACAAGATCCACCGAATTAGTCATGGTTTAGCGTCTTGCTTAGCAAAAAGGTATCGAAGAGCTGAATGATCAGTAAAAATGACCGTTTTTGAAAGGACAAGATATTGGCGGAATTTGTCGAAAGCGAACACCACGGCTAATAGTTCCTTTTCGGTGGTAGAATAGTTCTCTTGAGCGGTATTCATAGTTTTGCTAGCGTAGTATATTGGTTGGAAGTGTTTGTTAAGCCTTTGGCCTAATACTGCTCCAACAGCATAGTCGCTAGCGTCACACATGATTTCGAAAGGTAATTCCCAGTTAGGTGTAACCATGATTGGGGCTTGTGTGAGTTCCTTTTTCAGGAGATTAAATGCATCCTTGCATTCTTGAGAGAAATCGAAAGGGGCATCCTTTACAAGCAATTAAGTCATTGGCCGAGCTATTTTAGAGAGGTCCTTAATGAACATCCTGTAGAACCCTGCATGACCCAAGAAGCTACGTATTGCCTTGACAGTAGTGGGATAACGTAGTTTAGATATAGCTTCAACCTTTGCTTGGTCCACCTCAATCCCATTTCCTAAGATCTTATGCCCTAGCACAATCCTTTCTTTCACCATAAAATGGCATTTCTCCCAATTTAGGACCATGTTGGTCTCCTCGCAACGTTTGAGCATTTTTTCAAGGTTAGCGAGACAGTGATCGAAACAGTTCCCAAAGACCGAGAAATCAATGAAAACTTCCATGCTGTCTTCCATTAACTCATGAAAGATTGCGGTCATACATTGCTGAAAAGTGGCGGGAGCGTTACATAGCCTAAAAGGCATTCTCTTATAGGCGAATGTTCCATAAGGGCAAGTAAATGTGGTTTTTTCTTGGTCCTCAGGGGCTATGGGGATTTAGAAATATCCTGAGAATCCATCCAAGAAACAGTAGTACTCATGCCCGGCTAATCTTTCCAACATTTGGTCAATGAACGGGAGGGGAAAGTGATCCTTTCTGGTGGCATCATTGAGCTTTCTATAATCGATGCATACCCGCCAACCAGTAACCGTTCTCTGGGGTACCATTTCACCATTGTAATTTTTCACCACAGTCATCCCTCCTTTCTTCGGTACAACCTGTACAGGACTAACCCATGGGCTATCCGAAATGGGGTAGATCAGCCCTGCATCCAAGAGTTTGATAACTTCCTTTTTCACCACCTCCTTAATGTTGGGATTTACCTGCCTCTGGGGTTGCACGGCTGGTTTATAGTCTTCCTCCATAAGAATCTTATGCGTGCAGAAGGTCGAGTCAATCCCTTTAATGTCGGCTACACTCCATGCAATGACTCCCTTATATTTCTTTAAAACACCTAAGAGTTTATCCTTTTGCCCACGTTCAAGGGAAGAATTTATGATCACTGGCAGTTGATCTTCTCCATGAGAAAAGCATATTCCAAGTGGTTTGGGAGTTCTTTAAGTTCTAGCTTAGGTGGTTCGATAATGGAGGGCTTTAGCTTGCTTTCGGGTTTACGGAGTTTGAGCGGTTCAGTGGTCTCTTGTCTGGGATAGAAGGAGACTACGCTAACACTCTCCGTTTTCTCCTTCTCCATTATGGGGAGGAAGACCTCATCCCGCAACCAGCCCTCTTCAATTTGTTCATCAACACAGTTGTCAATGACATCAGTTAATTCATCGACCTCTCTGATGAAATAGAGCCGGTTAGCTGCTTCGAGAGATAGGTTCATAGTGTCTTTAATATCAAAGTTCAAGCTATCGGTCCCTACTCGCAAGGTTAACTTGCCGTCGTGAACGTCGATGACCGCACAAGCGGTGGCAAGAAAGGGTCTCCCTAAGATGATGGGCACCAGGTCATCCTCCTCCATTTCCAAGATCACGAAGTCAACCGGAAATTTGAACTTCCCTACTTTAACTAGCACATTCTCGCATATCCCCAAGGGATATTTGACCGATCTATCGGCTAGTTGGATGTTCATACGGGTTGGTTTTAATCCGGAATAGCCTAGTTTGAGGAACATGGAGTAGGGCATGAGGTTGATGCTTGCCCCTAAATCGGGAAGAGCATTCTTTATCGATAGAGATCCTATGGAACAGGGCAAGGTGAAGCTGCCTGGGTCGTCTACCTTTTTTGGTAGCCCTTGTTGGGTCACCACCGAACATTCTTCTCCAAGAGTCACCAGACCCTCGAGTCTCTTTCGGTTGGCAAGCAATCTTTTGAAGTATGAGCTATACTTGGGCATGTGATAGCAAGCATCTAGGAGAGGTATGGTGACCACTGAATCTGTTAGATATGACAATAATCTCTTATTATCGTTCTCAATCTTCTGATTTTTTAGGCAGGTTGGTTAGGGGGAGTTGGTGGAGATGGGGTCATCAGAGGATGTTGTTCGGGATCCTCGTTGCTCGCATTACCTTCCTCCTCATGGGGATTATTTGGCTCAACGGCGACAGGATGTTGGCTCGGATAAGGAGGGTCCTTGGTTGTTGTTCCAGCTCAAGTAGTAACCGCGAGCAAGGGATCTTTTTGGCTTACTGAGGGCCTGTTATGGCCATCAAGGGTGGCATTAAGTTTTTTGAACCATTTTTCCATGTCATTCTGTTCTTCAGTGATGAGCTCGTCAAGCCCTTTCAATTGTAAGCCTTTTTCCTGAGTAAAGTGTCCAAGGTCATCCTCAAAAGTGCTCCTGATTTTGAAGTCAGGGCCTTCCTCTCCTTCTTTTCTTTTCACCAGATTCCCCCAAAGGGTATAATCATCGTTTTGGTAAAAAGGCAAAAGGGAGGGGTCATCGACGATGTCATGTCCCGATAAACACGCATGTTCGGTAGTAATTTCTCCTCCGCATTCTTCTACTTTGTGTGGGCCCCCACAGTAGTCGCAGATCAAGTAAGGGTTTGAAAGTTGGTTAGTTGTTCGCGACCCTGCAAGGTATGACTTCCTTTCGTGAAGTTTCCTCACCCGATTCGAGGGTGTTTGTGCGATTTCGGATATGCTCATAGTCGAATCGGTTTCATCCCAAGTATCGTCCTGGTCTTGAGCATATTCCTCAATCCTATTCCACCTTTCCTCGGCGCTTAGATTGGCTATTTTCCCTTTTTTCGAATTATTGATTCCGTTCTGGTCGTTTGGGGAGACGTTATCGTAGAAGATTTGGACTAGAAGCCAAAGCTCTATGCAATGATGGAGGACTTGTCTTATTAGATCCTTGAATCTAATCCATGATTTATAGATGGGTTCGTTGATGCGTGGGGATTGCACCAGGCTTTATCTCTCAAGGGATCTTGAGAAGCTTACAACCCCTACCAGGCAGTGTACCTGATCGATGTAGTATAGTATAATGACAAGTACCGGGGGATTGATCGTTCAGCTAGGAATAGTGTCGCTAGGATTAGAAAAACCTAATTACTAGTTCTAGGGATGAGAGATGATTCTTTTTGTATTTTTATATTTTTTAGAAAGCAAGTAAATATCTCGGGTTTGAAGGATTTGGGCGGAATTAGTTGCTAGTCAACTAACCCAATACTAAAGATGCAATCAAAACAAAATACTAAAAATGAAAATAAACTATATCAAACTAAGGTTGTGAGCAATAAGTGGAGAAATGTGTTTACTTAGATTTCACTACTCCCTAGATATCTTTTACACGTTAATTACTTGTTATAGTTGCGTGGATGATGGATTGTATTCCTTAATACCATTCATGGGGTGGCGTACTTAACTCCCCAATCCTATGAGTGCCTACTTCACTCCTATGTCGAGCCGGCGAAGAAGCTCCTAACATGGGATCATTAGAATTTACTCATGCATTAAATACAACCAATAAAACCTAGTACACATCGGTTCATGTTTCCTGAGACGTTCAAGCATGTTACCAATTGGAGATCTGCCAGTTTTCTTAGGCCTAACATTGAAATCATTCATCGAATACAACCATAAACAAGTAATCAACACATAATCAACATCTAGGTTTCATTAGATCTAAGCAAACACAAGATAAATCTAGCCTAGCATGGTGGAATCAAGACAAGCACAAGATATAGACAACCAACACATAGACATATTGATTGAATTAAAAGAATACTTATCTCAATAACACATGAAAGGGTTCAAGGGCTGAAAACCCTTGAAAAGGCTGTAAAATACGTATATTGTTCGGTCTTAGGGTTTCTCCAAACTTGTTCCTCTTAATGAATGAAAATTAGAAAACTATATATAGATAATAGAGGCTGACGGTGTCAAGAACAACCTTGTGACGCCGTCATCTCGCCGCCAAAATAATTCTCGGACTGCCTTGATCTACATCTGACGCCGTCATGTATTCCATTTTTCCAGGCCGTCACACATTTAACTCTTGACGCTCTTCTTTGTGACGCCTTCATTTTTGTACTGGGTCGTCATGATCTTTACTCTTGACGCCGTCAACTTTTTACTCTTGAAGCCATCACACACTGTTCCCAGCATAGAAAATTAAGTCTTTGGCGTTTTCTTCACTTTTATGCTCCAAAAACGTCCGAATTGCTTCCTTTTCCAGATTTCACTCCCAAAGTACCTAAAATCACAAAAGGAACGATTTAGGGCAATATTTGATCAAATAAATTCAATTCCGGGCTTAAATGACCCCCTAAACGTGGTTCATTTTTCGCCTCATCATATACCCTTACACTTGAGATTTGCTTGTCCTCAAGCAAATGCGCTTTTATTCTAGTCAAAATACAAGTTATGGGTCATTTAACACTAATATAAAAGTAATTACAACAAATAATCGTTCCACTAAAGACCAATAGACAAGCACGGAGGTCATATACTAGCACCTCACAAATAGTGTTTAGATACTTACATCTCTCGGGTGTAATAAAGTATAAATTACAATATGAAAACGGAAGATATCTCTCACTACCTGTCATAGCAAAATAGATTACCATAGGCTTGGGAAAGGATCAAACCTCCACCACATGGCGTAAGCACCTAGGATAAACTATCAAAGAGGTCTTTTAAAGGGTTGTAACGTTAGGTGTAGGGATATGAAATACACGGTTTTGTTGGATATAGGCAGTCTTTACTGGTGGCGAGTTAACAATCTTGGTTAATTACATGTATAATGTGGCGTTGCTAAGCCAAGACTAGACTCGACTTAAGCTAATAAATGAAAAATAACAAAAACATAAAATAAACATAGAATGAAACGGGATGGTAGTCCGTATGTTTTTTCTCTTTTCTTTTTTTTTCTATTTTTTTTTTTTTTTTTTTTTTGCATACACTCTTACCCTACCATCCAAAATAATACATCATAGGGGATGAAAATTCCCATTACACTTGAATTTTTACATACTTTACAATAAACTAATCTATTGACTCGAATTACGAAAATCAAAACACTTGGAGCACTTTTAAGATTAACGCACATATGGGGGTAATAAATGATGTTCTTTCCCATTACTCCATAAAATAAGTACTTTACCCAATCGTCCCAATCGTCCCAAAACAATATGTACAAGGATATGACTCGACTTAGCAACCATGTAATCAATTAGATAGTTAACTTAGGGTTTAACAAATAACAATAATGCACTAAAAATGAGCGCATACACGGAAGGCTAAGGCGATTTGGGTGTACATTTAAGTGGGGTGTAACAAATTCTTCCTTTAAGTAAAATGCTTAAAGTTAGAAATGAAAAGATAGGCTCGGAGGGGTGTACTAGGGGTATCGTGTACTAAAAATGAGTACAACGCTAATGGTGTGGGAAAAATTAGTTGACTTAACTAGCCAAATAATATGACTTAAATGGTCAAGTAATTATGATACGGGTTTAACACAAGGGTAATCCTAATGCCTCTTATCATGCAGTAAATCCTACTACACGAATGTAGTCTCACTAGCGGTCTCGGGATGCATCACTAACGCAAGTTCTAGAATCTAAATGCTACCGGTACACTCATAAGCACTAGTAGTAAATGCTTTTCCTATCAAATCTAAAGGCGAACCTCACATATTTGGGTGGAAAATTTTTCTGAATAGTACGGTTTTGTGCTAGTCATACTATCTCCTATCCATGAGACGCTTGCTATGGCTAAAGTTTCACTCCTAAATGTTGTAAAAAAATTTAAATTTGGCGCTAAAATTACACTAACAAGTATTTCTCATAGTTTTATTACACATCTACCATCAAACTCAAGCGAAAGTGTATTTGTAAGGTATCATCATTTTACCCTCCCCTTACACTTAGGATGAACATTGTCCCCAATGTTCAAGTAAAGAATGTAAAAGTGAAAAAGTAAAAAGAATGAAATCAAATACTCCCCTGATTCGCTCGGTATGGATAATAAGGTGGCCAGGTTAGATCTTCCTCCAAGATAATGAATAATCAAAGCTTCCCTTCCAGAATATAAATCATCTTCCTGTCATACATAACCTGTAAATCCTGAGAAAACAAACAAAGCAACCTCGCATAAAATCGGCGGCAATCTACATAAGTTACTAAATCCTAGGAAACAAAGTAGGATATAATGCTTGTGGAATGAAGTTTGCAGATTTCCTGGAGATTGTAAAACTTAATAATTCAGCAAAAACTTTAAGACTCCGTTAGAAAAGCAAAACTGGTAAAATTTCCTGATTTTTACACATGACGCCGTCAAGAGTAAACTCGTGACGCCGTCAGAAGTTACCTGCAGAAATTCTTATGTTAAGTTTCTGGAAAATTCCTGGAAAAACTTGGTCCTACTTCCTGGAAAATCCTGCAAAACTTCATTATGACTCAATACAAGCATTTGACTCTAACAAATACGAATATACATGTTCACTTAATATTGTGGAGAATCATGATCGGTTTGTTTCTTAAAAACATATTTGGGGTTTCCCCTTACACTTATCTTTTGCAAAAATACCTTTAGGTGGAGTTAAGACTAGGCCAAAACAACAAAGTAAAGTGTTTCCACTTTTTAGTTTAGAAACATGATCTACCAACAATAAAAATAAAGCATGCATACGAAAACAAATAATAAACAAAATAAAATAAAATCACACAAAGCATGGGTTGCCTTCCAAGAAGCGCTTTTCTTTATTTACGAGTCTTGTAGCTAGACTCAAGGTCATGGATTACGTTTTCCTTTCACACTTTTGTGTTGACTCAAAACATCTAATCCAATTCTCATCACGCTTGTACTCAGGGCCTAAATTCATGCAACCTGAATAGTATGTTCGCCTCTTCTCACAATAAACATCGTCATCAATTCCCTCTTCCTTAACCTCATAAGGTCAAATCTCATCAATTTGTAGATTCTTGATGCCTTTTAATTCTTCCTTCATGTGAGGCATCATAAAAGTAATCTTTTCTATCCCATCAGTAAACTGAACAATTCCCTTCTCATGATCACAGCACATCTTAGTCTTCTCAACAAAAGGTTGTCCTAGAACTATTTCTCCTAGGTGTGGATTTATAATGCCACTAACATCTTCTAGGATTACAAAGTCGCATTGATAAGTAAAATTTCCTATAAAGATGTGTACCCCTTTAACTCTCCTGACGAAATTACACAGCCTATTAGAGTTGTAAGGGTCTTTTCTAAGGCTTAACCTTTCGTTCATTATCCAATTGTAATAGAGCCTAGACATAATATTCATGGGTGCTTTTAAGTCAATGTATGTATGCTCTCTAGATATGTACCCAATCATGCAAGGGATTTTTATGTTCTTGAAGTTATGACTCCTAATCCATGGTGTCTTTCTATATTTTGAGGGGCAAGGATGTTGTAAAAGGAACCTATGGTAACTCAATTCATCCGGGGTTGGAGCGAAGTCCGTAAACTCAATTTTCATTTGGAGAGGCTTAATGAATTTCTTAAATGTGTTAACTTCTCTCTTTCTTCTTTTATGCACTATAAGCCTCTTGCTAACTTCTAAATGGCGACTCTCTAAATCCATAAAGACCAAACTAGTACAAACAAAAACACAAAGAAATAAGATAGACTAAAGAGAATCTAAAAATTAAAAATAAAATCTTACTAGAAAGGAATCTAGCAAGTAGATCTAATAAAAAGAGATTCTAACCTAGACAATAACTATTCCCCGGGCTGCGGCGCCAAAAACCTGATGCGTGGGGATTGCACCAGGCTTTACCTCTCAAGGGATCTTGAGAAGCTTACAACCCCCACCAGGCAGTGTACCTGATCGATGTAGTATAGTATAATGACAAGTACCGGGGGATTGATCGTTCAGCTAGGAATAGCGTCGCTAGGATTAGAAAAACCTAATTACTAGTTCTAGGGATGAGAGATGATTCTTTTTGTATTTTTATATTTTTTAGAAAGCAAGTAAATATCTCGGGTTTGAAGGATTTGGGCGGAATTAGTTGCTAGTCAACTAACCCAATACTAAAGATGCAATCAAAACAAAATACTAAAAATGAAAATAAACTATATCAAACTAAGGTTGTGAGTAATAAATGGAGAAATGTGTTTACTTAGATTTCACTACTCCCTAGATATCTTTTACACGTTAATTACTTGTTATAGTTGCGTGGATGACGGATTGTATTCGTTAATACCATTCATGGGGTGGCGTACTTAACTCCCCAATCCTATGAGTGCCTACTTCACTCCTATGTCGAGCCGGCTAAGAAGCTCCTAACATGGGATCATTAGAATTTACTCATGCATTAAATACAACCCATAAAACCTAGTACACATCGGTTCATGTTTCCTAAGACGTTCAAGCATGTTATCAATTGGAGATCTGCCAGTTTTCTTAAGCCTAACATTGAAATCATTCATCAAATACAACCATAAACAAGTAATAAACACATAATCAACATCTAGGTTTCATTAGATCTAAGCAAACACAAGATAAATCTAGCCTAGCATGGTGGAATCAAGACAAGCACAAGATATAGACAACCAACACATAGACATATTGATTGAATTAAAAGAATACTTATCTCAATAACACATGAAAGGGTTCAAGGGCTGAAAACCCTTGAAAAAGCTGTAAAATACGTATATTGTTTGGCCTTAGGGTTTCTCCAAACTTGTTCCTCTTAATGAATGAAAATTAGAAAACTATATATAGATAATAGAGGCTGACGGCGTCAAGAACAACCTTGTGACGCCGTCATCTCGCCGCCAAAATAATTCTCGGACTGCCTTGATCTACATCTGACGCCGTCATGTATTCCATTTTTCCAGGCCGTCACACATTTAACTCTTGACGCTCTTCTTTGTGACGCCTTCATTTCTGTACTGGGTCGTCATGATCTTTACTCTTGACGCCGTCAACTTTTTACTCTTGACGCCGTCACACACTGTTCCCAGCATGGAAAATTAAGTCTTTGGCGTTTTCTTAACTTTTATGCTCCAAAAACGTCTGAATTGCTTCCTTTTCCAGATTTCACTCCCAAAGTACCTAAAATCACAAAAAGAACGATTTAGGGCAATATTTGATCAAATAAATTCAATTCTGGGCTTAAATGACCCCCTAAAAGTGGTTCATTTTTCGCCTCATCATATACTTTTACACTTGAGATTTGCTTGTCCTCAAGCAAATGCGCTTTTATTCTAGTCAAAATACAAGTTAGGGGTCATTTAACACTAATATAAAAGTAATTACAACAAATAATCGTTCCACTAAAGACCAATAGACTAGCACGGAGGTCATATACTAGCACCTCACAAATAGTGTTTAGATACACATATCTCTCGGGTATATATATATATACATACATAATATATATATATATATATATATATATATATATATATATATATATATATATATATATATATATATATATATATATATATATATATATGCATATATATATATATATATATATTATATATATATATATATATATATATATATATACATAATATATATATATATATATATATATATATATGTATTATATATATATATATTATGTATATATATATATGCATATT